>CAMZMU010000076.1:33315415-33915415 GCA_947311845.1 Poa pratensis | reverse complement strand
TGTCCGGCCGAGGGCGAGGACGGTACTTGGGGAGGGGCGCGTAATGATGCGGTCCGGCGAAGCGAACCCCGCCGCTTGGGCTTGGCTCGATCGGTTTGGTGTGGACGGGGATGGCTGGCCGGCGTGAGAGACAGGCGTCAATTCGATCGGTCGATCGCGCTCACAGCTGCTTTTGCGACCTGTCGCCTTGCGCTTGGCGCCCAGTTGTTCTCTGCATATCCATGGAGGAGGGTCCGGCGCCGGTCGCTGCTGCGAGATGGCCGGGGAACGCGAGAGGACCGGGAGACGATTGGTACCGTGCCACCTGCACACCTGCTGGCTGCTGCATATGCGCCCGTGGCCAGTGTCCGATCGAGAGTCTGGGCGCGCGGCAGATCGATCGACAGAGTTGCAGTGTGTATTCTCTCTGTTGCTGCAGTTTACACCAGTGCAGTGGCATGGCGTCCTAGCTTGTACCCTTGCTTGATCGGTTGTCAACTCGGCAATCGATGGCATCGCGTGATTTGACTTGCTACTATGTCCAGCTCGTGTTATGTTCAGCTTGGATCTTTCACGCACGAAGAGCATGCTGCACTCGTCTTGAGCGTTAGGCGACGAAGGCTTCTTTTTTTTTACAGGCAGGTATCGGAATCAGCCCGCAAGGCGTTCACGCCACCAAATCGATTTCCTACATGGGCCGCCTGGGCCCAACTTGTTTCGGGCGTATCGCATGTGGGCTTTTGCAGGTAACTGGGCTACCGCCACACTGGTTGTTTCTGCTTCGGCCTAATTTTATCCCTAACGGATCACACTGACTGACCTCCTTCATTTCTTGCCCGGTCATATACAGGGACGTTCCCCTCAATCGAATAAAAGATACAGGGACGACATCGTCAAAACAAAACAAAAAATACAGGGAGCCTCCCCTCTCGAAGTAGGGCTTTCTAGCACCGTCGTTTCCGTTCACCTCTCCTCTTCCATCCGGTGATTTCATGGGCGATAAGAGGGGTGGGAGTGGGAACTCGTTCTTTGTGTTCTAGTTCTTCTAGGTCTTTGTTGTTGCGAGTTTTTTTTTATCTCTCTACGACATTAGCGAGGTGGAGGTGATGAGGCTTGTTTGAATAAGGTCTCTCTGACCTCTTCCTACCTCGTCAGCATTCGATTCGGCGTCGGTGAAGGGTCAGTGAGGATATGTGCTGGCGGATCTATTGGTTTATTTTTTTTATCTTGGTAGTTGGTGTGTCGTTTAAGGAAAACTGTTCGCTCGTCTGTGGTGCTACATTTTCAATCTATTCGTTCGTTTGAGTCCACGACAACGTTCGCTTCATCCAACCCTATGGATTGGTGATGAAAATTGCAAACCAGTGATGCTTGGTATGTCCCCATACGATGTTTTTTCGGAGGTTATTCGATCACATTATCCAGGAGAGTGGCTATTGTGGTTTTCAAAACCTTGGTTGGCAGCGGCGTTTACATGTGGCTTAATCTTTTTCTGTTTATCTAGTGTATGCTTCAAACTGCGGCAATCGTAGAACAATCAAAAAAAATAAGCCAGCCCATATGGTTCTCAGTATATTTTGTTTTGTACTGGTTGTGTTATCTCGAGGTGTATCTGCTTTTTTTATTTAGAAAAAGGGAAAGCCCTGAAAAAAAGACTACTTGGGGACTGAAAAATGAAGACACACAAACATATTGAATGACGGAAGAAAGATTAATACATGAAAGAAAAAGAAAGAATAAGATATGGGATGATGAAAAAGACACTGATAACTGAAACAATGACAAGAGAAGAGAAAGAGTAAAAAAATAGACTGAGGGAGACAAACACAAGAGCAGAGAGAAGACTCAAAAACAAATCATACAAAACTAAGACAAATTCATTGTTAAAGATTCAGATAAATATAAAAAGACACAGTGAACTGCATGCGGCCTTTATTAATTTATTAAACTACCGTCAAAGTTATAAAAGGATTACATCATGGGTCGCTCAAAGTTGCAACATGGATCAACCATCTAAAAAACAAGGATGACATGGAATGGCACTGCATCAGCATGTTTCCTAGGATCCTAACGCCAGCTGAACAGGTTGTATAAATCCCGCGCGACCAATTCCAGCTGGTTGCAACCAAAAGCGATTGCGTCGCGCTTCTCCGTTGATTGTATGAAGGACCATGTACGGATCCAGTGTGTTGCCATCGGTATGACCTGCGGATGTTGTCTTTGCTCTATTAAAAATATAACCATTGCGTATGTTCCAAATGGTCCAAAGTAAAGCGCAAACTCCAACTCAAGATGTATCTGTTTGTATTTGTTTTTTCTTAATAAACATTAGATATAAGATTTATTCGGATGTATTTTCTCAGAAAAAAATATGGACGAAATGTGCCATGATTCATGCCAATTAGTCAATAAAACAATCTTTGCCAAATTCATGTTCTTCGTTCTGAGATATCAAGATCAGATTCAATTACTTACGTAGGGAGTGGCTACTTGTAACAAATCTTTGCTAGAGATTCATGCTCTCCGTTGTGAGATATGCTGCCTGTGTTAAGTAAGCTGTAAACTGAAATGGTTTGGTTGCACACGACAAATCTTCAGCTATGGATCCACTTACGTCCTCTCGGAAACAGGGCAACCTCCTCAGTTATCCACTAGCTCAGCCTGCGGTGCTCGTCTGCAGGACTACGACTAGAAAGAAAGAAAAAACTGGATACGTTGGGAACTGCAGGCTGTGTGACGGCAACGAATCGAGTGCTAGGCTACTTGATTCTGCGCATTTTTAATGACACCAGCAGCTTATCATCATCGCCCCTCCTCTGTCTGTTGCTAATTACTCGGACGAGAATGACGTGCATCTGCTCAGCTGCTCGCTCTCTTGATCGCACACGCACCACCATTCTCGTATGCATAATGACCGATTATGCGCATGAAAGAGATGCATATACTCATCTGCTCTCTCGCTCGCTGCCGAATCAATCCACCATGCTGAAATGCCGGACGCATGCTTCACTTCTTGCAAGCCGTATTCCGCCATCAATGCTGTCTGATGAGCAATTTGTCATTGGCCAATGTGCGGCGAACGTACTGATACGGCGTTTGAAACAGCAGCGGCAGCAGCTGCCGCGCCGCCCCTGCGCTATTACGGTTCCGTTGTCGGAGAGTGGCATTGTGCGGTGGGCATTCATGTCGACCGGTCCATTGATCGAGCTAGTGTGGTGGTCCTCTGATCCTTCCGGCCATTCCGTCCTGTCCTGTGTACGCCATCGATCGGCTTCAATGTCTCGAGCCAACGACGGGTCTTCCCAAACGCAAGATCGAACCAGTGGACTGGCAGCAACGTCGATCGGCAATCGATCAAGTGCCATATGTAGTACTACATCCATCGACGTGCAGTTGAGCAGTAGCTTGAATTAATCACGATGTTCATGTGATCGCTGCTATAGAATTATGGGAGGAATGGGATCGATTTCGCACTATTAATTCAGACGAACGACAAAGACCGGCGTCCTATTCTTCTCAGTCGACGCCCAACACGGTCTTCCAAGTTCTATCTATGCGTAAGTGCTGCCTTTAATTTGGCATCCGGGCATGGAGGGATGAGCTTTGCATCTGGACTCTGCGAGAGACAGCTGATGTGAATCGCCATCTCACTCTTGTCCCTGTCGAGTCCTTGCCCCCTTGCCCTGCGGAAACGTTTCACTCAACACAGGGTAAAATAAACAGGTCGCCTTGTTTGTGCAATTCATTCACGACATGCCACGTTGCCGGCCGGTGCAATGAACATGCTTGCTCGGAAGGCGTCATGCACAGGTCCAAACCATGCCCTTGACGACCATGTACACGACGACGACGAAGCATGCATGCATATGCACCCAATGGCCAATGGTGCACTCATGGGACTGGGTGCACTGCTGCTGATCTTCAGATATCGGCGACCTTATCGTGTTTGGAACACGATATCTCTTGTGCAGCCATCTTTGGGAAACACAGCACAGATTTCTTGGCTTCTTGTCATGCTTGTGCGGCTCAGCGGCTGTGCGCAACCAACAATGGTTGCGATGATGTGCGTGCATATCAATGCCCTTGTTTCGTTGTAGTAAGTACATGGAGCCCTGAATTCGGGATCAGCTTGCCGGCGCAATTTGGGCATGCTCTCGCCCTTCTCTTGCCTTCATCGGTTAAATTTAATTACTTGGCACCTTCTTTTGGGCAGCTCCTATACAGGGTGATTCTATAGCTTCGGTTACGACGCCGACGCTCACGGGAGTGTAGGCCTGTAAGTGGGGACGGCAGCCCACGGCGCCGCGAAGCCCATCCCATTAAATTCACTAATTGGACACCCACGGGCACGAACAAAATCATGACGGGCAGTCACGGCGTGGCTGCTACCGCCGCCACGCCGCATCGATAGCTGCCTCCATGGCGGGCAGCATGGCCGGAAGCCTGGAACTCCCCCGCTCTAACAATCCTCTGCTACCTCCCCTTTCGTTCCCCTTCTCTGTCCGCATCCCCGTCTGGCGAGGGTCATGACGGGCAGTCACGGCGTGGCCGCTACCGCCGCCACGCCGCATCGATAGCTGCCTCCATGGCGGGCAGCATGGCCGGAAGCCTGGAACTCCCCCGCTCTAACAATCCTCTGCTACCTCCCGTTTCGTTCCCCTTCTCTGTCCGCATCCCCGTCTGGCGAGGGCTTCAGGTCGTCGATTGTGCCACCGTCGGAAAGGAAGCTGGCTGCCGCCGTCGACAATTCGGACACTGGCATGTCAAAATCCAGTAGACCTCCGAGCACCGGCGAGCCCAACAACCCAGTGTAATCGGGGGGAGAGTAGCCAGAACGCATCCTCGGACGAGCATCTCGGCAGGAGAGCCAGTGATCTGACCGAGGCGTAGACGTGCATCTCGATTTGGCGTGGTTTTCCACCTGCTTCTCCGTGGCAAAATCGGGGCGGACGCGGGGGTCCTTGGCGTGGACGCGCATCTCGACTTGACCCCGAGGCGGAGGAGAGGAGGAAGCGGAAAGCACCTGGTCCTCGTGGCGGAGGCGTTCCCGGAGTTGTCCGACAGGGGGCCGCGGCGGTGCTACGCGTGGCCGAGATTCTTGGCCCTGGGCGAACGGGTGGGAGAAGGGGAGGCCCTCTTGGGCTATGACGTGAAGGACACAGCAGCGGGCACTGGACCACTGGTGGCCTGCCGTGAAGTTAATTGGGCTTAATTGGGCATTACGGTTGCCGTTTATCCTGGACTGATTTAATTGGCTAACCCGGACATCCCTGTTAACTCATCTGGGCACAGGTGGATAGTTGGTGGGCAGTCGTGGACATGCCCACCTACAGCCTGACGGAAGTGTGACGGTTACGAGTTACGACGTCGAGGTTCACAAAAAAAAAATGGCCCACGGGATATGCTTCCTGGGCCGGCCCAGGTATGTCCCGTCTTTTTTCGTGTTTTCTTCTAATGTTTCTTCTTCCTTTTTTGTTTTTTTTTTTCAGTTTTATTATCCGTTTTCATTTATTTTTTGCCCAGCCTCGTAAACATTGTTTTAACCTTATGAACATTTTAAGGACTAGGGGTGTCGCAAGAGGAGAGGTTGACATGCTGACGAGGTGTACCCTCATCAATTTCCATGGTTAAGGACCTAGGGTTGAGATTATGGGGAGAGAACGTGGTAGTACTGATAGTTTCGTCGGTTGATAAGCAGAGGCAAAGATTTACCCAGGTTCAGGCCCCTCGGGTGGAGGTAAAGACCCTACTTCCTTCTTGTCTGGTATTGATTGTGGATTATGCGATTACAGGGGAGCTCCGGCGAGTTGATGATCTCGCAAGAGTTTTGGTGGTTCGAGTATGGCTTGGTCCTAGATCGGCACCCCTCCCAGCCTTTAAATAGGCTGGGTCTCGGGAGTTTGTAACCGACCTAGTTTACACATAAGGAAAGTATAAACCGACTATGTCTGTGTCTAAACTTGGAAGTTACTTTATTTTGTTGGGCCTCTCGTCTTGGGCTTCGAGTCGTATCTTCGCTAGTTGGGCTTTTAGTCATCACGTGCACCAGGTACCCTCACAGTAGGGTACCCGAGATGTATATCCTTGTCAGTAGCCCCCGAGTACTTGTCTGACTCGAAGAATCAGGCATGGACTCGTTCGCAAGTGCACGTCATATTCTTAGTACTATAATTGGAATTCCTGTATGAATAGCACATGTTGGCTATGTCGAGTATTTCATCGACTGTGCTTTTTGCTTATGATGATCAAGGGATAATAGCTTAGCAGGACCAGTTCACTCGACGGATCGGGACTGGTTAACTACACATTTGGGTAACACCTCACTAGTTTTCAATCAAACTCGAGTCACCGGACTCGAATCTGGAACAAACTGGTCAGATTCGACTAGGCCGCTGAGGTCTTACTGAGTCGATCTACAGTATAACTTTGAATTTTACCCAACGCGTCCGTCGGGATTTTTCATCATGTCTGCTGACACGGAAAATATAAGGATTGATGTTGCTGGAACGGTCCTTAGCCCAGCTCGAAAGTTCGGCGGGTCTTACCTTTGCACTATGCGTGCAGCATCCGAGGTATTTGCGACGGACGCAACTCGGGAATGTTTCGAGTATGATTTTGCATATGAACACAGTCGATATATTCATCGACTGACACTTTGATACTATTTTATCGGGTGCGCGTCAGCGCTCCCGATGGGAGTAGCCCCCGAGATTGTGCTTTATTACTTGTAATGGAGGATAATCTCAAAATCACCCAGTCATGATCATCTTTAGTCGAAGAAATTTTTGATACGCTCCCGATGGGAGTAATATGTATTTGATCGTAGAACAGTCGAGTGACCATACACCCGACAACGAATCGAGTGATTAGTATGCTTTGGGCGAACCCGACATCTTTTCGGAACAAATTTGCTGCAATGACGTCAGGGATGACGTTTTATGGCGACTGCGCCACCTGACACACGGTGGCGTGCGCTGTGCTGCGAGAGATGGGACGTGACACGTCTTGTGGGCCCATTGTACAGCCGTTTGGACTGGATTTGACCGTTCAGGCACGATTTCTCCGGGGCCATGATGGTAGTTCCTAGATTCCCGTGCGTAGTGGGCGGAGTGGCCGGCGACGGTTGCCCTCCGTGGCTGCCACGTGTACGGTTAGATTTGCTTATGTGCCCACGATCTCGCATCGACGGTGCGGATTCTTTTGCTTTGAGGTTAAAAAGGGGACGACGGCGTAAATAGTGTTTTTACTTGCCATTTGCTCTCCGCCGCCGCTACTTCTTCTTCCTCCTCTCGCATCGCCATTGCCTCAGAGCAAAGCTTGCGCAACCACCACCGCGATGACGAAGCCTACCACCCGAAGGGGCAGGAGTGCTGCATCGGCGGACAGCGCCGCGGAGCCGCTGCCAGCGGCTTGAAGAGGGAGAAGGGCGCGTGGACCAAATCCACCTGCAGCAAGAGGATGCTCACTGGCCTGCGGAACGACGGGCTGATCCCTGAGGACACCTCTCAAGTTCGCCTCCCCGGTGCCGAGGTAATCCCGCGCCCAGGCCCCAATGAGCGGGTCTGCTTTGTTGATTTTGTGAACAGGGGATTCTCCTTCCCTGTTCACAACTTTCTTCGTGCACTGATGCACGTGTATGGAGTGCAATTGCACGATTTCACGCCCAATGGGCTTTTGCACATTGCGTGTTACTTCGTCCTTTGCGAGTGCTTCTTGGGCGTCGCACCCCACTTTGGTCTGTTCCGCCGCATCTTCAACGTCAAGCGCCAGCACAGCACCAAGGGACCTGGTGGTTTTGGAGTACAAGCTCGACCTGATGTCGAGTACTTCAAGATCAACTTCCTGGAGTCTGTGCAAGGATGGCGCCAGAAGTGGTTCTACATCAAGGATGTGACCATTGGCGACCAAACCTTCGGGTTGCCTCCTTTGACGCAGACGCCCTGGTGAAGAAGAGGCCATCATGGATCGCCCAGCCGACCGGAGTCGAAGCCGAAGAGGCTGACATTCTGATGGAGAAGGTGCTGAAGCTTCAGACCACTGCTGGTCGAGAGGTCACAGGGATCCATCTGCTAGCCATTATGGCCAAGAGGCGAGTGCAGCCTCTCCGAGCCCGAGTGCATGCTTTGTGGGCATATGGTGGGGCTTCTGATCCAACCCGCTCACGCGCAGTGGAGCTATCTGATGCGGAAGCGGAGAAGTTGGTAAGGAGCCTTACCAAGCTTACCGATGAAGATCCCTGCGAGATGAACTCGCCTGTGCCTCCTTATGAGACCAGCAACCCTCTGCCAGAGGTAACAATTGATACTACATCTCAGTTGATATGTTATGCATGTGTGATGTTGAATCCTTTGCTGTTTATGTGTGCAGGGTCACAAAATGTTTGAGTCAATGCCTCCCTTGCCAGAGAGCGGCCCAGTGCCAGACAATGAGCCACTCGAGGTAGATTCTGATGATGAGATGGCTTCACTCGCCACCGCACACACGCCAGAAGCCGATGAGGGCGATGCTGAGGTGCAGGGCAAGCAAAAGCGGTCACGCGACGAGGAGATACAGCTGACTCGGAGGAAAAGGAGGAAGACAAGATGGAGTCGATGACGGCGCCACTCGAAATTCCTCCGATTCGCTCGCTTCCCCCTCGACCACCGAAGAAATCGCGCCCGAGCATGGGTGTGCTTGCCTGGTCGATTGTGCGACCTTACTGAAGAGTAAGTACTATGTGCACTTTCTTTGTCATGTTATGAATAATATCACCTTGTATACTTATAATGTGTGAAACAGTGTTTCCTCGATGAGGATATGCCTCCGCCACCTACGGCGGAAAAGAGAGCGCAGCGTCCACTGCACGGACGCTGCCACCAGAGCAGCCGCCTACCCCGGCGACTCCTGCCGCTACAGCCACAGCTACGCCACCCCAGCCGGAGGTTGCAGCAACTGAGAGTGGAGCTGCGGCTGCAGGTGTCCCTGCGTCGACTTCTTCCTTCTTGGAACACGTAAGTTTGTGCTTGCCAAAGTTTGAATCAAATGCGAAATTTTTGCCTATACTCAGTTATTGAGTTGTGAATTTGCCCATGTCGTGTACTTAGGCGTTTGTGCGAGAGTTGCTGAAGGCTGGTGCCCAGTATGTGCACAAGGAGACTGAAGCCGCCACCCTGCAGCAGCAACTCGAAGTTGCAAAGAGTGCGTATCTTTTTATGCTATCACCACTTGTTGAGGGTGATTTCTCTTGCAGCCTACTAATCATGTGCATCTGTTTTTGTAGAGGCCGCCACTGAAGCGGCAGAAAATTTGAACAACGCCACCCGTCGAGTGGCTGATCTGGAGAAGAGGCTGAAAACAGCCGAAGTTAGGGAGGAGTCGGCGATTGGTCGACTCTCTGCCGCCAGCACCAGCTTAACTGGTAAGAATTTTTGCTCTGCTCCTTAGATGTTTGAGGTTTCTGATACATGGTGCTGATTATTTTACCCTTATGCTAGGCGTGATGGATGGCCCGACTGCTACTGGCAAGCAGAGCCTTGGCACCTCACTTGATGAAAGTGTGGCTGTCTCGGAGGCCACCAGTAGCAGAGCAGGGGAGATGCTAACGCAGGCGGCGAGTGCCCTGGGTGCCCTCCATGGCAGCTTCTTCCCCGGCGAGGAGCTACCATCTTCCTTTGCAGAGCTGGTTGATCTATTCAAGCCTGAAGGGACTGCCGTTGCTGACTTCAGTCGCGAGCAAATGGTAAGTGGTGCTCAGACTACTTTTCTCATGTTGCTCGCGCACGGAGTCGAGGCAGATTTTGACGCAGCCACAAAGAAGTTTCCACGGGGTCCTGATGGCAAAACCGTCGGGCTCGGCACTTGGATGGAAGCCGCCAAAACATATGCCCAACAGCTGGTAACAACTGTTGAAGAAAGGGCAGCCAAGGTCCAGGCGAAGAAAACTTCCTTTGTTTGACTAGGTCTAGGAATTGCGTCACTTTGCTTTTGCTATATGTAAATTATCAGACATCGTATCTGTCTTGTTATGAAACATGAACTTCAGTGATCGGGAGGCGCAGCCCCCGAGCCTTTTGTTTGAATTCTTTTATGCTTCCTTATGCATTGAATTATTCTGACTGTAGAACCGAGCTTCTAAACCATCGACTGGCCCTGTTGTGGGTGGTTCTTCGAAGTCACGAAGCGTTAATGACCAGAAAATTATGGACTTTCTTCATCAAAAGCTTTCCGAAGTTACTCGCGAGCTGAAGGAAACGCAAGATGCGTATGCTGAGTTGCAGTCGAGGTCATCCCCAACTACAGAGCGAGAAGCCTTTTTGCTTGAGGAGTTGGAGAGAGTAAATCTGCAACTCGAATGTAAGACATTTTTGAATCATCGAGATCTATTCTTTGCAAGGTGACTCGACTGGGCGATGATGAGCCCTTTGCTTTTGCGCAGGTGTTTGTTCTGACCCAATAAAGGAGGAGGCACGAATTCAGGATCGACTCGATGGTCATGCGAGTAGCACTGAGTACTCCGCCCACCCCTTCTGGTCAGACAGGGAGAAGAGTGCCATTTTGGTAAGGCTTCTGGACCGTGCTTGGCGCACAGCCATTCGACTGGAGACTTGCAGGCTGGCTTTATTTCGAGTCCACGAAGCTTTGTTTCCTTTGAATGAGCAACCACAGGGCCTTGTGGCTTTGCTGAAGAAATTTCGAAAAGGCAAGGCGATCAAGAAGTTTGTGCGTGAGCAACTGATTAGCGGGGCTAACGTTGCTCTTGCCTTTGTGCGATCGCACCTTCCGCACCTTGATTTGAAAAGGATTGCGATGGGACCCGCACCCTTACCAGGTGGTGGTCCTGTGCCGATGGAGGAGCACTACCAAGAGACACGAGTGGACGCACTGGTCCTAATCCATCGTGTGCTGAAGGAGGAGGAAAAATGGACCGAACCCAAGGAAGAACCTGTTGAGTAGGTTATGTGTATGGGAAGTAACTCCAAAGTGTAAAACGCAACACTTGTGATTATTGTACATTATTTGTTTACACGTATGCAGCCCCCGAGCCTGTTGAGCGGGGTGTATGAAGCAACATGCTGTAAAATTAGGACTATCCAGCCCCCGTGTATTTTGAGTGAACTTGATAGAAATATTTTAGAGTATCAAACATAAGCTGCACAGTCCATGACTATTTATGTGCGGTTATGAATTTTTGCAATACTTGAAGCTTCACTTGATGCTTCTAGGCTCAACCCTCGAATAATTGAGTGGTTGAGCAACTTTTGTGTTTATGTATGATTTTTATGACCCAGCCCCCGAGTATTCGAGTGCGGCTGGGGTATTATGTTGTGAACAAGCGGAAACACATGCTTTTTGAGATAGCGCAGCCCCCGAGTGCTCGGGTGAGGCTAATTTTGTGAAATCAATTTATGCGAGTAGTAAGCAGGGAGAAATATGAGGAATCATGAATTATATTCCTTTTTTGAATGTTAAGCTGCAGGCCGCCTCATTAAAAACCTTCCAGTCCCCTTAGGTACCCTGGTAAGGAAAAGAGCGCGTCTGAAACCTGCAGCTATCCGACATATGTGCCTATTACATTGTTCGACTGATCAATCTAAGCATAGAAACGGCGCAGCTGCGCAACGTTCCAAGGATTATGCGAGAGTTCTCCTGTCTTCGCGTGCTTCAGTCTATATGCTCCACCACCAACGACCTCGGTGATGATAAAGGGTCCTTCCCATGGAGAAGCGAGTTTATGCACCTTCTTTTGCTTCAGTCGAAGTACCAGGTCGCCAACCTCGAAGGACCTGGTACGCAGTCGACGGCTGTGATAGTTGCGGAGGTCCTGCTGATAAATAGCTGTGCGTGCGAGCGCCGTGTTACGTGCTTCTTCTAGCAAGTCGACTGCGTCTTCGAGTGCCTCGTCTGCATCTTCTTCATTGTATGCTTCGACTCTTGGTGCGTTGAACCTTACGTCTGATGGCAGAATTGCCTCTGCGCCGTAGACCATGAAGAATGGAGTGAATTGCGTTGAGGCGTTGGGTGTTGTGCGTAGGCTCCATAGCACAGACGGAAGCTCTTCTACCCAAGCACCCGCAGCCCTTTTGAGTGGCACCAGGAGGCGCTTCTTGATTCCACTTGTCACAAGCCCATTGGCCTTTTCGACTTGGCCGTTTGATTGCGGGTGCGCCACAGATGCATAATTGAGCGTGATATCTTGCTCTTTGCAGAAGGATTTGAATTCCTCAGCCGTGAAGTTTGTACCGTTGTCAGTGATGATGCTATTTGGCACACCAAAGCGGTATATGATGGATTTTATGAAATTGACTGCTGTAGTGGCAGTCGAACTTGTGATGGGTACTGCTTCAATCCACTTGGTGAACTTGTCGACCGCCACCAGAAGGTGAGTATGCCCTCCATGGGAGGATTTTTTGAGTGGCCCAACCATATCGAGCCCCCACTGGGCGAAAGGCCAGGCCAATGGTATTGTCTTCAACGCCGATGCGGGTGCGTGCGGCTTTGTGGCGAATTTTTGGCAGCCGATGCACCTTTTGACTATGTCCTCCGCGTCTTTGAGTGCTGTGGGCCAGTAGAAGCCTGCGCGAAAGGCTTTGGCTACGAGTGATCGACTGCTGGCGTGATGCCCGCAAGTACCTGCATGAATATCACGAAGGATGGCTTGGCCATCTTCAAATGCTATGCAACGCTGGAACATACCTGATATGCTGCGTTTGTAAAGTTCACCGTTGATGACAGTGTATGCTTTAGATCGTCGAGTGACGCGTCTTGACTCTGTGAAGTCTTCGGGTACCTCGCCGCGGAGTATGTATGCGAGGAAGGGTTGAGTCCAAGTTGGCTCGATGAGGAGTACCTCGACTGGTGGGTCCTCTGTGCTAGGTGTTTTGCTCTTGGCTGGTGCGGCTGTGCAGGAGTTCCGCTTCTTTTTGATTGATCTGTGCTCTATGCGCTCGAAGAAGACACCAGGTGGCACTGGTGCTTTGGTCGCACCAATGTTGGCTAACTTATCTGCTTCTTCATTGCTTTCACGCCCTATGTGCCGCAACTCGCAGCCTTCGAAGCTGCCCTCCATGATGTTGTACAAGTCACGGTAGGCGATCATGTTATCTGCGATTGCGTCACAAGCCTTCATTGTTTGCTGCACCACCAGATTCGAGTCGCCGTAGATCATCAGTCGAGTGCACCCGAGGGCTTTGGCCATCCTCATGCCATGGATCAGAGCCTCATATTCTGCTTCGTTATTGGATGGGAACTCGAATCCCATTTGCAGGATGTAGCGGAGCTTGTCGCCTTTTGGTGATATGAGGATGACACCTGCGCCTGCGCCTTCGTTTTTCTTCGAGCCATCAAAGTACATAGTCCAGGAATTGGACACATCTGGTGCTCCTGGGAGCTGAGCTTCAATCCACTCGGTGTGGAAGTCGGGTAAAACTTGTGCTTTGATGGCCTTCGGGTAATCATACTTGATGTCTCTTGGTGCTAGCTCGATGAGCCATTTTGCTACTCGCCCAGTTGCATTGGGGTTTGTGAGGATGTCCCCGATCCCTGAAGTGCTGATTACAGTGATCGGGTGCTCGGAGAAGTAATGCGTCAGCTTCCTTGAGGACATGAACACGGCGTATGCCAGCTTCTGATAGTGCGGGTACCGCTGCTTTGATGTGGAGAGCACTTCACTCAAGTAATAGACTGGACGTTGTATGCTTTGGGCGTGTCCCTCCTCTCTGCGTTCGACCACTAGAACAGTGCTTACCACCCTGTTAGTTGCAGAGACATATAGGTATAGTGGCTCGCGTTCCTTGGTGCTACGAGGATTGGAGGGCTTGTGAGGACTCGCTTGAGGTCCGTGAAGGCTGCTTCGGCTTCTGGCGTCCACTCGAACTTATCTGCTTTCTTCATCAGTCGATAGAACGGGAGTGCTTTTTCGCCTAGCTTGCTGATGAATCGACTGAGCGCTGCTACTCGACCCGCCAATTTTTGCACGTCGTGGAGCTTTGAAGGCCTTTGCATCGTCAAGATGGCCTGTATTTTCTCCGGGTCCGCCTCGATTCCTCGAGCTGAGACTAGATACCCGAGGAGTTGCCCGGCTGGCACGCCGAACGTGCACTTCTTCGGGTTGAGCTTGATGTGGAAGCGTTTGAGGTTTGCGAATGTCTCCGCAAGTCATCGAGTAGCGTGCTTTCTTCTCTTGTGGTGATGACGATGTCATCTACATAGACCTGGACGTTTCGCCCAATCTGCTTCTTGAGGCAATCTTGCATCATGCGCTGATAGGTTGCGCCTGCGTTTTTGAGCCCGAAAGGCATTGTGGTGTAGCAGTAGACCCCGAGTGGGGTTATGAACGCCGTTTTTTCTTCATCTCTTCCTTCATCCTTATCTGGTGGTAACCCGAGTAGCATCCAGGAAGGACAAGCGAGCGCACCCGGCGGTGGAGTCGACGATCTGGTCGATTCGAGGTAGTGGAAAGTGATCCTTTGGACAACACTTATTGAGTGCTGTAAAATCAACACACATCCGCAGGATGTCTGTATGCTTCTTTCTACAAGTACGGGGTTGGCCACCCATTGTGATTTCTTGATCTCTCTGATGAATCCTGCTGCGAGTAGCCTGTCGACTTCGGCTTCGACTGCAGTTCTTTTTGGGCCGGATATGCGGCGCATTGTTTGCTTGACTGGTTTAGCACCTGGAAGTAGCTGGAGAGAGTGCTCGGCGAATTCCCTGGGAATACCTGGCATGTCTGCTGGACACCATGCAAATATATCCCAGTTCTCACGGAGGAATTCGACGAGCGCGCTTTCCTATGCGATAGGCAGACTCGACGAGACATTGACTGTCTTGGTCGGGTCAGTCGGGTGCACCTGATGCGATCTTGTGTCGTTGGTGGCACTGAATGCTCTGTCGACTGCCACCTTTTTGTGCTCTGGCATAAGTGTTCGATCGTTGGAGACCGCTAGATCGGAGTGTTGCTTCCATGCCAAACATCTCAGAGATTTTGCTGAATTCTCGGTCGCAAGAGTCAGACTTTTGGAAGTTCCCCTTGACTGTGATTACTCCTTTTGGTCCAGGCATTTCAGCTGGAGGTATGCGTAATGTGGCACCGCCATGAATCGAGCGAACGTCGGGCGTCCAAGTATAGCATGGTATTGTGATTTCCAGTCGACCACTTCGAACTCAATCGACTCTGTCCTGAAGTGGTGCTTGTCCCCGAACGTTACGTCGAGTTGTATGGTGCCCTCTGGGCTTATTGCTTTCCCTGGAACGATACCGTGGAAGGTATTTGAGGATCTTGGCAGGTTTTCGACTGACCTGTTCATTTTGCGGAGCGTATCTGCGAAGATGATGTTTATGCCGCTCCCACCATCCATGAAGACCTTGGACATGGCGTAGCCTCCAATTTGCGCGTCGAGTACCAGAGCAGAGTGCCCTGGTCGAACAACCGACGGAGGGTGGTCCTCTTTGCTGAAGCTTATTGCAGTATCGATCCCTTCAAGTACTCTGTCACCGCAGGGGTGACATGACCGCCATGTTTACCTGTCGAGTGCGAAGCTTTTGCTCCCTGTTGGAAGGTCGACCTTTCTGTATCATGTACATCTGCCCTTGGGGCGGAGGGTACTGTGGTTCGTCCACCCGAGGCACGGGCTGTATGGCACCCGCGAGATTTCCGCCTGGGGCAGGCTGTGGTGGTGGAGGTGGTGCCATCAGAACAGGCACGTTGTTTGGCTGAGGCACGGGTGCAGGTGCTTGTGCGGCTGCTGCCTTTCTGCGATTTACGTAATCAGTCGCCATTGGTCGAACTCCCTGCAGTTTCTCATCGAGTGGTTGGACCGCAGTTTTCCATCGTCCCCCTTGTACAGGTGGAATCTGCAATCAGCGTCCATCTTTTCTTCGAATGATCGCTCAGATTGTGCCCGTGACTTGCGCCAATCCTTCCTCTTGTAGCTGTCACTGCGTTGGCCATCGCGACGATCATCTCGACTGTTTCGCCGATCATCTCGACTGTCTCGCCGGTCGTCTCGACTGTCTCGCTCTTCCGACCGTCGGTCGCTTCTGTCCTGATCATTGCGGGGTGTGGAGAACCCAGCCGCCATGAATTCGGGTCTGTCGTCGTCGTAATGACGTTTTGAACGTTTGCGCCTTCGGTCGTCTCTGTACGAGTCTCTATGGCTTCGACTGCTATTCTCGTGTTTGTCACGGGGTGAGGACCCGCGTGTGGTGCGTGCCATATCCTCTCCATCTGCCCACTCAGTCGCGATCTGCAGGAGGTGGGCTACAGATTTTGGCTTTTGGCGGCCAAGTGCTTCTTTGAGGTCTCGCCTGGCGAGGCCCATGACGAAAACATCCATGGCCATATCTTCTGAAACCACTCCAACTGAGTTACGTATCTCAGTCCATCGTCTGATGTATGACCTCAACGCTTCGTCTGAACGCTGAACGCAGGCCCGCAGCTCCTCGAATGTTTTCGGGCGCTCACATAGAGGCTCGAAGTTTTTGATGAAATCCCTGCGGAAGTGATCCCACGAGTCGTATGTTGATGGAGGTAGGGCCTTGAGCCAGTCGCGAGCTGTGCCTTCGAGCATGAGTCGTATGTACTGCATGGCTGTAGTGTTGGTGCCCCTGGCACGCAACTGCCAGCCTGTAATCTTCCAGCCACCCGGAAGGTTCCTGTCGACCCGTGTACTTGGGCTGTTCGGATGTGAGTTTGAATCCTTTGGGCATCCGTGTCTCGCGGACGCGTCGAGTGAAGCACAGAGCTCCATGTGGCTCAGGCTCTCGATCAGAGTATGAGTCGCTACTGTATGATCTGCGTGATCTGCTCCTGGACCTGCGCCTTCGCGAGCCGCTTCTTTCCTTCGAGTGGTGGCGACGACCACTGTGATTATGCTCTTCCCGAGGTGCGTCGACTAGGGCACGGTCTCGACTCCCACCTGGAGTTCTTGGAACTTGGCGTATGGCCTTTGCAGCTAAGGCGAGTGATTTGATCTGTTGGCGGTGTAGTTTTGCGTTGGGGTCATCCGCTGGGGGCTTGATTGCCTCCAGGTATGCTGCAGCGGTGTAGAGAGCACCTGCTGCTGTTTTGGGCACCGGCAGTCCTTCCTCGTCGTATGTCATGAAGGAGTTGCCTAAGTTGCGGGTGAGTGCCGCCTTCTCGCCTGGCGAGAGGTGTGACAACCTTGATCTGCGTCCTGTGTCTGCTCGCCCGGTGGAGCTCAGGGAGAGCTGTCTTCTGCGCACACTCGACAAGCTAGCTTGCTTTTTGCGTTCTTCGAGTGTGGCTCTTATCTGCTTCAGTCGAAGTGACTCCTGCCAGTTGAAGTACTGGAAGGTCAACATCTCTTCTTGTGTTGCGTCTGCTGGCATCATTGTGCACTCCTTGATAACTTTATCTGCTTTTGCTGCCATCTCAGCAGTGATTGTGAGGGTTGTGGCTCCGTCCGGCATAGTGACTGTGCACGGGAATTCTGTAGGCCTGCGACTGGCCGCAGTTTCTGATGTTTCTGCGGCGATGGCCACATAGACCTGTTGGGGTATGACCCGAGGGCATATGTATGTACTTTCGAGTCCCGTCATAGACTCGACATCTTCGTCGAGGCTCATGTCTGAGCCTGTATGTTCATCGAGTGGTTCGTCTGGACGGATCTCGCAGTCGACGTCTTCGTCGCCTATGCCCATCTCGGCGTCGGCGAGGTTGTTATGAGCCTCGGAGTCGAGGTTGTTGTTGGCGCAGATCTCGGAGTCGACGTGGTTGTCGATATGAGTTTCGAGGTCGTCGAAGTCGCTGAGGGAGATCCCGCAGTCGAAACTATCCTCGAGTGGTTGATCTAGCTCGGGATCGTTTGTGCGGTATGCTGATTCGGCCTCCTCGCCCTGGAGCTCTTCAATGAGCTCGCGCATCTCTCGTGTGGACATGGTTGTTGCAGATGAACAGGCTTGGAGGGTTGATGATGGTATGGACGCAGCGGAAAGATCCGCAGTCGAAGGAGTCGCAGCCGATGGAGCCTCGGGTGCGAAAGTCGCGAGTTGGCGTGGATCCGTCAAGTCCTGCACACCAAGCTTGTTGACGAAAAAATTGAACGAACCAACGGTTAAACCCAAACCTGACTCGAGATCGGAGAAGGCCTCCTGGAATCCTGGCGAGTGTGGCTCGAAATCCATCAGAGGATCCGATGTGCTTTTTGCGGGTGAAGCTGGCGTGTTGCCGTTTGTCGAGTGAGCCGGCGAGTTGCCGTGTGCCGCCTGAGTCGGCGAGTTCTGGTTTGTCGATGCAGCCGGCGAGTTGCCGTTTGTAGATCCGATCGGCGAGTCGCCGTTTTCCGATGGAACCGAAGAAACCGCGAGTCCAGCACTATTCTTTCCCACAGACGGCGCCAATTGACGAGGTGTACCCTCATCAAATCCCATGGTTAAGGACCTAGGGTTGAGATTATGGGGAGAGAACGTGGTAGTACTGGTAGTTTCGTCGGCTGACAAGCAGAGGCAAAGATTTACCCAGGTTCAGGCCCCTCGGGTGGAGGTAAAGACCCTACTTCCTGCTTGTCTGTATTGATTGTGGATTATGCGATTACAGGGGAGCTCCGGCGAGTTGATGATCTCGCAAGAGCTTTGGTGGTTCGAGTATGGCTTGGTCCTAGATCGGCACCCCTCCCAGCCTTTAAATAGGCTGGGTCTCGGGAGTTTGTAACCGACCTAGTTTACACATAAGGAAAGTATAAACCGACTATGTCTATGTCTAAACTTGGAAGTTACTTCATCTTGTTGGGCCTCTCGTCTTGGGCTTCGAGTCGTATCTTCGCTAGTTGGGCTTTTAGTCATCACGTGCACCAGGTACCCTCACAGTAGGGTACCCGAGATGTATATCCTTGTCACATGCGTGCCAGCAACAAGGCTAAAGTTGCCGCGTTGGGAGTCGACATGATGAAACTTCATTTACCTTTGGATTCTTACTGGAACTAGATAATTTTATTATCTTTTAGTGCTTAACCGAGATATTATTTCTGCTTCATGTTTTTATCTAAAAGATATGTTTTGCAACTTTGCGCGCATTCTGAATGATTTATTTATTTTTAATCTCAATGGGAAGTCGGTCTGTAACGTAAATGTCAAGAGGTTAAAACCAAATTCTCTGAATATGACTTATTTTTGGTATTGATGGCCTGAAGAAGGTCCATGACGATGGACTTTAACTTCATTCGACTTCGAGTTGTTTGAGCCGCGTGAGTCGTGCCTACTCGGAAAGTTGATCGAGACTGCCATTTGCAAAGAGTTGTGAGAGCACGTCTGACTTGTTGGAACTCGTACATAGTGATGTATTTCGACCGATGAGCACTGACAACCAGAGATGGTTATCAGGACTTCGAAAAGTATGGCCATGCGACACGGTTAAGTGTTACCCAAGTAGTGAGACTAAGAGTTGGTCCAATGAAAATATATCACAAGATCGAGAATAGAGTCAAACTATTAAAGAGATCATAAGATCCCGCCCATATCTTTGACATTGTATATGGTGAGGCAAAGGAAATGAGGCATATGACATGATTTTTTTTTGTGTGCAATGATTGCACCCGGCCTGACATAACATCGACGAGTATGTGGAGGCATGAAGGACACGAGTGCGGTCCTTGATTGAACGGAAGCTCACGAAAAGAAGTCGAATGACAGCACATAAAACAACTATTTAGGAGTGCCATGCCAAGATGCACTCGGCAAACAAGTGACACCTCATTTTGGCCGAGCGTCGGCCTTTTGCTGATTGCGACACTCGATGACGTGAGTCCTTTATCGAGCATTTTTGTATGGCGAGTTTCGCACCTTAAAAACACTCGACAATTGAGATTCTTGCGAGTGTCGATTATATGACGCTTAGTATACATGGGATGTTGTGGAGTGCATGATAAATTGCACTTGACAAACTGCCGGGCACTCAACAACTATGCCAATTCCGGTAGTGCCAGTTTAGAAAATAATAATATGAGGCAAAACCCTTCGTCACAACTACTCCCTCCGTTCACCAAAGGAGTAAGAGTTAAAATATGTCAGAGATTGTAAATTATATAAATGTAGAGAGAAGATGTTGCATATATATTGAATATATTTTCACTCTGAACTCAAGCTTATACAGGCCTAGTAACTGCGAAATTGAATATATTTTTACTCTGATCCCATCCATTAAATTCACATCCGGACGGCCCTTCTCTGGACAATGGTGCCGGGTTGGTGGGGCGCGCCTAGCCAACACGCTGCACATTTACCATCCTCTGCTTCTTCATCTCTGCCCTCGTTAAATACCTCCGCTCCCCGTCCTCGTAGCGTACACATAACCTCTGCTCTCTGCCTCGGTCATCAGTAGACAGGAGTAAACAGCAGCAGGAGGATTCAGAAGAAGCTATCTTGAGCCATGAGCCAAGGCGGCGGAGGCGACGGCGTGAGCCCCGGCAATGTCCCGGTGTGCTACTACGGCGCCGGCGGGCGCGTGTCGGCCTCCATGGAGCGGCGGATGCGCGCCGCCGAGGTGGTCCTGCGGTGCGCGGCGTGCGGCCTGGCCGTGCTCGCCGCCGCCCTCCTCGGCGCGGACAGCCAGTCCCGCACCTTCTTCTCCATCCACAAGGTCGCCCGGTACACCGACATGCAGTCCCTCGTGTAAGCCACCTGCCCTTCCTCCCCATTTTAATCTCCTCGCCTTATGCGCTACCTGCTAGTAAATCGACTCCCCCACTTCGCTAGTCACGGCTCATGGTCTCACTGAGGCTGTGAAGCAACAAGAAGCAGATCTTTTTCAAAAAATCTTTTCCTGTTTGCACCAAGTAGCCACCGGCCCAGCCACTGGTACGGATGTTGACAATATGGTAATGTTCCAACGATGCTGTTTCCCTGAATCATTAGTTTCCACTGGTCACCAACCGATGGGATTGGAGCCCATTGTTCTAAGATTCTTCACAACCACTAGTTTTCACACATCGAGCACCTACCTTCCCTTGCGTTTGTTCGGTAGTAAGCTCAACACTACCCAGTGCCGGTAACTGGGTCAGTCTTCTAGTACCACTTCCTTTCTAAGCTATGCAGGCTCAGTTATAGCAGTAACCTTCGTTCCCCGCAACTTGTTCTTATAGAAATCTTGCTTAATTTGGCACACGGATCATGTTAGACACCATATCAACAGTTCAACGCACAGTGCACGCACGCCCGCACGAGCAAACTAACTAACCTATCGGCCGGCACACATCAAGTTAATTAAACACGAGGACGGAGACGGACGATGGCACGGTGAGAATGAGACGGGTGGTAGAGAGATTAATGGCAGGAGAGAAGAGCAACCACTAGCACCATGAGAGACGCTCGTATGTACTGTACTCAGAGGAAACAGCCGCTTAAAGACGGAGACGAAGGCACGGTTGGGCTATTTTACTTCCCTGTCGGAGCCAGCGGCCCATCCCCCATATATTATGTGCCGGTCGGTGCCACCGCTGCTTCGCCGTGTATGTGAACGGGCAGGCAGACTTCGCCGTGGAGGTGGAACTCCATTAATGGTACGTCCGTGCTACTGCCTCGTCCTTGATGGCATCTCGCAGTGTAAAGAAGGGCCAATTTCTTTGCCAAGTGAAACGGGTAGGAGAGGGTACGACAAGTGTTCAGGATTGGCGCTTTCACTCTGCTCAGTAGCTGCTCGCACCTACCACGTGCTGCTGAATGGGTTACCTCTTGTAAGATCATTCATGGTGCGGGCGTAAATGCACAACCTGCCACTCGCCTAGCCACCGGCAAGAACGGTCGAGGCACGTCTAGGTTTTTACTCGAGTTTTTCCTTGGGTAACTTTTTCTACTCCAGTACTTGGCGTAGGTTACCAGTAAAATTTGGGCGAAAATGCGTTGATACAGTGCTCCATGATTAGTGCTTCAGGATGTTTGGCAGCCATCAATGGTCGGTATTTAAATCATCAGGCATTTGTGTTTGTATTGGCCACTTCGTATCTTCAGTTTTGCCGTCCACATTTAACACCTACAAACTTAGCTAGCAGCAGGACCATCTTCATATTGGACCAACGCATGGAATCAAATAATGTGCAAGTACATATACAAACGATAGAAAAGCGAATCAAGGCCACCAAGTCGTAATTTTGTACCAAGAGACCCCAGAAACGCTGATTTTCTTTATCTAAATAAGTGTGAAGAATCAGAGATCACAGGGTTAGAGTGCACGACTCAATTTAATCACATGTCTCTGATGCAGGATTTTGGTGGTAGCAAGTGGGATCGTTGCTTGTTACAGCCTGCTACAGGGTGCTAGGTGCTTGCTGAGCATTCTGAGAGGTGGCATCCTTCTCAACAGGCCCTTGGCATGGGCTATCTTCTCCTGTGATCAGGCAAGCAGTTGTTGTCACCATCAGCTTTTCCTGTCATTTGTGTGCTTTCATTAACATACCCCGCATGTTTGTCTCGTTGTTTGTCACTATCAATGGACGACTTAATTTTCAGCTATCATGAGCACAGTTTAGGTGGATTGTTTTTTTTCTTTTTTCGAAACTTAGACAATCTATTGATTAAGCCGAAAAAGAGTTGGACAGTTTATAAGGAAAACCGGCCAAAAACCGTACAACACAACGCACCACTCGCCGGCCAAACCCGGCGAAAACCAACACAACCGCTGAGCGGCACCAAAAAAGAAAACCCCACATGCCTCTCAGGAGAGAGCCTCGCCGAGACTGCAAGAAGGCGTCATCGTCATCACATCTCCCCTGGGGGCCACGCCGCCCACCCGAAACTCTGAGCATGCGACTCCGACTTCACCGCAGGCAGTCGCCAAGCCAACCCGCACTGTCGTGGCCGTGCGAGGCCATATGAAGATCCGTGCCACTCAGCCCCTGCGACAAGACAGCGCAGCTCCGAGTCCGAAGAAGAGCTAAGAAGAGAGAACCAGGCAGGCTGGCGCCGTGGAAACTCGCCGAAAGGAACATCTGCCGCCAGTCATCGTACACCACCTGGAACCCACCACAGCAGCTTCGACTTCTCAGCAACAAAACACGCCGAGGCAACCCCAAGGACACGCCGGAGAAGAGCCGACTACCGCAGCCACAGCCACGTCTCCGACATCGCTCATCATCAACATCGTCGCCACAGAAGCCTCAACGCGAACACCTCGGAACAACCTTGTCGCCCACACGACACAAAGTTGGAGCACCCTCGATGTTGCAGAACTCTCGGAGCCGCCGCCCCGACATCCATCTGTCCCTCACGCCCTACGCGAACCACCTGAACCACCTTCCGGGGCCGCCGCCCCGACATGCCACCGCTCGCACTCGAGCTGCAGCGCCGCACGACCTAGTTGCCCGCAGCCCAAACTGCACAGGACAACTACCCGCAGACCACGGCCGCCACACCAAGTCCGAGGCCGCTGCCTCGACATACCGAAGATCGCCCCTCCCTGGGCGCATCGACCGAGCCGACAACCTCGCTGCCCTCACAGCTCGAGATATGCCACCCAAGCCATGAGAGACGCCACCACCACAACCTTCCGAGGCCGCTGCCCCGACGTCCACCAACCCTGACGCTGGAGGGGTGACACGAACCCATCCACAAAACAACTCTCCAAGACGACGCCCTCAAGAGGGAAGAGGCAAAATAGCCACCGTCGCCCACTCCGAACCCGGAGTTTAGGCTTTCACCCGGAGAGTCCAAGCCGATCACGCGGAGAGATGAAGAGGAGCACTCCGACGACACCTTCAAGAAGGAAAACGACGCCAAAGCGTCGTTGTCGCCGGCACCGACACATGGTCGGGCTAGGATTTCTCCCGGCTAATCTCACATCCCGTAGAAAAGCTTGCAGATCAAGAGCAACCAGCATCAAGATCCTGGAGAAGCGCATGCTTTGAGTCACCCTCCAAAACCGCCAACCACCAAGCGCCAGCAGAGGACCCCTGCGCAGCACCACACGCCGAGAAGAGAAGCACCACTGCCAGCGCCACGCCGCCGTCACCCTCATCAGCCCGGGGCCGCCGCCCCGGCGTCCTGGCCGCCCGAAGCCCGTCCACCACCCCGCCGCACCCGACCTCCACACCAACGCGACCGCCCTCCGCACCAAGCGCCGCCACAGCTCGGGCCCGACGGGCCCAGAACCGGCCCGCCAAGCCCATCGAACCAGCAGCGGCCTCGCGCGGACGCAGACGACGGCGCCTCCCTCCGCCGCTGCAACCCACGCACCAGCCACCACCGCCGTCTTCACCCGAGCCCGCCGGCTCGGCCTCCTCCACCCCGACCGGCGCCGCCCCCACGGGCCCGTCAACATCCTGCCGAGGAAAATGGAACCGCCCCCCGACGACCTTTGTGGCAGCCGAGGAGGTGCTGCCACCGCCGCGGCCGAGGCCGGCGACGGCAGCGGCGGAGGTGGCGCAGGCGACGGCAGCGGCGGAGGTGGCGCAGGCGGGAGGGGGCGGGCGGCGCTGCTTCTTGCGCCCCTAGCGCCGCCTGGGGGGGCGACGCGAGGGGAAAGGCTCTCTTGCAAGTTTTGCTGGTAGGTGGATTGTTTTGATCTTCACAATGAACAGAGTTTTCTACTTTTCTACTGTGCAAATAATTAAGTAAACAGTTATTAAGTGATGAGCTATCTAAACCCAATTTTCAACACATAACAAGATTATGGTTACTGTCCTCACAGACAACACTTCTAATAACAAAAGCCGGCATTTTCCCTATCAAGAGCCGTAGTGCCTAATATTGGTAGTTGTTGTAGTTATTTCACGAGGGAATAGTAGTAGTAGTGTATCACCAAATCATGCATTTGCCAGATGTGTAACTGCATGAGTTTACTGATACAAAGACTACTTTGTCTTTCGTTTTGCTCATTGGATAGGGAAAATCAGATTAACAAAATACTGTCCACACTGACCCTTCAGAGAGGGAAAAAAAGGGATATCACTGCTTGAATTTTCCTTTTATCTAAACGGATGGCAGATCGTTTGCCTTTTCCTCATTTGTTTTTGCATTTATAGCATATGGGGCACCTCTCTGAACCTGAAAATTATAGATTCGGCTATCGTCAGGTCACATCTCATCTAGCTGATGCGTTACTGCTGCTATTAGAACAAGACCGTACAGCAGGCCATATATCGCAATCAACGCATAGCAACATTTTGGTATGTTCCACGATAATTGACAAATCATTATGAGCAAAAAAAAACACCCAATTAAGTAAGGCCTCCCAGCATATATATGCTGTAGAGATAATGCATTTTCCAGTGTCCATATACTGAAGTTGGGTTCGAGGAAGAGGATGGAGGCGATTGCCGGAGCGTGTGCACAAGGCACTATCTCTGAGTTAGCCAAGGAGCCGGCGACGGTTGTGGCCGGGGAACAAGGCCCCGTTCACCCTGTCGTTTTGTGCTAGTTGTGGTGTTTCACCGTTGGTGGGTTCAGCTTGTATTCATTCGTTGTAAGGCTTTTGCCAGCTATGTTGAATAAAATTAATAAAACGGCCGTATGCATCATTTTGATGCAGAGCCTGGGGTGACCCTTTTCTAAAAAAAAAAAAAGAAAAAAAAAGAGATAATGCATGCATGCTGCCGAATTGACAGATGAACGATCTCTCGCGGTCAAATATCAGCATGTGCAATTGCTGTCTGAATTACTGGTATTAGTTGAGATCAGAAGTTCAGAACCATCAAAACACCACCACATGGTGGTGGTTTTAATGGGAAGCCCCGGGTTGTTGAATTGCCTAGCTACTCGGTATGAATATCGTGGTACTCTTGCACTGTTCATCTGGAGGAAGCTGTGTTTAATTTGCTACTACCGGCTTGTAAGCTCGACACCGCAGCTTCTAGTACTGAAAAACTGACACACCCATGTTTTTTCTGCAAGATATTGATTTCTTTTGACACCGTCTGCACCAAGTTTAATCATTTGTAACTCTACAGTGCATAGAGTAAAGTTTTCACACTCTTTGGATACTTGTTCGATTCTGAGTAATAAGTTTGTAAAAGAGACAATTGAACTGCATGTGCAGGTGATGGCGTACGTGATAATCGGGGCGGTGGCGGTGGCGATGGAGGCGGCGCTGATAGGCAAGTACGGGCAGGTGGAGTTCCAGTGGATGAAAACGTGCCACCTGTACCAGCGGTTCTGCGCGCAGGCGGGCGGCGGCATCGCCTGCGCCATCGCCGCCAGCGCCAACATGGTCGGGATCTCCCTCCTCTCCGCCTTCAACCTCTTCCGGCTCTACGGCCAGGGCAAGGGCAGCAGCAAGTGATCCGAGCTCGCCGGCCTCTTTTAGGTTTAAACACCGTACCGAATATGTGGAGAAAACCGTCGTAGCTGCCGCTGTTCGTTTTTAGTTTGTTGCTGTTGACATGTTGTCAGCGTTAGCCGTAAAGGTTTCTATGGGACACGAGACAGGTTTCTCTGTATATGATGTGAAGTGGTTGATCCAAGGTGCTTGTAGTAATATGTGCGTAATAAAAGAGCCAGAAAGCGATGTATCAGTGTGGCCGGCCGGCGGCAGAATTTTGGCAGGGCAGGGTTAAGTAGGCTGGAATTCGCCGAGAAGGTTCGGCTTGACTCGTTAAAACAAAGAGCAAGCTCGACTCGATTCGTTTAACATTGAAACTCGTCCCGTTGCTCGTTTAATTCGTTTAGCTCGGTAATATTGTTAACATGAATTCTAATAGATTTTGGACGTGACTGTTTAAAACGTTCTAAGGTTAAGTGTAATTAACCATAGAACATTAGGACAAACAACACTCACATCCCGCACACTCGTCCCATGCATGCACCACTCTCCACTCCCACTAAAAAACAGCAAACAAACAAAACGGCTGACATCATCACCATTAAATATGAAATCCAAAATTTTAAAAAGTTGTGTAGGTTAAACCGTTTATCCGATTTAAGATCGGTTTTCATCGTTGGACTAGTCGCGTCGAGATCTTCAAAACTAGATTCCATGTTGATATATTTTGACGAAAAATAATTCGGATCCAAAAGTTACCCACCGGTAACACGTGAGTTATCCAAACTGTAGCATGTAAATTACCCACCCTGTTAACGATTAGTTTTCAGATTGAAACTAGATCCCACGTTTGGTTAGTCTTTTTTATTTTTCCAAGTTCTAAAGTTTTCATAAGTGAGTTACACTTCAGGATGGTAATGTATCGTGAACAACTGGGTAACTATACACTAAAACATCCGTGCAACTCCATAAGTATTAGGGTAATAACTATGTCGATTTGACAGTGACAACTACACCCTAAAACAGATGTGTAACTTCATACGTATATGATTCATAAGTATTATTTAGAATAACTATCATTTAGAGGACATGATAACTATATTGATTTCGTGGTGGATAACTATATTATGAACATATGAGTAACTCCATCTGAACTTAGTGGATAACTATTACCGGCAGAGTATGGTAACTACAGTGATTTCATAGTGGATATCTATATCATGAATACATGGATAACTTCATCAATACGGTGTGGGTAACTCCATCAGTACTATTTCGGTAACTATTACCGAGAGAGTAGGATAATTATATCGATTTCGTGGTGGATACCTACATCATGAACACATAGGTACTCCATCAGTACTGGATGGGTAACTATTAACGAGAGAGTATGGATACTACGTCGATTTTGTGGTGGATACCAATATCAAACACATGAGTAACTCTATCAGTATTGGGTGGGTAACTATTACCGAAAAAGCAGGGTAATTAGATCGGTTTCATGGTGGAAACCTATATCATAAACATATGGGTAACTCCATAAGTACAGAATGGGTAACTCCATCACTACTGGTTGGGTTACTATTACAAAGAGAGTAGGATAACTACAATGATTTCATGGTGGATACCTATATCATGAACACATGGATAACTCCATCAGTACAGGATGGATAACTATACAGTATTAGGTGGGTAACTATTACTGAGAGTAGAGTAACTAAATGATTTCATGGTGATAACTATCAGTACAAATACGACATGAGCTCAATATAGTTATATAGGTGGGTAACTATTACGAGAGTAGAGTTACTAAATCGATTTCATGAACACATATATAACTCTATCAAATATTAGCTCGGCAGCTATCAAATCGAATTGTATAAGAGTCCTGCTATACGTACGACAGTTTACGTACGATAACTGTCTGACACAATCTGATCTCCCGTCCGTGTGTTCCGTCAAAGTGCAGGAGTCTGTCGGATTTCATGTCGTACAAAAATCAGACCGTAAAGCGTCAGACGCGGAGCAGTTCCGATACAAACAACAACAAAAGGAGCATTTCCACTAACAAAAATGCACTCATGTCATAAATACATACTGTGTGGAGAGTAAGATTCCATTTTGTCAATTTTAAAGCAGCAAATACGTGAACTACCATTTCAGCAAGAGCTAACGAATATAACCCAAGGAGCATACTTCCATCTCATCTAGCACAGAACTTGGTCAGAGTAATCTAGTTGAGCATGACGCCAACAATGTGTAAACGTCCAGCGGACTAGCGGATTCCACCATCGGTGCGATGACCTCCGGCACCGCCGGCGCACTTGTTTCGACTCCCACTGCCACCATCCCAGCCGCTTCCACCTTCACTGGATTCATCACCGTGCGCCTCTCTCGCGCGAACTTCCGGCTGTGGAGGACTCAGGTTGTTCCTGTCCTCACGGGAGCCAATCTCTTCGGATACCTTGATGGCTCAATCCGAGCCCCTAGCCGGATGATCACCGAAGGCACCGGTGCCGCGGCACGCCAAGTCTCCAATCCAGCGTTTCAACGCTGGTTCCTCCAAGACCAACAAGTCCTTGGTGCGCTCCTCTCCAACATGACGGAAGAGGTGCTCGGGCAGATGGCTACCCCGACCTCCACGCACGAGCTCTGGGCTGCGCTGAACGCCATGTTCGGCGCCACCAGCCGCGCCGCTGTCAACAACATCCGCGCGCAGCTCTCGGCGGAAAAGAAGCGCGACATGACGGTCGCTGAATACTACGCCAAGATGAAGGGCTATGCCTAGTGCAAATTTAAAACGACTCCCCAACTCACGTGTCCTCATTGAGTAGGAAATCAAAATTAAATTGTAAAACATTTCAAAAAATCTGTCAAAATTGGATCCGGTTTTGCCTTTTTGGGGTGGGTTTGAGGGGTTGGAGTTGGCCTTATTTGTTGTCGATGTACACGATGGATGTTGGGCCGTGTCCCCTTCCATGCGTGTAATTCTTGCCCACTTGAATCGTCCCAACTGGGGAGAAGCAGAGCCCACGTATTATTTTCCACTCTCTCGTGACCTGAAGGATGGAAAGGTATCACTGCAGCGCTGTGCGCATGCACGGATACAAGGCCCGTGTCACCGTGTGTTGTCCACGGACGTGTACATGCGTACATATAGACAGGACGCTTTCGTACATATAGACAGGACGGCGTGAAATATGACGAAAACAAAAGGCACAGATCTACTATACCTTACATTTCCGTCATTTAAAATCTACTCCCTCCGACCACAAAAGAATGTCTCAGCCTAACTCAAATTTGTACTCCCTCCGTTCGGAAAAGCATGTCTTAGGTATATCTAGATTTGGATGTATGCTCTGTTTTTTAGTCGAACGACTAGTCGCGACTAGTCGACTTCGTCGACTAGTCGCAATGCAAAGTCCGACTCACAATGTCGACTCGACTCATCGGTTGAGTCGAACGACTCAGTCGACTAGTCTTGACTAGCCGCCCCAAGATCTAGCCGGCCGGCGCCGCCGCAAGGCCACCTGCTCGTCCCCTGGCCTGCCTCTCCCTCCGCTGGTCTGCTCGTCTCCTGGCCTGCCTCTCCCTCCGCTAGTCTTCTTCTCCCTCCACCGGCTACTGCTGCTGCTGATCTGCTCCTCCAACTATGGCCGCTGCTACAGGTAACTAGTATCCTCTCTTTTCCTTTTGCTCTGATCTGCTCTAGTGCTTCTGCTTGAGGGCTTAGGGCTCGATTAGGTGAACAAACAATTGAGTGAAGTTATTTTTCTTGTTTCACAGCAAGCACCATGACCCAGTCCCAGCCAGAGATAGCCCAGGTTGTTCGTTCAGCTCAAGCTGCAGCAGAAGCTGATGAGCAATATGACCCATTCAAAGATCCTAAGAGGAGGCCAGCAAGGAGCAAGGATCCAGCTTGGAAATACGCATTCTGGCCAGATTTGGAGGGATCCAGGTTGTTGCTGCAATGTAATTTGTGTGGGAAGAGAGTTAGTTCTGGGCCTCTTAGGATGAAGAAGCACCTTGCTGGTGGTTATACAGTTGTCACTATGTGCCCCAAAACAACCCCTGCAATTCAGAAAGAGATGCATGAATACTTGAAGTCTCACTCTATAGGTTTCAAAAATTTTGTTGGAGATGAAGCTGGAGAAGAAGGTGTAGAAGAAGGTGCTGAACAAGAGAAGGGTGAAGCTAGTTCAAAAGCTTCCAACGCCAACACCTCCGGGAAAAGGAAACCTGTAGTGAGCACCACTCATTTGACGCCGTCGGGGGACAATAAGAAAGGCAAGTCCATTGCAGATCAGATCCGAAAGACACCTGAAGAGGTGATTTCGGAGAGACATATGTCAAAGGGCACTCAAACAACAATGAAGGATTACATCCCGAAGACAAAGGATCAAAAAGATATTGTAGATGATCATGTGGCAGACTTTTTGTATGAGAATTGCCTTCCACTAAATGTTGTCAATTCAAGGAGTTGGGAGATTCTATTAGAATCTATAGGGCAGTATGGTTCTGGTTTTATCTCACCTACTTATCATAAATTGAGGGAACCATTGCTTGAGAAGGCAAAGGTCAAGACCAACGGCTTGAGAGTGAAACATGAAGTTGCATGGAAAGAATATGGTTGCTCTCTCATGTCGGATGGTTGGACGGACATGACCGGTCGACACTTGATCAACTTCCTCGCCAATAGTCCAGAAGGTACCTTCTTCTTAGGGACAGCCAATGTTTCTTCTGAAACAGTTGATGCAACGCTGGTGGCAAAGTTGTTGAGCGAACAGATTGATGCAATTGGCCCTGAATTGGTAGTCCAAGTAGTTAGTGATAATGGGTCTAATTACAAGGCAGCCGGCAGACTTCTAATGGAGAAGTATCCTACAATGTATTGGACACCATGTGTTGCGCACTGTTTGGATCTTATGCTAGAGGACATCGGGAAGATCAAAGAGTTTAGCACTTGCATTGCTAAAGCAAAGAGAACAACCAGATTTATTTATGCCCATGGAAAGCTTCTTGATTTAATGAGAAGCTTGAATCATAAGGAAGAAATTGTGAGGCCTGGAGCAACTCGTTTTGCTACATCCTTCCTTACTTTGGCCAGCATGTGGAAGCAAAGGCAAATATTGAAAACCATGTTTGTTAGCACGGAATGGTACACCAACAAATTAAAGGAAAGCGAAGCAGGGAAGGCAGCTGAAGCAACTGTGATCTCCGTGACCTTTTGGAACTCGGTGGAGTGTTGCATGAGAGCTTCACAACCACTTTTGCAACTGTGATTTAATGAGAAGCTTTGAGGATTGCTGATGGTGACGAGATTCCAGCTATGGCTGAAATGTGGGCAGCCATGGATTATGAAAAGGAACGCATAAAAGAAGGTTTGTTACAGAAGCCAAACCTCCTAGGTCAAGTGCTAGCAATTGTTGATAGAAGGTGGGATACTCAGATGGAACAAAAGCTACATGGGGCTGCACTGTTCTTGAACCCAAATAGGTTCTTTGCCATTAGGGAGACCAACAAAAGACTAGCTACCCGTCTCCGTTCAATGTTCAATGATGTGCTATGGAGGATGGTGCCCGACGATGACCTACAAGAAACTATAAGTAAGGAAGCTGATGACTATGAGCGGTCGGAAGGTGAATGTTTCTCGAAGCCATTGTCAGTTAAAGACCGCACAAAAAAGAGTCATAGTAAGTATAAATTTTATGGCAGCTTGTGGCTTCTTTTTCAACTCAATTGTTCCACTAGTTGCTGATTATTTTGGCCCTATCTTTAACGTTGGACTTGCTGATTTTGTAGTTCTTTGGTGGAGTGCTTATGGTGGCCTTGCTTTTGACCTCCAAACTCTTGCAAAGCGAATCACTGGTCTATGTTGTTCAGCATCCGGCTGCGAGCGCAATTGGAGTGTATTTGCTCATGTAAGTACTCATTGGTTGGCTGGTTTGATAGGCTAATTCCAGCAGCTTCTCACATATTTGTGTGCATGCAGATCCACACCAAAGGGAGAAACCGACTAGAGTACAAGAGAATGAACAAGTTATCATATGTCTCCTATAACCGACAAATGGAAGCTAGGTTTCAAAATCTGCGTGAGCAAGGCTCTAAATCAAACAAATCTATTCCACTTATCCTAGAAGAATTTCAATGGGATAATGAATGGGTTGATATTAATGCTGAATTGGTCCATGAACATCAAGCTCAAGTCATGGACGGTGATACACCACTACTATGGTCTCAGGTTGATGAAGCTATGGGTGCATCGACTTCTGCAGCAGGTCGTAGCTTTCCTAGGAGAGCCCGTGGTGATCCTGGCGAGCCTATTGCACGACCCTTAGGCCCTTATCTCACCTACACTCGGAACCACTCAAGAACAAGACTGGTTGTGCATGATGAAGAGTTGAGGGCTGAATTATCTGTGCAGAATATGATAAAGGCATGGAGAGCAACGATGAAGACAATGATGCTGCACCAGATGGTCATGGAGACGGGTTTCAGATTGACGACATGGAACTTGAGGCTTGATTGCTTGAAGATGTGTTGTTTCTATCTGCCATTCATGTAGTGTTGAAGTGTTGAACTTATTTACTTGCATTTGGATATGGTTGCATGTAACTTAACGTTGGAACTGTTGTGTCTTAATTTCATTGTTGAACTGCTTCATTTGCTACCATATTCTTGCCGTGTTTGATATTTGATCATGGGGCTCGAGTGAGTGTTGAACTTCATTCTGTTTCCTACTTTTTATGCAAATCTGATTGCTTTTAATGTTTTGTAGGTTGCTGGTTCATGGAAAAGAGGAAGGCCTTGGACACTGTATGGAAATGCCCAGGTTTGTATTATAGACTATTAATAAGTATATAGTTATATACAATTATACATATAATATGGCAATTTTATAATACCTATTGCTAAACGACTCATGTCGACTAGTCTACCATGAGTCTTGACTAGTCACGACTAGTCAAGAGTCGCTACCCCTGAACGACCCGTCGACTCGTCGACTCAAATACCTTGGATGTATGTGGACATGCCATCCTTTTCCGAACGGAGGGAGTATGTATCTAGACATGATTTAGTGTGTAGATACATGCAAATTTGGATTAGGTTCTTTTGTGGACGAATGGAGTATATCCTGAATCCGGCCGGAAGCTCGGCAGGAGATTTGAACGTGGCCGCTGTCACTGTGAACCCCAGAGCACTGCATGCATGCCCTCGTCTCTGCCAGCTCTGTACCGTTTGAGCAGTAGAATTCCATTGGTACACATACATAGTGCAGTGGCATATATTTCCTTTTATTGGCTTCGAGATGTTCTATACTAGAGTATTGTTTGTTATCGTAATGATGTGACTGCACGTTGCAACACGCGAGGAGGAGGCCAAGTAGCAAGAGAAGAGCTCGTAGGTGCATGCACATGATTTCATAAAACTAGGTCTACATAGCTAAACTGAATTCATAACTCCATGTATTTTGGCAATGTGCAAGTATATATATTTATGTATTGAGTAGCAAGTGAAAGTGCAGACTCCATGCACGTACTGATACTACAAGTTTTCACTGATACGTGTACACATCGCTCGGTGCATGCATGCAATCGGTCTGCGGCGATTTCTTGGAATCGCCTGCGCACGCCGCTCTCGCCGTCGCGGATCCGCGGGATCTCTCTCCCCCCGTCCGCTCCGGCGGCGGGTGGGTGGGGGATCCCCGGATCCCTTCGTGTACATAGGGTAGGAGTGTGGAGGTTCCCGCCGGCGGCGCTGAGGAGGCGGTGGTGCGGCTGGTGGGTTTTTGGAGTCGGCGTCCTTCCTCTCCGGTGGTGGAGCTCCGGCGGGGCTCCGTCGCGTGGTCGTCGACCTTGCCGTGCTCGCGGATCCGCGGATCCGCCGTGCGCGGTCTTCTTCTCCTTCTGCTGCGGTGCGGCGGCGCTGGAGATGTGGTGTTCATCCAGGGCTGGACGGGAGGCTGGAGCTTCTCCTGCGACGGATCTGTTGGCGGCCGAGGCTTGGCGGGGAAGCGGTGCCAGGGGGGCGCCGCCCTACGTGTTCATCGACAAGTGCTCCGTCGCGGCGCGGCGGGCAGTCAAGGCGGCGTCTCTTAAGGGTTTAAAAGTGCCCAGGCAGTGGCAAGGTGGTTGCCGGCCTTCGTCTCCGTCGCCGGGAAGCTGCGACTCTCTGTGGTGGCTCTGGATCCTCCCCGTATGTTGGTTCTTCTTCTGCTTTTCAATCTATGTACGGTGTATGTGGTTTGATCGTTGAATATACGGATGGTTGGATGTGTCAAAAAAAACTCCTCCTTTTCGCCCTGGTACGGGAGCTTTGTCATATGCAAGCGCAAGACGTGGATACGGACACGCGTGGGCTTTGGGAGGATGCGCGCAGCCTCTTCTCACACGTGACGTGACCTACCGCGATCGATCGATCACCACCGGCGCCGACCGTAATAAAGACAGACCGGATAAATTCAAAAAAAAAAAAAAGACTGACTGATCGGCCTCTTCCTCGAGAAATCCAAGCTCACTTAATTTGCCCTTTCCCCGCCTCGTGAACCCATGCATGATGCGAATATATGCGGTCTCATGATCGTGTAGTCGTAGGTGTTTGCATTGTGTGAGCAAACAGCAGCTGATGGGTGCGTGCGTGGTGTTCATCTGGGTGCCGTTTACGCGGCGCCAGGATCTTGCCCGGACGTATGCATGGCCGATCTATCTTGATTGATTTCGATCGACCCGACTAGCGAGTACAGTACGCATGATAGTATGATGGGACGTTCTAATTTACTCCCTCCGTTTCAAATTAATTGACTTCTATTTGTCCACATGTGGATATATCTATACGTGTAACATGTCTAGATACATCCATGTGTGCACAAATGGAAGTCAATTAATTTGAAACGGAGTGAGTAGATGACTTACATTTATCAACATGTTGACGTATCTATACTTATAACATGTCTAGATATATCCACATATTGACAAATGGATGCCATCTAATTTGAAACGGAGGGAGCAGCTTGCTAGTCGGCCTCGCATGGCCTTCCCCGCCTCGTGAAAGCTAGCTGCATGCAGGTAGATCTATACGTCGTTTTACGGGAGCCCGTAGGTAGTTTCACTGCCAGTCGCTCGTTCGCGCGCAGTACACCACGGTATGACGACACGTACTTGCGCATGTTCACCGGTCGTGTGGACGACGTCCATGGAAATCCAGGACAATCCATTTACTTCGGTGTTTGTGAGAGCAATGAATTCACGCGACGCGCCCACATGTGTAGTACGAAAACTTTCAGGATTTAAGTGGCGCGCCTACGCATTTCCCGGATCTGGACTGTGGGTGGCGCGGATACGTACGTAAGTACGAATTCAATCGTTATGCATCTGCCATACGACACACCAGCTCGTGCATGCATGCACCTCCCGTGGCACAGTCGCGCTATATACTGTTCAACACTTGTGTAGCAGCTGGTCCGTCGTCGAAGTGACAACACCGTCCGTCGAGCTGGATGTAGACGACACAGGAGCCCGGCGAGATCGAGCTGATGCTGTCCAGTGTCGTCATAGAAAAAGGCTATATATTTCCCGATGCGGAATGCGCGCGAGCCCGCACGCTTTCGGACAGGTCGCACGTCGTGTACTGCCCGGACCGGAGTACGTACGTTACTGCGACGTGCTTGGACCGGACCGCTGGCTGATGATCCGGCCAACACAACACAACACACCACGGGAGCATGCCAAGCGCCCTAGACAGACAGCTCCACGACGACGCCTACTACGCCTAGCCAAGCACTTCACTGACGACTGACGGCTCGATCGACCGGCCGGCCGGGGAGAAGATGTGAACCTCAAGTTTTGACTGCGTCTGCTCGCGAGCAACATGCCGATCCCGGGCGCCGCCGGGCAAAAGCCTGAGGGAAATGACGGAGCAGGGAGCACGACCCCGGCAGGCAGGTCCGCCGTACCCTGTGTCCCTGTCCCTGCAGCCTGCTCGCCTGCCACGCTCGCTGCAGGGCAGAAAAAAACTTCTGGCTCCCTCGGACCTCGTGAACAAATTTCGTCAGTAGCGAATTAACTTTGGCTCATCGGTCTCATCTCTTCAGCGAGCCTCCTAATGCAATACTGGATCGCAGCTTCGCCACACAATAAACAGCCTACTACGGAATCCACGTCGAGCGACGGCCGGAATCCGAATTTGTTTTTGTTCTTGAAACGGAGGTTCAAACACCGGCCAATGCATCAAAATAATACACATATTTTCTTTTAACATATTATTCGACCTGTAAAGATCAGCCCTTCCTAATGACAAGTGTAACAACACCTATAAACTCGTTAACGGGGTGGCCATGATCAGACCTGTGTGCCTTGAACTCGCACCTCCGCCCATCATTTAAATCCAGAGCCCTCACCAAGCAAGACAACGGCGAATCGAGAGCACAAACAGGTCCAGCAGATTCTCATGCGCACCGTATGTGCACGCTCCACATCGCTACCGCCGTTAACCGCCAACCCATTTTCAAGACGGATCGACGCACTTATCGGGCTAGACGCTAGACAGCGGGACCGCCTTACGCGCATCCATCATCACATGTCCATCGCTGATACGCACCCCGCTGCGCCACGCTGCCGAGACCCGTCAGTTTCGATGTGGTAAATGGCACACAACTTTACCTACAGAATCTTCCAGTGCATACTCCGAAACGATGCCCGTTGGAACGAGAAATGGTATATCGCGTCGCCATCGTCCGATCAAGAAGGCGCAGATCTAAGTTTTCCCCAGGAGTAGCCTGAGCGAAGAAATGACGATGCCTTCATCACGGTAACTACGCATATACGACACCATCGTTCGCCATGACAAAAGCGGCTCAGTTTCACCGGCAATCGTGCCTCCATTCCTCGCCACAGGCGGAAAACGACGGGCCATATCGGGCCGGACCCGAACCGAAACAAACGCAACGCCGTGACACCTCCATGGTCAGCCAGGACCTACACGAGCAGGAATTGGGGGCTGCCACCCCCACCAATCTCGACGCGTTGGACCACCAGCCGCAAAGGCGCTTGGAGAAGGAGGATAGCCGCGGTCAGAGGAGCCCTGAGCCGCTCCGCCGGGCCAAACCATCCCACCAGCTCATCTCGCCACTGTGATGGTGACCGAACGCGCAAGGACAAACAGGTGTTGAATATAAATATATTGCTAGCCCTTTTCCATCAGTTCGGACTTTTGATCTAAATAGCTAATACAGCAATTCTATAATAGGGACACCCGCTGCGAGACTCCGGGCCACGGCAGCAACGCCCTAGAGACGCAACGGCGAGGAGACGGGGCCAACAGCGGCTAGGGTTAGAGTCGCGTTGAGTTTAAGGTTGGAATCCAAATATGAACCCTATATTCACGATGACAGGCTAGAACAAAATCGTGATGTTGTCCTACTGGCTACTAGTAGCATGAATCTCACTGCCGTACGTGTGTGCTTAACTGATTATACTAAACTGTTGTTTCTTTCGGGCTAATATCTAAGGCTATATATCCGAAGAAAAAACACAACGAACTAGGTGGACGGTGGTCCATTTCACCGCCGGTCCCGGGAGGCTCGGGCAGTAGTAGAGCAAGCCCCGTAGGCGTATCCAGTAGAAGCAACACCTTGCCTCTTGCGGCAAGAAAAGCTAGGCTCAACTGGGCACCATCATCGTCGATCACTCACCGATCTCCCGAAAGCAACCGCTATGGAGGAAGGAAGGTGATTAGTAGTACGTAAGTAGAACATGCGCGAGTTGCACGCAAGCATCCAGACGAAGCAACAACACGGAGTAGCAGAGAAACAGCATGTCGCCAAGCGGACGCAGACAAGGCCCAAGCGTACACCCAGGAACGATCGAAACAAGGAGAAAGGTTTCTGAAGAAAAACGGAGAAAGAATGAATTTTTATTTCCATATTCAATGGCCCTCGGGTACAGCGAGAAATGCTTAATTAATTAACTAATGATCCTTATTGCGCGTGCGTGCTAATAACGGGTACATTGAACAAGATTGTGTTGTTGACCGCCGGCCAGGAATGCGCGCGACGGCACCGGTTGAATGAGGCATGTGGGCGACCATGGAATCGGACGTGCGCGTGCCCATTGATGATCAGGACACGTCCACGGGTTTGCACAGGAAGAGCAGCGACGACGGCGGCTGCTGCGGCCTCCCGGCGCCGCCCCCTGCGCCGAGGCGCTCGTAGCAGTCGATGGAGAAGAGCGAGAGCGAGAGGGAGAGCGACAGGCGCGCCCGCGCCTGCGCGTGGGCGACGTGGCCGAGGCGGTCGAGCGCCGGGCCGAGGCAGAGGCGGTAGAGGCGGCGGTACCCGCCGAGCGCGGCGACGACGGTGCGGGTGGCGTTGCCCGCCGACGCCGGCCCCACGTGGCGGAGGCAGAGCGCCTCCCAGACGGCGTCGCGGCGCGACACCGCGGCCCAGAGGCGGCACACGCCTGCGGCGGCGGCCAGCGAGCGGCCGTCCAGGCGCGCCAGGATCTCCGACAGGATGTCGGCGTTGTCGTTGATGTTGTACGCGCTCCCGCCGCCGCCCAGCAGCAGCTGCACTTGCACCTCCAGCGCCGCCTCCGACTGCCGTGGCGGCGCCGCGGGAGGTGGTTCTCCCATACACATGGAGCGGCCGGCCCCGTGGGTTGGTTTCCTGGTGGTATAGGAGAGCTAGGAGACGGAGGTCGGAGGTGAGAGGGAGACGGGTGGAGGGCGTATATATAGGGCGGAGACGGGGTTTTGACTCTGCTAGGAAGGATATGTTGCTCGTGTCTGTAGGGCCGGCCGGGTGCAAGACGAAAAGGCAATTAAAGCCTTCTTGGAACCAATAATGGCAGTGGCCGTCGAAGCTCATAGAGAGCTGATGAGTGTGAGCTCTTCAGATTCACATTTAAGTTTACTCGGTCACCGTAATAAAGCAATGAATCCGAAGGTGCAGATCACTCCGGCTCCGGCGGAGAGGTTGAGACCAACAGAGTTCTTGCGTGGGAGCTCGGGTATCAGGTGAAGGAGGAGATGGGGCCAAGCGGGAGGTGCCAAGGGGCTTACATGTGGAGATGCGTGCGACTCTGAAACTACTAGTCTTCGTTTTGACGCCGACGTGCATGTTTTCTCTCGTCCTCGGGAACCGTAGCGATGGTGGTGTGAGAGCATCTCCGACCGGAGTTGCCAAATTTGGCCCCCAAAGTGTCCGCGGACACGTCGGGGCCAAGCGGGAGGTGCCAAGGGGCTTACATGTGGAGATGCGTGCGACTCTGAAACTACTAGCCTTCGTTTTGACGCCGATGTGCATGTTTTCTCTCGTCCTCGGGAACCGTAGCGATGGTGGTGTGAGAGCATCTCCAACCGGAGTTGCCAAATTTGGCCCCCAAAGTGTCCGCGGACACGACCGGACGTGTCCGCGGACCCTGTTCGGGCTAACCCCAAAAAGGGTGTTCTACAACCGTGACCCCATATCCGCACCCTCAAATCCATACTAGCCATGCAACGTAAACTAAAGAACGTAGATCAGAGCTCAATGTAGTACGGATTGCATTCGATCGGAGCTCAATGTAGTACGGATTGCATTCGATCGGAGCTCATAGTTCGGATTGCAGACATACTAAGCTATATAGACAAAATCTTAACAAAAGGGGGCAAACCGGCGGCGCCGCCATCCTCTGTGTCCGCCGGTCCCTTCGCCTTCATCGGCGGCGCTTCACTGCTTTCACGCCGGCTCCTTCCCCTTGTCATCACCGGAGGGCCGGTGGCGGCACAGCAGCTCGAAGGCCGCGTAGGGGTCTGCGTGGGAGGAGCTGGAGCTGTTGGAGCGAGCGGCGTGGACCGCGCGGGTCTGCTCCTCGGCGAGCCTGGCCGCGCGGTCGTTCTTCGCCGCCTCCTTCTTCGACTCGGCGATGGCGGCGTCGAGCATCGCCTTGTTCTTGCGGCGGAGGCGCCTGGCGTCCGTCTCCGCGGTCGTGTACGACCTCTCCAAGACGGCCAACGGCACCGGCTCGTTCGCCGCGGCGCGCAATGCCCGCTCCGCCGCAGCGGGGTTGGCCTTGCGGAGCTGCCGGAAAGCCTTCCCCTCCATCTCCGGCGCGCGCATCCTCTTCGGAGACGGCGGGGTCTTCGGAAGAAGCCGCCATCCGCCGGCCCCGTCCAGCAGAATATTCCACCCAGGTGGAGCTTGGACGGGGGGACCGCGGCGTGGCGGAGATGGGGAGGCGTAGATCTTGCGGAGCCGATGAAGCCGCAACAGACCCCGCCGGTTGTGGACGGCGCCGCGCGGCGCAATCTCGGAGCATTGGCTCCGCGCGGCGCCGCCGAGCTGGATCCGCCGACTTCCTTCAAGGATTGCTCGACGGCGATGCGGTAGGCCTCCTCCTCGCGTCTATGGAGTGCGGCGCCGCCGCGTCGGAAACCTCGTCCTCCGGCTCCGAGCCCCAGTCGATGGAGGAGGAAGACATTGCGCCGGCCGGAGAGCGGAGAAGGCGAGGAAAGTGGCAGATGCGGAGTGGAGTGAGGTTAGGGTTACGGCCGGTGAGTTATTTGAGGGGACGGCGGAGACACGCGGCGGCAGTCAGCGGCGAGTCAGCGGAGACACGCGGCGACGGTCACCCTCCCGTAGTGGGTCCGCCATGTCAGCGAGTACGGGGTGGACGCGTCCGGGCGCGCCGGACCGCCCGGTCGTTTCGGATGGCTTTGGGGGCCGCCGTTGGGTGGGAGTTTTCGGCCCAAAACACGTCCGGACTGTCCGCCCGAGCATTTGGGCGGCCTTTGGGGGAGTCGGTTGGAGATGCTCTGAAGGAGACACTCGCACAGCGGCGGCCGATGATGTTTCATGGAACCACCGGCCGTAGTACTCCACTGTTCAAGTGTTCAACGCGGTGTGGCGAGGTGTAGGCGCTCCACTGTTTAAATTAAGATGGCCGTCCGAGGGACGATGCCCAGGCTGACGACAAAACACATTCCGTAACTCCAGTTCGTGCGGATTTCGGGACCCGTTCCCCCGAGAAAAGTGGACCGAGGAGGCAACGGCTAGCTTGAGCCATTGGCCATGCGCACATGCATCTTTTCGATGCACCGATCGATCACACATTGTGTATTCGATGTCACTCAAATCAATGCATGTTTCTTTGATAATCCTTTCCTGGTTGATGAACCTTTTTTTTTTTTTGAAACGAGAGGCAAAAGCTTTGCCCCTTATATTAATTAAGCAGAAGGTGTCCGGTTTATTATGGAAGAAACCGGGCGAAAACCATACAACAACACGACACAACCCACGGGGCGAAGCCCCACAACCACGAGAACCCACGACGCCGCACGACGCGGCCACCCACAGCCCAAGCTGCACCAGGTAAGCCACTCGCAGACCACGACCGCCGAAACCAACATCTGGGGCCGCCGCCCCGGCCTAAAAGACAACCGCTGCTGCCGCTGCCCAAGCAGCCTCGACAGCCTCGCCGCCAGCACCCCCTCCCGGGACCGCCGTCCCGACATAGCACCGCTCGCAACCGAGCCACGACGCCGCACGAACCAGCCACCCGCGGCCCAAGCTGCCCAAGGAGAGCTGCTCGCAGACCACGGACGTCGCACCAACATCCGGGGCCGCCGCCCCGGCCTAAAAGACAGCCGCAGTTGCTGCCGCCACACCAGCCTCGACTCCCTTGCCGCCACCTCCCGCAACCACAAGTCCCCCCAGCCGGTCACCACTCCAAGAACGACGCCCCCAAGGGGGAGCATGACACAGAGCGCCATCATCGCCCGATCCCGAAAGATCTAGGGTTTCCCCCGGAGTGGTCCGGGTGAAAGGCGAGCACCACGTCTCGACGGCATCTTCAAGAAGAGAAACGGCGCCCGAAGGCGTCGTTGCCGCCTGCCCGACGACAGCCGGAGCAGAGCTTTCGCTCGACGTGCATGCACCCTCTCACCACGAGACCGACTAGCCCATCAGCATCCACACCCCTCCACGACGCTCCTCCGCTGCCGGGCCGCCGCCCCGGCAACCTCCCGCCCGGCTCCGCAGCAGCCGGACTTCCAGAGTTGGAGGCGAAGAACCCTCAATCTTGCAGCCCGAGCTCCGCACCACGCGGAGGCACCGAGAAGAAGATGGACGACACCTCCGAGCACCACGCCGGAAGGAGAACCGACGCCTCCAACTCCGACCGCCACACCGCCCCATAGCAGCCGCGACGACCGCCGCACACCCGCAGCCCCGGGGCCGCCGCCCCGGCATCCTCCGCTCCGGCCACGCCCCCGCTGCCTCCTCCTCTTCTCCGCGTGTGGAACCCGTGGAGCACCAGTGCCCAGCACCTCACGCTGCACCACCAAGGCTCCACGACCCCACAGACAGCACCATCGCGGCGCCGCCGCGCCGCCGTCCCCTGCCCCACAAAGCCCACCGACGGCCACCTTGCCCACCACCACGGCAGCAGCTAGACATCACCTCACGACGTCTAGCACTTCCGCAAGAAGCATTGACGGCGAACTGCGCCCGTCAGATGCGGATGCGGCGCCGCTGCGCCGCCGTCCTCTCCGTGGCCACCACCGCCGGCGCCAGCCACGACGCACCACGCCCACCTGCCGAGCCCCCCGCCTCCCAGGAGCTCAGCGCTCCCCGACGCCCAGCGCAGCGACGAGCACGAACTGCCCGCCGCCCGCCGGCCCCGCCAGGCCCAGATGGAGCCCGACGAGGCCCAGAACCTGGGCGCGACCGCACGGACGGCGCCCTCGGCCTCGATGGCGCCCACGCACCTCACCGCCGCCGGAAGGCACCGCCGGCCACCAACCTCGCCCGAGCCCGCCGGCTCGGCCTCCCCACCCCGACCGCCGCCGCCCCCCCGGGCCGGCCCACCATCGCCACTCGAAGACCACCCCCGCCCACCAAATTTTTTGGCAGCGAGGAGCGCCGCCACCGCCGCGGACGGATCCGGCGACGGCAGCGGCGGGGGGTGCGCAGGATGGGGGGGGGGCTCCCGGCGGCGCGATGTGGTTCCCTGGCGCCGCCTGGGGTGCGGCGCGAGGGGTTCGGCGAAAAGTTTTCCTTTAGTGAAAACCGGTTCTGGTTGATGAACCCTCACATCAACGTTGTTTACTCCACAGGACCCCGAGAGAAAAGGTGCTTCATCCACCCTTGTTTCGTGCCGTTTGACGTTTCACTTTTGGACCAAAGCAAAATAAGATGCTAATAAATCATTACGTAACCTGATCACTGATAATGGTGATATGAACACATTCAACGTATTTGTATCACCACCTCATATGTGAATAGTGAAAACAGGGAGGATATGTCCCCCGCGTTGCTCCTCACTCGGGCGGAACGGGTGGAAAATATATCCCGCCGCCCCAGCCACCCTCCCTCCCCTCTCGGCGGCGCCTCGCGCGCGTCGGTGGCCCGTTACATCGGCGATGCGGTGGTGCAGCATGGGCGGTTAAGTTGCGATCTCACCAGCGTCCTCCTAGTACCCCTCCTCGCGGTGGGGGCCGGCCTGGGCTATGGGCCGATTTCATGGTGGCCCCTTCCTCCAGATCGTGACGACTTGGCCATGATTCTGGCCGAAGGACTGGCCACCGTTGGGGTCCTCCTCCGGGGCTAGTGGTGGCCGAAGTTGATGCTCCGGTGGCTGCAGCTGACATAGTCTGTCTAGGTCTGGTCACCTCGTTCCTCGATCTGGCAAGTAGAGGTGGTTGCTAAGTTGGTGAATGACACTCAAGTTACCCTACTTCATCGACGACGAGATGCCTTCTGCGGTGGTGGTTCAAGTGTGCGACATGTCTCCCCGTCTACTCCTCTTTGGTATGTCGGGGTCATGGTCTTGGGCTGGGGTGAAAACCATGCTTAGCGGCTTCTGACGCTGACCACAGTAAAGCATGTGGGTGCCGCTTCCTCCTTAGAGGTGTGGTCATTGGCCTAGCCTACACTTCTCCGGGTTCCAGGGAAAACCCTAGATCCAATCCTCAAAAGAAGCCCTAAATCCTTACAATGTATCAGCTATTAAAGGAGAGATGTGTGCCCAATTCCATGACTCTTTTCATTACGGGCATAGATTATACTTTGGAAAATCTCATTTTTCCAACCGGACGGTCACCAATAACATATTTGGATGGTGAAAGATCGAAATACACGAATAATTGTGGGGGGGGGGGGGGGGGGGGGGGTGAATAGGAGTTTATAAAAATTTCTCTATGAACAACTGAGAAAATATGAAATTTGAATCGACCTTCTGCGTTGTAAGCAAAACTTGAATAACGAGGCAACCGATAACTGAAGCAAAATATGAAATTCACTGAAGGAGGGATGCTTCAAAGAGAGAGAAAACAGGTCATATATATAGGAAAACTGAAGCTTCGGATATAGAGGAATATGCACATTATCTAGGGCGACATGAATAGCGGAGATATATCAACAGTGAGTGAACTGAAGATAAAGGTAGCAAGGACTCCTGATATGTTTTCCAAATTTCAATCGGTTGGCCCAAATCTACGTCTTCGTTTCGAGGGGCACTACGTGCATGCACCCAAGTCCTGATCATACAATGATGCTTCACTTAACTAATAAAACATCAACTCCAAGAGGAAACATGTTTTTTCAGACTGAAGAATTATACTCAGCAAGCTATACTATTGTAGCCAATTCTTTTTCATGTTCAAGATAACTTCACACAAGCTTTACTCTTGCTGCCAAATCTGCTTCATGTTCAAGCTTAACCTTAAACTCTACTGCTATACCCAGTTTCGCTTCATGTTCAAAGTAGTGCTTCATCTTATCACGTCGATGCCTAAGAGGTTTCCAACGGATTCGTCGTTAGAGTATGAGTCTAACCTAACCGAGTACGCAATTAAGATTCATTTCCATCCTAAGAGACCTAATTTCTCTTAATAGTACGCCTTTTTTCTACAATGCAAAAACATAAAACTGAACCACCTATTTTAGATCTTGGACACATCACCGTTTCTCCCTCTTCTTTTTAAGTCTTTCTCTCTTCTCTTGACGATTCATCTTGCATGACTCCTCAACCGTCTGTTCCGCACTATTTTCGCTACACACTTGGAGGTGTCATTTTCTTGACATATTGATACTTCACCTTTTTTGATGCCTCAACTCAGCGTCTCCAGGCTTTTTCATCCCTTGAGGCTTCATCTTTTATAATGGCTCAACTCGGCGTCTCCGCGCTTCATCTCTTGTGCCTTCATCTTCTATGAATTCTCAATTTGACGTCTCGATGTCAGTTTCATCTCTTGGAGATGAGTCAACTTTTATGGTGGTTAAACCTATCACCTTTGGAATGTTTCCTATAGATACTCACGAACACCTTAGTCTCTTAACCAAGTTGTCATCTATCATCCAAAACCCACATCGATCGAGGATACTAGATGCAGTGCGTGATGATGAACTGATCATATCACCGGCCGGTACCAGGTACACTTAGGTAGCCGGCCATCATACACACGCTGGCTGCTGCCTAAACGCCTATATCCAAACCATGCATGTGGTAAAGAGGCGTTTTCTTGGGTGCAGCCATAGCAAGCACAGCAGATTCTGCGTCGTCGGTCGATCTGCCTGCATGCATTAGCGCCGGAAGCAGGGAGGCTGGGACCCTTCAGCGTTAACTCCTCATTTGTACGCTAGCTGTGACTGCTGTGTAGTGTACCTACTCGATCTCTCTCAGATATGATTCCGGGTAAAGAGGCGAGAGCCATGTGCCGCGTACTACGTAATATCCATCTATCTGACCAGCGCCACACTGTGCGTGGGTCGGGAAGACGGTACCAACCGGAGAAGCGGAGTACATGACACGGTCGGGTTCATGCACGCGCCTCCAGTTCCCATACTTGCCACTGTAGGTTGCAGCCGTGCTCGGTCGAATTGATGATTGATCGTCCTTTACGACCCGATTAAGAGCATCTCTAGCTGGATCACCCTCCCGGTCCGGATTTAGGTCCATATGCGGTTTGGGCCATTTTTACGGGTTGAATAGGCACTGCATATCGGTCCGGCCTGAAAAAAATTATCTCTGATAAACGGCGGCTCCGGCACTATATTAACGGTAGCCGAGAGGGCATTTAGGGTTCGTCCCCTTTACCCACCACCGAGATTTCTTCCCGCCCACTAGGGTTTTCGGCGAGCAATTCCTCGCGACTCCGCCGCCAAATGAAGCACGGGCATGGCGATGCGCCTCCGCCGGGCGGTGCTGGCCTAGGTGGTGTGCCTCCCTCCCCTCCTCCTCAGTCGGACTGAGCTACCGGCCTTGGTATTCTCCGACTCCTCCTCAGACGAGGAGGAGTACTCCGACAACAACGACCTCACGCGACGCGGACGAGCTTGCCGCAATCACTGAGGAGGCCGAGCTCGCGGAGCGCATCCGAGAGAAGTCGATTCGCTCCGCGGTTCGCACCAAGAGGCGGCGTTGAGACACCGCCCGGTGGATCGAATGGTACAACAATAACCAGTTCATATGCGGCCTCCAGATGAGCAACGAGAACAGCTTGCAAACCGGAAAAGTGGGTTCGACAGTTATTCGGTTGCATTTATCTAGGATCTGCTAGAGATGCTCTAATAGACGCGATCCCCGCCCAGTCTCAGCGTCCAAACTTTCCGAGTTCCAACCGGGCCCTTAATAATCAGTATGAAATGATTGAGTGAAATAATTCAAGGTGGCATTGTTTTAACTTCATGGCATGCAGATCCTACAGTGAAACACGAGAATTAATGGCCAGCCTCGACGCGTCAGAGGCCCATTAGGCATTGGTCGGTGACGGGAGGGCGCTGTGTGTAGGTAGGGACTGCTGTACATGTGGGCGCGCCTTCTGAATCCAAATCCATGGACATGAGCTTTTGTCTCGCTTGCTTCCCCCGTTCCATCGATGCCCGCCCCCATGGCCTTGGTTTCATGCGGATGGCTCCGTCTGATCTCGACTCCCATCCACCGGCTCCGCACATAACGATCACGGGCCGCGTAAAGTCACGAGCGAGACGGAACCTAGCCCTGGAATCTTCCTTTTGTTTCGCCTGCTCGACCAGCTGCTGCTGCTCCCTCTTCCTTCGTCCTCCTCTCCCAGGCTCCCAGCTGCGTCTCCTTTTCGACCTTTCCCCTGTGTTGTTGGATCGAGCTGCATGCGCGCGGCAGTCGGCACAGCATCGGATCCATCATCCCTCCAATCGTCCATGGACTCCCCTTGGATCGGAGGTCAAAAGGTAGAATTCATCTAGAATCAAAACTTCACAAGCAGCAAACGAATGGGTAACGTTGGAGGAGCCTATATCGAGTCATCTGAAAGGTAACCCAGTAAGCAGAGAGGTCACGGCCACGGTGAAAACCCTAGGAGCGCACAAATTTGCAGGACGTCGGAGGAGCGCATTCAAGTCGCCCAAGACGCATAGTAGATTAGTAGGTACGTTGTAACCTGCAAGATTTGAATGATGTACGCTGCCCAACAAATACGATGCAGACTGAATTTCATGCCACAATGCAGGCTGCCTCGGCAGATGTACTGTGTATCTGGGGCTGGGTTCTGCCACTGCTTCCCTCTTACAAAAAGGACCGATGGAGAGTGAATTTTTGGAACCCAGCTACCTGGAGCTCTTTTTTTGAAAATTCTGAATCGACACTTTTATGTTTCCAAAAATCGCGAAACAATGCCCGGATGTAGATATTGTTGAGATCTACAATCGTGCAAAATTTCAGATCCAAATTCGTTGTATTTTGGGCTGTACAAAAAAGACAAATCGGAGGAAATTTCAAAATTTTGAAACTGTGTATTCCTCACCACCCAGATCCACCCGTTTGTCTTTTTTTGCATCCCAAAATACAACGAATTAGGGGTTGAAATTTTGCACGATTGTAGATCTACACAATATCTACATCCGATAATTTTTTCACGATTTTTGGAGACTTAAAAATGTCGATTTCGAATTAAAAAAACGAGCTTCATGTAGCCTGGGCTCTAAAATAGGTTTTTGCGATGGAAAGCAGCTACTACGATCTGACTACTTGTACGGGTTACTAGAATTTCTTTTCAGGGTACTATCTTGTTGAAACCAAGCTACAATAAACTCTATGAAATCCATGTTTACAGTCTTAGAAAAATCTCAACAAATAAAGTATGTTAGAAAGGTGATTTCTATAAACATGTAAAATTTAAATTTAAACTCGTATTTATTTGCGATAAAAATAACATAAATAGTGATTGTGTATTGTTTGTCACTACTCATTGTTGAATTTACTTTTGTCAAGCCTCCTAAATGGATTTGATTTTGAACTTGAAAGTTTACATGTTAGAGAGCATTGCCTCCCCAAGACTGTGTATATTTCCAAAAAAAAATCTTCTAAACATGGTTTTCACCGATTATCGTCTTATTTTGGTTTTCACTCGTATTTTGTTGCATGTGTCCGACACTTCTCACAGAAGAGCAGAACCAGCCTAACGCTGCTTTTGGCTCATAAATCATTGAACACTACTTACACAAGGTGAACCTTTTTTCACATGGGAAAAGAAGAACCCTTACCACAAGTTTTTTTTTTTGAAACGAACATATTCAAGAGTCACCACAAGTTTTGCATCCTCACACCAATGTATGCCAAGATTTTGTTTCCCAATTTTTTTAAAATTGAGGCAAAAGTTGTGTCCCAATTTATTACTAATTGAAGGAGTTTAACATGAATTTTCAAAAAATATTACAACCGGTATACTCTCTCGCCCTAATTGTTGGATGTATGCCCAAAAGGCAATAAAGTTTAACATCTGATTCATAATTATGCTTCATGATTCTATGCTATAACTGCGGTGACTCCTGAATATGTTATTCAGAGGAAAACTCACTCGCACGTGTAGAGACATGAAATGAATAAAGTATACCCTAGTCTTGCCTTTTAGACTAATTCGTTGATTGCTTGATGACCACATTTTCCTGGTCTGGGACATTGTTTATGTCAGCATCAATGAGTGGCATATTGTTGGTGGAAACAATATGCTGGGTAGACCCAAATCGTTGAAATGCTAAGAAGATTCCAAAGTGTCTTTTTGTCCTTAGTGCAATATCGCAGATGGTTATTATATGACATGTCCTTAAACCATGAGATTATTAGGGTTATGTATACTGGAAGAATTACTTTGGTGCTGTCAACCATCACGGCCGTCACTGGGTGATCATAACGACAGTTACTGGGTGATTACAAAGGTGTGCATATATCCTAATGTTCCAAGATGGGAAATTACTCCTCCGTAAAAAGAGAGATACTTCTAGGGCCCACTCGGTATGTATGATATCCAATAGGTTCTGCAGACAAAGCATGATGAAGTTACATCATGTGGGATATCGGATTACGAGAAAGAGAAAAGGAAATTTACCGGTCACGAGATAGACAAAGATATAGTGAATCAGGGATTAATTCATGGAAATATCAGGAATACTTAATCTCGGGTAAGTTCAGTATCGTGAGTAATGGGAATGACAAATTAAATCAACTGGTTCAACAGAGTGTCATTCGTATAACGGTAACAGTTATTCAGGTTGCCCATGAACCTGACCCTGGCCGGTGATTAGATGGAAACATCTAATTATAGCTACACGTTATCGAACATGTAGGGTAACACGCTTAAGTCAGTTCTAGTTTGTTGTGTATATGGTTGGTCTGGATACCGAGAGTATCACCGGAATGATTTCTGCGTGGTAGATAATATCTTTATCAGAGAGATTGGATTACACTAGTCGGATTTATTATCAGGGTTTATATAAGAGTGAAATATTTATCCGGAGTATTTTGTCTGCGGACACTGGGTGTCCCGGATCATGTAAAAGTATTTTATATGATAAGTAATTAATTCTGCGAATTTTCTGTAAAAGGAAATATTCAATTAAGAATTAATTAGACAAAATAATCAATTAAATATTAATTTATTTAATTAAAAATAAAAAGGAAAAATATTAAATAAATTGGAGCCACCAAGAGGGGTTGCCAAGTGGGCCCCATGGGCCCACTGGGCAACCGCACCCCCAAGTGGGGCGGGTGGGCCAAGGCGAACCAAGGAGGGAAGTTCCCCCCTAAGCCAAACCCTAGTTGGGCCTTGAGCCCATAGGGAGAGGCGGTTTGGGGGGAACCTTGTTGGACAAGGACTCCTCCCCCCCAAACCGAATAGGGGAGGGGAGTTGGTCCAAATCCAACTCTCCCTTGGGAGGCGCATCAAGGGCAAGGTCTTGCCCCTTGCCCAAGCCTCCATACCCCTTGGCTTCCTATATAAACACCCCACCCCCTCCATTTGGAGACACACAAGTTAGATCTCTTCTAGTTGGATTAGAGGGAACCTCTCAATATTAGAGGGATCCTCTCCGATTAGATCTAGATTTAATATCTAATCTCTCTCCCTCCTTCTCATGTGTTGAGATCTCCACCTTCATATACTCCAACGGTGAGTGCTTCAAGCATGGACGGCGAAGCCCTGCTGAACTAGTTCTGATGTATTGATAACCCACAAGTATAGGGGATCGCGTGTAGCCTTTTCGATAAGTAAGAGTGTCGAACCCAACGAGGAGCTAAAGGTAGGATAAGTATTCTCTCAAGTTCTATCAACCACTGATACAACTCTACGCACACTAAACGTTTGCATTATCTAAAAAATAAAACTACGGTAGCAATACGGGTATGAGAGTAGTTTTGCAAGATAATAAATACAAGAAAGTAAATGTTAGTGCTGCAGCAATAAAATACACTAAGTAACCATATACTAACAGTACCATGAGTGTGGAAAAGTGGTGGTAATTGTGGTGGCTTTGTCCAAGATTAATTAGTGAAGGTACTTGGTTCATTGTCTTCGATGCAGTTTTCTATGTGGGAGAGGCTAAATATACATGCACTCCACTACTTGGGATTACAAGTACTATATGATTGGATTGTTAGAAAGCATCCGCAAATACTAACAATGCATTAAGGTTTCCCCAACCATAGCCTTAAGTTCAAGGTCCTCTTACTCCCATACGTGCAACTAATCGGTTCGCGTTCTCAGGTTTCTGTCACTCCGGCAGAACTTCCCCCGCTTCGTTACAAATACTACCAACCCTAGGGTGTTTGATCCATGCGCGCACAATATAATGGACACCAAAGGACAGCACCATATAGACATACAACTCTAATGAACCTCATGCATTCAATTAAGCAATCAAAAGACAAATAAACTACGGAAACATGATGTAAATCATAGGATAAATATTATAGCATCAAACACCATGTTTACATAGGACGGTACAGAGGTTTGTGGGAGGATGAACCACTGAATACAAGGAGGAGATGGTGATGGAGATGGCGGTGAAGACGGCGGAGAGGCAGCGCGGCGGCGCAGGGCGGCGGCGGCCCGGCGGTGCGGGGAACTCCTTTCCCCGCCGCCGGCAAGCTTGGGGAGCGCCGCCCCTTAGCCTCCCTCCTTCATGGCTTCTTGGGAGCCCTCCCCCATGGAGATGGGATCCATGGGGGAGGCAAAAACGTGGCTTTTGGTGGCTGAAATTCGTGGGTGGAGGAGTCCTCCACGAATTAGGTTTCCTCCCTTTATATATCTTCTCGGATTTCCGTCACCCCCTTTTAGGGTTCCACCAAAACGGGCCTACAGGCCGCGTCCGAACTCCGATTGGGCTGATCTCGGGCTTAAAATCTTCGTATGGAAAATTGTGACAACTTTCGTAACAGCCAGGTCTCCATTTGACGTCATCTTCGAGGGTCAAACTGGCAATCTTCGTAAAAAGTTCTCAGACAGATTTCAGGAAAGTCCCAATTCGACTCCAACAAGGTTTCCTCTTGTATTCTTGATAATTTCTACACATCAAAGAGTAAAACAAGAACATTGTGCACTTTTGCAACTATTAGTAGGTTAGTCCAAATAAATAATAAACTTAATATAAAACAAGTGCTAAAAGCATAAAAATGGCATGAAACAATCAAAAATTATAGATACGTTTTGGACGTATCAACATCCCCAAGCTTAATTCCTGCTCGTCCTCGAGTAGGTAAATGATAACAAAATAATTTTTGATTGTAAATGCTATGATCAGGTCTTTAACAATTGCATGATGTATGGATAATAAAACTTAGCAATCATGTTTCCTAATGAAAAGTATCAACGAACTAAGAGCTTATAACATGAAATTTATAAACATCAACAAGATTGTAATGACCATAATAAAGCATGATAGAGTGGTATCTCGCTTGCCCTTAATTGTGGAGCAAAACATAAATGCCAAGGCACCTCTGAAGTTCAAGTGAAGACTAGATATAGAGATATCAAAGATAAAAGCATCATGGTTATACCTCAATTAATCGTATTCTGGGACAAGCACATTACACTAAGAACGACAGCTATGCTCTCGAAGAAGTGCTCAAAGAAAGGATGGTGACTCAACATAAAAATAAAAGATTGGCCCTTCGCAGAGGGAAGCAGGGATTAACACGTGCTAGAGCTTTTTTTTTAAAAACAGAGGTAAAAATGTTTTGAGAGGTGTTTGTTAATTGTCAACGAATGGTAGCGGGTGAGAACAGTATTCTACCTGTCAAACGGACTTTTAAGAGCGGCTCCCATGAAGGACGTTATTTCTACCAGCAAGGCAGATCATCCCTCTTTCTCTTTGGTTTACACACATTCAGGTATTTCACTGTTTGTCATTGCTTACTGATGAATCAGGGCAAAAGTGTGAAGAGAATTAATTGGTTAAAGTTGTAATTAATTGGGACTGGGCACCCCGTTGCCAGCTCTTTTTGCAAGTTATTGGATAAGCGGATGTATATGCCACTAGTCCAGGTGTAAAAGTCCATTTGACAAATAGAATAAAGAATAACCACACTAATTCCTCATGAGCTAGTAAACATTGACACAAAAAGAGAAATATTTTGAAGGTTTTAAAGGTAGCACATGCAAATTTACTTGGAATGGCTTGAAATACCATGCATAGGAATTTTTTGGTGGACTCTTTGGGATAACTTGGTTTTAAGGATTTGGATGCACGAGCAGCATTCCCGCTCAGTACAAGTGAAGGCTAGCAATAGACTGGGAAGCGACAACCACGAGAGCGATAACGGTCATAATCATGCTTGCGACAAAATAAAATTAACGGAGGCATAAAAACGATACTAAAACTCTGAGGCAAAATAGATCATCAAGGCTTAATTGACTTTTATTTTTCAGTCATAACATGTGTGAGCATGTGCCAAGTCGATTCAAGTGAATTATTCAGAGGAGGATACCACAATACCATACCATCTTATGAACAGGACAATGCATGTTGATATCAAAATAACATAATATGCACTATTAGCTAGTTGAGACTAACCATAAGAAAACATAAACTACTAAACAGTATTATTCACACATCATTTTTAAGTTTCAACAAGTAATCCATTAACCAAGTAAACATTGAAAACAGAGGATAAATAAAATATGTGACGATCCACTTATTAATGTAACTGGTGTTTGATGCTAAGATAAATAGATAATAAAATACAGCCGCTTCAAGTTTAGTTAAGTTCCTATGTTGCTCAAAAAACAAAGTTTAAAGGTTTGCAAACCGTGGGGTTATTGATGAAGAGGGATGCGGGGACATCCCCAAGCTTATGACTTTGGTAATTCTTCAATATTCCATAGTTTGGTGTTCCTTCATTCTCTGTGAAAAAACTTCAACACAAAAACTTTCCCATTCTTTTCTGCGGTTAGACATTAGTACAATAGATAATATTTCCCAAGTGCTACTATTAAACCAAATAAAATTTTGTTTTTAAGTTACAGAAAGGTTGCTTAAATGGCCAACTTATAAATGAAAGGTAAGAACCATTAAAAATCAAATGAAAACGAAAAGAGGCCACTCTTGCAACAAAAGTCAGAATCTGTCCAGAAAAACAGCAGCTGGAAAACGCAATTTTTAGGTGCACTTAAACATGCCCGAAATTTTAGCCAATTTTTGTACATGCAGAGGATTAGGTGCTACAACATCAGTAATTTTTTCGTGATTTTTAGAGCTTCCAGTAAAATATGAAAAATCGCGCAATAAGCAGTAGATACCGAAAACAGAAAATCACTTTTTACATATGTATCAACTAAGCTAAATGGATAAAACTTGGTACTTTATTTTTGATAAACTAAGAAACCAGAGGCTAAGCAAGACCTAAACATGCTAGCTACAGCAAGGAAAACTCTAAATAAAAATCAAAAGTAAAACCCAAATAAAATTAAAATAAAGAACCAAACAAAGAAGCAAAACAAAAGAAAATATTTTTGTTATTTTGAATTTATAAGTGAAAGTAAAGAAGCAATCGAAACCAAATAAGGAGCCTAATAAAACTAAAGAAGGTAAAACCAAGACATATAAAAGCAATTATAATACAAGTTAAGACAATACATATCATGTGGACGGGTAATATAGAGTATGAACGAGACAACCTCATGTTAGTTGATGAATAGGGGGATGACTCGGGCATCCCCAAGCTTAGATGATTGTATCTTCTTGAATATGTTCTTGGGATGCACCTACACATCCCCAAGCTTGAGCTCTTGCGTCTTCTTATTCATCTCATATCACCATATTGATTAGATCTTATAAGCTACATCCACATAAAACTTCACAAAACTCATTAGTAGGGTTAGTACTCATTAAATAAAATCCACTCATGTTCAAGCATTGACAAGTTTTATAATTTTTTCAACATTAGCCACTGTATATACTAAGGTGTTCATGATTTCCGTTGTCCGTCGAAAAACTAATGAAACTAACACCAAGTACAATATTGAATAAACAAAGAAATCTGTCAAAACTGAACAGTCCGTAAAGATGGCATTCAACGAGATAGTTAAGTAGCTCAAATCGAAAAACTTTAGTCTAATGAAAGAAAGATAATAATCTCAGGTTTATGCACAAAAATTTCAAGTCAAAATACTATTCTGAGATTTATCACGATTTTATTTACAGAGAAGCACAAAATCTGTCTAAACAGAACAGTCAGTAAAGATCGAATTTTTCGACCTATCTACGTACCTTAAATCAGAAAAAGTTAGTCTAATGAAAGAAAGCTAATAAGCATCACTTTGCACTCAAGAAATTTCAGATCAAGATCACGTTCTGGTGATTTTAAACATTTAATACGGTGGAGCACAGAAAATCTGTTTCTGGACAGCAAAGTAAAACTATCAACTTTCAATTAACTAGACTATAATTAGCATTTTATTTTTATGTACAGAGGTATATACACAATATTTACAATATTTACATGTTTTTAATGAAAAGCTTCCATGGAAAGATTTGTTTTGGTTTCATAGGCATGAACACAAGTGTTCAAGGTCGACCCCCATTTAACCATTACTCATCTTTCCAATCACTTTTCTTTTTGAAAACGTTTTTAGATAACAACTACACCTAATTTTTTTTGTAATTCGCATTCCCTATCCATAGTAAGATAAAGAACAACTTAATACTGAAAATAAAAACTACTTAGAGATAAAGCAAACAAGTGCACACAAGAACATTAACCTACGCTATGGCTCCCCGGCAACGGCGCCAGAAAAGGTCTTGATAACCCACAAGTATAGGGGATCGCGTGTAGCCTTTTCGATAAGTAAGAGTGTCGAACCCAACGAGGAGCTAAAGGTAGGATAAGTATTCTCTCAAGTTCTATCAACCACTGATACAACTCTACGCACACTAAACGTTTGCATTATCTAAAAATAAAACTACGGTAGCAATACGGGTATGAGAGTAGTTTTGCAAGATAATAAATACAAGAAAGTAAATGTTAGTGCTGCAGCAATAAAATACACTAAGTAACCATATACTAACAGTACCATGAGTGTGGAAAAGTGGTGGTAATTGTGGTGGCTTTGTCCAAGATTAATTAGTGAAGGTACTTGGTTCATTGTCTTCGATGCAGTTTTCTATGTGGGAGAGGCTAAATATACATGCACTCCACTACTTGGGATTACAAGTACTATATGATTGGATTGTTAGAAAGCATCCGCAAATACTAACAATGCATTAAGGTTTCCCCAACCATAGCCTTAAGTTCAAGGTCCTCTTACTCCCATACGTGCAACTAATCGGTTCGCGTTCTCAGGTTTCTGTCACTCCGGCAGAACTTCCCCCGCTTCGTTACAAATACTACCAACCCTAGGGTGTTTGATCCATGCGCGCACAAGTATAATGGACACCAAAGGACAGCACCATATAGACATACAACTCTAATGAACCTCATGCATTCAATTAAGCAATCAAAAGACAAATAAACTACGGAAACATGATGTAAATCATAGGATAAATATTATAGCATCAAACACCATGTTTACATAGGACGGTACAGAGGTTTGTGGGAGGATGAACCACTGAATACAAGGAGGAGATGGTGATGGAGATGGCGGTGAAGACGGCGGAGAGGCAGCGCGGCGGCGCAGGGCGGCGGCGGCCCGGCGGTGCGGGGAACTCCTTTCCCCGCCGCCGGCAAGCTTGGGGAGCGCCGCCCCTTAGCCTCCCTCCTTCATGGCTTCTTGGGAGCCCTCCCCCATGGAGATGGGATCCATGGGGGAGGCAAAAACGTGGCTTTTGGTGGCTGAAATTCGTGGGTGGAGGAGTCCTCCACGAATTAGGTTTCCTCCCTTTATATATCTTCTCGGATTTCCGTCACCCCCTTTTAGGGTTCCACCAAAACGGGCCTACAGGCCGCGTCCGAACTCCGATTGGGCTGATCTCGGGCTTAAAATCTTCGTATGGAAAATTGTGACAACTTTCGTAACAGCCAGGTCTCCATTTGACGTCATCTTCGAGGGTCAAACTGGCAAACTTCGTAAAAAGTTCTCAGACAGATTTCAGGAAAGTCCCAATTCGACTCCAACAAGGTTTCCTCTTGTATTCTTGATAATTTCTACACATCAAAGAGTAAAACAAGAACATTGTGCACTTTTGCAACTATTAGTAGGTTAGTCCAAATAAATAATAAACTTAATATAAAACAAGTGCTAAAAGCATAAAAATGGCATGAAACAATCAAAAATTATAGATACGTTTTGGACGTATCATGTATGCGTGCGAAACTCAGAGGGGTGTGCTATCCACTTTTATTTTTCAAGTTGAAAGATTTGTGAGCTTCGGCTCAAGTTATTAGGTCGCATGTTTGGCGATAATTATTCTTGTGAATTTATAGGACAAGTTGGTCATGTTTATTATAATAAAGAATATTGGTGATCACTTCCTTCAGGGATGATCAAGTTGCAAATCTTTTGAAGTTAAGGGAATATCATTTGTTCTAAAATATTTTGTGATTGTGTTGATAACACCTTCGGGTGACACTATCATCTTGGATGCATCATATGTATGATGGAAGGAAATCCAAGATATCGTTATGTGAAACGAGTGAAAGACTTGGTGAATTACACTCTTCTTTGAAGTTTGAATTCATTAAGTATTACGGGACATAGCGAGAAATCAACAAAGATAAGTTTATGGACTATTAATGATTTTATCATTGATGTCTAAAGTTTCACAAAATGTTTTAGATATAAAGTCTTGGTGATTATGTAATTATGTCTTGAAAGTTTTCAAGTCATGATCTGACTAAGTGTGACGAAGTCAGCACTAAGAATCTTCTTGTTTTTGCATAACGTTTGGCAATACCAAATCTAGAATATGTTTGCTCGCTAGGTATTTTTAGCACAATTGATTGTCTTGCTTCGTGTCATTGTTTTGAAATATAAACTATGGATGGACACGTTGGTCTTAGGTACTAAAAGTTTCTGAAATATTGGAACTTGGTCCTAAGATAAAGGACAAAGAGAATTTCATTATCTCTTGCCTCATGTCATTGTTTTGAAAGATAAACTTTGGGGACATGATGGATTTAGGTTCTGAGATTTACTGATAGATGAAACTCGATCCTAATAGTAAAATACAATGAGTTACTTTGTAGGTTGTTCCAATAAGTTAATTGGAACTCCTCTTATAACACCACATAAGTGACAATGTTTTGTTACTAAGATAGATGTGATTATTGAGGAAATTAACTCCTCATAGAATTCAGTGGGAGGATGGTGATTCTTGAAGAGATTATTGAATCTTCGGAAATAGTTATCAGAAGTTGCGCAAGCGGAAGCAATTCCAATTGATGATTCTTTTAGACTAATACCGAGAGTCATTGCAATATGAGTGTGACTTCTTGTCAAGAAATAATCACTTAACCAGATAAAGGGCATATGAGTTTCTAGGAAACTTGAGTCAATATGCTAAGACAAAGTAATAAGATAAGGTGCTATAGTATCCAAACCTTCATGACTTAGAGTCAGATTAATCAGTAATATCATCAAGTTCAAGTTGAGAGACTTGAAGGAATTCCTGTTGGAATATTTGATCATGAAGCTTGTTTTGTCATAAATGGTTTTATGACAAATAGAGTTGACTACTCAGGATCATACGGTCTGTAGCAAAGCTTTGTTGATCTAAATGGGACTAGTAGATTTGTATGAGATGTTAACAAAGTATATTCCTGTAAGGAAAAGTAATCGAGTATGTGTACGATGTACAACTCGAGGGCTTTGTCAAATAAATACAGTACTAGTTATTTAATGAGTATGATTGTATAAGATGTTAACAAAACAAATTCCTTTGAAGGAAAATTTATCGAGGAAGTGTACAATGTACAGCTCGAGGGTTTTGTTAAATGAATACAAAAATAGTCATTAAAAGTATGTCTGTGGTGGCAGACGAATGATGGTATGAAGGTTGGATTATTTTTGTAATTGTGTGAAGTAAAACAAGCAATGTTTAACTTCATAGGAAATTGCAAAGTTCTTAAAAGTTAGTGGGAGCTAGTTTATGGTATTCAATTAATTTTGGAAACCATTAAAATACTTCATTTGATAGAATATGTGTATCATTGAAAAGTAGTTCAATGAAACGGTTGGAGCGAGGAATTAGTATCATGACAGGATGTATCCTGATAATGATTTAATATCTTGGTGCAAGAATGCACACAAAGTGTTTTGAATGAAAATTCGAAACATGAGAGAACTAGGTTCTCATAAAGAATAAGGAAATTTATATGCAAGAATCACGATAGTATATCGGTGGTGAGCATGATCAAATGATTCTTTCATTTTATCATCATGGGAATTTCCTGAATAATGCATTCTTGGATTTGAATATCAACTGATAAAGGTAATTGTTGACAAGTTGACTTTGTAACAAAAGTTAAATTGACTCCAATTATAAAAAGTATTCTCTAAATGGTGTTAGAAGTGACTTCAAAAGAGAATAACTTGCAATGTAACAGTTACATTGGACAAAAACTTATGAGATAAGTATAAAAGAGAAACCAAGGATAAAACATGATCTTATGATTTTTTGAAATAGCAAGGGTTAGGATGCTTAATTTTGAGCATAGAGTTACGTACACTACAACAAGTTGCAGTAACAGTAGGAGCTTAAATGCTTCTAAAAGGGTGTTGTTGGTTCATTAGATGAACTAGGTGTGGTTCTTTAAAAAAGAGACAGCAATGTTGTGAAAGTAGCAGAACTGTGTTCTTAGTTAGAGCACCAAGGTTTCACCTTGAATAACTCGGACTGCATGTGATCGTATGATCAAGGAGATTATGATAGGAAAGAGTTTTCTACATAGTTTGTAAAGTTCACACAGCCCCGGAAGGGTCTGATGACAAATGTCTACCACAGGAAAGGAAGCATGAGAATCCATATGTTTCACCCAGATGTTGAGTCTTGTGCAAATAGCAAATTTCCTATTGTGCAAGTGGGAGACTATTGGATGTATGCCCAAAAGGCAATAAAGTTTAACATCTGATTCATAATTATGCTTCATGATTCTATGCTATAACTGCGGTGACTTCTGAATATGTGATTCAGAGGAAAACTCACTCGCACTTGTAGAGACATGAACAGAATAAAGTATACCCTAGTCTTGCCTTTTAGACTAATTCGTTGATTGCTTGATGACCACGTTTTTCTGGTCCGGGACATTGTTTATGTCAGGATCAATGAGTGGCATATTGTTGGTGGAAACAATATGCTGGGTAGACCCAAATCGTTGATATGCTAAGAAGATTCCAAAGTGTCTTTTTGTCCTTAGTGCAATATCGCAGATGGTTATTATATGACATGTCCTTAGACCATGAGGTTATTAGGGTTATGTATACTGGAAGAATTACTTTGGTGCTGTCAACCATCACGGCCGTCACTGGGTGATCATAACAACAGTTTCTGTGTGATTACAAAGGTGTGCATATATCCTAATGTTCCAAGATGGGAAATTACTCCTCCGTCAAAAGAGAGATACTTCCAGGGCCCACTCGGTATGTATGATATCCAATATGTTCTATAGACAATGCATGATGAAGTTACATCATGTGGGATATCAGATTACGGGAACGAGAAAAGGAAACTTACCGGTCACGAGATAGACAAAGATATAGTGAATCAGGGATTGATTCTTGGAAATATCAGGAATACTTAATCTCGGGTAAGTTCAGTATCGTGAGTAATGGGAATGACAAATTAATAATCAACAGGTTCAACAGGGTGTCATTCGCATAACGGTAGTAATTATTCAGGTTGCCCATGAACCTGACCCTGGCCGGTGATTAGATGGAAACATCTAATTATAGCTACATGTAATCGAACCTGTAGGGTAACACGCTTAAGTCAATTCTAGTTTGTTGTGTATATGGTTGGTCTGGATGCCGAGAGAGTATCACTGGAATGGTTTCTGCGTGGTAGATAATATCTTTATCAGAGAGATTGGATTATGCAGACACTATGTGTCTCGGAGTGATAGAAACTATTTCTATCACTAGTCGGATTTATTCCGAGGGTTTATATAAGAGGGAAATATTTATCCGGAGTATTTTGTCTGCGGACACTGGGTGTCCCGGATCATGTAAAAGTGTTTTATATGATAAGTAATTAATTCGAGAATTTTCTGTAAAAGGAAATATTCAATTAGGAATTAATTCGACAAATTAATTAATTAAATATTAATTTATTTAATTAATAAAATAAAAAGTAAATATTAAATAAATTGGAGCCACCAAGAGGGGTTGCCAAGTGGGGGCAACCGCACCCCTAAGTGGGGCGGGTGGGCCAAGGCGCACCAAGGGGGGCCCTAGTTGGGCCTTGACCCCATAGGTAGAGGCGGGTTGGGGGGGGGGGGGGACCTTGTTGGACAAGGACTCCTCCCCCCCCCCCCCCCCAAAACCGAATCGGGGAGGGGAGTTGGAGTCCAACTCCAACTCTCCCTTGGGAGGCGCATCAAGGGCAAGGGCCAAGCCCTTGCCCAAGGCTCCCTACCCCTTGGCCTCCTATATAAACACCCCACCCCCTCCTTTTGGAGACACACAAGTTAGATCTCTTCTAGTTGGATTAGAGAGAACCTCTCAATATTAGAGGGATCCTCTCCGATTAGTTCTAGATCTAATATCTAATCTCTCTCTCCCTCCTTCTCATGTGTTGAGATCTCCACCTTCATATACTCCAGCGGTGAGTGCTTGAAGCATGGACGGCGAAGCCGTGCTAAACTAGTTCCGATGTATGCGTGCGAAACTCAGAGGGGTGTGCTGTCTACGATGGTGGTAGACCCTCACTCTGTTGGATCAAGGCGGGATGCGAGGAGTCTACGATATTCTCTCGGCTAGGCTTAGTCGAGGGAGTTCTTACACAAGGTTCATCAACGTCGTCATCGACATCTCTTTCGCTTCAACGGTGTCGGTAACGATTTATAGTTAGATCAAATATGCATGTCTTGTTACTTGTATCTTCATAGTAGATCTTGGCTCAGGAGCGGAGCCAAGGCCCGGCATGCCCGGGCACCTGCCCTGGCTAAGCTGCTGAATTCCCCTTAAGTAATACTTGGAAGTGAAGTTTTAACCAAGACTAAGCTGCTGAATTCCCCTTAAGTAATACTTGGAAGTGAAGTTTTAACCAAGACTTTTTAAGAGGCAAGCACTAGGCAATGCACGTCTACTTAGACCTTGCCCGGGCTATACTAATGAGCTAGCTTCGCCACTGTCTTGGCTGTTGCGTAGTAGTGGCGAATTTTTGTTTTCCATGCACGTAGCCCAACACTAAGTTGACCCAACGGCTTCGCACCTACGGTAACCCAAAGTATCGCCTTCGTTCTACTTTTTCGAAGATGAACAATGGCGTCGTTGCTTGCCTCGGAAGACCCTAGCATTACTTTCATTCTCCCAATAAGTGAGCAGTGCGAGAGATGCAATTGCCTTGCTTTGGTCTATTACAAATCTCCAAATATTTTCATATGTACGAAGTGTGTTATTTTTCTCGGTGCAGATGATAACCAGATATTCTTGGCAAAATTAAATATATAAAATAATGGACCAACGATGATCTTATACCATTACCCCCGACTAAGTCTAGTTGTACTAGTACTAGATTTAGAAGAAAATCAAAGGCGCCATACTTGGGTGGAAGGTGGCGACCTGCGCTAGCTCTTCTGCCACTAACTATAACTACAGGCTGGGAGCGCAGGATGTAGCTTTTGGGCCGTTATGGCAAGACATTTCGGTTTGTTTACTATCTGCTCGCCCCATGAAAGGCAATGGCCTTTTTCTTCTCAGAAGCCTTTTTTTTTTTTTGTACAAGTCTCAGAAGCCATGCAAGCAGCCTTTTGGTATAGTGGTACGTTGCATGTCACCCATCCCGATAATCATAGTTGCATGCAACAAGAACAGCAAAAGCTACTAGTACTGTAGTACCACATAAGCATGCAGAGGGCAGTAATTCATGTCCGCCTGCTCAAGAGCTCGCCAACTCATCATCACTGTTATTATGCAAAGCTTTTCACTTGTGCTCCTATGTAACTTGCATGGGCAAGGACATAAGGTGATCTTTGTTTCAGATAGTAAATCTTAACTGATGCTTATTACTAGTCACCGGACAAAATCCCAGTTGACTCTTAGACTTTTCTCGTTAGATTATTGCTGAAACCGATAAAGATGATCTCTGTAAGTAGTACCAGTACTCTACTTTGTGCATAAACGCGAGGCATTTTGCAGCAGGAACAGAGATTCCCAGCACAAACACAAACACTAGATCCTAATCTAAATTAATCACGATGGGGCAGGTGCAGGGAGATGTATCCAAGGAAGCCCTCACGTGGAGAGTCCCTAAACACTGCGTCACTGCCGGGAGATAAAGAAATCGATAAGCACGGGATGATCAGTGGATCCAAGGATGGGATTTGGGTGCCATGGAGTCAAAGAGGCTAGGCCAACGGAGCCAGCTTTCCAGAGGAGGCCGACTGGTACACACAGGACGTCACTACTCACGCGGCAGATCGAGCAGAGATCTGCATGGTCGCGATCATAGTAGCTCCGCCTATGCGTCTACGCCTATGAATCCATGCATGCAAAGCAAACAGGAAGAAATGGCCAGGGAGAGCGGAGAGCCAACCTAGGGCAGGTCGAGCCGAGCAGCACACAGGGAGGGCCTCCCACGCATTAATATTGCCTTGTAAGCTTGCTTATTTAAGGACTTTGGAAGGCCTGTTTGACGCGAGTAACCCTGCTACCTCCTGCAAGCTTGCAGGGGCTGAGCAAGCAGAGGCAGATTCATTAGTTTCAGACAGTAGCAGCTGGTTATTTGACGCGACGATCCGAGGCAACGGGATCTTGGGCAAGTTGGCTATAACAGTTTACCCCTGCTACCGTGCTACGAGTAGTACGAAGTATGTTATTTTTTTATCTAATCGGATGTGAGAAATAATATAAGGGAGCAATAATCCGTAAAGATGAAACGTCGTGTCAAGGAGAAGCAAAAAGCAGAAAAGAAAGATCGCCGGCCGGAAGGTGGTTGTCGATCGGCGTTGAGATTTATGGCCGGACCCGAAAGCCCAAAGTGAGCAGACAAGGTGGGCTTGATTGAGCTTGACGACCAATAGGCAGCAGCCCTACTACTCGCCACTAGAGGCGAGGCGAGTGCGTGTGATCGCAAGACAACAAGGAGGCTCACAACGAGCACAACGGGAGCGATCAAAGAAAGCCGGATCCTACTCCAACTCTCCAAACAACCAAGTTCGCTATAGCTGCTCCATGTGAACGAACTTGATCATGTTCCCTCGTGTCGCTGCGGTTTGCATCTCCATATCATTATCAACTTGTTTTCTTGTATATATATGATCTCAGTTTAACGTCACAGAACTGATGTCAAAATTCCAGCTAATTTTTTTAAATAATACGCTAAATTTATTTAATTAGAAAAATAATACGTGTTTTTTTTTATTTTCAAAATATTACCCAGTCGTCCTCACCGAACACGATTAGTACTAATCGTTCTGACCAAAAACGATTAGTACTAGTCGTCCTAGCCCAAGACGACTAGTAGTTGCACATGGAGAAGTATGCAGAAAAAGACAAAGTGCATGCAGGAAAAGACAAAGTGCATAGACACATATCGTCTTCGTCCAAGACGACTAGTACTAATCGTCTTTGGCCAAGCCGACTGGATAATATTTTTGAAAATAAAAAAACGCGTATTATTTCTTGAAATAACTAAAAAAATGTATTATTTAAAAAAATAGCAAAATTCCAAAACCAACAATAAGAGCTGGCCACCAGTTTCACGACCTGTACTCGACTGTGATCGGACATGGGCACCACAGAGGGTGTGATTAACAAAAGGCGCGGCAAGCACGCCTGTCCTGGCATGGGGCAACTGCATTGCATCATCCTTCTCGGGACGGGACGATGCAGGCTACTGTATGTGCAACAGTAGGTTACACAGCTCTGCTGACTACTGCTGTAGCTGGTGAGCGTTTAGGTGAGGACGGTTGGGGCTTTGCTCTTGAACCCGAGCCCCTTGGCTCACTCCCCTATACGGTTTCGTGCGTCCTCCTCCGCTGGTGTCGACGGGATGCATGGAAGAGTGCGCGCGGGGTTTGGTGTGCTTCGCTTTGGGAGCGCATGCTTGGAACCACGCGAATGGGCGGCATGGCGCCCCGACAAGTGCGTGCGTGATGTGAATACGAATACACGATGGTGGCGCTAGAGGCGAGATAGAAAAGATTTGGGCGGTAGGCGACGGAAACGGGAGAACAGAGTTGACTGTTGGATGGGCAGAAACAGCTAGAAGACGACCAATGCACATGACAATGTTTTATTTGGTTCATACTCAGTCGTTCGGGATTGACCTTCGGAGTTTGGATTCACAATCTGAGTCCCACATAGGTGCTCCAGTTAATCTATACTACTATTAAAAGAGCAAACATATGCCGGATACATTAAATCGTATGCGTCCAATATTTGATCAAAGGCTGAGATTGCATGTTCGGTGTTGAGCACCTCAACACAATCCAGGCGAAACGTTTTTTTTTGTTTTTTTTGTTGAGTTCCCCCCGCGACCGGCCGAGCAGCATCGACGAGATCCCCTTCTCGGTCCATCGCTGCCGAAGGCCCTTCTCTTCGTCGCGGCACCGGAGCCCGCATCGAGCTCGCCCTGAACGCCCTTCTCTTCGTCGCGGCACCGGAGCCCGTCTGCGGCGGATGCATGGATAAGGAGGCCCGCAGCCCTGGCCTCCCCTGTCCCAGGCGAGATCCCGCGTCCTGCTACGACCGGCAGCCGCTGCGCCATTGTCGGCGACCACCGCCCTCCTCCATGGACAGCCCGCCGGCTCCGCATCGAATAACTGCAGAGGCGCCTGCGCCTTCTTCTGCTCCCGGCCTCTTCCGATTGAAAACACGGCTCGGTCGAATCTGCTCTCCCGTTTCTGCTGCTCCGTTCTGCTCCTCTCCAGTCCCCCTGCCACGGATCTATTTGTCTTTTTTTTTTGGCTGACGCACCGTCTGGACTTTAGTGAGCACCGTTTCTTTTTCTTGTAGGCACCGATTGCTTTCGAGTAGGCACCGAATCCATGTATGTTAATATGTGAAGATAAATTTATATTCCTGTTTTTTTGCCATAGTTGGTTGCTGTTTCAAGGTGCGAATGGTGCCTATACGTTTGTGCTTTTTTTGTCCTCCTCTGATTTGTCTTTGGTTGTCAGGAGCTCATACATTGCATCTGGTTGTTCTTTTGATCGTACAGTATTATTTCGAATCAAACAGGAGACCATAAGCTTCTGGTTATTAGGAGTTCAGCACTGTTTGTACGTAGAATATTGTGCTATGATTAGACTGATCAGTGAAAAATGGCTGTTGCATGTCCAAGGCTGAATCAAGTTGTTGTATGATTTGAACCATCGAATGGTCTTTTATTTCTCAGAGTTTCAGCGTTACGATTTTTCTGTCATTTAGTTTGGCTCCGTCGAGATGATCGTGAGGCACTCTCTATGATAGTCAAGCTGCCATGGCCACAAACTGCCCCAGGGGATCCTCTCATGGCGCCACGTCCACCGAGCTGGTACATGGACAATGGTGTTACGGATCATCTGACGAATGAGCTGGACAAGCTCTCTGCTCGCGAGCAATGCCATAGACATGACAAGGTTCACATTGCGATCAAATGGTTCAGGTATGTACATCTCATATAATGGTCATGCATCTCTTGTGTCGCTCCGTCCACCATCTATGCTGTTGTGCTGCTCCATCGAAACAGAATCCGCGGCAATATTTCAAGAGTTTGAGAAGTACACTCTACTCCAAGGTCTCGCTGGGCTCTGACCATCCGTCCATATTACTTCCACTCCTTTTGTCCACTAACAGATCTCTCCATCTACCAGAACTATGTTTCTAGAGTACTTTATTTTGTTGCAACCTGTTTCTAGAGTATTGGAGTTAATTCGTTAATGCTTCAGGTCAGTGTGACAATTAACTGATGCTTCACTTTCGATTTTAAAAGATTGGAGGGTGGATGGAGTAATCTATGTGCATGTCTTAAAAGACTAGAGGGAATAAATCTAGAAAATCAATGACCGGTGAATGTCTAACTTGCTTGGTGCTTTTGAGGAGTAGACTCCTTATCCTGTGGTGTTTACTGTTGCAATTTGACTAAGATTAAATTCTGTTGTCATGGGTAGAGAATTATTTCTTCTGTCATATTGCTTTAGTTCTTTCCGCATACGCCGACGGCCAGAAGCCGTCGGCGTAGGCACGTTTGCCGTCGGCGTAGGCCTAGGCCGACGGCAGCCGTCGGCGTATCGCCGTCGGCGTAGCAGCCCGTCGGCGTAGACGTAACCGTCGGCGTAGCCTCTGTGGGGCCCACAAAAACGGAAGCCGTCCTAGTGTGCCACGTGGAGCAGCTGGTGCGTCTGGGACGTGCCGTCGGCGTATCCATGACCATTTGGTCCATTTTAGGCGACGTGGCAGCACCCTGTGCGCCTGGGAGGTTCTCTACGCCGACGGCATATCCTTGACCAGAATTTCCAGTTTTAGCTGCTTGTTGCTGCTGGTTTCTAGCACAATTTAAATACAATTAAAATTGCACAAATTATAAAACTTGACAGAAACATCACATAAACATCACATAGATATCCAAAATGACACAAACATGATTCGAATTCATACACGCATTCATACAAACTCAAAATGACAGAAACATAGTTCGAATTCACACCCGGAACACCCGAACTAATCCTACATCTCCTGAGAGGTCGAGCCACCTATCTCTGACCGCGTGAGAATAGGCGACCGACCGCGTGGGCCAGTCGAACCACACAGGGAATCCGGCGAGGCAAGGGGCTGTGTGGTCTCACGCGACGAGCCCGGCGAGGCACCACCAGTGCCATGCACCACGAGCGCGCGCGTCGAAGTCGGCGAGGCAAAAGCAGGATCAAAGGGTGCATTCCTCGAGCAACTCGATCCCTACATGTTTGAGTCCAAGTTAGCAACTTGGAAAGCACAGCATGGCGGTAACAATTTGTTTGGCAAATAACTTACCGGAGTCGCTTGCTTGTATGTGCGAGCGACCGACTCCCTCGTTGGGCCGACGGGCGGGATCCCCGGCCTAGGTGGACGCGTAGGCAGCGCCTCCCGCTCTCCAGTGGAAAAAAACTTCTCGGTAGCCTACAAGATAGTTTATGTCAGGAGTTGTAGAAAAAGAAGGTTCAAACTAGAGGAAATGGGACTTGTCATATTTTGCAAATATAAAAGTTGAAACTTACAGCATCCTTCAACTCAATCCACTCCTCATACGCCTGGCTCTTCTGTACCCACGACTGATACTGTCTCTCATAGTCCGCGTAAGCGGCATCGAAGGCCGCCTCGAAATCAGCCTACAGTTTTAAAAGGGAACGCATCTCGTCAACTTAGCCACTTAGCTAGGAACGAATGTCGGAAAGAGAATGAAATTGAGAAAAACTTACATCGGGGTGAGCTCGGGAAGGCCGACGAGGCAGGACGGGAGGGTCGTCGGCGGTGAGGGTAGTCTTGACACGCGAGAGGCCCAACTCAGGAGTACGCGTGAGTACCGAACTAAGCATGAGAGGACGGCCATGCTCCCAACCGTGCCCCGCAAGGACCACCGCTCTCTCGTCGGTGTCATGCCGAAGAGGGTTGTCCACAAACGGATTTATACCCTTGAACGTCTCGACGTATGCCTCTAGCCCCTCCTTGGCAGTGCCGAAGTAATCGGGCTGCGAGGGCTGAGGCTCAGAAAAATTGGGCTTCTTCATCTTCATCCTCTCCCATGTTTGCATGTCCGTAAGAGGCTCCCCGAGATCGGCCTCCTGCAATGCCAAAGAAGTGTCATGCGCATCAAGTAGGAACATGAGGGGAAATAAATGAAGATTGTTTCATGTATATATATACCAGCTTTGCCTTGAAGCGATCAAGGTTGCGGGCACCCGCACAATGTGTCCCCCCGCTCCCGCGGTTTAACTTGTTTCGCTCGCTCAAGGCCTTGAACTCGGGGTCCTCCCCAGCCCACCTAGACACCAACGCCCTCCACGCGTCATCCTTGCCATAGGCCCATGAGGGCTTAAACTGAAAAAACAATACTCATGTGAAGAACGGATAATGCAATTGCAACCTAGCAGCAACATGTAATCTCATTAACAATCTACTTACCGCAATGTAGTCATCTACGGTCACCTCAAGTGGGTTCTCCACAATATCATGCTTCACCGCCTTCTTGTGTAACGTCTCAGTACTGAAATGATTGATGATGGTATGCTTTGCATTGTAGAACTGCTGTCGTGTCAACTTCCTACAAGCCCCCTCCAAAGTCCTGTCCGCATCGGCCCGCTGCTCAGGAAGTACCCTATAGAACCTCTTTAATCATGCACAAAAAACAAATTGTGAGAGCATGGTGGGGACATCAAGTATGAACCAAATTCTAATAGTTCAACTTACCCAAAACTTGTTGATCACGGCGTCAGAACATTTCCCGCCGCTCGCGTAATTGGCGGCCTGATAGTCTGCCCACTGGGTGGCTAGCTTCGTCGCGCCGTTGGGGATGGTACTGTACAAGCCGGGCCAAAACTTCCTAATCAAAGCTCCAATCAGGGTGTTAGGCACACGGGCTCCCGCAGGATGTATCCAGTTGCTGCACAATAATTAAACATTACTACATGTCAAATTGTCCTGACCACAATGAAGTTACCATGTTCAAAATTAGTATATATAGTCACTTACTCTTTCCCATTAGGCGTAATGAGGATCTTCGCCTCCTCGGTAGCAGGTTCCTTGTCCTCATCAGGGACCTGGGATTCCCCTCGAATCCTTGGCTTCTTCGGCGGCGCGGAGGGCCTCGCCTCCAAGTCCATGGAGGGGCCTGTCCCCACGTCCGTGGAGGGGCCCGTCTCCTGCGAGTCCGTGGAGGGGCCCGTCCCCACGTCCGTGGAGCCCGCAGAGGGTATGTCCGAAGACACGTCGCCCCCACCTCGCCCTCGTCCTCCCTCACCTCGCCCTCGTCCTCCACCTCGCCCTCGTCCTCGTCCTCGTCCTGCACCTCGTCCAGCATCTCCACCCTCACCTGCATTGAGAAAGGGTGAACAATTAAGCATAAAGACATGAACAAATTAAGAATTGCATCACCTCTACTCTCACCACTGTCAGACAGGTAACGCGGGTTCGGATTAGGTTGTCTTCCACTTTTAGTAGCTTTCGTCTGGCGCATCCTCTTCGACAAGGAGGCCGATGATTCCTTGCCTTGGCTCATCTTGGTCAATCACCTGCATTGAGAAAGGGTAAAGTTTTAAGCATAAATGACATGATCCAATTAAGAAGCATGAAGACGCAATGCAATTAATAAGCATGTTAAAAGACATGAAGACATGTCTTACTAGGGGTGGGTACCACTTTTGAAACCACTTTTGTACAACAGAAACCAACTTTTACTAGGAAAGCAAGCAAGAAGTTGATTTATATGGCTTTCATCGATGTTTTACTAGGGGTGGGTACGCACCCTCATATATAGGTAGCAAATCCATTCTCATCTTTTAATTCAATCATAGTTTGGATACACTAAGTTAAGGGTATGACATACTTGTCCTTTGTAACACACCTTTTTGGCAGCGGCACATGCTTATAGTGATCACAAAGTTTAGAATCCTCATTTAGGTGTGAGTGGTAGTTATTGTTTAAGTGCTATGGCTATGTAGAAAACTAGAAATGACATGTTTAAGTGCTATGACTAACATAGGTCACTAACAGTACTAACATATGCCATATATGCTAAACAACAGTAACAAGCAAGCAAGTATAAAACACATTTTTAATAACAAGGCAATTAAATTCCTTTCTCTTTATTTGAGGCAGAAGCTACACTTTTACTAATTATTAGAAACTACACAAACATTTACAGCTAGCAAACAAATGAGAAATGCACAAACATGCACAAACATGCATATCCAGCTAGCAATGCATTTGTATACTACACCATAATCAAACGCTATAAAAAAACACGGCATCACAGACTTTTAATAGGAATTCATGCAAACCCATGAATATGGAATAGAGGTTCATTTTCATAATAGGAGCAGTACTGCTCTTGTTTGTGTTAGATATTGGTTACGTGGTTTATCTTAGAGATCATCTAATCGTGAACAATTGAGAATTTCATATGAACAGGAAATAAAACAAACGGACGGAACCACGCACTGCTCTAGGGGCGACAATAACATAGACAGAACAATCTAAGTCTAAACTAGTATATCTAAGAGAAATAAGAGATTTGGGAAAGCAGGAAAGGGGGCATTTTTACCTTTGGGGGCAACCGGGCAGTGGAGACGGCGACGCGGGGTCGCTCGACGACGGCGTCGCGGGGCGAGTGGGAGGCTGAGGCCGGAGGGGAGACTGGGCGGAGTTGCGGCGGAGTGGCTGGACCAGCGCCGGCGGGGCGAGTGGGCGGCGGCGGCCGGCGGCTGACCCTGCTCTGTTTCTCTCTGTTTCCCGCACGAGCACGGAGCACGGACGCCGGCGCGGCGAGTGGGGAGGGATTGGGGAGGTCGCCGGCGCGGGGAGGGATTGGGTCGCCGGCGCGGGGAGGGTTGGGTCGCCGCGGCGCGGGTAGGGTTTTGGTTAGTTGGGGAATTTTTGGAGTGAAGGCGCGCGAAGCTTTCGGGCCGTTTTTGCTTAGCTAGCCACGCCTACGCCGACGGCAAAGCCGTCGGCGTATGGTTTTGCTTCTTTTTTTTAAAGAAATCAATTAATTTTTTTTTTTTTAATTCTTCTATTATGTTCTATTTTTTTTAAAGAAAGGGGGTAGCCAGTCATTTTTTTTTTGACTCACTGGTCCCTTTATCCTTCGGATCAGAGACTACCTCTTCGTTCTAGGATCAGAAATTATCACACCAAACTTGGGTACATAGACGAATGACAACAAACTTGGGTACATAGACGAATGACAACAAACTTGCACTAGTAGGAATGTGCTTATAGCCACCAGTCTACATCTTTATTTAATCCATAATACATCACGAATAATGTAACTAACTTTTGCCGGGTCCTAAGCCGCGAGGTGCTGAGCGGCCGGCGGCTTGCACCCAAAGATAAGGAACCATCACTGGGGCAATACTCACATGAGGAGGATCCCTATGAAGTGTATACCACATATTGTCATGCACCGCTTGCGTATCCAACCTAACCAGGTAGCGACGGACGTGCTCGTCCTCCTCTCTGATACGGCGACGCACCTCCACCTCGGGGGCCGGCGGCCTCTGCACCGAGGCTGGCCCACGCGACGGCCACCAAACAAGATCCGGGTCGACGACGTCACCCGGATTCCTCACCAAACTACGCGTCCCGGAAGACACCTCCCAGTGCCAGCCCGGCGGAGCCCAGTCCCGGACACTGCCCGTGTCCAACAAATGGCCGGTGGTCATCATCGATTCCCGCCGAGATCTGAAAAAATGAGTGGGGAATTTGATCAAACAACTAAGGTGCGTGCAACCTAGGTACGTAGGGGAGGGAGAGGGCAGTACCTTGGCATGGCGGACGGCACACGCGGTGGTGACGCCACGGGAGAGTGATGAGGGATCAGATATCAGTTTAGATGTGCTATGCCAATGGAGGCCATGAGTACATATATATAGTGAGAAATGGGCTTCTGAGCTGTAGTATGCCCAATCAGGAAGAAGCACACGGATCGTGTGTTTCCTTCGTGTGCTTCTGAGCCGTCGGATCAGCGGTGTGTTTCTCCGTGAGCTACCACTTCCACCACCACCACTCCCACCTCCTCGGCAAATCATCATTGCGTCACCCTAATCCAGTGGCTGGATTCAACCTACCTGCGGGCTTGTGTTTCCAACAGCGTCGTTGTGTTGTCCTTATTCACCGACCTACAGGAGGTGGCTCCAATGGCTGGCCGGTGAACAAGGACGAACACAATAATGCCAGGGAACATGCCAGCAGGTAGGCTAAATCCAGCCATTGGATTCGGTGGCGAAGGTAGAACAAAACACACGGTTTCTCCTGCAAATCGGCCTTCGATCCACGGAGCGGCAAGACGTCTCTGATGATTTGCAACCGTCTGGCAAGACGTCTCTGATGATCTGCAACCGTTTGGAACGGTCGCAGGTCATCAGAGACGTCTTGCCGCTGGTTGCCCAAAGATGCCTCTCCGAGTGACGCTGGAATGTTTTGTGTGAATGAGTAACCTGTCTGAGGAGGTGGGCTATATATAGACCTGCCTCTCCGAGTGACTCCCTCCAGCTAGCCAATCAGGAATAAGTTCGCGGATCGTGTGTTTTCTTCGAGAGCTTGGGAGCCGTTGGATCAAGCGAAAGAAACACACCGCTGATCGAATGGCTCAGAAGCGCACGAAGGAAACACACGATCCGTGTGCTTCTTCCTGATCACACGATCCGTGTGCTTCTTCCTGATTGGATCAGGAAGAAGCACACGGATCGTGTGTTTCCTTCTTGTGCTTCTGAGCCGTCGGATCAGCGGTGTGTTTCTTTCGAGCGCTGGTGAGCCGTTGGATCAGGAAGAAGTACACGGATCGTGTGTTTCCTTCGTGCGCTTCTGAGCCGTCGGATGAGCGGTGTGTTTCTTTCGAGCGCTGGTGAGCCGTTGGATCAGGAAGAAGCACATGGATCGTGTGTTTCCTTCGTGCGCTTCTGAGCCATTGGATCAGCGGTGGGTTCTGGAGACGCGCTCCAATTCTTGAATGCACTGCAGCCCCTGTTGATGGAATTTTTGCTTCCGCATGGTTTTATTGTAAGTTTGCAAGATTTTAGTGTGCCCAAGATTCTGTTGATCTCGGGACTCCGAGGTGTGACCGGCCTTTCGACTACTTTTCTACCCCCTTTGAACTACTTTTCGCATTGATATTAAACAAACCATGCAAATTACAGTGACAACATAAATTACACAGAGAACATTGTTGAACCGCCGATACATAATTGACTAAGAAACAAGTAAACATGCAAGTAGAACAAATTACAACAATCATAAACAACTAACAAACTTCTCCACCCTATGCCGTGCGTGTGCTGCCACCCTTGCTCTTTGACGAAGATTCTGCCTTCTTGCCTTTGCCCTTGGACGAAGATTCTGCCTTCTTGTCTTTGCCCTTGGACGAAGCTTCAGCCTTCTTGCTCAGTGCTTCAACCCTCCTTTCCTTTGACGACGGCATGAAATCGTCGTCATCATCGATGTCAACTACCCAGAGACAGGAACGGCCGTACGAATCACGGTCAGCTTCAGTTCGGTAGAACGGACTATTCGTAACTTTCCTGTCAAACTTATCTGCAAGCCTGAGCATTTCTGCACGAATTTGGAGCGGGGTCCTATACGGAAACCCATCGCGGCATAGCTTCGCCCCGAGTGAAGCGAGATGACTCTCAGTGTGCAAAATTTCTTCAATTGGAACTACCCTACCATCTACCTTCAAATTGCTTGAAAGCCTAGCGAGATGCTCGGATGCGGAAATGTGAAACCCAGACACACACTTCTCGCAAGGACCAATACACACCATGCTTGCGCTCAAGTGAGTACCATGCCTACCTTCGACTGGGTTATATAGAACTACCGGTGGCGGCATTTGGCGGGAAACAAAACACACGGTTTCCCCTAGCTACAGCCCTACAGTGATTCACGGTCTCCGAGTGACTCCCTCCAGCTAGCCAATCAGGAACAAGTACGCGGATCGTGTGTTTCCTTCGAGAGCTTGGGAGCCGTTGGATCAAACGAAAGAAACACACCGCTGATCCAACGGCTCACAAGCGCTGGGAGGAAACACACGATCCGTGTGCTTCTTCCTGATTGGGCATACTACAGCTCACAAGCCCTTTCGAGTGACTCCCTCCAGCTAGCCAATCAGGAACAAGTACGCGGATCGTGTGTTTCCTTCTAGAGCTTGGGAGCCGTTGGATCAAACGAAAGAAACACACCGCTGATCCAACGGCTCACAAGCGCTGGGAGGAAACACACGATCCGTATGCTTCTTCCTGATTGGGCATACTACTAGCCAATCAGGAAGAAGCACACGGATTGTGTGTTTCCTTCGAGAGCTTGGGAGCCGTTGGATCAAACGAAAGAAACGGATCGTGTGTTTCCTTCGTGCGCTTGTGAGCCATTGGATCCCGCCTGTTTAATATCCGGTAGTGAGTCTACCCTAAATCAACACCACGAGGCAGGATAAATTGAGCCATATATTTAATTTATGTTTAATATCCTTTGTCTATTCACAAAATTTGAGAAACAATCCTCCACTAGTCGGCTTGAGTAGAACTTTCCCTCACGGTAGAGCTGCAGACCCACAAAACCAAGTTGTTGAACTACTTTTGACACCGAGGAGTCGCTCTTTGGGTCAATAAGAAGACCAAGATGAGAGGATTTCACAACAAAATCTGAAATTTGTTGCTTTAGATTGTTGTCAACCTGCATTTCCACAACAAAATCTGGTTAGCTGATTCTTTGCTCAACATGGTTCTTATAGACATGTGACTGAGGGTAATAAATATGCACACAATCTCCATCGAAATCTGCTGACAAATTACAACTACATTAAATATTGCAGCAAGTGACCTAGGTTTTGGTGGTGTTCCGACGCTCCGGGGCCCCGCTTCGGCGAAACCCTAGATCCGCTGGAAAAACCCTAACGTTTTCGTCTACCCCCATAGATGTGCGTCGAAATGGGGTAGGCCAGTGGACTTTTTTGCTTGGTTGTGTTAGGTTAGGCCATGGGAAGGTGAGAAACCAAAGTCTACCCCAAATCAACACAAGATTCTATCCGGTTCGCCCGAAAGGGGAGTTTTCACCTCTAAGCGCAGGAACTCATTAGAGAGAAAGTGAGGCCGGTGAAGCCGGTCACACCCCGAAGTAGGATATTGCACATTTACAACACACAACACACTTGTATACATGTGGTATGCCACAACCTAGGTTTTGGTGGTGTTCCGACGCTCCGGGGCCCCGCTTCGGCGAAACCCTAAATCCGCTGGAAAACCCTAATGTGCACGTCTACCCCCATAGACGTGCGTCGAAAGGGGACATCAACTATGTGTTGTAGGTGTATATTACATGTGTTGTTTTTATTTATTTTACATGTATATGTTGTAGGGGATATAAACTATGTCGGGAACTTTGACCGTTATTTTATGCGGATGGGATACCGGAAAACTCAAACCGTTATTTTATGCGGGTGGGATACCGAAATTGGGAGGGAACTTATAGATCCAATTTATGTATAAATTATGCCTACATTAAATATTACGTAGATAAATAAATAAAGAAATATCATATAAAGAAATAAATAAAAAAGGAACAGATATACGCCGACGGCATTGCCGTCGGCGTATGAACCCAGGGAATTCTTCCGTTCCTCCTCCGTCATGGCCGTTGCTACGCCGACGGCCAGTTTTACGCCGACGGCGCCCGTCGGCCTCTGGATGGCTACGCCGACGGCGCCCTGTACGCCGACGGCCAGTGGCACGGCTGCCCTATCCCTGGTTGTACGCCGACGGCCCCGACATTTGGCCGTCGGCGTACAATCCGGCCGTCGGCGTTTTGGGCGATTCCCGTAGTGATAAGCTCAAATTGACGAAGCACAAAAGCTGAACTACAGTTCTCGCCAAGCTATGCAATTCGGGGCGGACAACAATTACTTTTCATAGAGACTGATTTATCATGTTCTTGATGATTAGGTTTAAATAATTTTCTTTTGTGATATACACATCTCGGTGAAGTAGCATAAAAAAATAGGAGATGTGGTACACAATAGGAACAAATGACAATAATGATCAAAATAGAGAGTGCTTTTTAACAAGGTACACAATAGGAACAGGTGACGGAATCACCATCATCCCTTCTATATCAAAACGTTTTGAAATAATTTTAAATTTGCTTACATATTACTTGTGCACATGAATATTTCTTAAAATGCATACTAAGTTTTCCTATCCTGAGATGATTGTCTGCATCCTCTCCACCGACCCGCTCGGACGACGATTTCTATGTACAAGCACTGTTCTATTTCAAATCTGCGTTTTCAGTCTTTGTTCTACGGTTCTACCTATATGACGCAATGATTCAGATGAATAGGTGATGCAATTAACCAAACACGGATGTTTAATGCAGGTAGTTAGCTGGATGGTCCTTTTATACACCAAGGAATATGTTTATCATGATAAGTGCAATCCAAGTGCAGATTTAAGCCTAAGTGAGTGTAGATATTGTCTATTAATCTGCATTTGTTTCTTTTTTGGTCAACTGACTAGGTATAAGATCTTATGAAATTTCACATTTTCTTACAGTTATTAATCACAAGGATCAGCTTCACTCACACCTGCTTCTTGTAGGTAAATCCCTCTTTTTTTCAATTCCTCTTCCATGTGCATACGGTAGATGTGACTTGTCCCTGCAGGCCATGGTATGACCTTAAATTTGGCAGCATGGTAACAAATATCCAAGTTACTACAAGGATTTTGGAAATGAGGTCGCTTACAAATTCTTGTATGTCACTTAATTTCATGGAAAAAAAAGTTGGGTTGCTATTTTCCATTTAAATCTTGAGAAATTACAAAATGAACACACAATGTGCCAAGCGGATTCACATTGCATCAACTATAGTGTACATTATATTTCATTTCTTGTATAACTATAGTGTCGTATTTTATCTGCACTCATGTTACACACTCTTGTTACAGGCGGTCAACAGAAATTTCACTTGTTATTCAACAAACAACGAAGGGAGCATATTGACACATTTAATGCCTCAGTCAACAGGTGAGATCTGTGTAATCACTTGTGCTTCAAGAGAACCCTCTTCTATGATAATTCGATCCACTTTCAATGCATACTTTGTTTATTTACAGACTGATATTTTCGTCCAAGTTCTTCAAGCTGATGGTGGTAAGTGGACTATCTTTCAGATCATTCCCTAATCTACATGCACCTCTATACTATGGTGGAACCAACTTTTACATTGCCAAACCAAAGCCGACAAAGCTACTCTTATCAGTCCTGAGGCTGAGCAAATCTACATCTATTACTAACTGAACAACTGTGACGTATTGTATAGATTCGTGCATTGCACGTACACGTTAACTAGTTAAACAAAAAGAAAAAGCGCAATGAGCTCTGGACTTTCTTTTTTCGTCCGCGGTAAAGCTGCTGGCGCTGGCAAAGACGCGGCTTCTACCGTAGGGTAAGGTGTTTTAGATGATTTCTTAATCATGATGCTTACTTTCCTCCATAGGCTTTCACCATTGTAAATCCAAAAAAGTATATTGAAATGTATTTAATATAATTTCCATCTCTATAAGAATAACGTATTTTCTTTGAAAAAATCATTAAATAAAAGAATAATAATTTCCAGCATTGTAAAATCGAAAAGGTGATCGTCTTAGTTTGCTGATTTGGTGATTTTCTTTGTCTTTCCTCTAAAAACATGGTATACCCCAAATGTTCTTTGTGGTTTTCAATCAAAGCCGGCTTAAGTGACTTTTCTCTATAAAAATGCAGAGGAAGGAAAAAGAAAAAGAAAACGATATTTTCTTAAAAATAAAAATCTTTTTTTAGGGAACCCCGCTAAACAAATGGTCTGGCCTTATTCTGTCTACGAATTCTCTGAGGCCTAGTAGAAGCTGGAATCAGCCCAACAATGAACGATGGTCGTTTGTTCGGCCGGGCTGGTGCCGCATGGTTTGCGGGCCGCGCATTACGTTAGCTGGGTCTGAACTGAGTAAGAGTTCATCTTTCAACAATTTTTTTCTCGTTAACTTCATCTGTTAACCATGACTTCCCAAAAACACGTTTCTGAAAAAAAATGTTGACTTCTCAAAAACATAACAAAACAGTTCATTAAATTCGCATCCGCTTCATGCTACTCCCATGGATGATTAGCGTGGTCTAGCCACTGGAGCTACGCTCCGGCAGCATGAAGTTTGCCACAAAGCATAAGCGTATCAGTATGACAGTACGGTACAGACAAATACTTAAATTAGCGTGTAGTAATCCCCAGCTATGTCATTATCATTGTACGAAATAAAGGTTAATCTGATTAAAAAATACATCAACACATAGGCATGCATATACTTGCACGGGTGTCAATTGTCAAATGATTCTCTATCCATTGCGGTGTCCTGGTCAGCTAAAGGATCTCGATCCTTTTGGGCTTCAGATAAGAGAATCGAGATCCAAGGCCAGTTTCCCACAAGCAATATCCTACAGGCTGTCAAAGTTGACTTTGCTCAAGGAAAATCTAGAGCATTATCCAATAAGCAACCGTATTTAGCTTTTGACGAAATGCTACAGGCTGACATCGCCCTCGTCGGGTAGCCGTCAGCTAGCAGCCAGTTGCTCTGGTCCGACGGCCGCGTTCACAGAAATCCCACAGCCCTGTGTGCTTAATCTATCCTGTCAACTTATCAATTTCTGCAATACAGGATTATTACTCTTGTGTCCAGGCAGTCAAATTCTGGGCTTATTTTATGCTCTGCTCTGTTTGAAAGAGACACCCAAGACGTTCTTAATCCTCGTTTCATTTTTTAAAAACATTTGCCTAGTTGACGGCTGGGGCACTTCAAATTAAGTACACACATACTATCTCTGACCGTCATCCGACAACATGGAATCAGTACTCGCACTGGGTTCAGTCAATCCTGTGCATAAAAGACATATTCATCGATGGAATTGCACCGTTTACTGTTTGGTACTAATCATTAATCATTGCTCAATTTGGCATTTTCATAGCTCGCAAGCAATTTTGATTTTCAAGTTGAACTTTTACTTGTCTAAAGAACTCTACCTTCCCAATATAAAGCATTTTTTTTAAACACTTAGACATGGTTTTTACGTGGTTTCACCGGTTTCCACTAAAAGTTAGTTTCCACCGGATGACCGACGTACCATATGAGTTGTCAGCTCTCTGTCACCCAAGTGAAAAGGGCAAACACCTTACAACAAAACTGATCCCGGAGCCGCTGCTCCGGCTTCCACGCTAGACCCAAATGCGTGTACCAATTGTGTCGTCCGCTCTGCCGCACAAGCGATCAAATGAAACACCTCAAACGCTGATGAAATCCGGAACCCCCGCTCCGGTTTCCACACTGACCCCAACGTTCTGCACCCACCTAGCCGACGTCTGAACGATCGAGTCTCCAAGGCATCACCTCCGAAGAGGAAGTAACTGTAACACCGCCGATGACTCCCACTCCAAAAAATTCCGAAGCTCGAGCTTTCATCCAGAGAATCTAAGTCTAGATTTTGTGAAGGGGTTCCATGGCAACGCGTCAAAGGGAGGGAAACAACGTCCTTAGTAACGATCGAGGGCGAACTAGACTCCAGTCGTCATCAGATATAGCATTAATCAACTAAAAGGGAGATAGGTGTTTTTAGAATCGAAGGAATGGTAGACCGGTAGTCTTTATATAAAAAACATGTTCTGGTGGTTTTAAGAATTTGGTATGTGATTGCGGTGGTTCTGGCAGTACCTCTTACTCTAGGTGCGTTCAAGATAATCTTGCTAAGCGGAACTGACAGGATGTAAACCCTGCCCATATTAAGTCAGAAAAACAAACCGATCACATTTCTAAAACCGATCACATTCCTAAAGGGAAAGGGCGCAACTTTAGTTCCTCTTACTTTTCAAGGTATATGGAAGGTGCCAAACTAGCTATTTATCTCTGCTTCAAAGGAAGGAAAACCAACCATGGTGGCTTATCCTTTGTCATTCAGACAAGTCTGTTAAGCATTTGTTTATTTCCTGTCCGTTTGCGCGTCATATTTGGAGACTCGTTCATTTTACTTTCAATATTTTTTCACCAACTAGTATTGCTAATATGTTTGGCAGCTGGTTGCTTGGGTAGAAAAGAAAACTAAAACTTGGAATTGCCGGATGTTGTGTTTAAATTGGAGCTGCACATTTTATTTAAAAGTTGTTCATATGGTAATTTATTGAATCCACATGTGCTGCTTCCCTTTTCCACCGGAGTAATGAGAGATTATGTATTCCGGATGTACTCAGCTGATGGTGTTCGTTCGGGCTATCTTCTCACAGGGTGGGTGGCAGTACGCTAGACCCATGTTAGGGTTAACTTGTATCTGTTTTTTCGCTGGTTGATCCATGCTGACACTTTGGCCGACCCTGAGATGTAATAAGTATAATTGTAACTTTGCTACGTTTACTTTTTTTATTAATATAAGGCTGTGTACATCAGCAAGTCTGGGGTTTATTACCCATTTCGAGAAAAAAAATCTTGCCATCGGTGTGTTTGCTGCTGCCCTTTTCTTTTTAAACATGCTGCTGTGTGCTGTGGCTAGAGTTGAAGTCGGAACTGATCAGCTGATCTGCGATCGTAGGCATGGTTCACAGGCTCCGTTGTTTCTCATAATTAAAATTGTGATTTCATCATTTCGAAAAACTATAGTACTATTTAGAAAGCATATACGATACAATGTAACTGGAAGGAAATGATCTTCTAAAAGAGCTACTGTTGGGTGGGCAAGGCGTGCGCCTTGACGAAAACTTCACCGTTGCTCACTTCTCGCAATTTGTGGATCTTTGGAGCCTCACCACAAACGTCCACCTAAACCACGACGTTAGTGATGAGATCCATTGGAAGCTCAAGGAGAATGGGGAGTATTCGGCCAAATCCGCTTACAAGATGCAATTTATGGGTACCATTTCCTCCTCCATGAACAATTCGGTTTGGAGGACTTGGGCTCCGCCTAAGACGAAGTTCTTTGCTTGGCTTGCAAATCAAAATAGAGTTTGGACCGCCGACCGACTAGCCAAAAGAGCTTGGCCAAATTGCTGTCTTTGCCCTTTTTGCAAGCAAACAACGGAGTCTCTTGTCCATCTTCTTGTGCATTAATTGTCGCTTCACGAGAAGAATTTGGGATCTTCCAAAAGGTTGGCTTGGTCTTCTCAACGTCAACACCGGAGATTGGCTAAACCTCAATTTCAATGAGTGGTGACTTTTGATGACCAACGTTACTCCAAACCGCAAGGCCGTCGCTTCTCTCACATTGCTTGTCACTTGGGAGGTTTGGAACGAGCGCAACGCTAGGGTGTTTAATAACAAGAGCACGCCGCCTATAGTTTTGTTAGACAAAGTTAAAAATGAAGCCCGGTTGTGGGTTCTTTCGGGTGCCAAATGTTTGGGCAACTTGATACCGCGAGAGTAATCGCGTTGTAATAATTCTGGACACAAAAACTTGCTTTCTTGCAATCTTCTCCCTTAATTAATATGCGGCCCAAAGCTTTTGCCCCTCGTTTCAAAAATAAATAAAAGAGCTACTGTATATACCGAAGGATGAAGCAGTGCAAATGAGCTAATAGCTGTTCAGCTGGAGTTTGTTATTCCATAACAAAAGAAGCAAAGAAAAAAACAGTAGTATACAGGATTGCTCCAGGCTCAATGTCTAACTGAGCTCTAGGATAATTGCAGTCATCAACCAACCACAAATATCATCAGGAGGAAAACACTCTCGCTTGCACTAAATAAACATGTAACGAGACCTTCAAATCACGTAATCCGGCCACCTCTGCTCCATGGTGATCCCTGGCTGGTCCTCCGGCCGCCGCTGCGGCGCCGCCTTCTTGCCGACCGCCTTGGCCGGGTTTCCGACTGCGGTGGTTCCGCACGGCACGTCCCGGAGCACGACCGCGCCCGCGCCGATCTTGGCTCCACCACCAATGCGCACATTGCCCAGCACGCTGGCTCCGGCGCCGATGAGCACACCGTCCCCGACCTTGGGGTGCCGGTCGCCGGACACCTTCCCCGTGCCCCCTAACGTGACGGCGTGCAGGATGGACACGTCGTCCCCCACGACGGCCGTCTCCCCGATGACGACCCCCGTGGCGTGGTCGAGCAGGATGCCGCCCCCGATGCGCGCCCCAGGGTGGATGTCGACGCCGAACACCTCGGAGGCGCGGCTCTGGAGGAGCAGCGCGGCGGGCGCGCGGCCCTCGGACCAGAGCGCGTGCGCGGCGCGGTGCGCCTGCAGGGCGAGGAAGCCCTTGTAGTAGAGGAAGCAGTGGACCATCTTGGCGCAGGCCGGGTCGCGGTCGCGCGCCGCGAGGAGGTCGGCGCGCATGTCCCGGGTCGCCTCCGGGTGCGCGTCCAGCGCGCCGGCGAGGAGGTCCCGCAGCGCGTCCTGCGGGAGCGCGCCCGGGATGCAGAGCTTGGCGGCCAGGTGCGCGGCGAGGGCGGCCTCCAGGGACGGGCGCGACAGGACGAGGTCCGCGTAGAACATGCCCAAAAGCGGCTCCGCCTCCGCGTCCGCCTGCGCCTCGGCGCGCATCTCGTCCCAGACTTCGTCGCCGCTGTCGCCGTTCCCGTCCCCGTTCCCGGTCACGGACACCGGGCAGTCCATGACACAGTCCGGCATGAACCGGTAGATGGAGCCGGAGAGGCGGCAGCTGGAGTACGCCGGGTTCCACTTGTCCACACAGGCAGCCATGGCCGACCACGCAGTTAGAGAAGGAGAGAGAGAAGGGTGCAAGCGATCGAAGATGTGGTGGAGCTGCAGAAGCAAAGAGTGTTCGCCTGTTGGACACTTGAGGTGTTCGCCCACCTATATATACGTGTTCGTGGTGCGATCAGAGGACAGGGGAGGAGGCAGGGGAAGCTTCACAGAAGATGTACATGGCGTCAGGAGACGAAGGCTGTGCTATTCGAGGCTTCTTCAGTGGCAAGTCATCACTGATCAGCTCGTGCTGTATTTTATGTTGGACAGTTTGACCATCTACCGTCAGCATGTGCATCAGCGATCACGATCATTTGCATCTCCCCTCTCTTACCATTTTACAATTGTCGTGAATACCTCGATGAACAGGGGAAGCAAGGATCACACAGAAAGGAAGTTGGAAATCATAACGGTGCACTAAACTCTGGACCTAGAGCTGCGGCGCGCACGCAGCAGAAGATTCCGAAATCAATCTCTTTGGGAATTAGGACAGACATCGATAAGGACTAGTAACTGAAATGCCAATCTTCCTTCCCCGGCGAGCTCAAAAACGGACGCTTGGTTGCACGAAGCGACACGCATGGCCTACCGACAAGCCGACGCCCCGGTGTTCTTGCACTAGTAGCAAGTACTCCCGTGCAGGCAACGGAAAAGCATAATTCGCCCGCCGCGAAAGGACGCCTGAATCCGCGACGGAGACGGTGGCGGACAGCGACGACACCGGACGAGGCGCACGGAGCAGGTGATCTCCCCGGCGCGGCAACTTGGACAGCATCTGCCGCTCGCTCGTGTGGCTACGGCGGTTGTGGCCCAGCGGCGATCGTCGTGTGTCACGCAAGTGGGATTCCGTGGGAATGTTGCCTGGATCCTTGGCCGCGCGCTGGGGTCGAACTTTGTGTGTGGTGACCGCTTGAGCAAAATCTGATGAACGTACTCGTATTGATACGCAGGAGGTGGCGCCACGCCGGCCATGAACTCGTTCCAAAAACCCGATTTTTCAGCGCTGCTTTTGCTGAAAAAACGACAGTTTGTTAGCTTTGCTGTTGTTTACGATTATTTTGCCGTCGGCCAAACTTTGCAAAGGATAAAGAGTGAGCGATCTTAAGAATAGAACTATCCACGCATGCGCATGCACGGCCATGTTCCTGGTACGCCGTAGTATTTGCAATTTCGCCATGGATCCAGTGTTGACTGTCAGTACAATGAGACGAGGGAGATGAACACCATGGGTCCGTCAGTCAAACTAATGATTCGGGCTTTTTCATTACCAAGAAGCGACAGATTCCAGGATTCATTAAGCGCGCTGGATAGCGCCAACTATGCAGAGGTCCCTAGCGGGAGCCGCAGAGGATCCCAGCGGTGACGTTTGGAGTGACGATGTAACGGACAAGTGCATGCACTGTCGCATTGACCAAGTCTATCAGCGAGAAAAAAATGGGGCCAGCAACATGGGAGCGTGCGTTATACTGGCCTTTGACCCAGGTCTTCCTCTGCCTCCTTGACACACAAGCAAAGAACCTAGAGGGGGCAGTGGCGAAGCTACAAAATTATTCCATTGGGTTCATTGCCTTGTTAGTGAGGTAGTCTTTCACTAATAGTAGGTACAGAAGCTTAGAAGTGTGAAGGATTTACATATTCCGTTGGGTTCATTTGAACCCAATGATTGTACTGCAGCTCCGCCACTGAGAGGGGGTTGTGGCTTATTGGACCAATCACCGAGGCGAAATGGGGATCAGAAATCTAGTGATGATGCAAGTGCATACGTGGGGAACTCTGGAACAAATGGATTTAATAAGGGTGATAGTACACATCGTCGACCTTAAAGCACGTCCAGCAAAACAAGAACTCACTCCAAAAAGAGCTTTTGGTAGAGAGAAGAGAGTAACTTATAGTGCATCTTCACCCTTAGGATGTCTCCAACGGGGCGACGCATCGAGTCCGCGCGCCTCCGTTTCCTGTCCGCGGGGGCCAAAAACACGGCCCAACGGGGCGACGTAAACGGACCGCGGTCCGTTTTTTGGTCCGCCGCGACCCATTCCTGGCCCAAATTTGGGCCACCGATGCGTCGGGCGCGGACGCGAGCGGAGCGCTATTGTGTCCTCCTCTGGTCCGCTCCTGGCCCAACCGTCACGCCATTCCCCACCCCAATCTCCTCCGCCTCTCTCGCCCATCCCGCCGCCACCCCGCCGTCGCTCCCTCGATTTGGCACTGCAGGCCATTCCCGGGACGCCATCTCCTGCTCCTCTTCCTCCCCGTCACCGGTGCTGCTTCCTCCCCGCCACGGCCGGTGAATCTTGCGGCCACATCTGTCGGAGCGCCCGCGACACCAACAACGCCCACAAGGTGTTCGGCCGTCAGCCCCGGCACCAACTCAGGTACGAACTCGGCCATGTATAGCTCCGATGAATGGTACTACAAGAACTACATCCTGTGCGTGCCATCATCGGATGATTCCTCGGACGATGAGAGTGACGGCCTGGTTGCCACCCTCATCGTCAATGAGTACATTGAGAGGATGCGGCCGGTGTTCCGAGGCTCGTTGCCGGGCCGTTCTCCTGCATTGGACCGGAACCGGAGAGCTGGCCAACTCCAGCTCTGGGGGGGACTACTTTCGTCCCCACAGACCCACGTATCCTCCCAAGATTTTCCGGCGCCGTTTCCGGATGAGAAGATCTTTGTTCAACCGTATCCGGTTGGGGGTGATGCATTTTGATGACTATTTCATATGCAAGCCAGATGCATGTGGTGCCCTCGGTTTCTCATCATACCAGAAGTGCACCGCCGCCGTTCGCATGCTTGCATATGGAATTGCAGGTGATCTTGTGGACGAGTATGTGCGAATGAGCGAGTCCACGTGCCTAGAAGAAATGTACAGGTTTTGCAAGGCCGTGGTGCAGGTGTTCGGCCCCGAGTACTTGAGGGAGCCCAATGCTGCCGACATGACCCGGCTCTTGGCCATCAACGAGGCCAGAGGGTTCCCTGCGATGCTTGGCAGCATAGATTGTATGCACAGGGAGTGGAGGAACTCCCATTTGCTTGGCAGGGGCAGTACAAGGGCCATGTTGGGGCGTGCACGGTTGTGCTTGAGGCCGTGGCATCACAAGATTTGTGGATTTGGCACTCGTTTTTTGGCATGGCCGGCTCGCACAATGACATCAACGTGTTGCAGCGGTCTCCGGTGTTCAACAGGCTTGCCAATGGCCTCGCACCCCAGGTGACCTATGAGATCAATGGTCACGAGTATGACAAGCCTTATTATCTTGCTGATGGGATTTATCCTACATGGACTACTTTTGTGAAGACCATCTCCAATCTCAGTGATGAGAAGAAGAGGTTCGCCAAGGAACAAGAGAGTGCTAGAAAGGATGTGGAGCGTGCATTCGGTGCCCTCCAGTCACGGTGGGCTATTGTTCGCCACCCCGCTAGGACATGGGACAAGGACCAACTCTGGGAGGTGATGAAAGCTTGTGTGATCATGCACAACATGATCGTGGAGGACGAACGCGACGAGGGTATGCATGATCAGGCTTGGCAGTTTCAGGGTCAGTTGGTACAGCCCCAGGGACCGTCCACATTTGATCAGTTTCTCGACTTTCATCGTGACATTCGTGAGAAGGTGTCTCATAACCAGCTCCAAAATGATTTGGTGGAGCATGTCTGGCAGCACTACGGTAACCAGTAGTTCCATTTGATGAACTATTGGTCTTATTTTTATTTGGTTTGTAAGACTATGCATTAAACAATTTGTTATTTGTGAAACAATTTGTATTATTTGCTGAATTATTTAGATTGTAATAACTATGTGATGAACCATTTGGATTGTATAATTTATTTTATTTCCTATATACTTGTTTTGTATGGATTGATAAAAATGATCAAAATGATAAAAACCCTGTCCGGGCGGACTCGGTGCGTCGGCCCACACCCCCTATATATGAATGAAAATGGCCCATATATGGCCTGTTTAACTAAAAAAAAACATGCGGGCGGACTCGATGCGTCGTCCCGTTGGGGGCACTGGCCAGAAAGGGGCGGACATGGGCCGGACACGCGTCCGTTCCCCGACCCAAACGGACAAAACGCGGACCAAACGCACGTCCGTTTGGGTCGCCCCGTTGGAGACATCCTTATCCCCGGAAATTTATCCGGCACCCTCCAGTATGTGTCCATTTTGGGAGTGTGGACACATGTCCGATACAAGAACTCACTCCAAAAAGAGCTTTTGGTAGAGAGAAGAGAGTAACTTATGTTGCCTGGATCCTTGGCCGCGCGCTGGGGTCGAACTTTGTGTGTGGTGACCGCTTGAGCAAGATCTGATGAATATACGCAGGAGGTGGCGCCACAGCGGCCATGAATTCGCTCCCAAATCCCCATTTTTCAGCGCTGCTTTCGCCGCAAAAACGACACATGTGTTTGTTAGCTTGCTGTTGTTTGCGATTCTTGGTGTTCATGTCAAACTTTGCGAAAGATGACAGTGAGCGATGGTGTTTCACAAGTGAATAAAAATAGTGAGCGATCGCAAGTTCCTAGTACGCTGTATATGCAATTTCGCCCTGGATTCAGTGTTGACTGTCAGTACCTCATACTGTAGATAAGATGCACGCGGTCAAACTAATAATGATTCGAATCGAATCGCGGATTCATTGCGCGGGCTGCGTAGCACGCACCGTGCAGAGGTCCCTGCCGGGCGCCGCAGAGAATCCCTGCCGGAACCAGTTGGTGACGTGTTGAGTGACGATGTAACGGCCAAGTCGTAGGGCTGCATGCACTGTGTGACATTGACTGATTCTATCGGAGAAAAAGCAACATGGGAGCGTGTGTTTGTCTCGGCCTTTGACCCAGGTCTTGCTTGACACACAAGCAAAGGGTTGTGGCTTATTGGACCAATCACCGAGGCGAAATCGGAATCGGAAATCCAGTGGTGATGCAGTAGCATACGTGGGGAACTCCGGAACAAAAATGGATGTAATGGAGAGGGAATTGCACATACCATCGCCTATTGGTGCTATTTTTACGCAACTTTTTTTTTATGTTTATTGCGCAGAACACTATGGAATCATTTGCACATAGGTCTAACAAGTGGGTCCTGTTTGTAAGTGCCCATATGACAATTAAAACTAGCCACGTCAGTCAAAACTAAAGAAAATCCTAGAGAAATTTGTGTTAATCTTTTTGCATGGGCAAACCACCTGTCTAACATGCCATCTAAACTACTAACTCCCGCCTGGTCTGAGACCCTGAATGTTCGGGCGGTCCTGAAACGTTGGTTGTGCGATCGACTCTCCGGTGAGCAGCGTTGTTGTGGTGGCATCCTCCTTGGTTGGACAGATGGCAAGGAGCGGGCGGCGATATCCTGGTATTGGCGGTGCTTCGGTAGCGGCGGCTCAAATCGCGTTCTCGAGATCTGTTTTGATGGCAATAGGCACACCATGGTATCTTGGTGTTGGGCGAGGGTGATTCGGGTGAACCCTCCTTGGTTGTACAGACATCGAAAGATGGCGATGCCTTCGGGTATTGTGACCTTCTTGACGACATTGTTGCGGACCTTGCGGTCACCCTCACACGCCAGGGCTCCGGATGAAAGCTCTTAACCGTTTCGGTTTTTCGGCGGCGGGGCTTAGCATTCTCATCCTTTTTTCGAGAATCTAGCATTCTCATTCTCTTGGGGGGGGGGGGGGGGGGGGGGGGGGGGGGGGGGGGGGGCGTCGTTGTGGGATCAGTTAACTCTTGGTTTCGTCTCGTCGTCATCGGCGGGCAGTCCTGATGGCTTTCTATCTGACTTACTCGTCATTGTTATCGGCCTGATTTCTTAAGGTGGCGTAGTGTCACATCTAGTCGGTAGTCTCAGGTGCTTCCTAAGGGGTCCGGCTTCTTCTGTTGTTGTATTTTTATCTTTGATCTGCTTTGCATGTGGGTTCCCTCAGAATGAGGTGTTTTGAAGGATGAGCTCCATGTAGGTCTTTTTAAAAAAAAATGAATATTTGCTTTATTAAGTTGTAGAAATTTTGAAAAATAAATAAATTTGAAACATTGAGTTAGATAGTACAAGCAGTTACCCAAAGCCTGAGCTACGTGCCACGATGCCAGTGCGAGTTTCAGTAAGCATGCAGCGGGATCCCAGAGTTGGCAGGCTACATCCGATCCAGCCCAGCGATTATTGCCGCGAACGTAACAAGTGACAGCACCCCCGTCTCAGTGAAAGCAACGCCTAAGGTCAAAGAGGAGCTAGCGCACCCGATCGGAATCGATAAGCCGCCGCCGCCGCCGCAAGAATGTCCATTTTCTTCTAAGAAGGAAACAGAGAGAAGAGATTCGCAATTCGCAAGGGATGACCCCACCCAATTATGCATTGAAATTCGCTGCAGAAACAGTGAAGTGGAGCACACTTGGGCTGCAGCTCTCCGTGAAGGCGACGGCGATTTTTATCTGTGCACGACGGCGATTTCCCTACTCTCACGAACCATGCATATTTTGGCTGATGATATTAGTTCTGCGACTTGCTGGGATTGGCGTAGTATTACTGAATTCAGTGTATGGACCGACATCATTGCTAGATATAGAAAAGGATAAGAATGTTTAATTTGAGCGTTTAAACGTGGAGTGCTCGACTTGTCCGATCCAGAAGGAAATAGTATCTGTCCGCAGCGACCTGACGGTGCCATTTCGGTCAGTTAGCATGCAATTCAAGAGCGACGTATGCGATCCAGTGTGCTTGGTCGATCCGAAGATAGCATCCGACTCATCTAATGATCAAGAGCAGCAGCCGGACACAATGATAAAAATTAGAAGAAGGGAAGACGAAAGCACGGAAGTCGGAAGGATAAATTATGTATTTGCTGGACGACAGACGCTACCTGGTCTCGCAATGCTCCAGTTGTTTTCCGATGCAGGAGACAGCATCTCCAAGCGGAGCCCCCAAAACCGCCCAAACGTCCTGGCGGACAGCCCGGACGCGGTTTGGGCTAAAAACTACCACCCAAAGGAGGCCCCCAAAGCCATCCGAAACGCCCGGGTGGTCCGGCACACCCCAAACCCAGCCCATATGTGGGGAGGGTTTGGGGCGGTCCGGACGCGCCGCCACGTCGGACGCGGTCCAATACGACCCCACATATATCCACAAAATCCCCACCCCGGTCGGAACCCTAGCTCTCACTCTCCTCCAATCCCCTTTCCACTCCACTCCACTGTCACTCTGCTCCGTCCGCAGCTTCGACAATGGCCGGCTCCGGCAGCGAATCCACGACCGAGCTGTACTGGCATGCGTTCGAGGAGGAGGAGGAGAAGGAGGAGGAGGAGGAGGAAGAGATTGGCAGCTGCCCCGGGCCGGATCCCGCGGCACCGTCTTCTCGGTTGGTGGCGGCGGCTCTTTGCAACGGCTCTGCGGGCAGTTCCGCCGCCGCCGCGTCCAACGAAATAGTGGTGGCGCTTCCGCAGGTTTGCGCCTCCTTCCACCAATGTACATTTTAGAAACAAGTAGGATGCGTAATGTAGGAATTTGATGAACCCATAGGCCGTTGCGAGAGGGCCGATGTACTCCGTCGGCGATGATAAGGTGTTGTGCAATGCGTGGTTGTCCACCCCGGATGATCCTCAGACCGAAAGCTACCACCGTGCTTCATTTTGGTGCCGGATCGGTCAAGTGTTCAATGCTAACTCGGAAGTTGTCCGCACTGAGGAGTCCCTCCGCCATAGATGGCAATGCATCGTGGCGGAAATTAACAAGTTCGCCGGATGCTTGGCACAAATGGGTTCCGTAAGTTTTTGATGTTCAATTTTGTACAATGCCAGAACCCGTAGCTACTTTTGTTGAGTACCTATTTCATTTTGATAGATGGACAATGCAATCCTACTGTACAACGCACTTGGGGGGAGGCCGGCGTCGACGGAGTGGAAGTTCGCCCATTGTTGGGACATCCTGAAGGATAGCCCGTTCATCGACTACACGCCGAATGCGGAGAAGAGGGACAGGATCCGCCAAGCGGAGAGCCAGGCTCGACAGGCACGACGTGCTCGGCAAAGAGAACGCGAAGCTCGGGAACGTGAAGAGGGCGCCGCTCAAGCTCGCGAACGGGAACGTGAAGCAGTCGCGAGAGCGGTGCTAGCTCAACGTGAAGCAGTCGCGAAAGCGGTGGAAGCTCAACGTGAAGCCGGCGTATCTCACGCACGGGAGCTGAAACGTCAAGCCGGGGTTCACCGGGCATGTCGCCGTCGCCAAAGAGAACGTGCGGCAGCGGAGGACGGCCGGGTTCTCCACCGTCTGTGAGAGCTCCTGTCTCTCCGACGGATTTGCATCAGTGTGCCTCCGCTCCGGTGTCTCCGATGAACTGTGTCCGATTAATTTCTGTGTTCAACTATTTCCGTGGATGTTTGAACCTGGTTTGAACTATGTTTATTCATATGATTTTTGAACTATGATCTATCCTGTGATCTACGTTGCATGTCAATATGGTTTTGGGGGGATTATTTGGGGGTTATGCTTGTAGGACACTAGTTTTGGGGGCTGTCCGGTCACTGTCCGCGGACGCGTCCGGACGCGTCCGCGGACAGTTTGGGAGCCGAATTTGAGGGCTCCGCTTGGAGATGCTCTAAAACAGCAGTATAATGTTGTTCTTTTTTTCGCGATGGGGCTGCGAGTGTAGGCGACGCGTCCGCGGACAGTTTGGGAGCCGAATTTGAGGGCTCCGCTTGGAGATGCTCTAAAACAGCAGTATAATGTTGTTCTTTTTTTTCGCGATGGGGGCTGCGAGTGTAGGCCAAGACCAGCAATTGTTCTTCCTTTTTTCAATCATGAAGACCACTTTAGGTTGAAACCAGACGCGGGTCAAATTAACTTGAAAACTTCCACTATTCTTGGGAGAAACTAGGAAGCTTTGCCATTATGTTGAATCAGCTCGGAAATCATCGAGTAAAATAACTAGCGCCATGGCGGTTTATTTTCATTTCCTATATGCTCCCTCCCGACTCAACTTCAGTGACTTGATGTATCAAAATCACCGTGAGACTTAGGCCACCCATCTACTATCCGATCTTGATCCAACAGATAAGAACAACCAAGTCGAAATTCAAATTGCCAAGTGTTGTGTTTATGTCGAATATTGTGTACGTGTTGGGTTATGTTTGGACTTGAAGTTGTATTAGATGTGGATAGGTACGACTAGTGTTCGAGTCGAACTCTTGTAGCCTGGGCCTCCCATATAATGAGGGGAGCACCACACATGTAACTCATGACGACTTGATAGCAACAGGCACGCAGGGGGAGCCGGCGGCTTGTACCGGCACCTTGGGTGGCCAGGTGTTGCGGTATCAATGGGGAGGAGCGCCCGTAGTCATGCCCCGCAGATGTAGGCGAGTTCGCCGAACTGCGTTAACAAATCTCGGTGTCGTCATCGTGCTGCGATTGCTTGGTTCTCGGAGATCAATATGCGGCTACGACAGTAACACCGAGAAATTTTGAAAAACACCCAGTAAATCTGATATGTGATCTTATGCATTATGCGAAAGTTTCGTCGAATTTGGACATGTGATTTGTGAGTAACTAGCATTTTAAATTTCTCTGAAAAATCCAATAAATCAAAATCTATTGCGTTATGCATTTCTGGGAAAGTTTCGTTGAATTTGGACATACGGTTTGTGAGTAAACAAAATCTTAAGGCTGTGTGACTTTGCTTTATGTCGTTCCTATCAGTTGAATAAAATTGGATGGCCTAAGTCTCACGGTGACTTTGATACAACAAGTAACTAAAGCTTCGTTCCCTCCTAAAGGTCCGGTTACTAACTGATGTACATACAATTTAGGGTTACGGTGGTTTTTAGGTTGGAACTTGGAACCTAGAACAAATGTTGATTCAATCGGCTTGCAAACTTAGACCATATTTAGGAGTAAGAGCATCTCCACCAGCGTGCCCAATAGCGCTCCCCATAGGACTATTGTGCGCGTCGGCACTAAAACGACTCCCAGCAGCGAGCCCAATAACTCAAAAGTTACCGGCGCGCCCCAGTAGAACGTCCGGCAACCCCGTTTCACGCTTTCTTTCTAGGGAGGCAAGCGGACGCGCCGGCAACCGCAGCAAGTTCGCCACGTCGGATATTGACGGGGCGGGCATCACACGGCAGCGATACGAACCATTTCTTTTCTTCCCCACCGTCCCTTGCAGTCTGAACTCCTCCCCTGCCTACTGAATCACCGACACCGCCACCCCCTTGTCTACGCTGCTCCACCTACGCTAGCCTCTATGTGACTATCCCCGCTCTCCTCGTCGCTCTCTCCGTCGTCTCTTCTCATTCCGGCCGCAGTATTTGGCCGCCTCTACCCCGCCTCTCCCAGGACATCCCGCCTGCAAGGTGTTCGTCGCATTGCGAAGCTCATTTTTTTGCTTCGTTTTTTTCTTAACCTAACTAATTGAATATAGATTGATAGCGACGACGAGCTGGAGATGGCCAACACATTGCTCACCGCCCATTCCGCCGCAATCGCCGTGCTTGATGAGCACTTGGCGATCCCCACTTGCCTTGTTGGTTTGGTACGCCAGATCAATGCCACTCCTCGGATTGGAGGTTCAAAGACAGGGAGGAGGAAGAACAAAGATCGCAAACGGATGGAGGGTCATCTGACGCTGTGGCAAGACTACTTCGCCGACGATCCCACACACGGGGAGAAGGAATTTCGGCGGCGGTTTAGGATGAACAAGGAGCTCTTCATGCAGGTTGTGACGGGCGTGCGAGGAGTATGATGACTACTTCAAGCTGAAGAGAGACTGCGTCGGGGTGGTTGATTTCTCTTCTATTCAGAAATGCACCGTTGCCTTGAGAATTCTTGCATATGCATGGAGCGCCGGTAGATACAATGGACGACTATCTCCGCATGGCTGAGTCCACATGTATCAAGACCATGTATCGGTTTTGCAGGGCGGTGGTTGCAGTGTTTGGGCCAAAGTAATTGAGACAACCAAATGAAGCTGACACTGCTAGGCTCATGGCACAAAACGTAACTAGAGGATTTACTAGGTTTGTTGGAAGCATCGACTGCATGCATTGGGCATGGAAAAATTGGCCGCCTGACAAGGAATTTACAAGGGTCACGTTGGAGAGTGCAGTGTCGTACGAGAAGCTGTTGCTGATCATGATTTGTAGATCTAGCACGCTTTCTTTGGTATGGCCGGAATTCACAATGACATCAACGTGCTGCAATGCTCAATGGTTTTTAACCGACTAGCTGAAGGACATGCTCCACCATGCAACTACGAGATTAATGGCCATGCGTATGACAAGGGTATTATCTTACAGATGGCATATGCCATCTATCCAAGATGGTCTACATTTGTCAAGACCATCTCCAACCCTCTAGGTCAAAACCAATCTCATTTTGCAGCAGAACAGGAGGGTGCCAGGAAGGATGTCAGGCGGGCATTTGGTGTGCTCTAATCTCGATTTGCTATTGTCAGGTACCCTGCTCTAACTTGGTCCAAGGAGCAGATGTGGGAGGTGATGATGACTTGTGTGATCTTGCACGTGATCATCGAGATTGAACGTATTGATCCTCCACAGCACGATAAGCACCTATACTATCATCAGGGTCCTCTTGCTCAGGTTGATCATGATTTGCCTGGAAAGTTTGGCACTTTTCTCACAATGATCGCTGAAATCCGAGACGGTGGAACTCACGACCAATTGCAAAATGATCTAGTTGCGCATCTGTGTGTACTCAAATGACAAGCAGCCGGCCCTCCTAATTGAGTGTGCAATTTATTTTAATTTGAATAATTGTATGAATTATTTTATTTAATTTCATGAACAATTTTATGTGTTAAAAACTATGTAATATGATTTTATTCTAGACATTTTAGATTGAATTGTCTTTATTTGAGAGAAAACTGATTTAAATTTTACTGTGAGCATCTATTGGGAGCGACCGGCGAGGCGAGTCGCTCCCAATAGGCCGGCAACGTGTGCCGGCACTCCCAATAGCAATTGTCTTTATTGGGCGCCGGTGGAGATGCTCTAACCAGGAAGCTGTGTTGGTTCTCCCTGATTTCAGATAAAAAAAGGCCCTGCATTGGCGAAAGCAATTAGTTTAGAAGGAAGATGAAGACCTGAGGGTAGATTACCTTCTCTAGGCGGGAAAAGGGCACCGAAATGCGCTTTTTTTTCTGGCCTTGGCTACAAAGAGAGCTATGGAGCCTCAAAGTTTTGAGATCTTTAAAAAAGTGGATTAATCGGATGAGGACAAACAGAGCAGATATCAAAAGCCTATGTTATCTCATTTTCAGGGACTCGAGCAAGGGATATCTAAGCAGCTCGCGTGGTTCACCGGTTCCACCAAAAACTCTCCAGTATTATGCTGGGAGAAGAGGTTAATAACAGATGCTTTTCTGCTAAATTCAAAAAAAAAAAACAGATGCTTTTCTGCTGGAGAAACCAATAGCAGGTATTCAATGAAGTGGCTGGGAATTCGCGGCTACTGTATTGTTACAGACACTCTTGGTCAGACAATTATACTCCCTCAAATAATTCAAGTGCAAATAAGGCATCGGTACAACATGATGCATATTATCTCGTTCAGTACTTGAACTGCAAGATATTTCATTTCTGAACATGTACTCCGTGTTACAGGCTCTACATATGTTTCAAGTCTCAGACAGCAAAAAAACTCGACTAGAAATTTTGCAGAAAAGAACATTACATTACATAAACTTTAAAGCGACCAGCTCTAGCGGGATCATAGCTTAACCTCGACATCCACGCCGGCTGGGAGCTGGAGCTGCATCAATGAATCAATCGTCTGGGCTGTCGGGTACATGATATCAATCAGCCGCTGGTGTGTCCGGATCTCGAAATGGAACCTCGAATCTTTGTGTACATGGGGAGATTGGAGCACACAATATATTTTCTTCTTGGTTGGCAGGGGAACAGGACCCATGGTCTTTGCATTAGTTGTTTTTGCAGCTTCGATGATCTGCTTGCAGGAGTCCTCGATCAATGGCACCCAGTAAGACCTCAGCTTGATTCTGATCTTCTGCTTGGGTGCCAGCTGCAAACATAAAATATTGATACCAAACTGTGTTAGTTCTACAGAGAACAGCAACTTCTGCAGGTAACCCGAACAAAGAGAAACCAAATCAAAAATATGCAGTTGACTAAGGTACGATGGGGATAAAGTTAGTAATGCCAGAAGCATGGCCACTTACCACTTTGAACTTCTGCAGGTAACCCGATGAAATAGAAACACAAAATCAAAATATGCAGCTGACTAGGGTATGATGGGAATACAGTTAATAGTGCCAGAAGCATAGACACTTAACACTTGCGACTAAATTTGATAGGGCAATATTGTAGCATGGTGGAAGAAATTGATGAACACAGCCGTTTCTTTACTAAAATCAATCCAGTCACAAAAATATTGGGACAAAACATGCATCCTCATGGTTACATTTGTTTCTACATCCTTCTTTCACCCAGATCTAACAAATTTCACTACAATGTTAGACAACTCAAGCTGATGAGATGCATATCCATGATCAGCTCCTTCAATAATACGCAATTCATGGTTGCTTATATATTTATGGAATTCCATAGCATCCTCCGATGGGACAACATTATCATCTGAACCGTGAACTGTCAACACTCTGCAACTAGGGTCAATAGACATGCATGCACTTTGCATATCTATCTTAAGACGATCCATCAGACTTTCTTTTGTTACACGGTAGATGGGACGTCTTTTTTTCAGTCCCACGTCAATGAAACCATGTTCATTTATCCTTTCCATGTAATCATTGCCAAGGCGATCTGCAATTCCACGCTTCAGGTCAAATCTTCCAGACATGTTGATGATATTAGATACATCTTGATACATGGATGCATAGATGACGACCACATCTCCTCCCTTACTGTGGCCAGCAATAGCACGGGTATCACGCTCTTGATCCTTAAAATGCTGGACTATATCATGCAAATCATCCACTTCTTTGTAGTAGTTGCCATACTGAAATGTACCTTCACTCTTTCCATTGCCAGAAAAGTCAAAACGAAATACACTAATCTTCTCTAACGTTAATGCATCGGTAAGACCCATTATGGTTCTACTTTCCTTTGATGACCTAAATCCATGGCATAACACTACAATGTCCTTAGATCCAGCTTCGTGCAAAACACCAACCAGTTTCTCTCCACATCTGTTTGTTATCACATTTTCTCTTGGGACACATTGAAGGAATCACTGGAGGAGTGCATCTGTGCACATGGCCTCGGAACAGTTTCTTTTCCAGCAGTAGCACCAAACAGTAACTGCAGACAGACATGCACGATGGACATGCTTAACAGACGACAAACGTCAAGCAAGAAAGGAAAACATACAATGTTAGGGGGTAGTCAGTGGAGATTACTATCATATCTAGTAATAACCTACTGTAACACAAACTCTACTTGTCCAACACCAATAGTATTGGAGGTCAGAAGTTAGAACACATAAAAAGGAGTTTCCATGAAAGATGAGCAAATATGCATAGATTACTACAAAAAGGGTTAGTCAGTTTTGGTGAAAACCTGCCTTTTCTCAGCGCACAAACCTAGCAAATCAGACCTACAGACAAAGATGTAAAAGAAGTTCCCAACAACAACGAAAAAACAACAAAAGCTAATACCAGGAAGAATGATGCACATATACTGTTATAAATCTTTGCGTATATGCACGAAAATTGGCTGAACGGCAGAAGGTGACAGAAGAATGGGAAACCATTTGACAATTGAAGGCAGTTGATTAGAGAAAATTCAGTAGACTATCAACAAGGAGAAACCTACAAGACTGAGGACCGGGTGTTAGCAAAGATCTAGGAGAGAATGAGGTGATGATCAGATACAGTTAACAATTTTCATCCAGGGACCATTTTAGCATCCAGTTGAACTTGGAAAACTTGACCACTGCTGACCTTGAAACAACCAATATTCTTGGCCATGTATAACTTTGATATCATCCTCACTCAGTTGAAAGGGAAGGACTTCAAGATAGACATCACCACATTTCATGTACAACCTCTAGAAAGAGTGATGGCATGTGGTAACTTAACATGACCCATTCACAACGAAACACTTAGGACTTCATGCTATCTAAGACAACACACTCACACCAGCAATATTTTCTTAGGAGTGTAAGTCAAATGCTTGTCTATGTAAATGCAGTCATCATTTTTCAAACCAGTAATCCATGACGAACTTTACCCCAAATGTTGGGACTAGTCACTATGCTCAGTACTGCTACGTTGTATCGTTTTCTCACTCAGCGTACCATCATTCCCATTTCATTTGTTATATGGTTATTATGTGAAAAGGGATGCAGCAACGAATAATAAGCTGAGGCAATATGCTAAACAATGAAATAGTGCAATGCAATCGCGTCAATGAGAGTAGTATTGGAATGGAAAACATTTGCCACCATGACCAGGACAATTTTAGGTTGTGGATAAGGTACCTGCTCCCCATCATCCCCAATCGACGACGGCATCGGATTCCACTTCCCTCTCCAACCTGAAACCACAGGCGCACAGATTATAATCACCGGATGACAAACTCCAGCACACCGATGCCTCCGTGCAGTTATTACACGCCATGAATGGGAACACTGTCCACAATGCAAGTTACAAGTTCAGCAATACATTTACGGGGAAGCACGTACCGGTGGCGTGTCGGAAGGCAGGTCCTCGAAAGCGATGGTGTCGGCGGGCGGGGAGGCGGCCGCGGCCGCGGCGGCGCGGGAGCGCAGTGGGGGCGCGCGGAGGGAGGAGGGGAAAGAGAGAGCGGTGGGGTTGGGGCTGGCGGTGGAGCGGTGGAGGAAGAGGAGCGGGAGCGTGGAGGTGGAGGTGGAGACGGCCATGTCGACGGGGAGGGGAGGATGAGGGTGGTGGGAGGGAGAGCGGCGTGGAGGCGCTGGTTTTGTGAAGGCCTCTGCTTCGCTATCGCTGCGTATTATCCTTTCCGGGGCGCCTTTTGCGTTCGAGTCCTCCATGTTTGTTGAATTGCGATTTGGACTGCAACTGTTCGCTCCAAATCGATGTGGCCAGAGGAGACTCCTAATCTTCTTTGTTTCTTTGTCACGGTAGATCATGAGATTATATACACGCTAAACTAGCCGACCAGACAACCAATACCAATTCTACTCGGACACAAGTCGTGCTTATGTCTAACAGACCTGACTTTTTTTTCCTTTTTAACTACGGTTCATGTTACTTAAAAAGCGAGCCTGGACCGCTTCCTTATCCCCATCTACAGTGTGATAAGGCGATTTCTAAAACCCTCCCGTGCTGACCACCTCGCCGCCGTCGATCCGTTCGATCCCTCGCCTCCGGCGGCCGCTCCAGCGGCGGGAGGTTGGGGGATCGACGGATCACGGCGTGTAAATAGTGTAGGTTGGTGTGGGTTGGCTGCTGGCGGCGCTGAGGAGGCGGTGGCATGGCCGGAGAGCCTTTTGAAGACGGCGGTCCTCTCCTCCGATCTGGGTGTTCCGGTGGAGCTCCGGGCCGGATCCGCTGTCCCAGGTGCGTTCGTGACTCAACGGAGCTGCGGAGCGCATCTCCCCCTCGCCGGTGACCGTGAGATGGCGGCGCCGGTCGTTGACGTTCTTGGAGGAACTGTTGATGTTGTCCAAGCTGCCCTCGTCGAGCGTGGTGGAGGATGGAGGTGCTCAGGTGCCGAGGAACGTCGACTCCCCGGCCGCACGGGGGGCTCCTTCCAGTCCAAGCTTGAAGTGGAGGAGACGCGGCGGGTTTCGCCGGCGTAGCGTTCTCTGCGACGAGGACAAAGCCAGGGCTCAGAAGGACCTACTTGTTTTTTTCTTTGTTTTCTGGGCTTTTCTGTATGAATCTCGGATAATGTAATCAGTTTCTCCTCCGCAAAAAAAAAAAAAAAACTGCGGTTCATGTTTCTGGCAAAAACTATGATGATTTTTCTCCTGTATTCACTGCTTGGAACTCAAATGTTTCACCATCATTTGAACTCAGAATTTTTGCAGTAAAGGATCAGCTTCTGCAAGATACAGCAAAAATTTCCGTTTCCAGCCCCCTTAAATCCACTATTATGATTACATACATAATAATTTCCTGTCTACAGCATACACTGACAGATGGGCGTAAATTTCAGACTATTTTGTATAGATTGTGCAAAGGCAATGATAAAATTGAAAGGCATGGTCATTTGATCACACAAAACGTTATATTATCAACTTAACTAATTCGGAAGCAACATGCGACAACATGGGGTAAAATTTCACACCGTCTGTCTACAAGATGCATTGGAAAGACGTTGTCAAATCAATATCGACTAGAGATGATAAACATCTTATTTGCAGAGCTGATCTCTTCTAATTACAGAGCTGATCCCTCAGTCTGCAACTTGGTGGTCAGCATCAAAGAGGAGACAGCCCTTTGGGCCCAGGCCGGTGCCATTGGTCTGAGGGTAGCACTGTCGGCGACCTAGGACGTACACTAAGATCCCCGCCATCATGTTGTAACTTGCCTCCTAGGAGGATTGTAAACCCAAACTCTTATCTTTTCAATGGAATGAAACACAAAGGTCCTTTGTGTTTTCTCGAAAAGTCTCTTCTAATTCCATCGCGGCAACCTTCACTTACCCTCTTTATCACGGCCATCGCCACTCTCCCCAGCACTCCTTTTCCCACGCCCAGACAGAAGGTCCATGCCCAAGCCCAACTGCATCTCACGACCCCTAGGATACGATGAACCAGCTGCTGGTGCCGGTTGCTTAAGCTGCCATGGTACAGGCTGCCTACTGGGAGGGGATGGAAGCACCTTCGGTTCAGTCGACCAACGATCAGCAAAAGGTAGCTTCATTGTTACATCCGCCTCTTCAGAATCCATTGGACATGATTCCTCGTTAAGGTTGAACCCACGAACGCTAGTTTCCATATTGTCACGATCTGAGTTCGGAGATGCTGAAAACGGAACATTCAGCTGCCAGGATGCCTGGTTCAAGTCATGGGCCTCGAGTATCACAGGAGGTCGACCAAGTAGGCCGGCTTTCTTTTCTTCCTCCTCTTTCACGATTACCATGTGGTCAGGTTCTGCAGCTTCAGAGCTTTTTTGCTTAATACTATCCAACATCTTATCCTGATAAAGATCTTTACCACTCGACGAGCGCGCTGAATATATGTTTGTCATTGGGAAAGCTTTCTCTGGTGGTGTGGCGGGTGTGTAGTTCTGGGGTAGCAGGTCATCCCAATTCTCCAGGAGTTCTTTATACACTTTACGAAGAGTGACCTCTGTAAGGCCTGTTACCTTACAGATCTCTGCTTGAGTCTTCCGCTTGTCTTCAAGCTGACATGCAAGGTAGATAGCAGCAGCAGATATGCTTATGGGGTTCCGCCGGGTACAGAAGCATTTATTAACAACTACCTCACCAATGTGGGCTGCAAGTTCCTGAGGAAACATAATGTGATATGTTAAAACCAGGGCATATTATTTTCCATAACGTTTCAGGTTGAAGCTCGTCTCATACCTGAGCTGATTTATTGAGCTGGAGGAGGTTACAAAACCGAGGCATGTGAACTGCTATTGAATTGCTGTTAAGAGGTTGGCTCAGTTTCAGAGCTTCGCCAAGTATTTTGATGTATTTTCCAATCTCTTTCTGAGGAAGATTGCTAGCGGTAGAGATTTCCTGGATGTGCAGTAAGCGGAAGACGAATCAGTGCTAAATAAAAATTTAGCAATAATCAAAAGGGAGCATATATTTTTTAGGCTGCTAAGAAAATCTTATTTTTAAGTCGACGGTCCTAAGGGTTCTTCATAATCCAACGGGAATCAAATAGTTGCACATCTTAGATTTGAGAAGCTGCACAGACCTTTGTGTGCAACTTTGAAGCTTTGTAATTTGCAATTCAGTCGACTTAGAAATAGCAAATCTGTGAGCAAAACGCCAAACCAGGTATTTACTATTTATACAACACAACTTTCCATGCTCAACAGCTGAGTCGGCACTAGGTTCAGTCCTTGGCCAATGAAGTATGACTAATGTTGTTTCGTCAGGTACAGTACAATCAAGGTATTCACAACATAGTTAAGTTCAAGGTTATAAAAAGCACGCTTAGGTGCACAGATAAGCTAGCTTAGGCGCTGAGCAGAGGCAAAACGCCTATCGCTTATACGTGCGCTTAGCACTTTAATCCTTCAGAAAAGGGAAACGCAGAGGCAAAAGGCTCAATCAGTGCCTAGCGCTTAATACATCCTTGGTTAGGTTAAGCGTAATATTTCAATACAAGTTCACATACACTATGCTAGTTCATAGCCAAATATTTGAAGAAAAAAAGTACATGTATGTTCAAGTAAGCACGGTCAGATACTCCATAAATAGCGATACTAAGTAGAGTGCAGTAAATTGATATGGGAACTTTTGGACCTTAATCAGTTTACTGGAAAGCAGCATATCACCTGCCAGATAGTGAGATCATCTATTGAGTTGCTTGGTATCCAAAGATTCTGAACTACCAACTATTCATAACTCGTGAAGAAATTCCCAAGTTTGAAGCAACCAAATCCTAAATTACATTGTGGAAATCCCCCCGTTTTTACAACCTTGAATTCCTGGTTAGTCCTAAATCCTGGTTGCTTGGAAATTGGAAGTACTGCTGATTAGTAGAACTGATGAACAAAATCCCCAATTATGAAGCAAACAAATCTTGAATAACATAACGTAAATCATCTCCCTATTCTCAGAGCCTATAAATTTGTCTCGTTAGTCCCAAAATCCTGGTCGCTTGAAGAAACACACATAGTCCTATCTATGTCTGCACGGGGGCATTTCCATAAAGTGGCGAGCAAGAGCGCAACACAGACCTGCAGGGTCCTGGGCTCCCGTGCCTCGCGGATGGCCTGGACGAGCGCGGCGGTAGCCAGCGCCTCGACGCTGCGGTTCCTGAGGCAGGTGGCGGTGGAGCACTCCTTGAAGAGCTCGAAGGCGTGGTCGGCGATCTCCCGGTCGAGCCTCAGTATGGACGCAACGTCCACGATCTGGAGGTAGGCGCGGAGGCTCTCGACGGACACCATGGGCCCGGCGGGGTCTGGGGTCGAGGAGGCGGGGGAGTCGACGGCGAGCGCGCGCTCGAGCTCGGCGAGCTGGCCGGAGAAGGCGGAGGCGGAGCGGGCGAGGACGGGGTGGCGCTCGAGGGAGAAGGCCGAGAAGGCGGAGACGAAGCCGGCGGGGAGGAAGGGGTCGTCATCGTCGTTCGCGGGCGGGGAGGAGGGCGCGGACGCGGCGAGGTCGGGGGTGACGAGGGGAAGCGGGTGGATGGAGGGGAGGGGGGGAAGAAGGGGTGGGTGTGGAGGTGGCGCTCGAGGACGAGGCGGGCGCAGGAGGAGCACTCGGAGACGGCGCGGGAGAGCGGCGGCTGCGTGGTGGCGCACCGCGCCGGCCCGGATGAGCGACAGTAGGGGCACGGCGAGGGCTGCGACATGGCGGCGCCCGTGCGGAGGCGAAGCTTTGGGTTCGGGCCTTTGGGGGTGGCTGACCTCAGGCGACGAAGACCCCGTCTCGCGTCACTCGCACTCGCACACGACTTACAGCGAGCTCCAGCCTCTCTGTCCACTCGACTACTCGAGCTTGACTGGATGTGTTCGTCTTTTTTACCATTGTTTCCATAGTTTACGTTTTCCTTGTGTCCTTTTTGTCCCAGATACAAACATAACCAGCTACTCCTACTATTTATAAACATCGAAGCAGATTGAGATAATAAATACAGCAAGGCCACACAGCAAAGAGCAAACCTTTTTTTTAGGGGTCACCGGGGGTGCAAAGCACCCACCTGAATCAAAGAGCAAACCTTGAAGGGTGTCTGTCTATTTAGAACCCTCTGAGTAAGCTCAGATCATTTAACAACATAGTACTCCCTCCGATTCTAAAAAATTGTCGCCAGCTGACCAAGTATTTGTACGTAGCTACTTCGTTTCTTACGACACTTCACCGGATCCGAGGGAGTACTATTTTTCAATTCCATTGCATTACATAATACTCCGTAAATTTAACAGGACCATAATTGTCTGAAAAATAGGACCATAATCCACAAGCAACACATACAGTAGAAAATCGATCAATCTAGCATGTATTCCAGACAAGAAAAGAACTTGTGAACAAAAGTATACAAGAGTCGAGAAAGGAGAAGGACATGACTGATCCCCAGCAGGTACATAACACCAACAGAGAGATAAGCCAAAATCAAAATGCACACATGGTATATTAAGCTCTCGACTCAACCAGTCATGTCAGCAGCTGCTGTCCGCTGCATAGTACCAATAAGCAAAAAAGATCAGCCTGATTCAGGTACAGAACAATGCTGATATTAATCCAAATTTGCTCATATGTTCTCTTGAGAGTAGGCTGATTAATCTTCATGACCAAGCAAGATTTACAATGGGATTTCCTGTATATTCTATCAATTACACTTCCAATCTTGCCAAAAGAGAATACAACATTATTGATCATAACTAACCTCTAGTAGCATAATTATCAACAGAAAGGCAAAACGATTGTTAAGCTTCCAGCTCCAGAAGTGTTTTTCTACATAACAGCCTGGTCTTCCGTATATAAGTATCAGCTCTCATTTACCTGAGATGCAAAGTGTCAAGAGTCGATGAGTAAAAGCTGTTCTTAACAAGCACCAGGCATCAAGAGGTGTTTGTGCACTCAGGACAATCGATGTATATGGTATTTCCCACGCTAATGAAAGGGAAGTATAGTATAGGTACTGCTGAAAATCAATACGTCTTAGTGGTAACTTATTATGTAAGAAAATTACAAACCAGAATGCATTCTTTTGCAAAACTGTCACAGCTCAGAAGCTAAAATGTTCTTGTGTATAAGACATAGGTAACTGGTGAAGGTAAAAAATGAATTTCTGTGTGGTGCAATTCCAGTTGTCAAAAACAAACTTACCATAGTTCTGATATTTCTTTGAGAAGTTATAGAAGGCTTTCACAATGGCACCGTATTTCATTGATTTCAGAGGACCCATATGCCTGGAAAATAAAGAGTAGAGATATTTTCAATGGTGGAAATAGATAGTGATGGTAATTTGTTCAGTCACACTTCAGGTGGAATGATGCTAGCACATGACTGAAGAACAGTTTTCTCTGCTCTACTTGTGACACTCAAATTCTGAAGAGATAAATCCTACATGATAGCACCACTTTCAGGGACAGACAACTAAGCACGATCATTTATATAATTTTGGATAGTTACCAGCTATTGTATTAAGCAATATATGGGCTGAATGCATTTCAAGGAAAATCTTAAAAATCTTTTTCTTCAGAAACTGCAATCTGAGAAATTTCCTCTGATGCCATAGGTCAATATACATATCTACAGACAAGAGTCTTTTACGTATCTAGGAAGCCTACTAGATGAGGGAACTTACATGATCTCAGTATATCGCAATCTCCATGCAGGAAATCCTAGATGGCATCTGGCAGGACCATACACAAGAAGAAGATCAGGTTCTGGTCCACCACAACCTAACGTACAAAGCAGACACTTAAGTACTCAATATAAAGTTGCAACAATGTAAAATCTGAAATCAAAAGCCCAGGATATATCAGAACATAAATATATCATGCATGAAAGAAAGAGGATAGGGTGTGTTTAAGCGCACCTACGGATTTCAGTGCACTGCCCATGTCAGTTTCTGTATATACTGAATCACATCTATCACCGTTTAAATAAGTTGAGCAAAGTAAGGTGGCTGCTTTAGCAATGCCCTCCTTGCCATCAGAACCAGAAATACACTCCAGCGTCATCTCACTGTGACAACGGTCCAAAGGTTTGATGTTTGCACTGACATCCTACATATTGCCATAACCCGTGATTCATACAAACTATCAAAAACATAACTCATAGTGAATGCAAACACCGTGAGGCTTTAGATAGAAAATAAAGCAAACTCAAGTCTATAACTTACCAAATAATCTCCGGGATTGTCATCTCTTGAGCCATTCTTACTAGGTTCAAACAATTTCTTCAGCACTCCTGTGTTGCAGTATAGAACGATAAGGTATAGCTCTTGCATACTACTAACTGTTCATGCATCAGTATATATCACAAGCTGAAATGTACAAGGCAACATGGCTATTCATTTCAATTGTTCTGGTATGCCCCTGCCCCCCAAACATGATACGGCTATGTATTGCTTCTTAACGTTCTTGATTTCTATAGCGAATGTTTGCACAAAATATGCTGTAATCATGTATGCGGATAAATTTCAGACAGAAGACAATAGTCCCTACAAAGTAGAATAGTGAACTCATGTCGTACCGTCGATGTCATAGAGACATACATACTTGATACCAAGAGTTCTGAGCCAGCATAACAGTTGATTGATCTTCACAGTATTCTTTGCTTCTCTGCTATCTACCACAATAGCCAGGTATTTGACTCTAGACAGTTGGAGATTCCGATACTTTCGTAACAACCCAGATGAAATAAGATAACACTCTAGATTGAACATCAGATGAGAACATAAGCTAAAAATGCTGATTGCTACGTGGATGATGCACCAGAGCAAACCCAAGATGAGCTTTATAATTGTTGACGGTAGAGACATCTGCAGACAGAAATACAACCTTTAGGCTAACTTTTCTCGCCCAGAATGCATTAACCTGATGAGGCGTATATTTACAGAAAGAGAAGTAGCCATCTATGTTAAACGGTTTTGGAACCTAACCCTTAATATACTCTGATAATTTGATGACAGCACGCATGAGCTATTGTAGATATAAGGGAAATGATCGTCTCAATGGTATCACACATATTGTTTACCCATCCTTAATTTATTAATAATTTCCTAACTCTAATTCCCCAAATAAACACATGAAAAGTGAGGACATATATTAGCATAATGCCTAAAGTATTTCAGTAAATAATTAGGGGTTGGGTCAAGCTAAGATGGGGTTGTTACAACAGGCAAGAACTACTACAATGAAGATTGAATCTTGACATGATTGGAATTTGTTGGTATGACTAACACAATTGTGAACTTCAGCTGAGATCATTAAAAATATGGAACTAAATCAACAGTTAAGACTAAGATCATCAGAAATATGGCTATGAGATAACTCACTTGTGCAAAATTAACAGTTAAGCTTAGTCTAACAAAATTAACAGTTAAGGTTTCAGCTCAGATCATAAAAGGTAGGGCAAAGAGACAACTCAGAGTATTTTTTCTAGTAAAGCAAATCGGTTGCAATATAGAAACCAAATACAACTTCTAAAAGAAGCTAAAGTATTGTTTCTGCATACTCCTCCTTTCCCTCACAAGACCAGTGAATAACTTATCGAGAAGGACATACACTACTCACTGGTGCGTTCCTGCACGATTATATACCTACCCACCACTATTCGCAGCAAGTATTCACTCAACAGAATTAGTATCTCCTCAGAAGAATCACTATAATGAGACAGAAATAGATCTAACAGCAGTTGCAAGAGGAAGAATCGAATTCACCAGTTTAAATACATGCGGAGGAGGCTTATTCAGGATTAGGGGGTTATCATCGGCCACAAACGCCTCCCTGCACAACAGCCACCAGATTAATGTTTCTCGAGAAAAATGGAAGAAAAGGACATCGTACATACAACGACCTATGCAATGAACAGTTGTGGAAGTTCAAAGAAGGAAGAAGAGGACAACGTGCATACAACGACCTATGCAATAATGCAAAGAACAATCTGGAAGTTCAAAGAAGGAATAAGTGGACATAGTACATACAGCGACCAATGCAAATAATAATTTTGGAAGTTAAACTAAAATTTATTCTTTCTGAACAAGGAGTGATTATGTAACATGGGTTCGAAGCCAAATGGCACAGGGGAAATGAAGTAGGCAGAAGGGTTTGCTGCAAGAAAATGAGAAGATAGCAAGGCAAGCAAAGAAATCTGACATGGCCTTGGTACCCATGGTAGCCGCAGCTGGGCTGAGAGAGATGGGGAGGCAACCGCCGAAGAATCAAGAACCACGAGTACGCTATCAAATTGGAGAACCGAATTTGTAGCCAGAAAGGCAAGAACTATGATCACAAGAAAAAGTTGGATGTGTCCTATCAATGGCGACTTATCACGTATACTGATTCTGATGTCGACTTGACTTGTCCTTTTGCTAGGAGATAATAATTTCCTAAGAAATACACAGAACCATTCCTCTCTGCTTTGTAGTAAAAGTTTATTCGAAGCTTCAGCCTGTCCGGCTACGTGCCGACGCAGTACAATAATTCAAAGGCGAGTACAGTACTTTGATTCGTCAAGTGGACGGCGCAGAGAGTACTGCAGGTGAGGTGGCATGCGAGGTGAGAATAAAGAAGTAGGGGTTTCTTGCCACGCATTTGCACGAACACCTACCATGCGGCCCACGAGAAGCATACCCACGCGTCCCACACCGGTAGGTCTCCCAGTTTCCACGGGGAGGAGAGATGGAAGGATGAGAAAGTGAGACCTGCCTCAGCTCGAAGCGAGCGACGCGCCGTTGCGGCGCTGCCGCGCTTCTCCCAGGCTTGGCGGCGTCACAGCCGCATCGGCACCGTGATGCGGGGCGGATGGATGCGACTACGGCGGCCGGGTAAAGAGCGTAGTAGTCGCCAATTCTGAATTCACGATCTGGACTCGCCAAAGTCGAAAGGTGGAAGAAGAGCAGCGACCGAATTTTGACCTGAAATAATCAATGTAATGGGCCGTAACCTGACGAAGCCTTCCCCGAAGATGCAGCTGGCGCCCGGCCGACCACACGGACAAATGGACTGATCGGTTTGGAACTTTAAAACTTCTTCCAGCCCATAAGCCTTTTTTTTTCGGTAAAGGCCCATAAGCTTTCTGTCAGAAACTTAAGCTTTATAAATCTATAAAATAAGGTAACTTAAGCTTTGGTCAACCCTGCGGTGCTCCATCTGATTTTATTTTGAATGAACAGAGTACATGTACATAGTACAAAACTCCAATGAACGGAGCGGTCATGAAAGTGCTTTGCTACGACACAAATTGATAGATCAGAAGATTTGATCAGATTTAATCAAAAGAGTGAGAAAGACTACAGAAGGAGATCATGCGATAACTCCGATGTGCAACCACAACCATAGTCTTTGAGTGCCTCAGAATGTGTGCTCCCCAATAGTATCTCGACCAGTGGCGGAGCTAGAACATCCGGAACCAGGGTGCACACATGGTGCCACAACACATTTAAAACATCTTTGGGGGTGCATATGTGGTAAAAATTTGCTAATTTATAAAGAAATTTTCCTCCTCCGGTGTCCTGTGCACCCGGCTGGGTCAAGGTGGATCTGCCAGTTATCTCGACAGCTCTCCCAGCTATCTGATTGACATGTGCACCTAGTGTTGAAAAGAAACTGAGCTAAAGATTTATCACATGCTTCACGAGCTCGATAGCGATGTGTCCTTTCTATTGATTCTATTGATACAATTTAGTGGATCTGACATGAATGTATAAATAGGGGTTCAACGGCATAATCCCATACTGGATTATACTATCATGTACGCATGTGCTCCACAATATCATCTTTGTATAACGTTGTACCCACCTCAATGCACAAGTTATTGATAGGGGTGCAATGGATTCGAGTTTAAGCGGTCGCGATGAAGGTCGGTTCAGCTCATATCATACAAAGAGCGAGATCGATTTGGCTCGAGTTAGAATTCGAGTTGTAGAGGTCAATCATACTTGGCTTGTAGCGGTCTTGAGTCAGCCTCAAGCCACTTTCGAGCTAGATGAAAATACTATGCATTGCAGACTGGGGCATAGCCAGTGGCAAGGAGGTGCTCATGCATTCCCATCGACCTGAGTTCCAATCCTTATACTCGCTAATTTTAAGTTTAACAATTCTTCTTAACATAATATCAAAGTTCTAGTGACATAGACATCCAATCATCAATTATATATGTCTGATTACATGTATATCACTGCAAAGTATCACACCTACAAAAAAAGGTGACGACTTTTTTCATTCCACAATATAGAAGATAAAATGTTATTCTAATTTCATTCCATATATAAAAAATTCAGTAACATCTATGCTACTTCAAGTTATGTCGGGTCAAAATTGAGTGAGCCATCCTTTGCTCAGATTCGGCCCATAGTTCTACCGAACTACAAAAAAAACTCATACTCAATTCATTTCTTTTCGAGTCGATCTTGAACAACTACAAGCCCCATCATTTCTTCCATAAGCACTTTTTCACGGCACTCCTTGGAAACTTCTTTCATTCTCTTCCTAAACTTGTTTTGCGTACCATGGGCAAGGAGGGAATCGAATGTGATGCAAGATTTGCACTGTTGCAAAATATCATGTGTGGGCGTGTGGCCTTGTCCGATAGCACCTACACAATGCAGAAAGGGAACAACACACTTTTGGTAAGCACAAGTGTGTTAGTTGTACCTACATAATGCTCAAAGCAAACAAAGATACAACTTTTCAGAAGCAGAAATCTGTCGGTCAGGCGGTGCAGGTGCATAGTAGTAACCTGGCCTTCATGAATAAAGTTTTCAAGCCAGGTTGATATTGAAGTTCCTTGCAACTTCTAACCGGGACAGTGAGGTAATAACATTTTCTAAGTTAAGCTTTTAATTATTCCATAAACTAAAAAAATGTTTGCCACGTTGCTTATGCCACTGCCGTTCAATTGATGCCAGTACCGTCCACCAGATTTTTACAGGGACGCATTTTTGTAATGAAATAACATATGAAATTGGACAATTTTGAGAGTTCTGCCACCGAGAATGACACCTCGGGTGCTCCAAACACTGAAAGAAACTGGAGGTGTACAACAGACAACAAAGGCTATTCGCTCACGTTGTCAAACAGTACACATTGTTGCGTTCAGGCGTTCAGAGCAGCCGTAGAAGGGAAGATATAGGTAGCGACAGTACGTTCAGTGACACTGAAAAGACAGCATTGTTGCCTTCTTCTACAGTTAAGCGTAAACAACGGTGGTGCCGAGCCTTAGCATTGGAGTCTTCATTAAAATAGACTTCACGCCGCTATTAATCAATTCCCTAAATTAGCTAAGAAAAGCAGCCAAGGTAATTGGCAAAGCAAAGCAAAGCGTGTGCCATAGTTCGTTGCTCTCCATGGCATCTCACGAGCGCGCGCGCGTGTCCATGTCGTATAGGGCCGGCGGCCAATCTTTTCGCTCGCACGTCTTTCTGCCTGCACCGAGCTTAGTTTACAATTACGCCCAATGGCGCCGCAGTTTATTGCAGGATCCACCCACTCGGCTAGGCGGCCGGCGAGATCGATCGCTATCCGGCCGCTCCTCTCGCCGGAGACTTTTGGCGGCGGCTGCCTCGAACTTAACCAGAGCATGCACCCGATAGATCGGAAGGTAGGCGAATTGATTGATCGGCCGATCGCAACAGCAGGTCGACGTGAGTGAGTGAGTGGATGGGCGGTTTAAGTTTTGGCAATGGTGGCACCCTTTTGATTTTCTTTCCGACGAACTAGCAAAGGAAGCTTCGCTGAGCACGCGGAGTGGCCGAACGTTCCATCCATCCATGTCGTGACCAGCTTTAGGCCGCGCCTTTCCACGGTAGGATCGGATTAGTTTTCAACAGGATATATCTTCATGTTCCCGAGTAATGCCGTGATCTGATCGCTCCTAATTGCGCGCGGGCTCCGCCATTTAATTACTTCTTGGTGCGAGGCGCATGCATCGCGTGGTACGGTAGCCTTGGTGGCCGGTCGAGTGCTAATGCTGAGTTGCTGACGATCCACAAGCGTAATGTGTCGAGCTCGGTACGGCCACTCCCATTACAACCAGGTTTACAGTTTTACTTGCGAGGAAGCTAGGAGCTCATCGACCAATACATTCAGTTTTATAGTAGCAAAATCTAGCTATGTCATGCATAGCTCCATTTGCTTCTCGTCGGCAATACATACTTGAACTCGACCTTTCCAATCGCCGTCATCTTTACAATCATCCACCTTAGTGCGTTCTGTTGTTTGTCACTGGGACCCTCTGTTGTTTGTCATCTTTACAAAATCTAGTTTCATCACCGGACACCGCAAGCACATGTTTCCATATATCAGCAGCAAAAGGGGGATATATGACTATATCAACATACTACCTTGATGATTGCTTACACGCAGCAAACTAAGCAAAAGGTTCAGAGCGGTATTGAAGAAACATGATCGAATGAAGAAAAACGTTGAGAGCAAACGGAGCTTGGCTCTGATGGTTGGGTTCCCTGTGGTGGAACCAGCCCACCCAGGTTCAAGTCCTAGACTTGGCATGGGCGTTTGCATTTACCTGGATTTATTCCAGGATTTTCCGGCGCTATTCTTTCAGTGGTAGGTGACGTGCCCGTCAACAGCGAGACGCCTGTGGTGACTTCGTCAACCTCAAGATCTGCCGGCTCAGTCCTTCAGAGGTGCTCATAGGGGTAGGGTGTGCGTGCGTGCGTTCATAGGGGTGAGTGTATGTGCGTATTTGTGAGCGTCTGTGTTGTACTGTGTTCTCAAAAACGTTGAGCAATCGGAACGTCTTTCTTGCTCATCCTTATGCTCTTTCTGTACATGGTACATCATGTCACATCTGCGGTGCTGGAAATTCATTTTGCTTCTTGGCAATCTAGATTAGGGTTCAAAATTTCAACAAAAGTTTATTTCTATGGATACCGAAATATATTTATCTTGAAATCTTCGTACTGGATTCATAAGCAGTTCATTGAAATTCAAACTTTGGTTAAATTTCATTTAAATTTGACAAAATTAGACGAAACTATTTCAAAATAATTTTCTAAAATTCCATGTTTTCCAGAATTTAGGAGATTTTGGTAGGTCTCGAAATTTCTCTCATGCTGAAATGCCCACGAGCCCACCCCACGTCCCTTTTCTTTTTTCAGAGAGAAAGAGGCTCGCGAACAAGAGAAGAGGTACATATGGATTAGGGCTTGTGGCCCTAGCGAGCAGTGGAGGCCTCAAAGGTAGTAAAGGAGGACTAGGCATGGGAGAGAGGGATGAGACAATCGTGAATTTATGATGGAAGATGGGTGTACACATGGAGCAAAAGTTCACGCTAGTGAGCTCCGAGATGACGTCGGGACTGCAGGGTATGGATCCTAGGCTAGTCGATTTTGGATCTGCAGTAGTGAGCTCGAATAGGCAGAAGTCGGTGCCTCATATGTGGGCATAAGAGATATGTGAAATCAAAATTTCTTTATATTGCCTAGGTAGTTTTGGCATTTGCAATTGCAATCATGCATGTTATTTGTTGCGTACATATGAACAAAATGTTCCGCAGGATTTGGGGCCTATTGTGAAAATTTGAATCTTGTTGCAATGTGTTTCTTGGTTTACTTGGCATGGGGTTTATTGTCTTAATGGACGTCCTTGGTTTACATCTTAGAGTAGGTCGGATGATACAAAGGTGGCCGGTCGGGAATTTTCTATCTCCAGGGCCGGTCCAAACATATTTTGGACCCCGAGCAAATTATACTAAAATTTTATACTGATTTGTGAATTATACTAAAGTTTTCTATCAATTAGTTGTAATAGTAAACCACATTTGAATGTTGCTAATATTAAATGTATCATTCTTTATTATCTTCATCCAATGTCTATCAATTAATTTTGTGTCATGATAATTTAAACCTTTTTATAAAAAAATCTCCATGAATTATTTTCATATTTACATAATTTGGTGTTTATTTTTATATGTGTATACATGCATGTGTGTTCAACTCTATTTTAATGTCCTTAATATCATGGTAGGGACCTCTAAAGTGTACGGTCTAATAAATAAATAAATGAATAGTAGTTTCTCCTGTATGATTAGGTAAGCACATTTGTATAAACTTTAGAATATAAACTGAAATATCATCAATAGTCTTGCAAATTTGATTCGGCGATAAGTTGAAATTATACACATGTTCTGTACTGTTGAGATGTCATCGATCGCAAATTCTATTTTACATATGATGCAGTTTGGAAAATCAGGCAGCCATGTTGATATGTGACGTGTCGTGTGACAGGTGGATCTAGCTCTAGAAGATTAAAGGAAAGAAAAAAGAAAGCAAATCCACGTGAATAAAGAATTGGTTGCTGCTGTTGTTTTTCTCTTTGGGCTTCCTCGTCCGTGGTATGTCTTTTCACAGAGAGCATTAATAGTGAGCCTTGCACTCATCGATTTCCATATACTGCTAAAATGCGTCCTTGGTTAGAAAAGGCTGATCATCATATCCATATGGTTGGGATTTGCCATCCCATTTTTAAGTAGAAGTGGTTCAGGATCCTACTACGTAGTACCGTCCAAACTCTCAAGCCCATCAGCTCCAACTTTGTGGTTACGCCACTCAGGCACCAAGAGAAAAGACCGTAGCTTAAATCGACTGGACATATACAGGTGATCCGTCTCATCGGTTAAAATCTAAAATGGCTAGCTAGCTCTATCTGCATTCGCTCTATCTACCCCCAAAGTCCACAGAAGAGAGGCTCGTCGTTCTGTCTTGCCAATCTTTTCTTAACCGCAATGAGAAGAAGTTTTGGTGTTCTTCTACAAGAATCGATGAGAAGATGTTCACTGTGCTCATAAAGAAACCAAAAGATGTTCGTTGTGCTTCTCGGAAAAGGAAAAGAAGGTTGTTATTTTGTGCAGACCCGGCTAAATCATTTCACCACAGTAGCTCCTAGTCCCGTCGGTTCAGATCCCCATCCTGGCACAGGCGGTCCTCCCAAGATATTTTCGATCGATAATGGTGCTCCATGTCCTTGATCGATCACCAGAAAAATATCAGCGTACGCCATTAGTCTGTCTACTCACGATGGAGGCCGGACGGATAACTCGGTACCGAAGTAGGGCCGTGTTGCACGACGACATGAGGCGATTGGCAGAGCAGCGGCATCGGATCGGATAGCCAAAGTTCGTTTCATAATCAGCACCGCAGAGGTATATTATACCTGCATTCATTGGACAAAAAAACTACATGTAGAGGCTGAGTGTAAGAGGCTGAGTGTAATGGTTAAACTCTTATTAAATAATAAAATGCGCTTTATCAAAAAAAATCATGCAGCTGATAGGGGTTCGCTGATGTCGTCATTCTGCATGATAGTGGTCACTCTGTAGGTGAAACTTACAACGGATGATAGGGTTTGGCTGATGTAGGACTTCATGAAGCGTTTGCATTTCTATCCTTGTGGTTGTGTGGTCTCATGCTTTGGGAGTAGTCCGCGTGGAGTTGTAGCTTAGTTGCTTTTCGTGTCCTAGTCTGTAACGGTTTTCTTCAGATTTTCTAGAAATTAGTTGTGTAACTCTTTTCTTCTTAATTAATGGATGCGCCAAATATTTTGCCTCCGTTTCAAAAAAAAACTTACAAACATTAAGTGAAAATAGTGCGGATCAACGACCCAATACAATCATATTTACTTACAAGTATAGAAAAAAATCTTGCTGCGTCATGCGCAGCTCCATTTGCTTTTTGTGGGAAACTAAAACTCGATCTACCCAATCACCGTCATCTTTACAATCATGCACCATAGTGTGTTCTGTTGTTTGTGAATGAGAACCTCTGTTGTAGTCGAGTGTGGACAGCCAGTTTCATCACCGGACACCACAAGCACATCCTTCCATATATCAACAACAAAGGAATCTGTATCAATACAGAAAGTACTACCATGATGATTGCTTGCACGCAGAGTAAGCAAAATGTTCAGAGCGATCTTGAAGAAACATGATTAAATGAGGAAAAACGTTGAGCAATCAGAACATCTTTCTTGCTCATCCTGATGATGTTTCCGTACGTTGTACATCATGTCACATCAGAAGTACTGAAAAATCATGTTGCTTCTTGGCAATCTTTTATTTCAGTGGGTTCTAAAACATATTTATCTTGATTTTTTACTAGATTCAGATGAAGCTCAATGAAATTCAAACTCAGTAAAGTTTCATTTAAATTTGACAAAATTAGATGAAACAATTCCAAAAAAAATTTCAAATTTCTCCGAAGTTTTCCAAAACTTCGGAGATTTTGATAGGTACAAACATATTCCATATAGAAATGCCCACGAGCCTGAGTCCCTTTTCTTTCTTTTTTTCAGAGAGAAAGAGGCTCGTGAACAAGAGAAAAGGTACATATGGATTAGGGCTCGCGGCTCCAGCGAGTAGTGGAGGCTTCAAAGGTAGCAAAGGAGGATTAGGTGTGGGAGAGGGACGAGACAATCATGAATTCATGATGGACGACCGACGCACGCATGGAGCTAGAGTTCACGCTAGTGAGCTCCGAGAAGATATCGGTACTGCGGGGTATGGGCCCTAGGCCATCCTATTTGGGATTTGCAGCGGTGAGCTTGAATAGGCGGAGGTCAGTGTCTCATATGTTGGCTCAAGATGTATTTGAAATCAAAATTTCTTGATATTGCCTAAGTTGTTTCAACATTTGTAACTGCAAGGGTGCATGTTATTGGTTGCGTACACATGAGTAACATTTTGCAAGAAATTTAGAGCCTATTGTGAATAATTGAATTTGGTTGCAATGTGTTTCCTCGTTGCTTTTATATGCACAAGGCAACCTAAAAGAGAGAGATCCGCACTTTGGCAAATCACGCAGCCAGGTTCCGTGTCGTTTGATAGTGGATCTAGCTCCCGAAGATGAAACAAAATGAAACGAAAAGTAAATCCACGTGAAGAAAGTATCGGTGTCAGATGCAGTTTTTCTCTTTGGGCATCCTCGTCCATGGTATGTTTTCAGAAAAGGGCGTTAGAGTGCGACATGCACTCATCAATTTCCATATATTAAAATGCTTGCTTGTTTAAAAGGCTGATCATCATAACGATATAGTTGGGACATGGGATTTGCAAACTCATTTTTAAGTAGAAGTGATTCAGGATCCTACTACGTACGGTACAGTCCAAACTCTCAAGCCCATCAGCTCCAACTTTGTGGTTACGCCACTCAGGCACCAAGAGCAAAGACTGTACTACCTCCGATCCATATTAGTGGGCACAACTTTGTCTAGATACACATATATCTAGTCTAAATACTTAACTAGATACATATGAATTTAGACAAAGCTATGCCCACTAATATGGATCGGAGGGAGTAGCTTAAATCGACTGGAAATATACAGGTGATCCGTCTCATCGGTTAAAATCTAAAATGGCTAGCTAGCTCTATCAACCCCCTAAAGTCCACAGAAGAGAGGCTCACTTTCTGTCTTGCCAATCTTTTCTTCACCGCAATGAGAAGAAGTTTTGGTGTGCTTTACCCAGAATCGATGAGAAGATGTTCACCATGCTCATAAAGAAACCAAAAAGATGTTCGCTGTGCTTCTCGGAAAAGGAAAAGAAGTTGTTATTTTATGCAGACCCGGCTAAATCATTTCACCAGAGTAGTTCCTGCAGCTACTGAGGAATCTCAAGCACAGGCGGTCCCTAATTTCACCACAATATTTCCTGCTAGTCCCTTCGGTTTAGATCCCCATCCTAGCACAGGCGGTCCTGATCCCAAGATATTTTCGATCGATAATGGTGCTCCATGTCCTTGATCGATCAGCACAAAAATATCAGCAGTCTGTCTACTCACGATGGAGGACGGACACGTATACCTCGGTACTGAAGTAGGGCCGTGTTGCACGACGAAGTGAGGCGATTGGCAGAGCAGCGGCATCGGATCGGATAGCCAAAGTTCGTTTCATAATCAGCACCGCAGAGGTATATTATACCTGCATCATTGGACAAGAAAACTACTCACACTTAATTTAGTGCATCGTGGATTCGTGGGTGTGGAGTATGATGGTGGTAAAAGCGAGCTGAAACACACCGGATAACAAGAATTAAATACTCCCTGCTAATGGCAAAGGATACGATATGCTGCTTCTTGGAAAAGAAGATGCTGATACTGCATTTCGTTGTCTACGTGTACGGGCGCAGACTCAGTTGCAGGGCCCCAGGATACGTACTCCTACATTGTTTTCTTGGACTCTATGGTGAGAGACTGCATTAGACGAGACGCGTTAGGTAAGCGTTCACTACCTAGACCTGTACGCCGATGCAACGGGGTTAATGGAAGTCCTGCCTTCAGTGGCAAGACTCTAGCCAGGACTAGGAGGCGTCGAGATCGAACTGGTGCAGTGTGACCGTGGCTACAAAGCTAGCAGGATCCTGGCCGTGTCAATCGCGATCTGGTGAGATCCCCCCGTGAAAATAATGGAAGTAAAAGCAGTGTGGTACTAGCAAAGATGGGGCAGAAGGCTCCGGTTTGAAGAGATCCATGTCTTTCTCTGGGCCGCCGGGTTTGCGTCGTCTCTTTTGACCGCACCGGAAGTCTACAGTGCCTGACATGGACAGCCCCGTCGCTGCAGCTTCATGGACCACCCTCTCGCCGTCGATCTCCGCTGTCCACAGCCTCTTGTTTCCGGCCAGTTCCACCAGTCTGAGCACGGCCGTCTGTCTACACACGTGCTTTCACGGTGCCTGTGCTTGTCACAGAAATAATACCTGCACCCAACACCGAGCTGAAGACTTGAAGTCCTGGACAAGTTCATTCTAGCCATGGAAATTCTGGGTACCTCGTTGATGAATGATGAAGACGACCATCTATCGGTCCCGATTAATTACTCGTCTTAATTGATCGACGATCAAGTGCAGCCGCTAGATCGATCTCAAACCGATCGGCAAGCTCGCTCCGGGTTTCTACAAGTATCCGGAGGTAGATCCGCGTGAACGGGCACATGTAATTCCACGAGATCCTCATCACTCGATAAGTCCGGCCGTATGGACCTAATGAAGTCGTGGAGATCGCGTTTGGACGGACAAGTATGTGATAGATCGATCAATCTGTGGTAGCAAAGCATGAGAAGATATAGAAAGATGGTAGCCGATCTAGGTAGGATGCAACAGGCTACGCTAGGTGTGTGTTCTAGCGTCGCGATAAGTAGAAAAAATGGTACCGCGGTCTCGATCGATCCCCCAAGGCAGACAAGGCAAATTAAATGTCTAGTGTAGACTGTAGAGCAGTCTCGTTCACTTGGAAATACGGGATGGATTGCCGTACGTACGTGACGTACAAACTCCTAAGATTCTATCGAGCCGCCATAACAGTACACATAAATTTCTCTCTCAAGCTACGGGGTTCTTCAAGTTGAAGACGGCCTGTATTTAACGACGAGTCAGGCTCTGGGGCTTCGAGATGGTGGTAGCAAACGTGAGGTTAGACATGGTCCTAGCCAGTAGTATATATGTATCCGTGACGCCGGGTTGATGCAGTGGAGAGCAATTGCCCGCGCGATGGTAACCTGACGAGAAGGTTTTGGGCGCAGGTGAGATGAGGACCCGATGCTGCCTTGTGGGAGGCTGCACTGGGGGACAACGTCGACATCCAGTATTGTACACAGAAAACGTGGTGTCCACAACACCAGGTATGCGTTGCAGTCCCCTTTCCTCTGTGCTCTCCCTTATTCTCTCTGGTTCACTTGTAACTTGTAAGGCAACTTCAGTAGGCTCACCCAAATTTCAGTTTTTCCTTTTAATTTGATTTAAAAGTATATATATATATATATATATATATATATATATATATATATAGGTAAATTAACAGGTGTTCCCTGGTGCCCGGGCACCTGGATAGAATATATATGTTACATTAATTAAACAACAAAACTATAAATTAGTAAACCCTTATATCTAAACTAAGGTGGCCGCCGGAGGCCTACTTGTCGTCGTCGCAGACGAGGTCTATGAATGCTGGAGGCGCCCATGGTGTCGATGGCCCTACCGTCGCTGGTGCCTGCGTGCGCGGCGGTTGGCCTTTTTGGATCAGAGCGTCCTCTTCGAATGTTCCATTCAAGAGGACGCGACCAACCACATCAAGTCTATTCCATCAATATGTTATATAACATTGTCCAACAAAAACAAGTACTCGTGGCCGATGTTTTGAATGCAACCCATCCGAATCTCGAATTTAGAAGGGAACTTACCGGGAATAAATGGGACCGGCCAGGGGCTACATTTAGTTCATCGATTAATGGATATTGTGATCTCAAATGATCAGGATGTTTTTGATGGAGTTTAACTACTTCGGGTAGCTTGACGGTCAAATCCTTTTATCTTGACTTATTAAACGGACATACTCCCTCCGTTCACCTTTTATAAGGCATGGTAGATATTTTAGTTTGGTCTACATACATGTTACAACGAGTGAATCTACACACTAAATATGTCTAGATACACTCATTTTGATATGTATGTAGACCAAACTGAGATATCTACCATGCCTTATAAAAGTGAACGGAGCGAGTATCAGGTTCCTTCCGAAGTATATCTGAAAAATGTAGGTACCACTAAAAATCAAGATATTCATGTGCTTTCTTCACCGTAAAGTAATTCTTACTAAGAACAATTTGGCAAAAAGGAATTGGCAGGGTAACAAAACATGTTATGTTTGTGATCAAGAGGAAACAATACAACACATTTTATTTTATTTTATTTTATTTTCATGTCCTTTTGCTAAGATCATTTGGCATGTCATTTCTATGACCTTTAATATAGCACCACCAGCAAATGTCAAAATCTGTTTGGGAATTGGTTGCGGGGTGTAGCTAAGAAGTATAAGGTTCAAATCAGAGTGTGAGTTTGTGCTTTACTTTGGGTTATGTGGAATGTTCGAAACAATTATGTTTCTAACAAGACAGGAATACCATCATTTTTTTGTGGTTATTATTTTGAGTATGTACCGTACGTGGTCCTGTCTCCAGCTGGCGGAGCATGGGCAAGACATGAATTCTGGGTGTAACCGTTTGGAAACGGTTTCACAGCTTATTCAACCTATTCTGCTGGCGGTCTAGTAGCAAAGTCGCCCATTGATGGAGCAACTTATTATGAGTTTTTCCTTTTTTTTTTGGTTGATTCATGTAGCAAACTTTTGTGATCCGTGAATTATATTTTGCCTCAACTTTTTTTTTACGAAACACAGTACAACGCAGACACACATACACGCGCATACACTCATCCCTATAAATGCATGCACGCACACCCTACCCCTATGAGCACCGAGAGACTGAGCCGGTGAATCAGGTCTTGAGATTGACGAAGTCACAACAGGCGTCTCGTTGTCGACGAGAACGTCGCCTCCCACTGAAGAATCTTCCGCCTAAATGATTTAAACTCTGGTGTATTGGGGGTACAATCACCCTTGTAACCATCTTATCACAGTCAGGTTCTCATTTCTGCCTCAGCCTTAATAAACTAATAAAAAGGCTATATATATCGATCGATACAGAGCCACAGAGGGCCGGGATCACCCCATTTCTAGTTTTTTCTAAGTCACTAGCTAGTTTATGACAGAAACAATGCTCTACGTACAATTACAGTACATATATGAGAACGACAATTAATTCATATCATTTTCCATTCGTATACGTAAATTTGCCGCTACAGCGAACGTGCACTTATTGCTTCAGTTTTCCTTGCTTCAGTGATCACTAGCAGCCCCTTGTATAAAAGAGGGCCGAGAACAAGCCAGTATCTCGTAGGTTGCTAGCTGTGAGGAGTGAAGCTCCACGCCCATTCGCCAGAGACCTATAGTACAAACAATTATAGAGCAGCTAGGGCCAGAAGTGAGCAATAGGACGGCAGGTCAAGACGCCACAAACGCATCATCTTCAAGCTGACCCCCGCCATGACGAGCTCGGCGACGGACGCCGTGCCGGTGGCCGTGGAGCCGGCAAAGCGCCCTTCCATCAACAAGTACGCCTTCGGGTGCGCCCTTCTCGCCTCCATGAACTCCACCCTCCTCGGATATGGTACGTCGTCGTCACGTGCATTTCCACTTGTAACTACCACGACGTCCATGCAAGGTCGATGCTAGCTTAGCTAGGAGTGACATATTATGTTCTTGATGTCTGTGCGCGCGTTTGAGCAGACATCTCGGTGATGAGCGGCGCTCAGTTGTTCATGAAGGAGGACCTGAAGATCACGGACACGCAGATCGAGATCCTGGCCGGCATCATCAGCATTTACTCGCTCCTCGGCTCGCTGGCGGCGGGTGTGACGTCCGACTGGCTGGGCCGGCGGTACACCATGGTGCTCGCCGCCGCCATCTTCTTCACGGGCGCTCTCATCATGGGCCTCGCTCCCAACTACGCCTTCCTCATGGCCGGCCGCTTCGTTGCCGGGATCGGCGTCGGCTACGCGCTCATGATCGCGCCCGTGTACACCGCCGAGGTGGCGCCCACCTCCTCCCGCGGCTTCCTCACCACCTTCCCCGAGGTGTTCAACAACTTCGGCATCCTCCTGGGCTATGTCTCCAACTTCGCCTTCGCGCGCCTCCCCGTCCACCTCAGCTGGCGCGCCATGTTCCTCGTCGGCGCCGTGCCGCCCGTCTTCCTCGGCTTCGCGGTGCTCGCCATGCCGGAGTCCCCCCGTTGGCTTGTCATGCGCGGCCGCATCGACGACGCGCGCCACGTCCTCCGGAGGACCTCCGATTCGGACGACGAGGCGGAGGAGCGGCTTCTCGACATCAAGAGGGTCGTCGGCATCCCCGAGGACGTGACCGACGCCGACGAAGTTGTCGCCATCGTGCGCGCGAACGAGGCCGCGCGGGGGCAGGGGGTGTGGAAGGAGCTTCTCATCAACCCAAGCCGGCCCGTGCGACGCATGCTGGTGGCCGGCCTGGGTCTCATGTTCATCCAGCAGGCCACGGGCGTGGACTGCGTGGTGATGTACAGCCCGCGGGTGTTCTCGACTGCCGGCATCAAGTCCACGACCAACTCGGTGGGGTTGTCCATGTTGGTGGGCGCGTGCAAGACCTTCTTTATCCCGATCGCGACGCTCCTCCTCGACCGCGTCGGCCGGAGGCCGCTGCTGCTCGCCAGCGGCGGCGGGATGGCCATCTTCCTCTTCACGCTCGCCACGTCTCTGCTCATGCTGGACCGTCGGCCGGAGTCAGAGTCCAAGGCGCTGGGCGCAGTGAGCATCGCGGCGATGCTGTCGTTCGTGGCGTCGTTCGCGTCGGGGCTGGGCCCCGTGGCGTGGGTGTACTGCTCGGAGATCTACCCGCTGCGGCTGCGCGCGCAGGCCGCCGCCCTCGGCACGGGGCTGAACCGGCTCATGGGCGGGGCCACCACCATGTCCTTCCTCTCGCTCTCAACAGAATCACCATCGCCGGGGCGTTCTACCTCTACGCCTGCGTCGCCGCCGCAGGGTGGGTGTTCATGTACTTCTTCCTGCCGGAGACGATGGGCCAGAGCCTGGAGGACACCGGGAAGCTCTTCGGCAAGGACACGACGACGACGTCGACGGTGGCGCCGTCGTGCGCCACGAGCGTAAGAAGTCCACTGAGCTCATCAGCGCTCCACAGTAACAGCGAGTAAGCTATGCCGTACGTCCGTACACTTGTGGTGCGTGCTTGTTGTTGTGTGCTACCTCTAGATTTTGGACACGTTGTTTAGATTCCCAAGCTTTTGGACTTGATGCAGAGTGGTCACCCAGTGCTTTACGGGGAGAAAGATCACATGAAATTCCAATTTGCGCACGCGCGCGTGATGAATCCACGTAGCAAGGTCAGGTTCACCGGCCGTTGTGGTGCGCACTGACTGCGCAGCCTGAGCCCGTGACCGGATCTTTTCACCGGGTAGAGTGTACGAGTATCTAGGGATCGATGTACAGACCTGTGTTATACTATATGACTGAGTCATCTGTGTACTTTAATTTGTGTCATTTGTTGATTGTAGTTGCTTGTTTTTCATCTTTGTTACTGTACTGTAGCTAAACTGAAATAGTAGTAGTTAGGTAAATGGACAAGTAGCCAAATAGAAATAGAATATACGACAAAACAGAAGAGGGCGATTTGGGGGTGGATACCCTGGTGGTTCCCACCGAGGTCAAAACTCCGAACACTAACGAACTTTCGAGTCCGCCATCCCGACATCTAGCTACTCCGCCACACGTAGAGCAAACCGCCAATGGCACCATTCGGGACCGCCGCATCGACATACCATCTCTCGCGCTTGAGCCACACTCCGCCAACACCTGCTGCCCAAGCTCCACAAGACAAACCACACATAGACAACATCTAGGGTCGCCGCCCTGAATTATATGGCAATTGCCTTCGCTTAGACGCGTTATTGAGTCGACAATCTCGCCGCACTAGCAACATAAAGGTTATTGTCCAAAGCCATGCCAAGCAACTGCAGTGCCCCATGAAACTACCGCCCACCATATGACTTTCGGGGATGCCCCTCGATGTCCAAACATTGTCTACTCGGGTCGCTGCCTCGACATCTCGTCGATGTGCAAGCAGCGACCAGATCAGTGCAAGGCTCTCGATCAAAACTACCCCATTCCATCGAAGGATGATGAAAACTGGACAAAACACAGACACCTCATGCTCCAATGCCAAAAATCACCACCTTTGGCCAGTCGATCTATGATTAGGCTCCAGATCTACCTACCATGACCACCTAGCCGACGACAGTCGCTAAGACCACCCTAGGGCCGCACCGGCAACTTCCAACCGAAGTACACCACCGTCCAGGGCATTCGTGCATGTCCACCCTCCCCGAGTAGCACACAATCGAGCCCAAGGCCCGCTGAACCTCTGCGACGGGCACGCCTCCGCGCCACAACACCGTTCCATCCCCGCTGCCGTGTCTAGAGATGTGCCTCGCCAAAAAATAGCGATCGCATTAGAACGATTGTGCCGCCATCGACGTCGTGTGGGCTTTGCCCATAGTGCTCTCTGACTGTAGCGAGGGAGGGGTGGAGGTGGCGGCCGGAGTTAGGGCTAGGGCCCGTGTCTCTTTGCGGGATCTACATGGGAAATTTTATTACTACACTTGGACATCAGAGAGTTTTTTCGTATTGTATACTCCCATCCATTCATAAAATATAAGATATTTTAGTTTTTTGCAGATTCATATGTATCTAGATTTATTTTATGTGTTGGTTCACTCATTTCAGTCCGTATTTAGCCCACATGTAAATAGTCAAAACTCTATTATATGGAACGGAGGGAGTACATGTGTAGTCTTGATTGTATGCCTACCGATAAACACACACCGAAGCTCAGATTTAATATACCTTTTTGTGTGCAGTTCTTCCAATAATCTGTTGCTCTTTCCGGATATAATGTTAACTGTCTGCTGGAATTTCCTCTCGTGGTGAAACGAACAGAGAGAGAACTGTGAACAATTGAGCCCCCGTAAACAATAAGCAAGGCAACTCAAACAGAAACCTGGAACATTAGCGAAAACCATGTGATCCTGCCTGTGCAAATCCGCAAGGATGTATTTTCAAGATAAACCATCAGATCTGACCCGGAGTACAGTAGTCTAAGCAGGAGCTCCATCAATTCAGTGTCAAGCGTAAGACAAGTCTAAGCAGCCAGGCCGCAGGTAGGCATGACATTCGGAGCCCTAGTACGTACGGATCACCTATTCTTCAGTATTCATGCCGACGATTGATTGCAACACTGAAGCTACATCCTACCTACTCGATTGGTACACAACGAGGCTGATGGGAGGGCATGATACACCTTCCTGAAAACACAGGCATCAAATTCTACATTTGTACGCTGCATCAGTTTTGACCATATGCAAAACTACCACATCCAGTTCTAGGATCATCGGCGGAGACGTTTTTCAAAACATTATCAGTCCTCTACTGAGGCAAGATCTCAAGTATTGAGGTCTGCTTTCCGGGTGCACATAACACAAATGTTATGCGGTGGAAGAAATAGAGCCTGTGTCTAGCAATCATATGCTTATTGACACAATGACACGACACATATATAGAGTTGGTGCACCAAGCAAAATTTAATTTTACACGAAAATATGTTACTACCTCCGATCCATATTAGTGGGCACAACTTTGTCTAGATACACATGTATCTAGTCTAAATACTTAACTAGATACATATGAATTTAGACAAATCTATGCCCACTAATATGGATCGGAGGGAGTATAATTAACTTGAACTAGAATTCTATTCACAAAACATGTGCGGCGAGGCGGGTGTTAGAGGATTGTGGGTGAATCTCTCCGCTTCTCACCCATGTAATGGATATTAGAAAAGCATCCCTTATGTGGTTAAACTCTCAACCCCTTATAAGACATGCAAATATGATGAACATTTTCTAGGATTTAGCAGACTAAATAGATACTAGCCCATAAAATCCAACACAACACTTATGTTTTTATAGACCGTTGCGAGAGTATGATGCACTCCCACATGTGGAGTAATCTCGATACTGCCAAGTCATTTTGTCTATCAAAAAATTGCAGAAAATTATGAGGAAAAACACACCATTTATACTACGTGCAAGCTATGTGGCGAAACTTGAAATCCACATTCATTATGTAGCTTGCCAAAAATATAAAGCCGGTCGACTGCAGACTGACAATATTCATAGCTAGATTTGGTCTTTTCATTATGTGTATCTTACGTTTTGATTTTTTGCAAAATAATAAATGTATGGTCTATTTGTGTTACTATTTTTTTTCTTATTTTCATAACTTTAGAGCAACGATTTTCAACGTCGGGCCCTGCTGGACGATACGACTCCACCTTGGTTAATACGGCCTGTTCAGGCCTCTACTGGGCTGCGAAATAAAATGCTGTTGCACCTCAGCGGTCAAATTTTGGCCCACGTACAGTCGAGATGGATCGCATTGCTTTTTCATTTCTCCGGCGCCGTGGCGTGTGGAAGCGGCAAGAACAAGCCCAACTTGATGTTATGGACTGCCGTTGCCCCCTCGCCGGAGATGTTGTCGGTGAAGATTTCCAACCAAGAAACGATGGATCGCAACAGTCAGTAACTAAAATTCATTCCCTTCATTTTCACCTTTAAACTCTGCTGCACTAGGTAGCTAGCCCCCGTGGTGCCAGTCGCCGTACATTTCCCAGTCAGCACTCACTACTGACGAGGACATAGGCTGGAAATATCCACATGTATATCTGTGTGCCAGAAAGGTTTCCCTGTCATTTTGGTTCCGTATGATCTTGCGCGGCACCGCCAGCACGAACCGCTCATACAGTTTGGAGGGAAATTCACCTTCCTTGAGCAGAGAAGAGATGTGCATCATCACGACTAAATGCCCGGACGGAACCTGCAAACTATGGCATTGGCATGGTAGACGGTGCCGGAGATGTAGTAGTAGATGGTTTCAGCAATTACCAAATGGTTCGCCGACTCAAAGCCACGTGCACCGTGTGATCACTTTCACCACGGCAAATGACGTTGCGGTCCAACAAGGAAGGTTCTAAGTCAAATTTCTGATGCAAGAGGAGAAAGAAGTGGGATCCTTCCAAGACTCATCTGCTACTTACAAATGGCAGTTACCAACCTAGCAACAAAAATAACAAAGAATAGTTGCTGCAAAGACTGAAACTGATTGGCTTTGACCCAAATCACAATCAGGCAACGTAAAGAGAACAAGTAGTAGCTCGTAAGAGCCAGGCAACGTTAGTTATTAGCAAATGGACAAACCTGCAAGTTAAACACAGGGAAGTTTTTTCCATGTCGTTTCTGTACCGGTGTACTACGCCGTAGCTTTCAATCTTTCATTGACGCATGCCGAGTCAAGGTGTGCTGCTTTCCTGATATCCTTACGGTTCCCGTCCTCGTCTCCTCGTCAGTGATTCAGTTAGACCCGTCTTGCTCGCGCGTCATGGGGCTGCCATGGAGTCATGGGTGCTTGTCACGTAGAAAATTGCGAAAATTGATGTTATGGACTTGGGTAAATGTCTTCCTACTTGCCACACTCCATATGACAATTTTGTGGTCATCACTTCTACGTGCAACATCAACTTTTTTTAGATACGTGCAACATCACCTTTTTCAGACACGTTCAACTTCAGCTGGAACCTGCCGTTGGCCCGGAAGATTTTCACCCAAGAAACGATTGATCGCAACAGTCAGTAACTAAAATTCATTTCCCTTCATTTTCAGCTTTAAACTCTGCTGCACTATTTTTCTCAGTGGTGGCCGTCAGTGGCGGATCCACTAAGGGCCACCTGGGTGCACAGGACACCGGGTAGCAAATATTTTGTTTGTAAAGTAACAGTTTTTTACCATGTATGCACCCCTTAAATATGATTTTAATGTGTTGTAGCACCCTTTGTGCACCCTAGTTTCAGATCGTGTAGCTCCGCCACTGGTGGCCGTCGCCGTACATTTCCCAGTCAGCGCTCACTACTGACCAGGACATAAGCTGCGAATATCCACATGAATATCTATGTTCCTCCTGATATATTTTCCTGTGTGCTCGAAAGGTTTTCCTGTCATTTTGGTCTCGGATGACCGCGGCATCAGTAGTCCAGCACGAATCGCTCATATAGTCTGGACTCTGGAGGGAAACTCACCGTCGTTGAGCAGAGAAGAGATCTGCATCATCACGACTTAATGCCCGGACGGAACCTAGAACTGTGGCATTGGCATGGTAGGCGGTGCCAGAGATGTAGTCGATAGATTCAGCAATCAACAAATCTGTCGCCGACTCAAAGCCACGTGCACCATATGTATACTTAGTATCACTTTCAGACACCTCTAATACCCCGGCAAATGACGTTGCGGTCCAACAAGGCAGGTTCTAAGTCAAGTTTCTGATGCAAGAGGAGAAGAAAATGGGATCTTTCCAAGACTCATCTGTTACTTAGAAATGGCAGCTTCCCAATCAACGACAAAAATAACAAAGAATAGTTTGTGCAAAGACTGAAACTGATTGCTTTGACCCATATCACAATCAGGCAACGTAAAGAAACTGATTTCTGGTGGCTGCAGGAGGGGTAAGGTGACTTACATCCAAGAAGGGGCCAGTGAAGCAAGCTCACTGGAAGTGGAGCGAGGAGACGTGTACAACTTCGAGCAGGGTAGCATCATGTACATCCAGAGCTATCCCAACGCCACGAGAGAGCGCCTTCGGATCTACGCCATTTTCACTAGCAACGCCATCAGCTCCGATGACCCCTCGGTAGGTACAAGTACAAACCGCTTTTGATCTACTTGTTCATTAGGCTTGTGATACTGACGACGGCGTCGACGGGTACTCTGCCCCAATATTGCAGCATCCTACGTCAGAAGCATACTCCAGCGTCAGTAACCTACTGAAAGGTTTTGATGAAGAAATTCTTCGGCTGGGATTTGGGGTAAGTAAAGCAGTGTATCTCAAACGTCAATTAAGTATGGAAATGCCTTGCCATCTAGAAATAACATCGGTTACATGAACTGTTCATCTTGTAAGGTTTCCCCTGACGTGGTGGAGGCAATCAAATCGGCGAAGAGCCCGCCGTCGATCATAGCATGCAACCCAGATCAAGAAAAGAAGAAGGAAGATGAGTCAAATTGGACGGAGGAAATATTCGATGCGCTGTGGGGAGTCGACCCGCTGAACAAGAAGAAGAAGGAGAAGCAAAAGGAGAAGAAGGACAAGGACAAGAAGTCCAAGACATTCAACTTCTACTCCGGCAAGCCGGACGTCGAGAACTGCTACGGATGGAGCAAAACCATGACCAACAAAGACCTCCAGAACATCAAGGGGTCCGACATTGGCATGTTCATGGTGAACCTGACCACGGTGAGTGCCTCTCGCTGTTGCATTCAGTAGTTTTTCAGTTCTCGCGCTACGACTGAAGTTTTTGAATTGAACAATTTGCAGGGATCTATGATGGGGCCTCATTGGAACCCGAAAGCGACGGAGATCGCCATAGTGACCTACGGATCGGGGATCGTGCAGACGGTATGCCCAAGCTTTCAGTCGGGCGCCGGTGGCAGGGGCGAGAGAGGCCACCACGAGGGCGGCGAGGAAGGCGCCCAGTGCAAGAACTCGGTGTTCAGGGTGAAGGAAGGCGACGTGTTCGTGGTGCCGAGGTTCCACCCGATGGCGCAGATGTCGTTCAACAACGGGTCGTTCGTGTTCGTCGGATTCAGCACCCACATGGGGCAGAACCACCCGCAGTTCCTCGCCGGGAAGCAGTCGGTCCTGCAGGTCATCGGCAAGGACATCCTGGCGCTGTCGCTGGGACAGAAGAACTCGTCCGCCGTGGAGAAGCTGCTGTCGGCGCAGAGCGGCTCGACCATAATGGCGTGCATCTCGTGCGCGGAGGAGCTGGAGAGGAAGGCGGAGCAGGAGGAACAGGAGGGTGGGAAGGGAGAGGGGGGCGGCGAGGAGGAAGAACAGAGGAGACGGGAGGAGGAAGAAAGAGCGAGGAGGGAGGAGGAAGAGAGGGCGAGGAGAGGGGAGAAGGAAAGGAAGCAGAGGGAGGAGGAAGAGCGGAGGCGACGTGAGGAGGAAGAAGCGGCAAGGAGAGAGCAGGAAGAGGAAGAGAGGCGAAGGAGAGAGGAGGAAGAGGGGGGCGGCGGCCAAGGCGGGGGTGGAGACGAACCACCAAGTGAAGAAGAGGAAGAAAGGCGAAGGAGGGAGGAGGAAGAAGGAGGCCCAGGCAGAGGCGGAGGTGATGAGCCGCCGGAAGAGGAGGAAGGCGACTGGGGAGGTGATTCGGCCAAGAACCTGAAGAAACACTACCGTGTTCGCAAGGGCGCCGTGTTCCGGAGCGTCTGAAGATCGAGATTGTTCAGTTCACCACCTCGCATTGCATGGTTTATGCAATCCCGCTCTGCGCTTCACAGGGTTCTAGTAGTAGTACGAATAATGGTGTCTCGCCAAGTCGTGTGGTTTCTGTTCTGTCAAGTTTATCTGCAGTTTTGTTGGGTCCGTTCTGCTGCCACTGTGTGGTGCTGTAGCTGCTAGTAGTACGAATATATAAGAACAGCTTCTGTATTAGGAGTTTGTTTCGTAAATAAAGAAGGATGTTTGCTCGAGCATTGGGTCGTCACCATGAAAGAGTCCAGGAGAAATGGCGTTTTTTTCTTTTTTAGATGGCGGGTCGCAGCAGGCCGTGGGCTGCTGGAGCGGCGCGAGCGGCGCATCAACCATTCGAGCCCGTCCCCTTTACACTTTTTATTCCTCCTGTTTTGCACTCGGCAGCACTGCTCGCAGTCCCTCCGCTCCACTCTTTAGTCCCACCTCGCTTCTTTACAAACAGCGACACCAGCTTAAATACTCGGCCGAAGGAAAGGTAACGCCGAGCTCAGTCACTAGAGCTTGTCACCCATGTGGGGGCACTGGATGGTGTGGATGTTTGGTGCGGACTCTAGACCTGGGCCTGTGCTGTAACACGCTGGCCTGCCCGTTCCAAGTTGCGTAGTGGGCTTAGGGGTTGAAGCGAAAGCTTCGGCTTCTCTGTCCCTGAAGTGGCAGGCACCGCGTGAGGCTGGCTTCACAGAGCAGCGCACACTGCCCTCTTCCAACGGTGGAAGGATAACAGGCCGCTGCAACATCGGTCCGCTCTGGCCCAGGGTCCTTCCATAACAGACCACCATCTTTTTTTCCCGAGGTAGAATTTCTTCTTTTTTTCAGGGATTTCACATCTCTTTTTTTGTTATTTTTCACAAGCTCGCATGGCTCTCTTCTGATAGCAGCAGTTCCTGGAATATTGTGTGTTGGCGAGGATTACAAGGTAGAGTTGGTGCAATATATGTAATCTATTCCGTGCAAAGGTAATTCATGTGAAAGGACACGATTTCAAATAATTCATGTTGTAAGAGAACACGATTTCAGTCCTTCTGCCCTTGTTCTTTTACATGTATTACTCAAGCAGCTGAGTTTGGTGTTGTACTGAGTTAGAAAAACTATGTTTACCTCATCTATTTTTGTGTTTATGTTAACATGATTTTTTTTTTACATTCTCATCAACTAATTCATGTTGTAAGAGAACACGATTTCAGTCCTTCTACCCTTGTTCTTTTACATGTATTACTCAAGCAGCTGAGTTTGGTGTTGTACTGAGTTAGAAAAACTATGTTTACCTCATCTATTTTTGTGTTTATGTTAACATGATTTTTTTTTACATTCTCATAATGTTGTACTGTTGATCTGTACATTCTAACGTCCAGGTCTGTATGGCCATCGTAGACTCCAGTTACTGAAATCAGTAATGCTTTATTGTTGATCTGTACATTCTAAAATCCAGGTCTCTGTGGCCATGGTAAACTCCACAATTACTGAAATCAGTTTGACACGAAAAGCTCTACTGCTGTAGCCATGCATATGTAAGGACTAAATGAATCAGTACGACCAGAGATGGGCAACAACTACCCATCAAGAAACAAAGAACAGCATATCCAAAGCATGCCAAAGTACAAACTACGAGTATATGGCCTTTGTTAAGAAGGAAATTCGTTGCCTGAGTGCTACAGCCCAAATTTTCTTCAAGTAATGCGCTTCTTGAAACCTATTGTACCAACTGAAAACCAGAGCACATAACTGAGAGCATTTTCGACCCAAATTTCACATCAGATCATTGCATAGCAGAATTGGCTCTAGAAGTATTGACAGTACTTCCAACAGCAAAACATTTGTACAAAATGTTAATCCAGGAAGTTCATCAGTGTTGGCGCAGATACCATCTTAGCAACTGGATGGATAAAATCCCTCAGACAGGTATAGCGACCCCCTTGCTCGACAAGCTGTCAAGGATGTCGTTCACTGCTTGGCACAGTCCCGCGATCTGCAGGTGTCAAGTGCGCAAACCATGTTTAGAAATTGATGGATCTCTTTTCTAGACAGTGGTGGTGGTGGTTGTATTACATAGCAGACGCATGTGGAGGGAAATTCGTTGCTGGAACATAAAAATAATGTTTAAACTAAGAAGCAATGCACAGTGCTACATTAACCTGCTGGTCCCACTGCTGCAGCCCTTCAGTGTCATCCTCAAAGTGTATCACAGCTTCAACCTGTGAAACAAAGATGCAGGAATGAATCTTAGATTGACACCACAAAAAAGTTGTTGAGTAACTCTGTTCCAGAATTTCATGATTTAATTAATAGGAAATAGCGAATACCAAGAAAAAGGGGAACTGGTCAAGATACCTGATCAATTGAACCCCGCATTCTATCTTCACAGATCATTCGAGATGCAATCTTCTCAGCCTGACAGTATAGAAGTCAACAGTAAGAGGATCTAAATTTAAATGGTTACATAGATAAGTCCAGAACTCTACACACTGTATTTCTATACCCGTAAAAACAGACATAAGAACAAGGAACTCGGCCTAATCTATGTTTCCATGTTGTGGTTCATGAACTTAATGCGTTCCATGTATTGCTTTACACAGCAGTTTTAAGTTTCCTTTTACAAGTTGTAAGCAAACATGCCAGGTCCAGGTTGCTGGCAGAGTTGAAAGAAGCAGCACGTGAGCAAAGATTATTACCTTCCTAGGGTCAATGCCCAACAATGTTCCAAGCTCATCAAAGCTGCAGAAATAAATTGATGGTCGGTTAGATAGAATCAACCATGATAAATGCGCAAAACTATCTGTGAATACTGACCTGATATTTGTGTAAAGTTTGCTGGCAGCAAGAAGATTATGCTCAATCATCGCCCGGTCAAGCACAGTAGACTTGTCTGGCAGAAGAGCTTTCTGTTGAATGGTCGAAAACTCCAGTCAAGAATACCATAAATGACATCTTATCTGAAAAAAGGTACCGATGATTGAAGGTTCTTACTTGATGCGGCTTCAGCTCCTCTGCAAATGCATCAATTTCTGGTTTCCTCAAAATCCTTTCAAGAAAAACCTGAATATTTGGAGAAAAAATTAGAGACCCTATCAATGAAGAAAACTTATATCCCAAATTTGATGGGAGTATATCAACATCAGGTACCTTCTGCAGTATTGGGTATATCTTGAGCTTCGAGCATCTTTCATCCTGAAAGAGCAAATCAATATAACATCATGCCATAATTCATAGTTTAGGAGTCATTATGTTTAGGAGCAAATCAATATAACATCATGCCATAACACATTTGCAGATAACTATAAAGGTAAGAAAATGTTGGTTCTAGGCAGCGCAGCCAAAAGGCCAAAGAAATCATTCAGATAGAATAAAGATGATGGTTCGAAAAAGTGTAATAATGAAGATGATGCTGGGTCTCCACAATTCCAGGATGCAGTTCAATTTATTTCACGATATATTGTTCTTTCACATAATAACAGAGGAAATATGTTGAGTGGCAAATTAACATTTGCTATCTGCCAAAAAAATACAGAAGAAAAAGGAAAATCCCAAGACCATTGCGATGGTAAGGTAAAGTCACAATAGTAACTTAAACCAGTCAGTCTTAAAACATCAATAAATAAGTGGCGTGGCTCCAGAAAGCTGCATTCCATTTGTATCAATGATGCTTGGGATACTGGGTACTAGGAGTAATAGTGTAAATAAAATAGGTGCGGAAACACGGGATGCTACTAGGAGAAATAGGGTACATAAAATAGGTGTGAAAACACAGAAATATTGAGATGCGCCAAGAGCCAATACCTTATACAGTGTAGCAAGAACACGAGAGCGCTGTGGACCAGCACCAGCTAATATTGTGCATGTTATAGCAGCACTAAGAGCTTGATCAAGAGCATTTTCATCAATCTCTCTGAAAAATACACAGGAAAGTTCCATCAAGAATTTTTTTAGATTAAAATATCGAAGCAATATTAGCTCCGAACACGACTTGCCAAATCAACCCAACATAACCAACTACAGTATCTAAATATGGTATCAAGTAGGGCCATTCTATTACGTACAATGAGTAAGAATATTTGCTTGAAAGGTGCTAAACAGAAATTATACTAGCAAGACAACAGATGAACCATACAAACAGAATTCATAAAAGGGGTAAAGAAAAGAAAGGCTTACTCATCCCCAATTTGGCGTTGTTCAATTTGAGAGATACCGTAGTATCGAAGTGCAGCTTCCAAAATTTACGCTTTAGATCTAAAATTCTCGCATAGCAGACCTTTAAGAGATACAAAGATAAAAAGTGAAGTAAATATTATTGCCTTCAGTTGTAGTAGTAGACAGATAAATTGCTAAACTGTTTCTGCACCAACAAACCCTGTATTGTAAGTTCAGAACTTCCTGGTTGCTGTTTGTGACCAAAAACGAGGCTTTGTTAATAAAAGCTTCAGCATTCACTGCATCATCATCCTACAAAATGAACAACTACATTAGTCCAGCTGACAATGCAACGACAATAAAAGCTAAAATCACTAACCTCCAAATAGAGTCTTGCAATCTGGACACACTTGGATAATTTGTTAGTATCGTCAAGCATCCTGATATTTGGAAGATGGTCAGAATTCCCTAACTTGGAGAAAAAACCACTCACGTATTTGAAGAGAACAAGCTTATTCCTACCTGATTCCTGAGTCCAAGTCAATGCCACTAAGCATTTGTGCTGCTCTAGACCATTGTTGTTCGGATTCATAGAGTTCTGCAAGCTTCTCTCTAATCACTACTACCTGCATATAAGATAGCCAGCAAAATCATAGATTAAGAATAATGCAGCATTCCTTTATATAACAAGGATCAAACAAAAAAGTTGCTCAAAAAGATTTAATGAGACGTTACAAAACACAGAGACAGATACTAAATAAGTTTTCAGTAATCGAGGAAAAAATGATTTGTATTCTCTAATAGACAATTTATATGCAGATATTGAAATAGCAGTAGCATTATCACATAAAATCACTGCATAATTTATTCCCACAAGATGGCAGGCATGATGTAAGCATTCTGTGTACCTTCTTTCAGCATGGTTATACATCAACCAGCTTCAATCTACAAAATCCTCCAAAACTAGGCATATTTTGTAATAAGAACACTTGTTCCACATTGGTTAACTATCATGGTGGATACTAGCTACTGCCTATCAATGAATAGCCAAGACCTATGACATAATTACCATAGTTTGCAATAACAGAAACCACACTGCCATAATTGCAATAAAAAGAAATCACACTACTCCATAACTGCTCATTCTACTGACTGTTCTCAGTAGCTTTACAAAGTTTAAACCCATGACATTATTAGTTGCAACTTCAACAACACCTCCCAGAAAGGAAGAATAAGAAGTAACCAAGAGAAATCTGAAACGCAATGCATGAGAGACATGATGCATGAAGCTATCTCTACATACTTAGATTTCTCCAGTGAAATCCGCATGAGCATGGCAAAGGTAATTGTCTGTATTCCATTGTAGATTAATAATCTCTACTTGTAGACATGATTATGCAGTATAAACAAAAACTTACACTGCCCACTTTACTGTATACTCCCTCCATCCCCAAATAGGTGGCGTATAAATTGACAAGATATATATAAAGAAATATGAAGATGTAATATACCAAATTAATATCAATAGATTCACCATAAAGATATATTTTCATAATGTATTCATGAAATGTTATAATTGTTGATATTTTCTTCCATGTATCTAGTCAAAGTTCGAAAATGTTGACTGTTAAACTCAGTTTATAAGCCACCTATTTGGGGAGGGAGGTAGTAGTCAGTTATCTGCATACATAGAAATTCGGTGGTCGAGACCAATAGATAGTGCAATGCACATACAAGGTCTCAGACAATACACAAATTCACTAAAAGATGACGCTCATAAAAGTAATTACTTTTATAAGAACATGAACCCCTCAAGAGCAGCAGCATTGCCTTTACCTCCCTGGACTGCTTTAATCAAATTAAAACAATTATTGTAAACCTAGACGGGCAATTTTCAACCGACTGCTAAATATAGCCTGATGAGCATCTACGAACTAACTTGCTCTGTAATTATCCCCTTCATGTGTAGTCACTATCTGCCACCAGTTGCTCGATATATGCAAGTTGAACTAATAGGCTAACGAGCTTTGGGCCATTAACCTCGAGTTCTTTACCAATAATTTTCCAGTTCCAGCCAAGTATCGAACTATCGAGAAATTATTCAAAACAAGTTAACCATACGGGCGAATAAGCTTAAGGAATTGGCTGACGGGTAGATGGCATAGCACTAGGTCTTCTTAATGGCTAACAGCCTAAGACAGCTTGTAATAGCCGTGTGGTTGACTGACATAGCTCGACCAAAGCTCTATTTCCATGAAGAGTATGCTAAGCGGTAGGGAACACCAACCAGAACTCATAACAGTATCCTCCACTGCATGCCTTTCCGTTCAAAATCTAAGCTTAAACTGGATAAATGAGCTAAGGATGATATCATCTTCATGCATTGCATAGTTGCAATGCATCCTCTCTTGGAGAAAAATTAGCGAGAACCTAAATTGGTCATTCCAGAGCGAATCCCATAAAAACAACAGAAAATCCATTACAGCAGTCACTCTATATGTACTAGTAGTTAGTGTGTAAATTCAAAACATTCAGCGCTAGATATGTTGACCAACTGACCAAACAGAAGTGCTGTGACAGCAATTTCCCCAAATATAGCATGGCATTGTATAGCAGGTCTACAGATTGTGCAGTACGGCATACTACAACTACTACAGAGCAATCTGGCAGTTCAAATTAGCCTGCTAGGAATCGAAGGGTGCCTACCTGCTCCTCGAAGGAGACCACGCGAGGCTGGATCTGCGTGAGGGCGTAGTGGGCAACCTCCTTCTGAGAGTCCGGCTCCAGCTTCCCCAGCTCCTGTGCGAAGGTCTGCAGAAGCTGCCGCGACACCACGAGCGGCACCTCGTCCGACACCACTGCGTTCGCACCAATCCCAACCATTAACACACAGATAAAACCAAACACAGGTAAATCTAGGGAGTCAGTGTTCGAGCAGAGCGCGCTTACTGTGGTTAAGGAAGCGCTTGGCCTGGGCGATGTCCGGCGGGGAAGAGGAGAGGACGGAGGCGAGGATGTGGCGGTACTGCTCGATCTTCTGGCGCTGGTCGGCGATCGCCGCCGCGCTCGCGAGGGCGCTGTCCATGGCTTGCTACCGCGGACAGTCGGACGGGTCGGGGTTCTCGCCGGCGTCGGGGATGGAATAGCTAGGGTTTTGGCGTTTGATCTGCGGGGAAGATGAGAGGAAAAGCTAGAACTGGACTCTTGGCTATATTTCTCTGGAGGGTAAGGCAGAAGATGGGCCGGCATGATCTTTCGGCCTAAAGTTTTGTTGCGTGCAGCGAATATTGGTCGACTCGGCCTGTTAAGGTTTTTAGCTACTATACTGTATGTAAAAACCTTTCAAAAACCAGTTTTAGATGGACCGAAATAGTGCCAGATTGGTCAATAGTAAGCCCCGCTCAAAAACAAAAAGTTCAATAATAAGCACCATGCGATTAGGAAAAGGTTTCCCTTTTCAAAGGGCACTTTTGAAGTATTGACAGCACGCCACGTGGTGGGCTGTATAGGTAGCAAAAACGAATTTCGCCACTGCCAGCTGATCGGACGGGATGATACGGCAGCACTTCGATCCTGCTCCCAGCCAAGCGTACGCATACGCTTTTGCATGCGAAGCTCCCGCGCGCACTTCCCAGGCAAGGCTCATGCGGAGCCCCCTGCATGCACTTCTCGAGCCAACGCAAGTATGTACGTGTACATACATACTTCCTCCGTTTCAAATTAATTGGCTTCCATTTGTCCACATGTGAATGTATCTATACGTGTAACATGTCTAGATACATCCATGTGTGAACAAATGGAAGTCAATTAATTTGGAACGGAGGGAGTACTTAGTTATTGGAGTTGTTAATATCTACTCCATCCGTTCTAATTTAATTGACTTGCTATACACCATACACCACATGTGGATGTATCTAGATTTGTAATGTATAGCAAGTCAATTAAATTGGAACGGAGAGGGTAGTACTCTTCCGATAACTCCGAAGCCCCTCATGAGCGTACGAAGCATCTGTTACCCACAGAACACAGTATAACAGGTTGTACAACTATATAGATATAAGTAATACTAACAGGTTGTACAACTAAAGAGACACAGGTTGTACAACTAAAGAGACACAGGTTGTACAACTAGACAGACACAGATTGTACAGACACAGGTTGTACAACTAAACAGACACAGATTGTACAACTAGCAGGTTGTACAGACACAGGTTGTATAACTATACAGGCATAGGTTGTACAACTAAGCGGACACAGTTTATACATACACAGGTTGTACAATCACACTGACACATGTTGTACGACTATACATAACCGGAAGTACAAAAAAAAGTTCGTCGAAACCATATCAACATGGGATCTAGTTTTGAAGATCTCGACGTGAGAAGCTCAAAAGTGAAATCGGTTCGTAATTTGGATAAACGGTTCTCAAGATATTTTGTTTTGAAGTTTCGGTTTTGAAAAATAAAGGGAAAAATTGCTCTCCAACCTCCGGTGTCCCTTTCTCTCTCTTGTTCCCCGTTATCAATCTGGTCGTGACACTTGGCGAACATGCATGCAACTGTTGGTACCGCACGAAGGAAAAAAGCGACACTTGTCAGCACGATATGGTCCGCTGGGTTCCTTTCGCAAAGAGAACCCTTTTTCTAGTGATTTCGATCAGCACACCTTAACCTAGCAAATAAAAGCAGTAGCACACCTTTTTGCGAATTTGGACCCTAGGTTCTGCTTGAATAAAGTAACGTAAAAAAGGAATGGTTTTTGTGCATCATAAACATGGAAGAGTACCGTGCTTGGAGTTTACCTGTCGATAAGTCAAGATTTCTCAACAAAGGTTGAAAACCCATAGAACATAAGATGGAAATAAATACTTGGATGTTGGCAAGGGAAATGGTTGGATATGGGGGCTAAGACTAACTTGCTCGGTGCTTGTCGGCTACTATTATTCTCTATAAGCTATCTCAGTGAGAGTTAGGAAAACCTTCGATGCTTTCAGAGGTAGGTTTCTGTGGTGGGAGAATCAAGCATCAGAAAAATCATTTCATAAATTAGGAAAATGTTTGTTCTGCAAAAGACTTGGTGAGTTGGTCCTTATTTAGGATTTGATGAATATTAGTTTGCTTTGAAATATAACTTTGGACATTATAAAATGAAGATGGGGCCTAGAAGCAGATTTTGAAGAACGGAATACATAAATGATCTTTGTCGCGGGACTCGGATAAATAAGGAATTTTCAGAATTTGGGCTCGAGTGATGAAAGTTAAGTATAATTTTGAAACTACGAATCCTAATATGCGCAAACAAAAACCAAATGTTGGGAGGATATCTGAAACGGTAATACATCTTTTGTTGGAGATTATTCTCGATTGTAAAGTTTAACCTTTAGCAAGAATGTGAAAATAGATAAAGTCTTTGTCATCCCAAGAGCCCGCCTTTCGTTTAGAAGTTGTGTTGATCTAGACATTTAATGGAGGAAACTACTTGAGATCATCCGAAAAGTGGAACTGAGATGATAACGTGGGATGGAACATGGGTTGAAAAGTTTTTCAATCAAAACCTTACACTATGCATTGAAGACCAGACCTTCTAAAAAACGTTTGGAACAGTTATGGCTCACAAATTAATTGTTGGTTAGCAATAGCTAGATTGGGCAGGGGATCTACTTCCTCTATGTGGACAGATGAACCCCCTGTTTCTATTGTACCTCTTTGGCTAAACGATGTATTCATGATTTCCAATGAATAAAAGAGGTATAAGTTGGTCAAAATAAATTGCTGGCTAAAATAAAGATTTTCTTGTGTCTACTAATGCAGGGAAACTTTGACTTAACATAATTTAAGGAAAAAAAGGATGGATGGTGCAAAACAGTGCATGTACTGTGTTGTTGATGAGAGCATGGACCGTGTTTTCTTTACATGTCATGTTGCTAGACACAAATGAGAATTATCCAATGTGATTTTGACAGCTCACCACATCCAAGTTCTATTTCAAAACCGGGTATCGATTCTCAAGTCCTAGCGCGGAAACTGAAGGTGCAAAATGCGCTTCGGAGAGGGGGCTGAGAAGATGAAGACCGATTTAGTTTCAGGCTTGTTGTAGTCTTTTCACGCTTTTTGGATGATTTCACGACATCTTTTTGTAATCTTGCTTTTACTTTCCACATCAAAACCTTGAGGAGAAACCTGAGTTTCGTTAAGCTTGTATAGGTGTTATCCCCTTTGATCAAAACAAGAAAGTAGCGTGCCTGGCTGATGAGTCAGGTGGCATGTGCACGATGATGCATCAATACTGCGCACCAACCTAAATGGAAAAAGTCTATTTTGAACCCTGAATTCGTAGAGGTCCGGCGAAACGAACCCAACGTCCAAATCCCTGTCGTTTGCACACCGAACTTACGAATCCCGGTCTAAATCAAACCCTAGAGTCGTTTGCCAAACGGGGATTGTCGACGTGGCAAGCTTTGGCTGGGATCGTTGGTTTGGCGAGCCGCGCAGGTGGAATAGAGTGGGTTGGCCCATCGAGGGCCTGCTAGTTGTGAACGCCAGCCCAGCTGCGTGTGCATTTGGTCCACTCCGTGAGCCCGTTCTGGCTGCCCACCCCGAGCTCTCCGCGTCTCCCTAGTTTCCATGTTTCTCTCCCGCGGCGGCAATGGTGACGGGCGATTGATCGGCGGGGCGGCGAGCAACGTGACGGCGCGGCGAGGTGGAGAACAGGAAGGTAATCGCATTGATTCCCTTGTCGCATGTTAGCCGTAATTTTATCATGCGCCATTGCGTCAATCGGGCTAGGGTTTTTCCGTGATTTTTTGGGGGTTTGGGCGGCCTAAAGTGATGATTTTTCGTGCGATTTAGCCCTCGATTGTGCTCGTAAATGACCTAGTGAGGTTAATTTCGTCGTATTGTTCTTTATTTCAGTTAAAACCATGGACCCGACCGAGATTTTGACGTTCGTTTTCACTATGGCGGAATTTCTCCGAATTGGTCCTAACTTGGACTATGTCGGGGGAGATGAAGCAATGTCGACGATAGAGAGGGATAAACTGTCGCTGCACGAGGTGAAGGGATATGTCAAAGATCATATGGATCTAAAGGAATCCATGAAGTTTTATTTTCTGATTCCTGGCAAGATATGGTGACTGGTTTGGTGTTTCTCAACGATGACAGCAAGTGTGTGAAGATGGCAGACTATGTTTGTGTTGGTGGAGTTGCAGATGTGTTTGTGGAGTACCATGGAGAGGAAGACAGTGAACACAGTAGCAGCGGTAGTGATTTTGAGAATGAAATTTGGGAGTTGAGCGATTGGAGCCTGATGTTGTGCTCACTGTTGTTGAACCTGATGTGCTCATTACTGATGAAACAGGGGTGATAACACAGGTCATTATTAGCCCACAGAAGCATCAAGAAGCAGCACAAGGCCAGTAGTTGTTGATCATGCCGAAGTGCCTTTGAAAGCAACTCAAGAACCATTTTCTCAAGTGGTTAATCCAAGCCGAGGTGCATCTGATTCTGCACATTCAGACTCTGATTCAGATAGTGCCACTGAGTACGTTGCTTTCACAGATGACAGTGGAGAGGATTCAGAGGTTGTTGAGCTTAGGAAACATGCTAGGAAATTTAAGAAAAGGCTAAAAGACTCGAAGAGTTGGGTTGGCAAAGATGCTTCAGGTCCAGTGCCTCTTGATTTAATTGCCAACATGGAGGAACATATTGCAGGAGAAGAGGCTGACTGGAATTACGATTCCTCTGATGAAGATTACAGTTACGATGAAGATTCGAATGGTCAGTTAGTGAAGAAAAAGTACATACTCAAGGTACAACAATGAAACTGAAGTTCCACACTTTGAATTGAGCATGGTTTTCAGAAGCAAGAATCAGTTAGTGAAAGCTTTGAAAAGTATGGTCTAGTTACAAAAAGAAGCATCAGATTCAAGAAGTCAGAGAGTGACAGAGTTAGGGCTGTTTGTGGATGGCCAATTGCCCTTGGCTTTTGTATGCAACCAAAACATCGAGAACCTCTAGATTTCAAGTAATAACATTTAATGATGAACACAACTGTGCACATAACAGATGCAACAAATTAGTAACATCAAAGCTTATTGCACGAGGTATGAACATTTCATCTTGGCTAATCCTATGTGGAAGATAGAAAGCATGAAAGCAACTGTGCTGGTAGATATGTTTGCAGATGTTTCAACTTCAAAGTGCAAGCATGCAAAAAAATAGTAATGGATAGGTTGCTTTGTGGCATGAACAATGAGTACACTAGGGTATTTGACTATCAGCTTGAGCTTTTAAGAAGCAACCTGGAAGTACAGTAGCTGTTTGCTTGGATCCAACAAACATGGAGCAGTCAGTTTTCCAAAGCTTTTATGTGTGTTTCAATGCAATGAAGCTCGGATTCAATGCAATGGTGCAAACTGTGAGTCAGTCGACAACAATCTGTGCGAGTCATTCAACCATGCCATAGTTGATGCTAGGTTTTATCCTATAATTTCTACGCAAGAGAAAATTAGGAAGAAAATCCTAGTCAGAGTACAAGAACAAAGAGAGAAAGGTAGCAAGTTCACGAAAGATATGCCCTGGCATATTTAAGAAGTTAAAGAAAAGCATTGCAAGGACACAGTGGCTAGAGGTGCTCTGGAATGGAGAAGATGGATTTGAAGTGAAGCAAGTTAATGGAAGAGAAGGCAGTACACAGTTAATCTTGAAAACAGAACTTGCTCTTGTGGTTACTTCTAGCTCGCAGGCCTTCCTTGTCACCATGCAATCAGTGCCATCTACAAGTGCAACAGGCAAATTGATGATTACATTGCTCCTTGCTATTCTGTTGAAGTGTTCAACAAGATTTATGAGCACTGCTTGCAGCCAGTTGAGGGTGAGGAGATGTGGCCAGTGTCGGCAAATCCTAGGCCTATAGCACCTCCATATGTTAGAATGCCGGGAAGGCCTAAGAAGAATGATAGGAAGAGAGAAGAAACAGAGAAGCCTAAAGGAAAGAAGATGAGCAAGCATGGCACAATTATAAAATGTGGGATGTGTGGTGGTTCTGGACATAACAAGTCAGGTTGTCCTCAAAATCCAGAGAAAGGCAAGAAAAAGAATGCACATCTTGCTAAAACAAGCAAGAAAAATAAAACAACTGAGGTAATTAAACACAATTTTCCTTGTTTTGATCATTACCTACACAAATTGTGCACTGACCACTATTTCTTGATAAATGACAGCAAGCACAAGCTCCAGCCGCATCTCAAGCTCCAGCAACAAATAGGACAAGCTCTCAAGCTGCAGCACCAGCACCAAGTCGAGCTCAACCTGCAGCACCAGTACCAAGTCGAGCTCATCCTGCAGCTGGTCCTACTGCCAGCAGGTTTAAACCTCCCAGAAAGAGAAGTGCAAGTTCTGAAGCAGGAGCATCAGCACAAGCTAGACCATCCACTTCTACAGTGAGAGGAGTTGCATAAAAGAGGGGAAGAAGGAAGCCTGCATCTGCTATGCCAGGCTATAGCTACTTCACTTGCAGTGGCAACTATTAGTCATGTTCCTTTTACTTGTCGCTCGTGTTGTAATGTTGCAAACATATGTACTGTTATGATGCAAACATTTCTTTTGGTGAACTATTAGTCATGTTCCTTTTACTTGTCATTCATGTTGTAATGTTGCAAACATATGTACTTTTATGATGCAAACATTTCTTTTGGTGAACTATTAGTCATGTTCCTTTTACTTGTCGCTCATGTTGTAATGTTGCAAACATATGTACTGTTATGATGCAAACATTTCTTTTGTTGAACTATTCGTCAAGTTCCTTTTAATTGTCGGTCGTGTTGTTATGTTGCAAACATATGTACTGTTATGCGACAATCATGCGTCGAAATGTTGCAGGTTTATGTGAAATATTCATCTACAATTCATTCCAGTACATGTACATGTTGCAACTAACTATTTTGTTCATCTGAAATTGACGAGACATTGAAATATGCATCTCAAAATCATGACCAACACAGAATTCATATCACATTCAACTCAAATTCATTCCAGATCAGTACATTGCACAAACTAGTTCCACACTTGCAAAGAGTGCATCAGATACAACAGATCACTACATTAACATATTGACTACAACTAAACCAACAACAAACACAATGAACAAAAACACCACATTTTGATACTTTCCCTTAATACTAGCTAACTCTGCATTCTTCACTCTCAGTTCATTTTCCAGAGACAGCATCATCATCTCCCTTGCTGTTTTATCTTCACTTGGGGCTAGCATTGCACTTCCATTTCCAGACGGAGCCACGGTTCCTTGACCTTTCAGACGCCACACTTCATCTCTTAGATCACCAATCAGCTCACTAAAAAACTTCGGTAGTGCTGCATCATGCCATTCAACAAAGCCACAACCACCATGATGTATAGTTGTAATAACAGAAATCAGTAAGAGAGAAGAAGATGAAATGCACAGACCAAAATCCAAGAAATTGAAGCTCACCAGGGCATCCACACAGGAGTAGTACCTCCTGCCCGGGTTCTGAATGCTCCAGGAGATCCATCTCGGCGCCTTCCTTGCAGTGGCGGAGCTAGGACCAGTGACCAGTGTTGTCAAACCTCAAATATAATTGCACTGATGTCAGAAACCAGGATTAATGTGGTCAATTCCGGTGTGTCCATAGCTAAGGTTTCTTTACTAACCAGAATTTAGTGATGTCGCTTGACCACATAGTCATAGTGCAGCTCCGCCACTGCTTCCTTGTCCATATCTAAACAAAATATAAGCGTTCTCTTAAAATAAGCAGATAGTGACAAGGTTGGTCTGCAGTTTAAAATAGGCGATACTTTGCACAACCGTACGTGCAATCTATGTGCCCATTGACATTTGGACCCATCGCATGTTTGGTCCCACTCTTCAGAGTTAAACCATGGTCGTAAATCGTAATAAGATGAACTTGAAATGAACATAACCAGTTCATTAAGATTGTGGGCCGATGATAATTAATCTAATCAGCCGAAGCCAATGAGAGGTTAAGTAGACTAAGGCATTTGATAATTCGTAGGAGTGGACCTAAATGGATGGTAAAGAGGACGTAGCATACGGTGCCGATCACATTATTCAATGGGCGCGATGATTGTGTGAAAGTTCTGCAAGAATAAACCAATGCAGACTTTATGGTAGTATATCAGTCTCGCCCTGTCGATCAGCCTTTTTGCGGCCTGCACTTGCTCCAGGCGAGCCGTTTGAAAAGAGGCGTTTTCAAACATATTAGAACCCACCGATTTTTAAATTTTGTAGTTGTCAGGCTCCATTTGTATTGTTGTCAAATCGTTAGATCTGTCGCCGTTTTCTCCGATGGCTACTTTTCCTCATAGGGGTATTAACATACGGGACCTCATTTATTAATTGTAATTTGTAATGTATTATTCATCAAAAAGCGCCATATACTACCCCTTTGTAATATTCTACAAGTCATAAAATACTCAAGAAATCAGTGACAAATACGAACAATCAACGAAAATTGCTAACATATTCAGAGAATATTTTGCAAGTCGTAAAATGCTCAACATTCAGGGAAATTCCGAATACTCAAATAAAATTGCAAACTTCATCGAATATTTTTTGAGCATTTTATGCTAACAAAATCAGGGAAATTCCTAACATATTCACATAATATTGTACAAGTCATAAAATGCTCCAAAATCAGGAAATTCCTAACAATCAATTAAATTGCTAACAAATTTACATTATTTTTGCAAGTCATTAAATAATTATAAAAATAAAATCCTAGTATTCACCTAAGATTTCTAATATATTCACATAATATTCTACAAGTCATGAAATACACAAACATTTAGGAAAAATATGTGTCCTTTCTGCATATCTGAAATAATTGCAATCTGTCACGCCGTCACCCTGGACCGGTGTTTTTTTGCGAGAAAAAAAAATGAAAGTTGGTTGTTTTTTGTGATGATGCTCTGATTTGTGTTGGTTTTTTGCACTTGTCTCGGCTTCGCCAAAGCAGAATATACTTAAAGAAATTTATGTTGAAGAAAGCATAAAAGCGCAAGGCACCATCTTGGATTGGGATAGTTTTACATCATCTTCGCACATATCCGCCTAGGCTGGTTCTTTGTAGTCTGAAAGAAAGCTGCGTCAGCTTTGCTTTTCCCCTGGCGGCGGATGGCATTTTCCGTTTGCCATAACAAGGTTGTGCGTTTGCTTTAGCTGACAAATTTCTTCAGAGGATGCAACCGTTGCAAATGAATGGTCGTTTTCACGTGTTGTTTCTTCGAAAAAGGAGAGAATGATTGTTCACTGATCCGTTTATACGTTTCGAGTAGTCCGACGGCAAGCACAGGAAGATGGCTTTGCATCACGATGTCTCTCTGACGAGCAGATACCTGCTCCTCTTTTCCATACTGCGAATGCAAGCAACGCCTCCTCCACTGGTCCTAATTACTGGCGCTGTCTCGCTAAAGTCCATCAGCTAATGCGATCCTCACTGTTCCCTCAGTTTCTTGTTTTCCTTGCTGCTACTGTGGGAGCAACATCTGTAAGACTGTAATCGTGGTGGGAGCAGTAACTGACTGTAATTTTACACCGCTAGATAGCTGACATCGTCCGGTCGCCAAACTCGGGCAGAAACTCAGCGAAATCATCGGATGTAAGCAGAACGCGATCGAAGCATAAGAGTGACAGCCTTGCCTGATCCTTCTTTTTCCCAGCAAACAGCGCCCTCCTTTTCTTTATCTTTTCCCTCTTCCTCCCGTCCAAGCCATCCAGCAGCCTATCATCAGCACCAAAGAGAAAAAAAAAGTGGAGGCCCGCAAAAGTCCAAAGGGAATATTAGGGGGGCGCTACGCGACAAGGCGCCTGCCATGCTCTCGGCGCCCCGCTTGAGTCCACCTCCGGCGCCAGCCCCCACGTGTACGACAGCGATCCCTCCGCGTCGCCGTCGTCAGCCCGCCTCTCGTTCCGTTCCACGCGAACTTAAGCACCGCTCTTGCCTCTTTTTTATACCACTACTCGGCCGGCTCGGTCTGCACTCTACTCTCTTCCTCCCACCATTCTCATCGCCGCACGCCACGACCACGAGCAGCCGCCCCCGTCGCGTCCCCACGACCGGTGGTTTGCCCGCGCCCGCGACTGGCCGGTAGCTCGTTCCGATTGCGCGCGCTTTTATGCTCCAGGCAGCTCGCTCCTTGGACTGTTGTAGTGGTATCAGCGCTAGAGGAGGTGCTCCCGGGCCCGGAAGAAGGAAGATTCTGCCATGGAGGTCCAGACGTCGTCCGCGACAGCAGAGCCTTCAGGCGCGGTGCCGCCGCCCGGCCCGCCTGCCAAGAAGAAGCGTGCCCTCCCCGGCATGCCAGGTGATTACTCTAATCTGCGATTGACCAAGAGAAAGCGCGCCGCCTGCGGCTTGCTCGTGCTGGTTTGTTTGTGGGGGTGACCGATCGATCGTGATGGTGCGCGCAGATCCCGACGCGGAGGTGATCGCGCTGTCGCCCAAGACGCTCATGGCGACCAACAGGTTCGTGTGCGAGATCTGCCAGAAGGGGTTCCAGCGGGACCAGAACCTGCAGCTGCACCGGCGCGGGCACAACCTGCCGTGGAAGCTCCGGCAGCGGAGCGGGAAGGAGGTGCGGAAGCGGGTCTACGTGTGCCCGGAGCTCACCTGCGTCCACCACGATCCCTCCCGCGCGCTCGGCGACCTCACCGGGATCAAGAAGCACTTCTGCCGCAAGCACGGCGAGAAGAAGTGGAAGTGCGAAAAGTGCTCCAAGAAGTACGCCGTGCAGTCCGACTGGAAGGCGCACACCAAGACCTGCGGCTCCCGCGAGTACCGCTGCGACTGCGGCACCCTCTTCTCCAGGTCCGTCTAGCTCCGCCACCAATTGCTAGCACCTTCCCTCCCTAATTAGTAATTGCGATGTTAACTGTGCTGACTGACAACAGGAGGGACAGCTTCATCACCCACCGCGCCTTCTGCGACGCGCTGGCCGAGGACGCCAAGGCGCGCGCGCCGCCGGCAGAGGACGGGAGCTCGGCGGCCGGTGCTCCGCTCGCGCTACCGCCAGCGCAGGCGCCACTACTAGCCGCACCGACGCCGCTGCAACAGCTTCCGCCAGCGCCGGCCCCGGCGCCCGCGCCGCCGCCGCAACAGGAGGAGCAAGGTTAGTAATGGTCAACGCAAATACTATTCGTCCGTCCATTTTAGCTGCTCTCAACCTCTCATTCAGGTCTCAGAGTCAAAATTCACAGTACTGGTAGTACCACTTCTTTGACGCTTGCGTTGTTTTGGATTGTTATGGTCTTGTCGGTAAAACTGATCTTGCGGTGACACTTGGAACAAGTTACTGTGATGCATTTTTGTCTGTAACTGAGACTGAGAGAGCTCCCAAAAACAAATGCCGCCTTTGGGGTACGCAAATCTCGAAATCCAATTATATTAAACAGGCGTTAAAATACATTATAAGATACTGAGTAGTATGAGATTCAATCTTACTAGACTCGGGGGATTGTTGTTAATTTCTTTTAGGATCGTGTAAAGGTCCTTCTGCGTGCTGATTTACTAGACCTTTGTGATGCAATCCCAGTTGCAGTGGAGAACCTTTCTGGAATCTGAATCATCAGCTGAGAAAGTAGCATGTCCACGAATACACGAAAAAGGCCACCATCATGACTTGGATCCTCTTTGTTGCTTTCTGCGTCTGTCTTGAACGAGCTTTGCAGATAACCAAGTACATATTATAATCGAAAATCTTGCTCCTGATTTGCTGACACTTTGCGTTTCATGCAGAGCGGGAGATCATTGGTGCGCCTGAGCCCGTCGTCCAGTTCACGCCGCCGGCGCCACTGATGCCGTCACCACCATCAGTCAACGGTGCAAATGTCAGTGCCAGCACCAGCAGCGTCTCGGCGAATTCGCAGAGCCTCCTCGGCAGCATGTTCGCACCGTCTTCAGTGGCCCTGCCGCCGCAGTATACAGAGCGCTTGCTTGCCACCAAGCCGCCATCGCTGTGCCTGGCGACAGACGCCTCGTCCTCGGTTTTCTCGGCACCTGTAGCTGACCGGCAGAAGCTTCCGCCGCCGGCGTCCCCGTCGCCGCACATGTCCGCCACGGCTTTGCTTCAGAAGGCCGCCCAGATGGGCGCCACCTCGTCGAGCTCATCCTTCCTCCGTGGGCTGGGCCTCGACGTCTCGTCCTCGTCGACGGTGTCGACTTCATCAGGTCAGCAGCATCACCACCACCAAGAAGCAATGCAGGTGTCGTTCCCGGAGGGTTCGCTGGCGCAGTGGCCGCCGCGGATGGAGCCTGAGCCGGCGCCGATGATGTCGGCCGGGCTCGGCCTCGGGTTGCCGTACGACTCAACCGGAGGCCCGGTCAGCTTCCCGGAGCTGATGATGGGTCCGTCGTCACTGTTCAGCGGGAAGCCAGCCACGTTGGATTTCCTGGGCCTTGGGATGAGCCCGACGGGCGCGACGACGAGCAGGGGCATCTCCGTGTTCATGCAACCCATGGCGGTGCGGTGGGCATGGCCGGGAGTGGCACCGGCGCCCAGGAGACGTTCGGCGCTGCCCGTGGCTCGCAGCCGAAGCCGTGGGAGAGGAATCCGAGTAGCTCGCCAATCCTGTAATGCTACTGGGTAACAACAACACGTAGCAGAAACTGTGAATTGTGCAAAACGAAGGAGGTAGAGAGGACATCGTAGGTTACGTCTTAATTAGCACCTAGTCCTTCCTCCACTCTCGTCTTCTTTTGTAATTTAGCTTAGCACGAAGCTACAAGCTTGTTACTTTTGTTTCATTACCTTAGCAGCACGAAGCCTGCTCCTGAAGTAAGTTTCTTTTGTTCTTCGCCTCCGTCTCTTTCTCTCTTCAGGGTCTTCTCCTCCTTGTCGTGTTGCCTTTGTTTCCTCGTTTGCTTCCTTGTTCTTGTCATCTTGCTGCCACTGGAATGCATTTAAGTGGAATTAAATCTGGTGCCCACCTGCCTGCCTTCAGCTTCAGCTGGACGAGCTCTTGCAGTGGGTGATCATGAGCATTCAAACTACTACACAAAAATGATTTTGAGCACAGTAGCGTATCCTCATCAGATTGGAATAATTCTCGGACATAATGTTTTGCTTCACGGGTACAGATGAACCCGTTATGCAAAATGCATTTTTAACGTATTTCAAAATGTCAAAAAAAATCAAACAAAAATTTGGGATGTTCATATGAAAAATGTCTATCCATAAAAAAGTTTTGCATCGAAAAGATATTTTGTGTGACCGGTATAAAAAAGAGAAAAAATGTTACGTGCAGAGACATTTTTGAGTGCCGGGATGTCTTTTTTACGCCGACCGCTCGCTCAAAATGTCTTTTCATCCCATTTTTTTTGTAAATGTCTTTTCATCCGGATTTTTTTGTACGAACATAGAATTTTCATATGTACATCCAAAAATTTTGGTTTGAATTTTTTTGACATTTTAAAATTCGTTTTTTGAATATTAGGTGTAGATCTATGAGCCGAAGTGGATTTTCCATAATTCTCCCGCTCCTTGCAACGCGTAATATTGCTACTTCTGTGGCGCCAGGTACATGCTGTGTTGGTGATTGATGCCTCCCTTAAATAGGTTATCTCGCTCTACCTGGTGAAGTATTCTTTCGTGGTGGTTGGCTTCATTGCCTTCATCAACGGCCGACATGATATTTTGTTTAGTATGCAAGGTGAAGTATTCTTTCGTGGTGGTTGGCTTCATTGCCTTCATCAACGGCCGACATGATATTTTGTTTAGTCATGGAGTTTTGCATACTAAATTTTTTACTCCGGTGACAATGGTATCTTAAATATACTTTGGTGTTCCTAAAAAAAACCTTTGTCGTCAAATTTATGAACCTAATTTTAAGTTCCCACTCTTCCCCGTTTATAGGGCCTACGCATATCCCAGGACTGTGAATTTTACCATTGTAACATGAAAAATAAACTCTCTCTCATGGCTAATTGGTGAATTTTACCATTGTATACTCTTTCCGGAGAATACCAAGAAAGTTATAACATTAGAAAATAGAACATCTAAAGTTTATAATGATATACATTTTCGTAATATATACTTCTTGAATGTTCCGTAGAATGAACTTATGGTTTCACGAGTATCACATTACTATGTGGTTAGAGAATAAAACGGTTGTACAATTGTCACAAATCTTATCGTAAGTAACATGTCAGATTTGCGAGTAACATTATTTTTTATCTTAAATTTGTGAATGGAGAATTTCTGTGCCATTTGTAAAAAAACACATATACATGTTGTTTGAATCCGATTTTAGATTGGTAAATAAACTATAGTTTCGTCCGGATTCTGTAAGCATGTTTTGACGGCGGCAATTAAAGTTAAAAAAAAGTTGGTTGCAAGTTTTCGACGTCATATATTTTCAAACCGGCGTAGTATTTTTATATTTTTGGTCTCTGAATCACTCCATGTTATGTACCATGATTGTGTGGCTTGGATGACATAGTTCTAGTCTCTTAATTAGTCGTTAATTTTGTCCTGTCAATGCTATGACATGCTCTCTTAAGTTGTTCTAGTTATATCATGGGAAATGCATATAAGAAAATCTGAAATAATAATCATACAAACCAATCAATTTACGTTGGAATTCTAAATTTTCAAATTTGTCTTTTTGGTTCGCTTGGTATTTTATTTTTGAGAAAACTGCTTCTATAGACTATACTATTGACAACACACGAAATGGTGTATTTGGCATTGAACAAAGGCTAGGTGCTTCTATACCGAAGACAAAGCATTTTAATTGATTCCGTGCCATCAGATTTAACTAGTATCTGGGTAATTTGGATGATGTGCCTTAACATGATATCTGAACCTCATATTCCTTTTCATATACTATAATAGATGATGCCGCATGACGATGAGTTTTGAAAATCGTCGATTAGTTAGACGTCTTCTTCCTGTAGTACAATTGTTGTCAATGTAGAAGTAAGCACAGGGAAGCAAATACTCTACAGCGGTAGGTCATGTTCACATTGAATAATTGGTGGTTCGAACAGTGGAATCTAAGATGCCGTGTCACCCTGAAGTTTACGACACAGGATTATCAGCATGTGCTCGATCGACGAAGATGAGAGAAAATAAAGAGAGGAGAAGATGGAGACGCATCCTATACCTACGCTGTCTCTTGTTGCTTGGAATTATTATCAGGAGCGGGTGTTTGTTGCTCATTTCATTTGGTTCATTTTGTTAGATTTAATCAGTATGCCTTTTTGGTAACCTTTCAGCTAATTGTGATCTTTAAAATAACTTTCACCCACATATGACCCATCCCTAAAACGCCATGGGCTTAGGCGTTATGAAAATTGCAGGGAACCCTCAAAATCTCGGAAAATACCCTTCATTTTGGCTTATCCCGAGCCGGAGAAACACGGAAATTTCGAAATCATTTGAAACAAGAGTCATTTGATATGGCATTCTCAGTGTCAAAGGATTTAAGAATCTCACAATGCGCCATATCAGTTGGCATACTCTGAGACTGAAAACGCCCTATTAAATGGCTTATTCCAGATAATACGTGATATCAGTTGGTGTAATTTGAGACTGAAAAACGCCATATTAAATGGCTTATTCCAAATGATCTGTTTTTTTTTTTTTTTGCATTTTACAGATGAGGATAAACCAAAGTGTATGGCGTTTTCTAAAATTTTCTGAGCGTTTGAGGTTTTCGGAACGTCTAAACTTATGACGCTTTAGGAGAAGGACCCTTGTGGCTGAAAGTTATTCAAAATGCCACGATTAGCTGAATGAGCTTAAGGATCATTTACTGTTCTTCGAGTACGTACTTGCTGGGTTCATCAGTGAGGTGAGTTATCAACTTCCCTGTGAGTCTGAGTCTGACTAGCTTTTCGCTCGCATTCGAGTGCCCAGCATGCATGTGACGACGCTCGCTTTTGTACTCGTCTGATGACTTGTGCCTTGTGCTGAAGTCTGAAGAATCCGGGAAACCTATAGGGCCAAGTTACATCGAGCTCATTATTTTGAAAATTCGAGAATGATATTTTTGTGTTTCCAAAAATCGTGAAAAAAATCGCAGATGTAGATACGGTCGAGATCTACAAGCGTGCAAAATTTTACCTTATAATTCGTTGTATTTTGGTCTGTACAAAAAGACAAATAAGTGGATCTGGGTGGTGAACAAAACATGATTTCAAAAATTTGAATTTTTCTCCGATTTGTCATTTTTGTACAGCCCAAAATACAACATATTTTCAGGTCAAATTGGCACGTTTGTAGATCTAGATATTATCTATATCTGTGAATCCCGCATATGCAGCTGCATGCATGAGAGCATGAGGATGGACTATGGTCTACGGGTGGCAGAACCAGCAGAGTGTGAAAAGACCGTGTTGCTGAGCGCCGATGATAATTGGCATACATGTGCTTCTGTCCTTGCTTTCCACCCAAGAAAAAACTCTGTCTTGGACGAACGCAGAGCGCACGAAGTTTGTGGGATTAAGCTACAGGATGAGAGAGAATATATGACACAGTTGAAAAATGGCTTTGTTCTGTTTTCATTCGATGGCCTCTGGCAACTGATCGAGTTACTGGGCTAGCTAGCTGTTGTATGTATCGCTCTAGAGTGCGGCGGTTTGAACCATAGAAGCGCGCGTGCCGCCGTGCGTAACCGCCGTCTAGCAGTTGCCGGAATCTGCGTGCCGTCGCCAGCACGCCCTGTGCCACTCCACACTCTACAGTGATCAGAAAGCGGGAGTGGTATCATAGCCGCCGGCCTGTCACATGGACTGATGGACATGGACATGCATGTCGCGACAGAGTTCAAGTGCAAGCAAGCTGGGTCACCCCTGCGGTCTGCTTCCGACGACTGGCGTTGAAGATGTGCGACGCCCCGAGCATGTGCTTGCGTCGCAGCAGTCAAATTTTGTGGCTAGCTGCGGGATTTGGGCGCGCCTCGTCCTTCACACGCGGACATTGGCCGGGAATGAGTTTTCCTTTTCCCTTTCTTCTTCTGGTCGATCTGACCTGGTCACCTGGGCTCCGACGATCTCTAGTAACTTGGCTTCCGGCCGGTAGTCGTTCTCATTTTGGACGATGATAAAAACCGATACTCGGAGAAAGGATCACACTGCAGTAAATCTGTAGCTGCCGGATGCAAAGACAGAATAAGCCGGGTCCAAGGCGACTTAAAGAACAACAGGAGGACCATATGCCACCGCCGCATATCTGACGCGCAGGACGGCGTCGGTCCCCGCCGAAATAGGCACAGAACAGCCAGGCCGGGCGCACCGTGTTTCCGCGCGAGAAGAAGACTTTGGACCCAAGCGAAGGCGTGCTTTTTTTTTTTTTTTGCATTTTTCCCACGTATATTCAACAAATACCACATACAGAGTACACGGAAGAACAACAAGCAAACAATACGTAGAGGAAAACGAAACCACAAGCACCGAGAACACCGACCACGCCGGCGTCGGAGACGAAGACGACCACCTTCCATCTTGCCGCTGTCAGGGAAAACTTTGCCCTATGAGAGACGCTGCCATGCCCGTCCGCCGCGCCGCGGCGGAGCTTGAAACGATGAACGGCCGGGGCAAGCGCCCCCCTGTCCCAGCCACACCACCTTGCCGGAGTCGCCTTCGGAGCCGCCGCCGGAAGAAGTCGAGGATCCCGGCGAGCCCGGGGTTCCGACCGCCAGATCCGCCGCCAGCACGGATCTGGCGGAAGCCAGAGAAGCTCGAGCACCACGCCGGGCCCCGAGCTCCGGCGAGTCGAGCGCAGAGACGCCGCGCCCCGAGGGGCAGCACCGCCGGAGAAGCCCACGCCGACACCAAACCGAACACCAGCCGCACCACCTCCTGCAGAGCGCCGCCGGCGAGATCTCCCCCCTACCCTACCATATTTACGGACCGGAGCCAGGGATCCCCACCCTCCCGCCGCCGAAGCGGCCGGCGGAGGGGAAGAATCCCACGGCTCAGCGGCCGCAGACGGTGGATCGGCGGAGCTGCTCCAAAAATCGCCTTCGCTCTCCTGCACAGAGACGGGGAGAGGATATTGTTTTAACACGATCGCTTTACTCCAGCGTGTCCCAAGCGAAGGCGTGCGCGGGCTGCACGGCGCACACCATCCCGGACGGAACTGTACGCGATACCCACGCCGCGTTCCCACTCCCACGCGTGCGCGCACGGGCGTTCGCAGGCAGCCTGCACATGGATCTGTGACGGGCCCTGACTGTCCGGTCAGTCAAACGCGAAAGCTCGAAGTGAATGCACGTCAGGTCGATGATCGATCCATCGCCGGTGGTAGGCGCACGGAGGAGGTAGCCCTAAATGCCATGCAGCCCCACCTGTTTCGTATTAATGCCCTGTGCGGCCGGCCATGGGAGATCGATCGTTGATTACTGTTTCGTATTAATGGGAGATCGACGAAGCGAGTGGTGTCGTCGCTCTGGCGTTCCTTGAACGAACCTGCAGGCGCGGCCGGAACAAAGGTCCGACAATCTTGAGACGCAGATCGCGAACCTCGGTTTTGGCTGGAGCGCATCGGCTCACTTGGCTGAGCACTAGCACGCGCGCGCGGGTGAATTCACTAGCGCAGGTTGCTCGTAAGTACATTTGCTCGATTTCGATCCATGTCGCCGGCCGCCAATTTTACTGACCTCGGGCATCGATCGCAGCAGGATTGCATTTGTTATGCGCGTGTTTGCATCGCATCATGCTTAATCTGGGTACGTGAGCAATTGTGTCACGATATAGAGGACCTAGCTAGCAATTTTGATCTAGGCTCTATAGGTGAGCGATTGCACTGATTTTTATTTTTTTTGCGAATCGATTGCACTGAAATTCAGGCCGGACGATCCGTCGGCTCACGTCGATCCGTGCTTTTTATATGACAGAAGTGACAAGTCTTCTGATCGAGAATCGTCGACGTGCAGTTGACTTCCTTGCATCAATCATCTACGTCACTCTTGCTCTTGCTAGCTATAGCATCATTACTTACTTTCTTGTTTCCTCGATGCGCTCAAAGTTGAAACTTGGACCTGGTGCCCTAACCCTACAAATGAAGCTGAATCTAGCAAGCGTCGTTATCCAGCAGGTCGATCCAGGAGTTGTCTACTGATGGACGGAGCAGGAAACGATGGATCTGAGCTTGGTCGCGCAGTTGTCTACTGATGTAAGGTACTGATAAGAATTAGGTTTCGATTATTGCATTAGCGGGGATAGCTCAGTTGGGAGAGCGTCAGACTGAAGATCTGAAGGTCGCGTGTTCGATCCACGCTCACCGCATTATTTTTTTCTTTCATTTTAGAATATTGTAAGAGTTCCGTTGTTACGCGGCCCAGCCTTTTTCTTCATCGTAAAAACAGCCGTTGTCGAAGTACTAGCTCGGCCCAGCTAGAATTAGTAGACGGTTGGACCAAGAAAACAAAGTGTCTCCTACTCTCGTGTAGGCACATGTACGAATTGGTCTTCAGACCGATCGGTTTGACTCCTGCCTGTAAACTGTTTCAGTCCAAAATGTTAAAGCCCAAACGAGCCCAGTCCAATCCAATAAAAGGTAGAGCCCAAACCACACCAAACTACACTTCCAATTCAGTCCATTCAGACCAAACCAATGAAAATTAATCAGAAAACCAATCCATATATACCGTTCCTTATGTACCGTTCTAATGAAATCACTTGTGTAGCCGATCAGGTCAGCTGCACCGTCTCGTATTGCTTTCTGAAGTACTGCTGTACTGCTAGGCTGTCTCGAATACAGGTGGCAAGCAAGGCCACTACATCGAAGACTGGAGAGACTGGCGCAAAAATTTCTGTTGCCTCCCAATCCTATTCTATGCTTCTGAGAAAATGAGACTATAAAACCTTCGAGAGAATGGAGTGTCCGTTCAAGGTGAGACCCGTGGTGTGTTCGCACTGAGAAAGGTCCTGCTATTGCTTGTTTAAGTAGGCATGGAATCAACTACTCAATTTATTTTAATTGGTAGAGTGTACTATCCTCGCAATTATGAATTTTAGCGATCAAACATTGTGGTGCAAATCAATGGTGGAGATTTAGAAAGTACCCTTTCATTGAACTAGCACCGTGGCCCTCGCAAAACGGATGAGATATAATTGAATACTCTCACATATAATCACATTTTTGTCAATACGAAATAATGTAGATATATTGTAAATGGTTGGCTAAATAAAATATACCTAGATAAGGAAACCATTTTAGTTAGATTTAATTTAGTCTCAATGCTGATTATGTAATAAAAAACCACATTGATGCCTATATGTGTCATTTCTACTCCCTCCGTTTAGGTATATTGGTCCCCTAATGAATTGTATCGTGGCCAAGGTTGGTTTTTACTAGTTCCCATCAATCTTCTCTTTTTGTACATGCATTGGTGGCACGGGAATCTTGTGTGCATGCACTGGTTGTTGTGTACATGCACTGGTCATGGTCCACCAATTTATTAGCCTAATTAATTGATTCGGGCCTTATTCCTTATTTGTTTTGCAACAAATAGTTTTTTCATAAAAAGAATCCTAATACACCTAAACGGAGGGAGTACATGACATTAAATGAGCACATCAGATAAACAATATGACATCATTTTATAGATATATGATCTATTGTCTCATGTTTTATGTGATAAATTTTGCATATCTCTCTTTTTATGACCTGTTGTCTACATATCATTTGTGATTATTTTAATGTGTATACAAAAAAAATTGTGGTATACTCAGAAAGATTGCCGGTGTAATGTTTGTTTTTTCATGAAGAATTTCTACCGCGTCCCTTTCTTTTGACCATATAGTGCTTTTAATATATAAAATTTATAGATGTGAGATTTACTAAGATTTATCTCTCGTGAAAATGGACAGTTGCCAATCATTTGATTCTATTATGGTGACCATCACCTTCAACAACGGATTAGGCACCGACATGTGGGGAACCATGATTTCAAGTTTTGTCGGGTAAGTACCTTCTTTCTTAGAATTGTGTAAGACACGGTGAAACGTTAGAGATGCAAAGGCTAATCTTGGATAATACTCAATTTAGATTTACTTTTTTTTGGTGAATTTCATTAAAACCAAAATGATATTCCAGAAGAAAAGTGTAAGACATAGGTTAGACTATAGGGGGATGCTTAGGATGTGTTATTAGTTGTGGTCAGTCTAGGCCTTAAAGGCATGCTAGTTGTTCTACGAAAAAAGTTCAATATATTTTACTAGGATCGAATCAGGCTCTCCTTGGGATATGCCAGAGAATGGATCGGCTGGACAAAGTTAGTGATATGATCTCTAGGGTTCGAAATTCCATGCCCAGGGAAGTCTAAGAGGATAAAGGAGGATGTTCCCTACATGATATTTCACAGGGTTAGGATGTGCATGTTTTACCAAATGAGCGGAAGACTTGACACGAGCCAATGAAGCGTTGCTAAGGCGCTTCGTCTTTCCCCTAACGAGTTGCTCTTTTATGACCTTCTAGGTGAGTTCTAGCTTGAGTTGGCATTGTTCTGTTCCACTTGCAGGCCAAGGTTGAGAATCCTTGGCTAGGATGAGAGTCTAAAGTTGTATTTTTCTTCAGTGGAAATCTCCGGGACGTTACCATTTCTCTCCGCTATTCTTCGCCTCTTTTAGTTGGCACGATCAATATAGCAGATGATAGGTCTAGAGAGAGCTGGCTTTAAAGGTTCGAGGGCAAAAACTATATAAACAGTTAGCACGCAATCGTCAGGTTCTCACGGGGTTTTATAAGGGTTCATGAGATTATAGCTTGTAAAGCGAGTATCAATATTTACCTTTCCGCTATCTGTACCTAACTCAATGGAAATTGACCCATCGCTCGGTCGACACTCGACACGGCAGGCGGCCGGAACAACAGTCAGTGGGCTTGGCATTCTGTTGCATCCAAAGACCAAACCAAGCATGTCGCAAGGTCATGTGTTGCCCGCGATCGAGTCGTCGTCTTCGATCGCCCGATAGGCATGGGCGTATCTAGCGGGTGGGCAGGGGGCCGTGGCTCACCCAGAATTTTCGGATTTTTTTACTACCATGTACGCCCATACTTGTTGGCCCATCTTGCGCTTCTGGCCTTTTTTTGATACCGCACAATGTGTAGAATTGGTGTTTTTTGTTTGTAGATGAAAAGAAATAGCTTATATATGTTGTTCATAAATGGAAAAAAAAACTGTATTGGTATGCCACATATGAAACATACATACTGAATTACAATATTTCGAATCGATCGCCTATTTATACTATTCATTTGACAAAAAATCCGCGGTGTGATATTTTTATTGTAGTGTGTGCATCCTCCAATTTTTTCCGGGATCCGCCACCGCCGATACGCCGGCAGCATGTGGTGTGCGTCGTCACGAAGTCATGATACCTATCTATCTTCCAAAATGAGTTGCTGCACCATGAATCCATCATGTGGTTGCCTCGTCCCTACAGTACATTGTCGCGTGTCGGTACGCGGACACCGTGGATGTTGGACACCCCCTATTTGTTCGGTAGGAGGGCGCCAGGTGCTCTGGAATCGGTCCCCGAGCTCAAGCACGAACACACAAGATTTTACCCAGGTTCGGGCCGCGTCGCCGCGTAACACCTTACGTCCTGCTTGTCTGGTTGGATTGTGGAGCTGATGATTTACAGTGAGAAGGCTACCAGCGCTCGCTAACCCCCGTGAGCAGTTGAGATACACACCGAGAGGTTCCCGAGGTGTAGCTCGACCAGCCCCCGAGTACAAGTGGAGAACTATGAGCAGCTGCTAGTCATCGTCTGTACTCACAATGACCTAGGGCCTCCTTTTATATGCCAAGGGGTCACCACAAGTGGTCATGCTGAGGGCGTGTCACCGGGGATGGGCACGAGTCACGCCCAGGCCCAGGTGGCACTCGCCGGCCACCTCCGTGGCGGCGTCTCGCCGCGCTGTCCTTCATGCCGTATGTCCCGCCGGAACGGAGTTGACTGAGAGTGTTGTCCTGTCAAATGCCTAGCCGCTGCGCGGGGCTCAGGGCCTGCTTTGATGGGACCGCGGCCTTGGTCTTGTCTGCGCGTCCTAACTCTCCTTCCTTGCGTGCGAAGCAACCCTTCCCGAGGCTGGGGCGCAGAGCGCGCCCGCCACGTGTCGGGCCCTTTCCGAGAGTGATGCCCTTCCCGGGCGGGCTCCTTGTCTTCTTCCTGCTGCCGGGGACCCCTCTGCCTTCCGCTTGTCGAGGGGCGGGTTCCCACGCGCTAGGTTCCCGGGAGGCCCCTGTTCCCGGGACACCGACATACATCGTTCCTCGAAATCAGGGGGACTTCCGAGAGTGATGTTTTGTAGCCCGGGCTACATGTTATTTTCGTTATTCAAATAATAAATTTTGAAGTCTTAAAAAATTCTGAAAAAAATATGTAGATGTAGCCACGAATATATCCTACAAGTATGCAAAATCCCAATCCAAAATATGGTGTATTTTACGCTATGTAAAAAAGACAAAATTATAAATCTGGTTGCATGAATAGTGCCCACCAAATCTTGTCAGAATTTGTCTTTTTTACGTACCCCGAAATTAAACGAATTTCGGATTAAAACTTTGCAGAACTATAGGATATAGTAATGCCTACCTCCAGATTTATTTTGAGATTTTTTTAAACTCAAAAATACCGTTTTCAGAAATTCAAAATAGAGGGCTACATGTAGCCCGGGCTAAAAAAACCTTTTTCGGGGACTTCCATACTTTTGTGCCTTGACGAAACACGAAAATCACTCTCGCAGTGACCATGTGGTAGTATCAAATGCATGGATGGGTCCCTGAAGTGGCTACAGGACGCCACTTTTTTTGTTTGAACAAGGAAAGGTCCAGAGTACCTAGCTGCATATATTCCGTCGGTGGGGATACAAAGTGCAAAGGACAACAGAAAGATAGGAAATTACAACAAAGTCCTCATAATTTGTAGAAAGAACCCTAGTCAACGTTAAGAAAACGCGATCAGGCCCTCCTCCTTCACCACCAACGCCAGAGCTTGGTCGCTGGCCGCCCTTGCCACCACCGGGGACGACACCACTTGGGGTTGCAAAGTCGAAGAATGCCAGCGAGAGCTCACCACAGGGCCTCCGCTCAGGAGGCAGAAGAAGCATCATCATAGGTGCCTGGAGAGGCTGCCCTAACAGCCATGGATCACGGCGACAAAACTCGGTCGCCGTGTGTGAACCTCCGATTTGCAGCATCGAACATCCTTGCGGCCACCCGGAGCTTATGACGACAGCGGTAGAAATCCCCTTTTCATCGCTGGCACCATGCCAAGACAAAATAGGAAGAAAATCATCGCCGCCCCACACCTCCGAGCCGCCATTAGTAACCAGCGAGGCCTTATTGACAGAGGCGGCCAGCGTAGCGATCTTCAACGACACCGGCTCCGCCCACCGGAGCTTCACGACGCCAAAGAGCAACTCTGACCAGCACCAGGTCCGGCCTAAGAAACCTGGTGTCCACCTCACTACTGCACCTCTAGATCTGCAGATCAAGCTGCCATCTCTCCTCCTCCCCTCGCCTCCATGGCCGGCCAGAGGAAGATAAGCAACAGCCCACCGTAGGAACCAGGGAGAGCCAGATCCGTCGTTATTCAGGGGGCTTCCGGCCTCCAGCACCCTGCCGCTAACGTCCCACCATGGGAGCTCGCCGGAGAACGCCAAGGACGGCCAACTAGTGCTCGGCAGCAACACCAGAGGGGACAAGCCAAGCGACATCTCGCCATCTGCCACGGGGGACAACTCAACAAGCAGAAAACCTACAACTACGGCGAGAGAAAACAAACCTACTATGCACAGAGGGGCCCGGACACCATCTCCAGCTCCCCTCCGACCGGCGAGGCCGACGGAAAAGGAGAGGAGCGGCGCCGGGGGCGCTCGGGAGACTCTCAAACGGAGGAGGTGAAGAGAGAGAAGAAAAGGGGGAGAATGAGCTTTCCGTCGCGCGTGACTACTTGGGGCCCAGGAGGCCAGGACGCCACTTTTGCCACCACTACTGTCCCTGAAGTGGCTTCGGCACGGTTCCGGTGGTAAAGCCATGCCGGCCGGTCCTCTTCACGACCTCACCGTCGTCCGGTCGTCCCCTGCTCCCGTTGGACACGCATCAGGTTTCAAGCGGCGGCCCGCATAGGCCCGCTTAGCACGTTTTTAGGCTTAAACCAATCAAATCTGAGCAAGAAAGTTACAACAACGTTTGCCTATTTTCAGCTTTATGCGGGCCGGGTTCGGGCGCCGCCTGACACTCTCAGACACGCATACGAAAACGAAATGCCAGTGTACTGTCGTACTTTGAGAGGTGGTTACGGCAATTTAATCGTGCCAACTAGCCGTTCACCGCCCGCAGTTTTTGTTCGTGCAATTTGCCCTCACGAGTTGTGCAACGTCACCGCTAACTAGCAATAAGTTAGAATGTGAAATTTCGCTATAAAGGTTACTGCAGCATATAAGCGGGCCACGTAATTTGTTAAGTTCGACAGATAGCTACTAACCCGTGTCGAGTCTTGCCCGCTTAAATATACTGTATATCAAAAATCTTGGTTGTTCATTCTGAAGTACTAGTAGCAGGGCATGAATGTACAAATAGTCTGGTCGCAGCTCACATTTATCTTTTTAGTTTTTTTATTATCAAAGGTGTAAAACCCCAGCTTGATTAACGAAACGTAAGAATTTGTTCTACGGAGTTTTTCACTCAATACAAAATGTAACTGCTCAAATCGAGATAACATATAATAATGTGTGGAAAATGCAAAAGAACTCAACAAACAACATCACCCAACTCCTTTCTTCAACCTGAGCAAAGCTGTCTGCACACATTATGTTCGAAGCCTATCCACTGCCTAGCCTTCGACATGTCGCAGAATCGCAGCCTTCAGTTTCTCGCAGTGAAAAATCAAGTTCACTCCAATAGTTAATAAAGTGAAAAAACAGACAGACAACATTACAGGGATCATTCGGCATAATTTTATCAAAGCAAGTTTTATTTCTTGTTTTCCGAATAGACCAGAAAATAGTTGCAATTTTTTTTGTAAGGATATGTCCAAACAGACTTAGCTGTTTTAAGGAGATGCCAAGCAGCCAATTACAACGCATTTAGACACAGACGCCATAACCGCCACCCACCGAAAGCGAAAAAAAGGAAGCACTCACCAACCCCCCACTTCTACACAGGATTCAGGCTAAATAACCTAAGCGCTCGCCAGAGATCCGCTTCGACTTCTACCATCCCGATGCCTCGTTCTATCGATGGTCCGTGACTTTCAAAGACCACACCGTTCCTATGTCTCCAAAGACACCATCAAATCTAGGTGATCGCCGTCCACAGGTCCCTCACCCGGCCCCTCTGAGTCTTCGACGGTAGCCAGTACACGAGGCGGTCATCGTGGCTAGGGATCCTAACCACCCTACCCCCGCCTGTTCAGGAAAGAAGACTACAAAGAAGACCACACCACCCTCAACATGACGCAGCCAAGTTGCGAAACAAATTTTGACTGCCATACTATCATGTCCTTTGAAATTCAGGACATCTTTCATTTTAGATGTGGCAACTCATATGTTTCTAACAGCTCCACTGCTCATCGCTCCAATACTGTGAGAATTTAGAGCAGGCTGTGCATTAACTGTAACGTTGTACGTATATATCAATGAATTACGTATACTGGACCAAGGAGAGACACCTAGACAGATCGGTAGACAGAGATAAAGTCAACGAGGATAAAACAGCTCAATTTTGAATTCGTATATATTCAGCCGTTGTAAACTTAGGTCAAGCTCATGGGGTGCGCGTGCATGCAGTAATGTCACGAGTACGTGGACATAATTGTTTGATCGGTACCTGAAAAAATATGACAGTTTTACTTCACCAGCGCTGTTATTTCGGAGAGACAAAACGGGGAGGCAAGAGGTTATCAGCACTATTTGGTTTGCCTTTAAACTTGCAATTAAAAATTTGGACGAAGACATGCATTCTTTGAAAATGAACAAATCTTTATCTGACCGGATGTCATTTTGCTGACAAGAAAATATGAGACTACTCAAGCGCGACGGTAACGCAGAACTCTAGGTCAAAGGGCGCGTGGATAAAGACGCTTTGAGATCTTCAAACGCTACGCTCAGGGTACAGAGACCAGACTCTGGTCGCATCAAATCATATCAAATCAACTGTTTGCTTTCTTTCTACACAGACTTTTTCGGGAGATTGGATGTGATCCCTTGATCTGGATAATGTTCACGCAGATGCAGTGGTCAGACTTGGTTACCAAGCTTGATCAATCAAGTTACTAGTAAAGCGCCAAAAATGGGAGAAACATTGAGCTCAGTATGAACAAGCCAACAGTACATTCACCCTGGCAAATAGTCAGCTAAATCTTTTTGAAATCCACCTAGGGGATTGGCTTTTTTGTTTGTCCATGTCTAATCATGCAAATCACATCACCTTGGGTCATATGGCTTATTCCTGTCCCCGATCACGGTAGCAAATTTGGTAATTAATGATTTTTCACATTAGATGGAATTATATACTTTATCGAAAAAAGATGGAATTCTATAAGATCAAACCAAAACGAAATGCAGAAGACGAACCGCATTATTTTGAAATAAAATTTAAACACGTCCTATCACATCCGAGTGGCGCCCATTTTCATACTGCAAACACGGAGTATGATGCAAGGAACCGAAAGGAGAGAACTGCCGCAAACCCAAAGAAGAAAACATAATGTACACATAACGTCTAGTCTACAACATGTACATATAATCACATTTTATACTACGGGGCAAACATACGTGCTCTGCACTTCTACTGACGAGACGTCGCTGCAGGGTCGGACGCGACGGCGCCGTGGGACGGTGGTTTGGCGAACACGGCCTCCCACACGTCGCCGAAAGCGTCGGCGATGTCGCGGCGGTGGCGCTGGTCGTTCAACGCCAGGAAGCACCGCAGCAGGCGCTCGAGGCCGTCGGCGTCGTAGATGCCGCGCCCGACCACCATCTCCGCCATGGACCGCCGGAAGTCCGCCCGGGGGTCGTCCGAGCGCTTCACCACCGCGAAGCTCCCGGCCACAGACGCCTCCGCCGCTGCCACGGCGCCGTCTCGAACCAGCCGCTGTCGCCGGACGAGAAGCTCGCCAGGGCCGCCTTGCGGTGGAGCCGGCGGCGGCGGCGGGAGCGGCGCAGCTGGCGGCGCGCGTCGATCTTGAGGCGAGGCGTGTCGTCGCCGTCGGTGGCGGCGGCCTCGATGACGTGCCAGCGGGAGCTCTTTAGCCAGCGGTAGGAGGGCGTTCCGGGGGGCGGAGGGAGATCGTCGGCGGAGTAGTCGGCGGCGCAGCATGTCTCCGGTGGCAGGGGACGCCGGCGAGGGAGGCCCCGCGGACAGCATGCGCTGGCAGGGGGCGTGAAGACCGGTGAATGGTGCTTGTTGGTTGGGATGATCACGGCGGCGGCGGTGGGGGAGCGGCAAGAATGAAAGAGGCGTTTGGCCATGGGTGAGGGACGAGCAACGCACACGGTGGTACGGGTCGACGTGACCAGTGCAGTTGCCGGGAGTAGTGTAAATGTGGCGGGGGATTGGCGAGTTTATATTGGGAGTCTGACGCGAGGATGGGGCTGGAGGGGGGGAACCGGCAACCGGCAAGGGGGGACATGGTTCCCGTAGCACTGGGTGGGAACCTGAAGTGATCTTTGATAGCGACTTGGTTTGTACAGTATCCGTTGCGAAAACCATACGTCTAGGTCCAGAAACAAATGAAGTGTACGGAAAACACCTTTTTCTCCCGAGCACCAATGCTTCCTCTGGTTATTTTTTTTTAAAAACCTTATTTTTAAGTTGTAAAAAAATCTGAAAACATTCATGGATGTTGCTAATGATGTATTCCACAACGTGCAAAATTTGGACTTGAAATACTTTATATTTTGGGCTACATAAAATAACAAATCTTGTATATTTTAGAGATTTGAAAGTATGCACATTTAGATCCACACATTTGTCATTTTTGTATTGACAGAATACAAAATATTTTGAACCGAGATTTTGCATGTTTGTGAAACATATCGTTGACAACACACAGTATTTTTTCCAGAATTTTTTGAAGCTCACAAATATATTTTTTTATGTTTTTAACGAGAGGGATCACTGGAGCCCGGGAGTAAGAAATCTCTACTCGTGAAGTGTACAACTATATATACACATTTAGTATGCTAGAAGTTTTATTATATAAAAACTAGTAGTGTTGCACGTGCAATGCACGTTCTATCAAATATATTTTAGAAATATAATGGAAATTCTGAAGAAAAAGAAACTGTACAAAATATTTTAACTCCGTGAATCAAATCAACACATGAAAGCTATTGTCTAATGTATAGTTTAGTGAATCCTCGTGCAGCCAATGTTCTGTGGGAAATAATCAGCACTGAACCAAGACAATCAGAGCACGAAAGATGATACATCTAACTGTGATCATGCGGCAATACCTATACACTGAACATCGATGGAGGGAAAACCAAATAATACTCTGTTTCGTACCTCGAACACCTTGAACATGTGACACTGCCAGTTGGCCTCTTCCAGCTGAGCAAGCATGATTATGAGTATCACGAAAATTTGTCACATGAGGGGTATAATAACGTACTCCCTCCGTCCAAAAATAATTGTCTTAGATTTATCAAAAAGTTGATGTATCTAGACATGAAACATGTATAGATACATCCAATTTTGTGCAAACTTGAGACACTTATTTGGGACGGTGGGAGTATCAAATAGCAGAATTTCAGTACTATCATTGCCCACACCCAAAATCAATTGATATGTCAGCAAACTAAGGGATTAACAACTTAAAATGGTACTCCTCCATACAAGATTGCTGCAGAAGTTCAGGCTACAATAACTTCTTGGCCTGACATTTCAATATAGCAATTATGAAATACTCAACAGTATTTTAACAGTTCTAGTGCAGCTGAGTACAAAAAATATTAATCATATAACACAACCATTTTAAGTAACAGTTATAGTGCAGCTCAGTACAAATTAACTATTAATCACAGAATCGACATTAGTCGCCTCTAGCATCTGGAAGAAGATCGTAGTCGACATTGATGTGATGCACAAAGTTTCGGGTCAATGATCCCAGGGAGGTGTGTGCGTCCTCGGTGGTGCGGAGCATCTGGAAAAAAACCTCAGCCGTCCTTGAAAGATCAAACAACGCCTACAAATCAAAAGGACTATTATACATCATCGAGGGAAGAAAAAGATCATATTCAAAGAAGTGAGATATGCGCGTGCAGTTATAATGAACATCTTAATATCATAATATGATAGAATGGTCTCATTTTTTGTGAGAACAATGTTATGCATTGACAGAAATACTGATGCATCAGCTGAAGTACTTGCCCAGTTTTCCTACTGTGCACTACAGTACCGAAGCAAGAGAAAGTCTGTAAAACATAGCAGCAGCCACACCAAATCCCCATCGATAGCTCCTGTATTTTCCACTTCTCCACTCATGGCCTACTCTCTGCAAAGATACCCTATTGGATCTGTCATCATCTCCATCGTCATCAGACTGAAATTGAGCAAACAATTAAACATCTAAACTTGGTACACTGTTGGCTTATTAGACACACCTGGCTATTTTTAAACTTGGTACATTGGTTAATTCAGTATCCAATGGAACCTGTTTGTATAATACTTCCTACTTTATAATTCATCAGGAAGTGTAAGTGTATCTAGTACTATGTAGAAGGCATTGTCAAAGAAAACAAACTTCTTTTTTGCTAGTGAGGTCGGTAACACTTTACACTGAGGTGGTAGTTTTTCCTACGAAAGATACTCTGCTAATCAAAACAATTCTCGAGATTGAATGCCTTTCCTGACACCTACGCTCATACACTGAATATCTGAAGAAAGCATCGCACCACTGACCAAACTAAATCTACAGACTCCAATCGATTCTTTTTGTTCATTCTGGGAATCTAACCCGGGAACGCATATTCCAAGAGGATGCGGCGAGTATGAATTTACACCGAAATCAAGGACGCATGAACTAAGGGTGACGTACGAGGAGGCTGAAGCCGGAGACGGAGGCGAGGGAGGTGGCGATGGTGGAGGCGGAGAGCGGTAGCACCCCGGGGAGCCGACCATCATGTTGGAGGCGACCTGCACGGCGTATTGCGCCACGCTCACGGCGGGCATCGGCAGCGCCACATGCGCCACCTTCCTGGCCTCCTCCGCCGCCGCCGACCCTCTCCACCGCCACTTCGTCGCCGCCGCCTCCGACCGGCCCCGCTGGGGCAGAAACGGCACTCTCTCCTCCATGGCCGCCTGCGCTGCGATTAGTGGTGGTGCCGCCGCCTTGGCCGGTGATGGATCCAGAGCCGAGAGCAGGTGCTTGGGACGACGTCGGCCATGTCGCGGGTGCTCGGGGCAGTCGGGACTCCAGGGTCTTGGCGGCAGTGGATGGATCCAGGACAGAGAGCAAGTGCTCTCGGCGAAGTCGCCACGACGCCCGTGCTCCAGCAGCAGCCACGATGCCACAATGCCCTTCTCATCCACACAACCTTAACATGGTGCCCGGATCCGGCACGGATCACGGATGCGCGTGGTGGCGCCCGGATCCAAGCGCGCGGCGGCTCCCCGGCCACGACCTCGTTCTCCCTCTCCGTTTCTCAATCTGGTAGAATTATCTTGACAGTAGGCGGGCCGGCGGCCAGCGGCCGGATAAGTTCTGGAGGTGTTTCTTTTACGGGTGGCAATCCTTGTAATTATAATCAAAACGAAAAGGTGTGTTGAGTTGTCAAACATTGTAGCGATCTGGACCGTTGATCTAATATTGAACGGTTATAATTTAATGTATCCCGAATATGTTTGCTCTTTTAATAGTAGTATAGATATATTTTAAGCTACACAGAAAAGAGAAAATTCAGGGGAAAGTTGTTTCCCTTTTTTATAGGGACGTTTTTGTTTATTTGTCTGTAGCTTAGAAATCAACTTTTCTTACAAAGGATTGCAGATACGTAAACAACATTGGGATCCTTTCATCTACAAAATGTAGTAACGAAAATAAAAAATGGAAATTGTGCGTAGATGGCACATTACGAACCTTGGTATCTCCCATGTACGCACATTTTCTGTGATGACACACATCAATGTGGGTTAAAAGAATAGCAAAAGAAAACTTGAAAATATCCTTTCATCCCAGTTTTAAAGCAAAAATGCAGATAATTTACAATCCATCTGGCCATCTTTTCCTAATTTCTATGTCTGACGAGAGAGACCGAGGTTTTGGTGGCATAATAATATCATGTGCTTGTTTGGTTCAAAGGAACTTTGATAGAAATTTTGGAGGATTATATGTCTAGCGAATATTACTTATAAATCTTGTTTGGTTTATAGGATTAGAAAGCATACACTAGTACGAAATATCATAGTAGTGGCTTGCCCAAATTAGAATTAGCGGAAAATTTTGGCATGATCTACTCATAAATTGGACATATTGAGTGCCATAAATTGGTGAAACGATCAGTTTCGCCAAAACATTTGCACTCATTTTCAATATCTGCATTGGCACTCATTTCATTTCCATATCAACACACATGCATCTAAATCAACATCAACACTTCATCTTTGGCATGATTGTGCCAGTTTCTTACCCCATTGAATTTTCCTACCTAGGTTGACCAAAACCTTAGCCAAAACATTGCTATCAGCTTTTTTCGATAGGCATAAGCGTACTGCACTATTATGGAGGATAGAAAAATATGTAGTCCCTACGACACATATTAATTGACGCTAAAATGGATGTATCTAAACATATTTTTGTGCTAGATACATCCGTTTTATTGTCAAATTATATGGGACGGGGAGTACAAAAAATTGCTAAGTAGTTTATATATCAGGCATTTAGGATGTGCCTACCAATTTATTGCTAACAAAAGAGTTGCTACCAAGAATGCAAGTTGTATGGTAGCAGCCGTGGCGGCAGGAGAGAATCTGACGCATGTGATTCCTCCTTACTTGCATGCCTCTTTTCAGCTGGATTCATGCAAAGAAAGCTTGCTTGCATTTCCTAATGTTATCAGTCGCAGTCAATTATCCGTAGCCAATCGTGGTTCGATGACAAGAAGCTGAGTGGAACAGCTGACTGAATCAACTGAGAAATACAATCAGAATCATCGTGTAGTCATCGTCGATGGTAAGAACCAGTCCTGTTTCCATGTTGAAACCTTTGTTTCTTTCGAGCTGCGACCATGTCCTGCTCCCGTACCCGCGACGACCGTCGTTCCCATTCGAGAGATCGAGCAAGACATCGTTTCGACGTTTGTGATGAGGAACCCATATGAGCTGTGGTCCATAGTCACCTCTTCTCCCTTCAGTGCAACTCACGGTTTACTCGCTTTCGATGAATTATTATGCTACCTGCCAACTCCGCCACATATATAATGGTCCAGCTTACTGGAGCTTCGCCACGACAATCCGGATTTCCTCGGCGGCCGATCGTCTTCTACGGGCTAGAGCTCTGGAGATGGGTTTTTGAAATTTAATGAAGGCTTCCCGGTGGTTTAACTCTCTGCTTTCACTACTCGTAGTACTACTTGTCCTAGATCTTGTCTTAGTGCTTTGTACCGATTACACTGATCCGCCAAGTGGTAACGTTTCGTCAGTAGTCGAAGCAGTAGTCGGCGCCGCCGTGAGTCATCTGGATGATCACCTGTTTTTAACCATTGTCCATGGAAAAACTTGGTGTCTGAGTGCACGATGTGACACAAGCATTGACCCGATCATGAGTCACTGGTTAAAGAACGTGGATAGCTAGGCAGTATTCACCAGGCTGACTCACAGTTCCTTCTCCAAGTTCCTTTGGATTTGATGAACCGCGTCACTCCCAACTTACACGAGGCAGTTATTGAAATGCGTGAGACAACAGAACGGTTTAAGTGTTCAGAGTAGTTTCATCATGGAGTAAACGATAGAAAATCCTGGCCCCTTGGGCCACCTGACGGCAAAATGTTGCGGTCATGTTAGATGATTTGCCGGATCCTACGACGGCGCCCTCTCCGGCTGCGCTTCCGCGAAACCCGGCCTCGGCGGCAAATCATCTAGTACTACGGACTACAGCTCTTTAGATGGTTTTTGAGATTTACTCACTCCGTTTCAAATTACTTGACTTGGGTTTGTCTAAATACGGATGTATCTAGACACTAAACAAGTATAGATACATCCGTATTTGGACAAAACCAAGTCAAATAATTTGGAACGGAGGGAGTATTAATTATCAGCTTTCACTACATCTGCTACTACTTGTCCTCGATCCTGTGCTGTGCTGTGCTCCGATTGCAACGATCCGTCAAATGTTAACCCATGCCGTCGTAACTGCACAAAAATTCACCGAAAAGAAAGGACAATGGGATCGGCCAAGAATGGCGCTCTCCAGTCTACACGCAGCACAGCAAACCGTCGTGTCGCACGGTGCGACTCGCACCCACGCTCGGCAGAAGCTGCCACTACTGCCAGTGCGACCACGCCGTCCGCGTCGCCGCGCCGTAGCGGGCGCTTCCATGGAGGATTTGATCGGAGCAGCGCCCGTGCGCTCGCGGTGATCACTGGCATGTCCCGGCGCGTTTGTCCGCGCTCGCTTGTCGTGATAGTGGCTGCGTCGCGGTCGGGCACGGCCCGTGCTCCAAGTGGAGACGCCGTGAGTGGCTTCCGGGTCCCGGGTCAACCCGTACTCTGGCCTCTGCGTGTGCTTCGCGATCTGACGGGGTCAGATCAATCCTGAATTTCTAGATTCCATCCAGGCTGCGGCGTCCGAACCGCGGCGCATTGGCGTGAACCTTGTACGTACGAGTGTTTTCTGTATTGTAGCGCCGCCCTAGAAATTCAGAATTTCGCTTTCAGCTGCTGTCAGTGTCGAAATCTTTGGGCCCAGCTTGCAAGCATCAAATTTTTAGGATTGGTGAGGTTTGTAGACTGTATAGGGTAATCAGCCAGGGCCAAGGCAGTCGATCTCGCGTAAAACAGGTCTAAGGCCGGTGAGATAAAAGGATATCATTGCTTTATTTTCTTTTAATTCCATGCATTCGTGCGTCCTTTTTTTTCGAACCATGAGCTGCATGTACTAATATATTAAGAGAGAGAGGAAGGATCAGGTCATAACGATGTGTACTAATATATTAAGAGAGAGAGGAAGGATCAGGTCATAACGGTGAAATCAGCTCCCAACGCCCGCAGACCCATCCTAAAATATTATCCGTTTTCTGTCCATTCTTATGTGTTTTTGGCCCAAATTTAGGTCACATTTGCGTCGGGACGGACGTGGCCGCGCGTCCTGTTGCGTCTGTCGCTGTCAGCCTCCACACGATGCATGTCCCACTGTCAGTGTGAGCGACCCTCCCACCTCTCTTCATCCTTTTCTCTTTCCCTGCAGCATAAAAGCGAACCACCACGCTGGGCCAGCCTGACCTCGCCGTCTGTGCCCACGCAGGCGTCGTCGCACCCGTCGCCCTGCTCGTCCGCCGCCCACCGGATTTGAGTCGAGAGAAGGAGATTGGGGGTGCCATCGACGCCAGCCGGGAGCTAGGGCCGTCGAACGCCGTTGTACCGAGCCGAGGAACTCAGTTCCCATCCATCGTTGTCCATGGTCAGACGCCACCGCCGCGCACGGGGACTCGGTCCTCCACACGGCGGTGGAGACGAGCTGCTCCAAGCACCGGCCAAACTTCAGTCAAGAACGAGCGCATCGCCCAAGCTCTCCTTCAGTCAAGATCGCCTTCGATCTTGTAGAAAGGCAGCGGCGGTCGGCTAATTGTGTGCTGTTGCTCGATCTAAACTAGTTCGTCAGGTTGTGGTGGTGCGGTAGCTTTTCTTCAGGCTGATTCTTCACAAATAAATTAGATTGGGGGAGGATTTGTGTGAAATTTGTGCCAAACTTCAGTCAAGAACGAGGCGGGCGAGCGCATCGCCCAAGCTCGTCGCTAGAGCCGGCGCTGCCGCCTCCCCGTGGTGGCCGCTCATGGACCTCCATTCGCGAACACGCGTAGATCGTCTCTGTTCATCCATTAAAAAAATAGCAAAAACAAGGAGATGGGCTCGATGCGTCGGTCCCCGTTGAGTGCACGGGCAAAATCGAGTTGTCCGGCTGGCCGGACCACGACGCAAACTGACATAAAGCGGATAAAAAACGGACTGGATGTGTCGGCCCGTTGGAGACATCATAAGAGACCAAAGTACATCATACACCTTAACCATTTCGAAAACAAATAAGCGGCAAAATTATTGCAAAATTTATTATTGTCATTCAGGCCGCAAATGATTTTGCTATATTCACTTTGATTTATAATTCTGCATTGAGTTCTTCAGTTGCCGAGAGCCGTATGATCTCTAATCACCATTGTTCCTTTGCCGCCGTTCAACTCCATCTAGGTCTCCAAGCTGTCCCGTGGCTTTCCTACACCAATTTGAAATTCAATGTTGCTCATCATTGCGTGGAAGATCAAGGACGCACACTACGTGAAAGTTTTCAGAAATATTGATCAATATTGTAATGAAACGACCACAAACATTGTTGTTGATCTCACACTTTGGACTCACCGTTTCAACAAAACAGGGTTAAAGGTGGAGGCCACATGTTGGTGCCGGTGTTAATGCGACACATGCTGACAGGCGTACCGCCGTCTTGTCGTCTCACCTCCCATCCCGTCGTGTCGCCCCGGCGAGTGCGCGTCATTAATCGAACGGAACGACATCCTGCACAACCTAATAAACACGATGCCCCGACCTGTGTCTACGACGAGTGGACCACTTGTGTCGAAGGTCATGTACGGCTCCTCCGAAGAGGGCCCCAAGTTTGGAGGGCCTCTCAGGGATGCACGTTAGATATTGGCTCGGTCCGAACAGATGGGAGAGGAGGTTTTTTTTTGTGTCCAAACCCCCAATGGGACTTTGGGGCCCAGTCCTCATCAAGTTTAAGGTGACAAGCAAAGACAATACCATCGGTGCCATCATAAGATACTTTAGCATTTTTAATATGTATCATGTGATCCATTCAACCCGTATGTTGTCTCTACTGAAATACCTAGAACAGATTTATACGGAGTATTTTGTTATGCAGAAAGTAATATATGTTAGTGTGTAGATTCACTCATTTCAACCCGTATGTAATCTCTATTGAAATATCTAAAACATCTTATATTTTGATACGCATGGAGTATTATAATTAATTATTTGGTTTTGAGTGAGAAATTGTTCGTTATATAGAAAGTTTGAAATGGACGAAACACTTCAAAACTTCTATGAAAATTATATAGTCCAAAGAGAGCTTCAAATTCATAAAAGCCATTTCAAACTTTTTGAAATTATTCTTCCTCATGTGATTCTGTTTGTAGCTTTCCGTAGAACATAATGAATGGGCCTTAAAATTACAGTGGGCTGAAACCCTGAAAGGCATAAAGGCTTTAGCTTTGCATATAAAGCAGTAAGGGCTTCACAAGCTTTTCTTCAGACCAGGGTGACAGATCTAAGAACTACATTTCCATTATTCATGCGTTATATCTGAGTAAAAATAAAATAGAACCATGGGGTTTTCACATGCTCTTTAAGTTTAATTTCTAGAGGTTAGATTATGCAGTTCTAAATAAACTACTTCACATTTTAAAGGTGAGCTTGTTAATTAAAATCATCATATATGGTCAAACAGGCTCTGCTGCAAAGATCATATCCGAACAATGATGTTTTATCGGTTAAAAAATCAAATGAAAAACTCAACAAAACTTGAAAATAAACCCGTGAATGTCCTGTGGATACAGCCCCTCTAGGCGGTATATCATGTACACATGATCGTGGAGCCATCTACACCAAGAACCGTCTCATAAAAATGGAAACCAATGTAATCTCACAGCTAAAAAAGATACAAACAATATATATTTGGAGGCATAGAGAAGTATGGCCAGATATTGTGGCTTGGAATTAAGATGGATCTCCAAACAATCTTCTCCTGGCTAATCAATCTTGGTTGCTCTAAAAAAAAGATACAAATAACATATATTTGGAGGCATAGAGAAGTATGGCCAGATATTGTGGCTTGGAATTAAGAAGATGGATCTCCAAACAATCTTCTCCTGGCTAATCAATCTAGGCTCCATGCGGCAGACAGGAAGCCACTAAAAGGCGCCTGCTGTTGACTCATAATATAGAGCGCAAATTCTTCTAGTTGAAGTAACAAAGTACAAGAAAAATTGGATGAAAACAGACATCCAAGATATTGATTCCAAGTGTATGGCTCAGATATATATAACAGTTTTCTCCGTCATGAATTATCAGAAGCAGAACTGGCATGTTTGCTGAAAGTGTTTATCATCACCGCCATTGAAAACACTAATTCTTCAAACGTTCGTTCAGAAGAATCCCATTTTTATATCCAGTAATATGAAATGTGCTTCTCTTAACAATTTTAGTTCAAAGAAATTGTTCCGTCGAAGAATTTTAGCGGTTACTTTTGTACCAAAATGCTCTTAGCATCAAGAACCTCAGACTTGCCCGTCAATGTCATGTGGACACAGCGCCTCCAGGTAGGTTCACCTGTAAACAGGATCCTGCAATCATCTGCACCTCCAAATGTTGAGCGACACATCATTTGGATCTTACCAGAAAGTTTCAGGACAAAAAATAATTTTGCTAATCTAATGTTTTCATATGATGCCGGCAAAGTGCATGGCTCAGATATTTATAACAGGTTTCTCAGTCATGAATTCTCAGAAGCAGAACTGGCATGTTTGCTGAAAGTGTTTATCATCAACGCCATTTCAAAAAATCAACGCCATTTCAAACCAGATCGCAGACAACGAAAGTATCATACAAATCTAAAAGAAAAGTCAAAGAGCAAGATATGATTTTGTATGGCTCATATTAAGAAATTCAACCATGTTTTCCCTTGTACTTCATGAATGAATCAGAAGCGCGGGTAAGATTCAAATCAGCGCCATCAATCACTTGAAATTCAGAGAGCAGATAAAATAAAATAGGGCGAAATCGAAAGAGTTGAAGCTGCTGGGTGGCATCAGATAATAAGCGGAGTTTTGTAAACATGTCAAAGATTCAGTGTTTAGCATAAATTTTTAACACTTGCCACCATGTTCTACGTAGGAAGATTGATAAATTTGCAAGAAAAAAACAAGGGAAAGCAGTGCTCGTTTAATGCAAGGCATCAGAAAATAAGCGGAGATTATTAATCCACACATGGAATTTTCCATTGAGAGTGTAGGATATCTATTCATCACTTGCCAGCAGGAAGACTAGAAGAATCGAAATTATAGTGGGATTTTTTTTCATAAATAGGAGAAATTTTCAAAGAAAAATACAGATAAATCTGGAGGAGGAAATCTCGGTTAGACTATTTGACTCCAGAGCAATGGCAAAGGCTGCTAAGGGTTGGTAAGTAAACCATCTCGCTATCTGCACCCGCTTTGCCCCCTCAGATTCGAGTCCAGTTAAAAACTGAACCCCATCTAAGAGGATGAAAATATGCTGAGCGCAAATATAAGAAAATACAGAAGAAAATACGAAATCTGGAATCTAACGCTTGAGAAGATTGGAAGAGAAAATCATGACTTCTCTCGGGTGCTATCCACAAGGGTAAGCACGGAGGTTGCAGACATATCAACATGGCATCAGTTCAGACCGCCCGTCTGCTTTTAATCTTCATCGAGAAAGATTTTAACCAAAAAGAACAAGTAGAGAGATCAGACGAAACCAATAAAAACAGGCGGGCGATCTACAAAAAGGGTGGCCGAGACAGAGAGGATGTGCGGTGTCGCCGTCGAGAGGAGGCGGAGGCGGAGGCGATGGCGGCCGTGTTGGTGTGTTGGTGGGGGTAGGAGGCGTATATAGAGGAGAGGTTAGGGTTTCGGTAGCAAACGGTGTAAAATGTTACGGGCCTTTGGCCCAAAGATTAACGATTGGGCCGGAAAATAAATGGAGCCCATCAGATGAGCTGGGCAATTACTTGCGTGCTTCCGCTATGGTGTTTAATGGGATTGTTGATCCGGGTATTCTTGAATCGTTGGCTTGTCGAGAGGCTCTATGCTTGGCAGATGATCTCAATCTTGGAAAGACTAGCAAACTTGCCCGTGCGTTGCAACGGGCGAACAAATTCCAACCAAATATGAAGACAATAGATTATTCTCTTAAATTTACATAACAAAAATCAGCAATTCGGAAAGGAGAATGGCAACAAACAGATCACTGGTTCCCATTCGAACCAGGTTTTGTTCTGGCTGCATATTGCCATGTACACAATACCACCTAAAATTGTCTCATGGGGTACTTGGTCCGGGTTTGCAAACCTCGACCTTAGGGGGTCATTATTCTTTTTCGAAAACTTGAGCGGGGATATTTATACTTCTTTTCCTTATAAGTCTGGAGGGACAACAATTTCTGAGAGGAAATTATGAACAGGTAGAATAAGTACTCATCGTGTATTTTTGGTCAATATATTTCATGAAAGAATGCTGATTTAACTATACATGTTAGTCTTGCCGGAAAGGACTGCAACAACTACCACCACAAACCAGCACGTTTATTTTCCCACATCCACTCGTGTATCAAGCCATTTTGGTTCTGATTGTAAGATGGTGATAAAAACTTACACATAACTGAAACCAAATGTAAAAAGGTAAGATGTCTGCGAATGTGTCGTTGTAAGAGCCAAAGCCCCATAGTCCTCTAGAATAGCAATAGAAAGAACCTAGTTTCATCAAGATTTTGGTGTTATACTCACTCAAAGTATATATGGCTTCACCCTGATTTTATTCACCTATTTGTTCTTACGACCGGCTCTCCAAATAAAAAGAAACAACCGCTACTGAATTTACAAGTTTTCAATCAAGCCTCCTTCCATCATCGACGGCAATAGTGAATGGTGAATGCTATGCAAATATATTGCAGATGGAAATCCTGATCATGCTGGGATGCAAATAATTTATGGAGATGTGTCACATTTACAGAAAAAGAAACTGACGAGGTCTCTCGTCAACGTTCAGCCCATGGCTGATCCAGCCGAACCGAATCGAGATCAGCGAACCGCACAGCGATCGGATCTGGAATCCAGGATTCACAATAGACGGAAAAGGGAGTGGACCTCACCTGCACGGCAAGCGGGCCGGTGGAGGCGAGCTCGTCGCGGACGAGGTCGCCGGTGGCGATGTGGGGCACATCGAGGAGGCGGGAGAGGCGGCTGGTGTAGGTGCCCTTCCCGACGCCGGGGCAGCCCAGGAAGACCCACTGCACGTTGATGGCCCTTGACGTAGTTACCTGCGTCAAAAGAAAATGGGTTAGGTTGAGACTCCAAGTGCAGAGTGTATAGTATAGGAAAGACAGTTTTCCCCACGAGGGGTGACTCGAGGGTTTAATATCGAACTCTCGGGAGAACCAGTAGTGTAGGTTTTATCTTCTTATCCTTCTCTTGAGAACCTGCAAACAAAGTAAATTGTTTTGTGCCCTCAAACTCACCAAGTGGTTGTCAAGCACAAGGTGTGAGAATGATATGATAAAGGTAAATGCAAAACAGTAAATAAATATGCAATGATGGTAAATAATTATGCAAGGATGGTGGAAACAATAATAAATGATATTTTTGGGTTTTATAATGTGAATGCAAGATGTAAAAGTATTTTTGCATTTTTGGATTTAATAATGGCAGAAAATATAAAATGGATAAAAGTTATTGGAAAGGTGTTTCTTATGATTAAAAATGGACCGGGGTTCATGGTTTCACAAATGCACTCTCTCTTTAATAAAGTGGTAGATAATGGAACACTAGAATTGACATATGAGATTGCAACAAAAAGGTTTCATGACAAGTTACTAATTATATGGGCATCACGTCCTAACATAGAGATCTTTTGTTTATTGATCTCTCTTATACTCCACCAAGATGCGAACTAAATCATAACACCTTAGTAATTAAGATAAATCAGAGCATAGAATTAAGTATCATGACATGAAGTTAAAATAAGAACATGCTAGATCTAGTCATGGAGTAGTGGCAATGGTCACACCTACATCTTCGGTAGCAAGGTATTTTTCTTTATCCCTAGTGAGGCAACAAAGTAAGGTAAAAACCCAAGTGGATCACGGAATTTTCTCTCACGTTCACCGCACTAGCCACTCCCCGTTACTCCAACTAATGCACACGTTCCCCCTCACACGCTCTCATACACATGCTTGATCAAAACAAGTAAATAAGAACGGGGTACATAATATGCATCTACTTTCATAACTGAAACAAAACTATTGCAATCTCAAACATATATTAACTCATAAAAAGATCCACCACAAAGGTATTACATAGATGACCGTAATCATGTTCAGCAGCTCATACGGTACTAATTAGTGAAGCTCAAAGAGAGGAGAGATACATAAGTTACTTCCACAAACCCATAGTCCAGGGGTGGACTACTCCCTCTTCATCATGGAGACGGTGGAGAAGTCGTTGGAGGAGGTGGAGACCACACCGGCAGCGCCCCGCAGGAGTTTTCCCCCTCCAATCTGCAACTCCAGGTCTCTGTTTCGTGGTTTCTGTGTTTCTGCGACGCTCCTTTCCGAAGGGCGTCGGGAACTATTTTTATAGTCGTTTTTAGGTCAAGACAGAGGATCGGGAAAAAAGATCGACGACAACGGAGCCACGAGGCCCCAGTTGATGGGTCCCACGCGGCCAAGGAATCTGGCCGCGTGGGCCCACTCAACTTGGCCCCCGGGCCTCCGCTTGTTCGCTTCCTTCGCTCCCACGCTTTGTTCCTTCCAAAAACCGATGCTCGTAAATTTCCAGGTCATTTGGACATCGTTTGGGTCCCTGAAACATCAAAATATAGAAAATAGGGTTTTCTGCCTGTGCAGGGTTAATTCCAGAAAAATAGAGAAACTATGAAATATTCCCAAAATCAATATAAAACAATGATATAACCCTTATATGATGCAAATATGATTGAAATATAAGTAATATATTGCAAAGTTCATGTATGCATTTTACATGCATCACACGTTCCTCTCCTGCGCCGGCCGCCGCCTCCTTTCCGCGCCCGCGAACGCGAAGCCCGCGGGCGTCTGCTCTATGGCCAGAGACGCCCTCCTTCCCGCAGCCGCCGCGGCGCTGCCGTAGGACGACGCGGCAGAGGCCCGGAGGAGGCGTTGTACGGCCGCCATGGGTGGCGGAGGTGGCACGCGTGGAGAGGAGCGCGGCCGGATCCGGAGATGGACGACGAGGCGGTCTCGATGTGGACGGTCGGCGAGGCGGCCTCGATGCGGACGGTCGGCGCGGGGATGAATCGAGTGTGCTGGTGGCGTCTCCCGACTCCCATCGTTCGCCGCCGCTTGGAGGAGAGAGCAGAGAGGGGACCGGGGTCTAAAATGCAAAACACGGCGATGAACTGTAACTTAAAAGTTGGACTGCGGGTTGATTTTCCTACTCCTTAGGGACTAAATTGCAAAATCGCCTTGACGTACCACCACCACGGTCGCTTATCTATACTACTATTAAAAGAGCAAACATGTTCGGGATACATTAAATCACATTCATTTAATATTTGATCAACGCTCGAGATCGGTTCAATGTTTGACAACTCAACACACCTTTTTGTTTTTATGATAATTACATGGATTGTCACCAGACAACTCAACAAACATGATCTCCACTACAACCGTCGTCCGCACACGTCCTAGCGGAGTACGGCGTGGAAGAGGACGAGGGATGGGATGGGCGTCGGCCAGGCCCTGAGAACGTCGCTGGCCAGGAGACCAACGACCACGTTCGGGTCGAAACTGCGTTCCGTGACCCGCACCCGGAGTCGATTGACCTCGATCGGGAACGAAACTGGATCGACGTGGGTGGCCACTGGCCAGCCGGGTAACGATCCAAATCAATGGGCAAACCCGAATCAGCACGGGAGATCGAAGAAGAAGACTCCATGAGGGAGTTCACTGAGGCTGCCCAGGCATCCCGCCACAGTACACGCCCGCCGGCGCATGTCCGTCGACGGCAGGAAGAACTCATCCTCAGCGTCTCAGGTCGCCGCTGCCCTGCGGCCTCCGCCCCTGATCTGTTCAGTTCAAATTGCCATAGCCTTTTGGTCGCATGGGGAGGCACTGGATTGTCACATGGGATCACAGGCGAAGGATTTGGGGATTGTTTGGAGCAGTGCTTCGTGGAGAAAAAATTGGCAGCCAGTGCTCCGCCTCGTTAGATGCCTCTGCCGACCACCTGCACGGTTGCCGCCCTTCCTGCGTAGTTGCTGGTCCCGGTGGATGTAGGGGTAGATTGGACATTGATTCTGGGTGATCTTACTGTCCAGCACAAATCATATTTCGGCCTAGAATCCGTCCGAGCTGAACATGCAATGTGCAGTCCGGCGACGTCATTAGAGCATCTCCAAGCGGAGCCCCCAAATCCACCCCAAACGTCCGGGCGGACAGCCCGGACGGGGTTTGGCCCAAAAACCGCAACCCAACGATGGCCCCTATAGCGGCCCCAAACGACCGGACGGTCCGGCACACCCCAAACCCAGCACAAAACTGGGGCGGGTTTGGGGCGCCCGGACGCGCCCTCACTCGCTGACAGTGGGGCCCTCCCTTGACCGGCCTACCGGAGCCTACCGGAGGGGAGGATCTAGCCTTTGACCGGCGCCGGCATTCATGGCGGAGCGGCCAGGGGCAGCGGCCAACCCCCAACTACCCGCATTCATGGCGGTCCGGACACCACTATATCTACCGGCGACGCCGGAACCCTAATCCACATCCACATCCGCCGCCGGAACCCTAGTTCATCCACATCCACCATGCCTCGCCGCCTCCCCACCATCTTCGCCAGGATGACGGCGGAAAAGCTGAGGCAGCAGGCCCAAATCCGAGCTCAGGCTGAAGCGGATGCGGCGGCGGAGGCGGATTCAGAGTCGTCGGATACTTCATGGTCTCCGACGACGCCGAGATCGTCGACATCACCGGCTCGGAGTTCATCCAGGCTGAGGATGAGAGGATGCGCGTCCGCGCGGAGGCGGAGCACGAAGCCCGACGCGCGGCGGCGGAGGCGGCGGTCGAACGGCAGGCGGCGGCCTGCGCGACCGAAGCGCTTCACAGCCGGGCGGAGGCGGCGGCCGAAGCGCATCGCGCCCGGGTACGCGCTGCGATGGAGCGGTGGAGAGCTCAGGCGGAGGCGGAAGAGGGCCGGATCCGCGAGGAGGCGCTGCGCAACGACGATGCGGCGGAGCACCGTGCGGCGGAGGCGCAGCTGAAGGCGGAGGCGGCGGACCGCCTCTTCATGAGGCAGATGAGGAACCGCTCCGGGTTCCTCGACAAGCAGTTCGAGGCGGAGGCGGCGATTCGTGAAGGCCGCCCTTACGCCGGGGCCTCCTCCTCCTCTTCGTTCGGGTTCTTCTCCGACTCCGAGCAGGGTTCTTGCCCGGCTCCGGCCGGCAGTGCGGGACGGGGCGGCTCCGCCGGCGCAGCGGCAACGGTCATCGTCCTCTCCGATGACGAGTAGGGAGATTCTAGCGTAGCAAGGCGGATGCAATGCAAGTTTCCATTCTAGTGTAGCAAATGCGGACGTGTTGCATGCCTTTGTAGTAATATGTCAACTAGAAAAGAGGAGTGTGGTTGTAGGAGCATGTTTTTAGGGGTTGTCCGGTCACCCTCCGCGGACGCGTCCGGATGCGTCCGGGCGCAGTATGTGGTCCGATTTTGGGGGGTGCGGTTGGAGATGCTCTTAGCTTCTTTGTTTACTAGGTCCAGCAGTTAAGAGAGAGAAAAGGTTTATGAGCCGTAGGTGTACAAGTGGGACAGGACTCACACGTCCGTGTTGAGATCAAGACAACCAGAGCAGTAGGCTTCACGACAACACATTTTTTATGTGTAAAAAAAACACATTTTTTCTTTGATTTTCACCCTAGATGTTTACTTATATCGTTGCATCTTGAATAGATAGATGAAGCAATAGCATAATTTCAGGGTACTTTTAAAATGGAGAGAATTACAAAAAACTACCACAATTGGGGCAGGAATAACGGGTCAGTACCGATTGTACTAATTTTTTCAAAAACGTACCAACACTGGGGTAACAATAACAGATCGTACAAATTTCGTTCTAACAACAATTTGACAGCACAACTGACGGATGGGCCCATCTGTAAGAGTCTAGTTGGCAACCTACGTGGACGTGGCGCTGACGTGGACATGGGGCCCACATGCCAGCCCCACATTTTTTCCCTTCTTCTCTTCTTCCTCCTCCGACGAGACGGCGACAGCGCGACCATGGCGTGCGCGTCGTGGTGGAGCACGGCGACCTCGCATCCGCGCCGTCCTCTGCCCGGGCGCCTCCGCCCGAGCTACTCAGCCGTTGGGCGCTCGTCACGCCAGCGCCCGCACCACTGCTTCAGGCCCCCGCGCCCTCCGCCGCCTCGCCGGCGTGCTGAAGCGCCCGTGCCCGTGCCCGTCCGGCCTACGCGCCCCTTCTCCTCCGCCCAAGCGCCACCTCGTCCTCCTTCGCCTCTCCGACCATGGTCTCTCCCTGAGCGCCGCGGCCATCTCCACCCCGTGTGCCCCCGCCGGCGCATCCGCGCCCGGCCAGCCTCATCGTCGTCTCCCCGCCTCCGGCCCACGGCAGCTGGCGCGTCGGCCCGCGCGGCTGCGTTCCCGCCGGCTGCGCCACGGCCTGCTCCGTCGCCCCAGACGGCTCCCTCCTCCGCTGGCGGGTCCACCCGCCTGCGGCGCGGCGTCGCCCCTGCCGGCTCGCCGTGGCCCTGTTCCGGCTCGCCACGCGCCCGGCTGGCCGTCCTCCCCGGCTTGCCGCCTCCGGCTGGCCGGCTCCCCGCCTCCGCCTGCCACCACCGAGGCCCGACCTCTCTGCCTCTGGCGTGGGATGGGGGAGGGCCCCGAGCTGACCGGAGCAGGAGCAGGGAGCAGCGGGCGACGGAGAGAGACAGAGAAAAATGGGGGCTGACAGGTGGGACCCACATCCACCTCAGCTATTTTTCCACGTCAGCTGCCAACTAGGACCTTACAAATAGGCCCCACAAGTCAGTGCTCCTGTCAATATGCTTTTAGAGAGACGTTAGTGCAATCTGTTGTCGTTACCCCAGTGTTGGTAGATTTTTGAAAAAATTAGTACAATCGGTACTGACTCGTCGGTGCTGCCCCAATTGTGGTAGTATTTTGTAATTCCCTCTTTAAAATGTGTTGCCTTAGCAATTTAAGATGCACATAGTATGATGATTATCTTGACAACCTCAACTTCATCGAACTGATTGAAGCCGTACAACCCTGCAGGCTGCAGGTTCATGGAAAATAGCGTTTGCTCTATAGCAAAGCACGTGCGCTATTAATAATAACTAATGATTTTTTGATAAATAAACAACTAATGATTAAGTCGACAACCCGAATGTTATACTGGTAGATCAAAACCAATCATGCCGACCTTTTTCTACTTGAAGTTTTATTGTTTTCATCCGTTGCAACGGACGGGCATGTTAGCTTGGGGATCTTTGTTTGTTAGTCATTCCTTGTGTTTTGATTGGATTGCATCATCGTTCACCGATGTTACGGTATGATAATACTCAATTTTGGTTTCTCTGTCTAGGATAACGTTACTTGGTGTCGTATAATAGTCGTTATTTTATCGTAATTGTTATTCAGCTCATCCGCAATTTGCTCTACTCTGATGTCAAACATTAGCTTCATGCACGCTTGATGCGTACTGCGATAAGTTTCCTGCAGATGATGACTTATGGTACCACATTGTTGAGCTATATGTGTGGTGCTATTGACTTGCACCAAAAGATTTATTTTTTCATTTCAGGAATACGCGATAGAGCACGTCGTTTTTATATATAGAAGAGAGAAATCTACAAAATCCACAACAACATATAGATCTGAAGACCCAACAAGAGAGCTAACCGTCTCACAAAAAACCCACAATTTTCCACCTCTCCACCTCGGTCATGATTGTCAGTTGACATAGGGGCGAGATCCGGCCTTCCCAATCCCGTGAAGATTTCAATTAATATAAAGACGTCCATTGCATGTAATTTTTTTTCCGATAAAGACGTGCATTGCACGTACATTCCAACTAGTCAATATTATATAGTAGAGATTCATGTGGCATCAGACTGCATGGTTGTGGTCGATGATATCAAGTCAGGAACGCTGGGAAGATACAGCTCAATAGTGAAGGAGATAGTTGATAGGAAATTAGCTTTTCTTTTGAACCTAGGTCGCATAACTTCGAAGCTCATAACCTCGCCAAGTTTGCTTCATCGCTGGGGATAGGCCGTCATGTTTGGCTTGGGATTCCTCACGATGTTGACACTGTACCTATGATGATTATTCAATAAAGCTTGGAAGGTTACCCTCAAATTTTTTTTTTTTGGCTTGATCGCAACCCGTAGCGTGAAAACCCACAAAGTCAAAAAGGGTAACGCCCTGGCTCTATATCTTTTGATATACAAATGCAAATGACATTTTTTATGAGTTAAAATCTTTTCAATGTCGTCAATCTCACAATGGTTATACTAGTATATAATGTTCGTTAATTATTTATGTATGTTAGTTTATTTTTGAATGTTTAAACGATTTCGTTGTGAACGATGATTTTGTCCAAAATTTAGAACAAAAGAGTTACCTTGAAGAGCCAAGCACCCATTTTGACACTGCTTTACTCATATTTTCAACTATGAATTCAGAAAAGCAATTAACAAGTTGTTTGTTGCCCTTTTAAAATATATTTGATGCATAGTATTGATCAAGCAAAATTTGATGGTATGATATATGATGATAATAATTTGTTAGCTTAGTGTTTGGGGGTACTACTTTGTTAACTATGGTAGGTGATCGTGTTTGTACTCTTGGTCTACTTATGTATGTTAGTTATCATGCACGTGGATGTGCTTATTAAAATGAAATTATGATTTGGGGTAATAATCCTCATCAGTAAGAAATAAAGACCTTGAGTCGCAGAAAAAAAAGATGCTAAAGTTTGTGTGGGGTCAAATTTGTGGATTTTTACACCCGCAGGCCACGAAAATGACGCCGTCGCAACGGACAACCAACTCCGGGCCGCCGATGTCGACGTGGTCGTCCAGACGCCGCTGCAAAAACCGCCGCCATGCGAAATTCCCAGCGCCACTCTCCGCCACAAATCCCCACAACCACCACCTGCTCGACCATTCTCCGCTGCCACACGCGTCGCCATGGCCGGCGCCGGCGCGCCGCCGGAGCGCCCGCGCAGGTCCGACGTGGACTTCGCCGACGTCTTCGGCGGCCCGCCCCGCCGCTCGTCCGGGAACGAGCGCGTGCGGCGCTCCTCGCTGGACTCGTCCTTCGGCTCCGCGTCGAGGCCGCAGAGCGGTGCAGAGGAGAGGCCCGTGTTCGGGGACCGCACCAGCTCCGGCTCGGCGTCCAGGGCGCGGAGCGGGGCAGAGTGCGGGCTCGGTGACAGGCCCGTGTTCGGGGAGCGCACCAGCTCCGAACGGAGGCAGCTCGGGCAGGAGTTCTACAGGGACATTTTCCCGGGTGGCGAGCCGATGTCCCCCAGGCGTGGCGGCACCTCCGGCGATCGGGACGTGTTTGGCGCGCCGGCGTCGCCTGGGTCTACGACCACGAGCCGCATGCGGTCGAGGTATAGGGCTTTCTGCTCAGCTATTTTTTCACACTGCAGTTGTATGCAGTGTCCATTGTTCTTATCGGTTGTAGCTATCTTCACGCCGAGAAATGTGAAATTGATGATGTTGTCAAGTATCAAAATCGACAACTCACAATTGGAGACCATTTATTTCTAATCATGGAATTTAATCAAAAAAATGATTGAGCATTGGACATGAACACCACTATCTGTCCTAAAGGGACTGCACTGTTGTGGGTGACATTGAAGGCATCGACCATCTCCTGGCTGTTTGCACCGTCAGCGATGGTTTTGTCTGCTCGACTAGTCGACTGGTTGGGTTATGCTCATTAGGCGCCTTTCAAGGTGTGGTGGATGCGTGTCAGAGAACTATGATTAGGCGTGCAGGTGATATTGACAATTTGTCATTCTGACGTCATGACTTAAGAATAGAAACAGCAAGACCGTCAACAGCATGGTTGTGTCCCTGTCCAATGTCATCTAAGCGATCAAGAATGATTTTCAAGCTATGTTTGTTTTTTACAGCATGATTTCAAGCTATGTAGTACACCCGGGGGGTTTGTCTGATTTGCATAGGGCGCACCCAGTTATGCTTCTTTGATTTTCGATATATTGCACCTTTACTTTTTCCCGTTCATTTGCCCGATCCATTATTCTCTATTTTACTAATTGAGGGGTGGTTCCCCTGCATTGTCTCTAAAACAACTTTTATCTGGAATTACATATCATACTTTATTTCTATTTTACTTATATGTGCTTCTTGCAGCTTCTCCATGAAGTTCACCAGAGGCGTGGACAATTCGATGCCTACTTCTCCATCCCGGCATACATCCAACAAATATGATGATGACACATCTTATGGTTATAGTGTTCCAGCTTCACCGAATTCATCCACAAGCAGTTTTCTTGCCCAAGGGACATCACAACAAGATTCGAAGAAGAACCCCTTTTCATGGCATCGATATCCTTTCCTATCCCGGTTCCGTTCTCTAAGTGGATATAAGAAGGACACAATCTCAATACGTTAATTCTATAGACAGTGAATGTGAAGGAACTCCTATTAGCTCAGAAAACTTCATCAGCAGTAATCAGTTCCATTTTTCATTCTATAAGTGGGCAGGCAAAGGAGCTTTGTTGATGTTGTCAGCTAGTGTGCAAGAAAAAGATGGAAATATTATTGGAGTTAGAAGCTTCCCTCAAGTTGTTGTGCAAGGTATTGACCTAATTGATGAGGAAGAAAGCATGTCAATCGCCACAGCTGCATCAAAAAGTCAGGCTGACTATGAAGATTACAAGTCTGGGAAGGACGGGTTGTTTGAAAGAAAGCAAAGTATAAACTCAACAACCAAGGAGGAAGGTCTTTCTTTAGTCTTTGATGAGTACATGCAGAGTCATAAAACCAAAGAAACAGGTATCCTTGTATTTAGATGCCACACATGTCATTGCTGAAGCATATTTTACATAGTAATTTAGTCTTTATTTGTTTTTCTGTCACCTTATCTAACTTCTGTACCAGAAAACGACATGCCTTTTTCTTTCTTTTCTAAAACAGTAATCTAAACTGTTTTTGTGTCATTTTGATATAAATCTTTGAATAGATGGATTGAAGGTCACGTTCTTTCTGTGCAGGAAAAAAGTCTAGCACCAATAATGTAAAGAACAATGTATCAGCAGCTAGCCCTAGCACACAAAGTTCACGGCCACCTTCTGGAGAGAAAAGTCGTGGTAGCAGAGTCCTAAAGGATTTCATCAAAATATTTAGCCCTGAGAGTTCACCAAAGCGAAAAGCAGCACCTGAAGCTCAAGATCAGATATCCAGTGGAAAAAATGGAAGCAAAGGTGGAGTTGAAGATAAATTTAGCATATCAGGTTTGGAGGCTGATGAGGGTATTAAGACAGATAAAAGGATCAGTCAGAATGCATTTTCCACTGCACCTTCTCAAGTAAGTCAAATTCGAGTGGATATAGTCTTTCTACTTCAGGGAATGCTGGTCAAGATCAGAATTATAAATGCGTGAAATTTTGCTTTGTACTATTTTCAACGAGATAAGCAGTTTGATATTACACAAATACATTATTTATATTAATCTTCATTTTCTCCCAGATGGGTGAAGTACAAGGTAAGATGGAAAAACCAGTTCTTACAGTGGATAATGAAATGCATGCAAGAACAGGCAAACTCTCAGGAAAGGAAGATGTTAAACCAGAAATGCATGCAAGAACAGGCAAACTCTCAGGAAAGGAAGATGTTAAACCACCATCTGCTGATGGTAAGTATAGCTGTGAGGCTGAATGAATTAACGTATCTAGCCTGTGAATTATTATTGCTTTCTAGGAGTAACTTTAATCAGTTAAACCGCAGTTTGTTTTTCAATATTCCTGCAGCCCATAAAATCACATATGGGTCTTTCTTAATCTTTGGATGTTCACTTTAATATTTTGGGGGATTGTAATACTGAGAATAAGTGGGACTAGTGTAGGTGGTTTATTCATACCTGGTTGTAAATTTCCAGATGTTGGTTTGTAAGAGCATGTTTATATGGAAGTTGTCATCATTTTAATTACTGAACCTTTATTGCTAGTGTAATCTTCATGAACTCACTGCTGTAGTACTTCTTGTTGTGTTTGTTAGAGTCCATCCATGTTGAAACAGAAGAAAAAGTTCGTGACCCAATAGGCCGTGAAGAAAGTCACATAGAAGATCTTGAAGGATGTGTGGTATGTGCAACCTCTCATAAAAAAGATACATTATTGTAGTACTGTTTGTCCACTAAACACCATGCTAACCCAGCTAGTTTGTTAACACAAACTGCTCGCAGTAATTGGTAAAATCCAAAGGGCCCTGAAAGTGAAAGTTTCATCTTTAGACTGGTATGCAGTATTACTGTTAGTAGTGTGCTAGGCAAGGTGACTAGTCGCCTACGCCAGGTTAATTGCTCCCAACATGTCTTATAATGGGACACTGTCAAAGGTTGGGGCATAAGCCCATGAGGCCACCACATCTAGAAATTGACCAATTTTATTGCTATTGGCCAGTTTTTGCTGGTTTATAGAGCCCATTACTTTGTTAACGTTTTAACCCCTTTTCACTTCAGCAGCTATTATGAAACAGTATTCTAGCCGCAAATTAAATGCACATTGACCATAACCATATAGGTTATCATCTGCGAGTCGCATGGCAGTGGCATAGATAGGCCTAATTTTAACACCAAACCTGTCTGGTTTAATTAATGTCTAATAATGGTCTTCAGTTAGTAAAACTGGTTTTGATAGTGTTACATTTGGGCATGTGTTGCTACACTCCAACACAAAAAGAAAACACAGGATCACAACCTATTATTCTTGCCTCTCGAAATCCAACATATGCACCATTTAAGTATCGTACCTGCTATATTCAGCAGTTTGACTCAGGGCCATCATGGGAAATTTAAAATAGTAAATAGTGACATATTAACATCGCTATACTCATTCTGGAAAAAAACATCGGTATATTTTCTAAATTTTATACCATGAAACTTTTAGTGATAATCCTTTCTCTGAAAAGTGAAACCACCAGCATTTGAGCAGTTCATCATTAAATTTTGGGAACCAGACTAATAGAAGTGTCTGTCTCTTAGTTCATGAGCTTGTTTGCCTAACCCAAAAAATATATATATTGCCATCTCTTCATTTTACCAAAAGGTTGAGCATTTCGATGAAGGTCAGATTCTTCATGATGACAAGGAAAATGAGCAAATAAAGGTACTACACAGAATAGGAACCGGCGCCCACAACTTGTTGTTTGTTTCCTGTTACCCTTTCTGTTCTGTTTCTTAGCTTTCTTAGTTGTTTCAACATAGATATCTGAATCAAAAATTCGGGCATGGTCAAGGGGAAAAGAAGGAAATATTCGGTCATTGCTTTCTACGCTGCAACTTGTAAGTGCAAGAGTATTAAGCATGCAATCTCATATTATATGCTAACTCTGAATTCCCTCAATATCCAAATCCACATTTGCAAATTTTGTTAATCTTTTGCATTAATCAATTTTTAAAATAAGTTACTATCTACTTCCTACTTTAATGGTGCACTAAAGATCAGTGCCAAGTTATGTACATAAAGAAGAATATTTCTTGAACTTCTTGTCGTTTTCATTATGTGTCCCTCACTAACATTTTTCAGAAGAAAGGTTTTCCTCCAATTTTTCTCGTTATAGTATGATATGATGACATCAGGGTTATGTTTGTTTGCTTAACTTCATGTGTTTCTGTAGGTTCTCTGGCCTGAAAGTGGATGGAAACCAGTTCCATTGGTTAACATAATTGAAGGAGCAGCGGTTAAGAAAGCTTACCAGAAGGCGCTGTTATGTCTTCATCCAGATAAGTTGCAACAGAGAGGAGCTGCCGTGCATCAAAAGTATATAGCAGAAAAGGTTTTTGATATTCTACAGGTACCCTGGATTTATCCCAAATCCCTTTATGTAAATGAATAAAACAAACACCTTTTTGACTAACAAGGAGTTCATAACAACTGGTTACATTACGTCAGGGTAATAGTTGTATACCAGTTTTTGTGCTTTTTGTTGGGAGAGTGGAATTCTAAATGCCTAAACCGGTTTGATAGAGGTCATGATAGCTATTGTGGTATGTTTTTCCTTCGGGGAGTTTGGTAAGTGGTTTACAGCATAACTGATGGTGGAGTTTACAACAAGTGGTTATGTCAGGTTAATAGTTGCATACCATTCTTTCCTGTTTTCTTGAGAGAGTGAAACTCTATACCGGCTCGATTAGAGGTTGCCTTAAGATATCTAGTTTGTTATTTGGTTTACAGTATAACTGATGGTGGAGGCAAGGGCAGCGCGATATAATGCAGTTTAGCTTTTGCCTCCAGTGTTGTTGCCTTTTTACTTGCTATATTTTTCAAATTTGATGATGGTCCTGAAAATCATCTCAAATGTGCATATCCCAAGCTTTGAGTCACTACGCAGATAATTTTTAATTCGAAAAAAAATAACCAGACCATTTTAACTATCAAACCTATCTGAACGTTTTGCAGGTGTTATTTATTATTTCCATAACGCAGTGCTCTGATGTGCATTTCTAGTCGAGTTTGTATAAAATAATATCTTCTGTGATGTACGCGACCTTTACGCAGATTCATTTTTGTTTAACCATAATAAATTACGTTATTCTCCTTTTGTTATTGCAGGAGGCATGGAAGGAATTCAATTCAGTCACTTTTGGATAGTATTTCATAGCTTTTACCATTGGTTTGGCTCCACCGTACGTGCTTCTTTGTTCATCGGGACATGGTGCTTCCTGTCCAGCGTGTCTAAACTCTAAACTGACTCCAGTGCCAAAATGAACATGGATAAGCTTATCTCTGATGATGTGTATGTGTAGCCATGGTACAAGGGCATTTTTGAAGCTGGCGAACTGCGCTTGGTGAACTTGTTTTGGTGTAAATGAAAGTGTGAATCTGGAGAACCAGCCAATTCCGCCCTTTGCTAAAAAAGATCCGGCGATAGCCATTAAATTATAGTGTTCGCTCCTGGTGTATTTTGATGACTGAAGTTCTCAATATGCTACCTGAAACCTTGTTCTTACTTTTGATCACCTGAGTCTTGAAATGTTGAAACTTTCAGCGAGAATGCAAACATCATCTGTTCATGGATTTCTCCTAAGAATCTCGTGCCTTGGCAGATCCAACAAAAGAAGAAGAAAATAACCTGGCAAATTAAGCATGCTAATTGTAATGTAGGAGTAATATACAGATTATTCAATTGCAAACATGCAATGTCGGTTAGTGGCTGGCCAGATTTGTTCTGAATATAACGTGGCCCACAGTTTCTCATGGGAAATACAAATGTTGGGAGTATTTGACAGCTCATGATTTTCTTGTTTGCCAACAGTCAGAAATTTGAACTGCCAGAACTAGATACAACAGCTCACGGTTTTCTTGCTCTCCAAGTTGATCTACGTCACTAAGAACGAGACTTGTATGCATCAGAAATCAGCGGCGAAAAATACTTCTCTTGATATGTTGGAATGGGGTTGAAGTAATCTTCTTTACTATAATACGAGTAGTGTTTCTTCCTTCGTCCGTTTGGTGGTACGTTTTTTGTTTCCCAATTTACCCCTGCATTGCTAGGCTATTTACGGACAATTGCCACCGCTAAGTGATAGGATCGCTTCGCTATTCTATTCCCAGACTCGATTCCACCATCCCCTCCCTCCCTTCTCCGGCAGCGACCGACGGGGACGAAGCGCGCGGCGGCGGAATCTCCGAGGGAACACCGCCATATCCGGCGAAGGAGCCGCATCAATACGGCACACAGGGGTCACCTGCGCGGCCGCGAGCGCAGACCACCGGTCCCCACCACCGGTTACCAGGAGTCGCGGCGGGGATCTCGGCTGATTTCGGCCGGTGCGCGGTGGTAGCGGGCGTATCGGGTGGAGGCGAGGCTGGGGAGGAGGGCGCGCTCCCGGCGGCGGCTGGAGGGCAGCGGGCGGCGTGGTGGCGCCTGTTGGCGGTAATTGGTGGTGGTCGTGCTGATGCGGCCATGTTCGGTCGTGCTGGTGCGCGATGGCGGCTGGTGGTCTGGCGCGGAGAGGAGGCCGGGGGGCGGGCCGTGGTGGTGCAGGCCCGAGGCGGGGTCGAAGTGCTGGAGGCCGGAGTTAGTGAAAGGACAAGGATGTCGCCTAGAGGGGGGGGGGGGTGAATAGGCGATTTAAAACTTTTCCGGTTTAGGCTTGATAATTGCGGAATAAAACTATGTGTTTAAATTAACAAGCCAACAACCTAAATAAACTAGGCTCACCTATGTGCACCAACAACTTATGCTAAGCAAGACAAGCAACAAGGTGATAGCAATATAGAATACTTCAAGCACGAAGGCTATCACAATGTAAAGTGCATAAGTAAAAAGCTCGGGTATAGAAATAACCGAGGCACGCGGAGACGAGGATGTATTCCCGAGTTCCTCCTTGTTAAGGGAGTACGTCTCGTTGGAGAGGTGTGAACCAACACAATGGTTCAACAACCACAAAGGTTTCACCTTCTTCTCCGATGAACCGCACCACAAAGGTTTGGTTCACCTTCCACTATCGGAATCCTTCGAGGCGGAAATCCGGAGCCTTTCAACAACGATCCGGGGCACAACCCACAACGGGATTGGGGGCTCCCGAACAGCTACAAGTGACCACACAAGGGTCTCAACCACCACACGGGCGTCTAGGGTCCAAAGACCCAAGAGTAACAAGTTCACAAGCTTTTAACTTCCACAAATCCTCGTGGAGAGCACACCGATGCACCAAATGCAAAAGGCAAGAGCACAAGTGCTCAAATCCTTCACTCTCAAATCCCACCACAAGCAACTAATGCTTATGGGGGGAGAAGAGAGGAAGAACAAAGTAGGAGAAACACCAAGAACTCCAAGATCAAGATCTACTAGGTTCCCCTCACTTAGAGGAGAGATGGATTGGTGGAAATGTAGATCTAGATCTCCTCTCTCAAATCTCTCAAAGATATGCAAGAATCATGGGAGGAATTGGGAGAGGGGCAAGCTTTCCAAGGTCAACAATGGAGGAGAGAGAGGGGGAAAAAACGTGCTTGGAAGAGCTAAGTGGCTGAAGGTAGGTGGAGGGGTATTTATACCCCTCCCAGAAAAAGAGCCGTTGCAGCCACTTAGTCCGGAGTTTCCGGTCTGGGAGGCCGGAGACTCCGGCCCGGGCGGAGACTCCGGACCAAAAGGGTGGAGACTCCGGACGCAGAAAGTCAGGAAAAAGCCGATGCAGAAAAACTCATACCGGAGACTCCGGACCACGAAGGCCGGAGACTCCGGCCGGGCGGAGACTCCGGGGATACTCCGGACCAACTCCGGACGCTATACTGCAAGCGCCGTCCGCGGGGCACTTCGCTCCAAAACCAGGGAGGCCGGAGACTCCGGCCCTGAGCACCCCTGAGGCCGGTGTCGAGGTGTGCCCTCGGCAATTCCCATGGTTGCTATACCTAGGGTTGATTGTGTGGTAGAGAACGCGTAGTATTGGTGGAATCGACGGCTGACAAGCTGGATTTACCCAGGTTCAGGGCCCTCGAGTGAGGTAAAACCCCTACTTCCTGCTTGTCTGTGTTTATGATTTGAATATGGAGGTTACAAGGGTTCGACGAACAGTAGATCTCGTCGAGGTTTTGGTGGCTATGGATTGCTTGTCCTTGATCGATCACCCTCCCAGCCTTTATATAGGAGGCTAGGTCTCGGGAAACACAACCGACCAAGGTTACATGTATGGAAAGTCTTAACCGACTATTATTTGATCTAGTTGGAAAACACTCTTCGTCTTGGGCCTTTCTTCATGGGCTTCGATTAATCCTTGGGCTTCTTTGATCATCACGTGCACCAGGTACCCTTATGCTGGGGTACCCGCAGAGTATAACCTCGTCATTAGCCCCCGAGTACTTGCTTGCCTCGAAGAGTCGAGCATGTGCTCCCTTCATCGTGCACGTCATAGTTTTCTTAGCTTGTTCTTCTGACCCGATGTAATTCTTCAAGCTCTAATTTGTTTCAATTGTATGTGTATGCTAACCGAGGGATACTGACATAGTAGGCCTGATTCACTCGAATATCGAGCTCAGTTAACCGCACATTTGGGCGAAACCATACTAGCCTTCAGTCAGACTCGAGTCCCCGGCTCGAGCCTGGAATGCAGTCGAAAGATTTTGCCTAGGGATATTGACATAGTAGGCCTGATTCACTCGAAAATCGAGCTCAGTTAACCGCACATTTGGGCGAAACCATACTAGCCTTCAATCAGGTTCGAGTCCCCGGACCGAAGCTGGAACACTTTTGAAACTTTTGCCTAGGGATATTGACATAGTAGGCCTGATTCACTCGAAAATCGAGCTCAGTTAACCGCACATTTGGGCGAAACCATACTAGCCTTCAATCAGGTTCGAGTCCCCGGACTCGAAGCTGGAACATACTGGACAGACTCGACTCAGGCCGTTGTAGGTCTTACTGATTCGTTCTGCAGTTTAACTTTTGATACCTAACGCGTCCGTCAGGATTTTCATCATGTCTGTTGACACGGAAAATTTCAAGGGAAAACACTGTTGGAGCGTCCCTCGGCCCATCTCGATTGCTCGGCGGGTCTTACCTTTACATTTGCGTATGCAGCATCCGAAACATCTGCGATTGGCATAGTTCGGGAATTTATGAAGTTTGATTCTTTGCTTTGTGAGTACTTAATGCTTTCAATCGAGCCTGTATTCGAGTGAATTTTTCTTACCTTGTTTGGAAATCTATGGGAGCGCGACAGCGCTCCCATGGGAGTAGCCCCCGAGATTGTGGTTTATTGTCTTGCAATAGAGGACAATCTCAAATCATCCTTTTACTCTGCTTTTTGTCAATCGAAATATTTTGTCTTTGAAATCTATGGGAGCGCGAGTAGCCCCCGAGATTATGCTTTATTTCGTTTGAAGTAGAGGATAATCTCAATAATTTTGCTCCTTTTTGATCAATCGCAACAAATTTTTGATATGCTCCCATGGGAGTACCTTTGCTAGTCGAATCCTTGCGTCGATTGTAGTCTCGAACCCACCACTCGAATGTGGACGTTATCACTGCCCCTGACGTCATTCATGACGTGTTTGGCGTGCGCCCGCCAATTTGACAAGACGTGTCTGTGTGGGCCCAATGCTCAGAGTTTTGACCGCAGAAGACGCCGTTTCAGCTTTGATTTGACCGGACGTGGCGAATTTTTCGCCGCGCCATCATAACCTCCTAGGGTTTTGTGCGTAGTGGGCGACGTGGGATGCGACGGTTGCTCTCTGCGCCCGCCACGTGTACGGCCAGATGCTATGTGCATTTGGACGGACGATTACGATGGGTTTTGCGTTGTGCGGTAAGTAGCAATATTTGCGCAAGATTCTGATTTACTTGCCATTCACTTCCTCTGTTCCTCTTCTTCCTCGCGCACCGCACACCATTGCTCTGCCTCCCAAGCTCCTTGCCGCTTGCTCCTTGCGCAATGGCGCCAAAGAAGATCAAGCGTGCCGCTGCAACTGCCTCCGCCACCGATCCATCGGACAAGGGGAAGGATGCGGCCGCGGCGAGTGAGCCTGCCGATGCGCTTTGAAGATCCCCGGTGACTGGACCAGATCCAGTGTAACCGAGGATACCCTTTCTGAATATCGTCAGAAGGGTTGGCTGCCACCAGCTGACCAGCTGGCCGCGCGTGCTCCAGGTCTGGAGGTACGCCCTGACCCTCGCAACGGCGAACGCGTCTGCTTCGCTGAATTCCTTCCCGCGGCTTCTCTCTCCCTTTGCATGATTTTGTGCGAGGGCTTCTGTACGCCTATGGCCTACAGATTCATGATCTTACTCCCAACAGCATTATGCATATCGCCTGTTTCATGGTGCTTTGCGAGTGTTTCTTGGGAGTGTCCCCCAGCTGGGCATTGTGGAAGCATATCTTCAAGGTGCGCCACAATTGCCGGGGTAAACGCCCTTGCCCGGTGGGTGGATTTCAAGTACAAGTGCGAAGCGATTCGCATTACTTTAGCTTGAAGACAGTCGATCTGCCCAAGGTTGGCGGACCAAATGGTTCTATGTGCCAGTCGACCAAGTGGTGCTCCCAGCTTTTTCGATTGAGAATCCTCCGAAGAAGACGGTGGCCTGGGACCACCCCATCTCTCCTGCTGAAGCCAAAGAAGCCACCCCTTTGCTGAATGAGATTGGAAAGTTGCTGAAGACTGTTTCTGGTATTCAGTTGATCAGCACTTATTTGAAGATGCGAGTGTGGCCCATGCGCCTTCGTGCCCACCCGATGTGGCAGTATGAGGGTCCACTCGACAACACCAGGATGAGCGCCTCCGAGTTGACGCCAAAGGAGCTCAGTGCTCAGGTGAAGAAAATCACGAGCATCAAAGCTTCCACAAAAATCGACTTCAACTTTTCCCACGTCCCCTACGGGCCAGAGAAGGCCTTACCCGCAGTGAGTGATTCTTTTTTGCCGTTTTTATGCCTCACCATCTGCCTTTGCATCCTTTTTGCTTCCGTTCTTATGATTATGAATTGTACTTGCTATATAGGGTCACTCGACTACCACCTCTCTCCCTCCTCTACCCGAAGCCGGGCCTACTGTGGAGACGGCAGTACAGGAGGAAACCAAGCTCCCATTGCTGACCCTGCTTCTGCCCACTCGACTCCTCAGGAGAATCCCGAAGAAGAAACAGGAGAAGAAGTGGAACAGATTGTAGCGGATGCTTCGGATGAATCAGATGCTGAGCAAGGTCCTCGCAAGCCTAAACGCCAGCGTTTGGTTCTTCCGGAGTCTTCGAGTACAGAGGATGAGCAAGGGGACACCGGAAATTCGGGTATCCCTTCTCCTGCCAAAAGCCACCCCCTGACTGTCTCCCCTCTGGCCTCTCGTCCTCCTGCCACTTCGAGTAACACCTCTCGACTGGGTGTTTTCTCTCTTGGTGACGAACCTGAGTCCGATGAAGAAGATGAGCCAAGGTTTGCTTAATGTTATATTCTTATATTTGCAGCCGCGCCTTTATGGTTTTGTTTTTTGATTGCATGTGCTTTTGCTTTTTGATACTAGTGGCAAATCGCCATCTCCCCCTCCAGTCGCGGACACATCGATTGTGGCGCAGCCATCCACCCTTCCAGAGGCAGCACAAGGCACCGTTCTTGAAGCGGCCAAGGACGCAACTGAGCTGATGGTTGCCAATTTGAACAAGGAGAAGGCTGCCCCAACCGCGGATGTCGTGGCTTCCTCCTCCAAGCCTGCCTCTTGGACTGATCACGTGAGTGCTTCTGTTATTACTTATACTTGAAAATTTTGTTTCTTCTGCACTCGACGATAACATGCGTATTCTGTTTCAGCCTATGTATGCCGCCCTGGCCCCTTGGGTCCAGTCCTTTGTTCGGGTGGAGCAAGAGAGGGACTCCCTGCAGTCAACTTCGACTGAGCTTGCGCGTAAGTGTTTTTTGCTAAAAACTTTTCCCTTCTTTTGAAGTTATGATACTAATCGAGAATGTTTTTGAACTCCGCAGAAAACAAGAAGTCAGCTGAGGAGCAAGTGGAAGGCCTGAAGAAACAAGTGCAGGACTTGCAAACCAAGCTCTCCACCCAGCAGTCTGAATCGAAGAAAGCACTTGCTGATGCTCAGGACGCAACCACTCGCCGGATAAGGAGCTTGCTGCACGTCTGCTGGGCTTGGCCCGTTCTGCCAAAGGTGAATGTACTATTTTTGCGAGTAGCTCTTTGGTTATTTTAGCAGCTTTTGCTCATAACTTATGCTTTCTGAATTTTGAAGGTTCCGAAGGCACCTCGGCTTCCACTAAGCCATCGAGTGACTCACTGTCACTCGATGATGCAATAACGGAACTCGAGTCTGTGTTGTCCAAGACCAAAGGCGAACTGGCTACCATGACCAGCACCCTTAGCAATTTGCACGCGGGGATGTGTCCTACAGCCGCCGCTCCCTCGACTGCAGAAGGACTGGCTGCAGCTTTTGGCGAAAGATCGTCGATTGTGGCGGATTTTGCCCGCGAACTCACGGTACGCGGCTCGGAGTACACCCTCAGGCTTTTGTTAGGCAATGGTGTAGAGGCCGATTTCGACAGTGCTTTATCGGACTACCCGAAAAAGCCTGATGGAAGGCCGCTATCATTCAGGGGTGTAACCGAGCCAGCTACTCGTCTGAGCGAAATCTGCGTCCAGACTATGGAGCGCCGGGCTGAAGCTGTTAGGGCTCAGTCGCGTAAAACTAGGGCAGAATCCATCTCACAGGCCTAGGAACTTTTTATTCTGTAATTTGATTACTCGAACCTGGCATGTATGCTTTTGCTACTTATGTTTATGCTAGTATATGCTTTTGGGTGCTATTGTTTGAATGAAATTTGCTGAATCATCTGAATTTTTGCAACTTCGTGTGTCCGGGCTTCTGAATGTTGCGTTTTATGAACCAGCCACAAGAGTGCGAGTTTGGTGGACCTTCTCCTTCTCATATTCGAACATCTAGTCGAGCAAGGGATGATACGAGGGCACTTGCTCTTGCAAAGAATCGAGTGAGTGAACTAGAGCAAGAACTCAAAAACACTCGATCTGAGTTGGAGCTACTGCGTTCCAAGCCAAGTTTTGCTACCCAACGCGAGGATTATGTTCTTGGCGAGATGGACCACATAAACAGGCAACTCCAATGTGAGTTTATGACACCATTTTTGCTTAAAAAGTTTTCTTTGCTTGCATTATGCTTTGGACCAATAGTTTTTTGGCCTTTTGCAGGTTTTGTTCCCGATGCCCAGCAAGAAAATAGGAGGGTCAACCGACTCCTTGATAGTGCTGTTGATGTACCAACTACTGGCAGGCAGCATTTTTATTTGGACAAGGTGCACGCTCGCACACTTGCTACTTTGAAGGATCGAGTATGGCGAAACGCCCAAGTGCTCGAGATGTGCAGACGTATCTTCACTCGCCTAAATTATGCGCTTTTCCCGTCAGGGCCTCAACCTCAAGGCTTGTTTCCCTTGATCGATATCTTTCGAGTGACGGACTCAGTCAAAGAGTCTTTGATGCAGCTTGCTATTCTTGGATCCAACGCCACTATGGCTTACATCCGAGACCGTAAGCCAAACTTTTCGATTCGACCTCCTGCGACTGGTACACTTGTATCTCAATCACATTTGATCGAGACACGCTCTGCTGCTGAGGAACTCATCGATTGCTGCAAGGAGCAGCTTTTTGGTTCTGTACTGGATACAAAGGATGAGCCAGATTCTTAACTTGTAAACTTTTTGAAATCCTAGGCATTCTCCCACTGTAAATATGTTATCTTGTATTTGTGGCGAAATATTTATATGCGTATATTTATGACAGCCCCCGAGTCTATCGAGTGGGATTTTTGAGTAGTTTTGCCAGCCCTCGAGTATATCGAGTGGGTTGTAGTATTTTTGCTTGACCCAGCCCCGAGTATATCGAGTGGGTTTTGTAGTATTTTGCTTGACCCAGCCCCGAGTATATCGAGTGGGTTTTAGTATTTTTGCTTGACCCAGCCCCCGAGTATATCGAGTGGGGTTTTGTAGTATTTTGCTTGACCCAGCCCCCGAGTATATCGAGTGGGGTTTTGTAGTACTTTTGCTTGACCCAGCCCCCGAGTATATCGAGTAGGGCTTGGGTTTGATGCTCGAGCCCCCGAGTGTTTGAATAGGGTAAACAATAAAAGGCATATATGAGGAAAATGTATCTTTATTCGAAATGTGTTTTCGACCAGCAAGCCGCCTCATTAAAACCTTCCAGTCCCCTTAGGTACCCTGGTAAGGGAAAAGAGTGCGTCTGAAACCTGCTGGTTCTTCCGATATTATGCGCCTATTACATATCTATTCATAGAACTGACGCAGATGCGTCGTTCTATATACTAGTGTGACTTGACGACATGTTGACCGTCTCTGATCCTTCACTCGCCTGCCCCTTGTGCTTCATCGCGTCGTTGATGACCTTGAGCCCTCTGTCGATTGCCTTTTTCTTGCTTTCTGGTAGAGGTGTATTGGAGACTCAAGCTCGGCGAGTGATTGCTCCATCCCGTACATCTCTGAGATTTTGCTGAAGTCACGGTCACATGAATCTGACCTTTGAAAGTTCCCGTTGATCGTGATGACTCCTTTTGGCCCTGGCATTTTGAGCTTGAGGTAGGCGTAGTGTGGGACGGCCATGAATCGAGCGAAAGTGGGGCGCCCAAGTATTGCATGGTATTGTGATTTCCAATCGACCACTTCAAACTCAATCGACTCGGTTCTGAAGTGAGTAGGGTCTCCAAACGTAACATCGAGTTGTACGGTGCCTTCTGGGAGCACTGCTTTGCCTGGGACGATGCCGTGGAAGGTACTTGCGGACTTTGGCAGATTTTCGACTGATTTGTTCATTCTACGCAGCGTATCTGCAAAGATTATGTTGAGACCGCTACCTCCGTCCATGAAGACCTTGGTCATGGCGTAGCCTCCAATTTGAGCGTCGAGCACCAAGGCTGCATGCCCTGGTCGATATACTGCGGGTGGGTGGTCCTCTCGATTGAAGGTAATCGGAGTTTCTGACCCTTTCAAAAAATTGTGATGGCTGGGGGTGCCATGACCGCCATATTGACGTGTCGAGTGTGTAATTTTTGCTCTCTATTGGAGGGACGTCCTCGCTGGATCATGTTCATCTGCCCGCGAGTTACGGGATATTTTTGTTCATCTCCCTGCTGCATCTGGTGCACGGCTGCTGCCATTTGTGTTCCCGTAACGGGTTGTGCTGGCACCATGTATACTGGTGTCGATTGCGCTGGTGCTGGTGCAGTATACACCTGAGTAGACTGTGTTTGTGGTGGTATGGAATATACCTGTGCTTGTTGTACTTGTTGCGGTGCTGGATATGCCTGAGCAGGTTGTGCTTGTGATGTAGTCGATGGAATCTGCACTAGTTGAGGAGGTGCACGCCCATCTCTTTGCAGTCGCAGTATATGTTCAATCGCAAGTTGATCAAATTCCCTGCAATTTCTCAGCGAGTGGTTAGAGCGAAGCTTACCATCATCCCCTTTGTAAAGATGGAACCTGCAATAATCGTCCATCTTCTCCTCGATTGAACGCTCAGGATCTTTGTCTGCTCGCCTGCGCCACTCTGGCCTTCTGTAGCTATCTCGGTCGTCGCGTCTGTGCTCTCGACTGTCACGTCGATCGTCTGTACGGTGGTCTCGATTACCTCGGCGATCGTCTGTATGATGATCTCGATTATCACGATGATCGTCGGCTCGTCTGTCAGTTTGGTCGCGACTGTCCCTTGACTGGACAAAGCCTGCTGCAATGAAGTTTGGATGGTCATCGTCGTGATAACGATTCTTGCGTTTGCGCCTTCGATCATCTCTGTAGCTATCTCTGCGGTCTCGACTGCCCCCTCGTGATTTTCATGTGATGCTACAGGTCGATTGCCTCGTACGGAGTCTTCTCCGTCTGCCCACTTTGTTGCGAGTACCATGAGTGCGGCCATTGTTTTTGGGTCTTCTCGACCAAGTGTTTCTTTGAAGTCTTCCCTCCAGAGTCCGTTTTTGAAGGCGTCGATTGCCCTATCTTCTGATACGTTGCCTACTGAGTTACGGATGGTGGTCCACCGCCGTATGTACGATCTCAGAGATTCATCTGACTTTTGCTTGCAGGTCCGGAGCTCCTCGAAGGTTTTGGGGCGCTCACATAGAGGCTCGAAGTATTTGATGAAATCACCCTTGAAGTGTTCCCACGAATCGTAGTATGATTCGGGTAGCGATTTGAGCCAATCGCGAGCCGTTCCTTCCATCATAAGTTGTATGTACTGCATAGCTGTAGTTGTGGTACCGCGCTGACATCCGACTGCCAGCCTGTAATCTTCTAGCCAGCCTGATGGCTCTTGTTTGCAGTTGAACTTAGGCGTGGTAGCTAGCGAAAATTTCTTGGGCATACGAGCCTCCCGGATCCGTCGAGTGAAGCATAGCGCTCCACATGGCCCGATTTCTGCTTCCGAGTCTGAGCTGTTGCTGTATGACCTCCTCGAATGGCTCCTACTGGAACGATGACGACGTGAGCTTTTTCGACTGCTCCTTCCCCGAGGGCTTCGACTGCGACGATCCCGATCTGTATCTCTCCTTGGAGTTGCTTGTGGATGCTGTATGGCTTGTGCTGCTATTGCAAGTTGTTTGTACAGTTGGAGGTGCTGATCCCTCTTTGGGTCTCCTGCAGGAGGTTCGATTGTTCTGAGGTAGGTGCCTAGCGTCATCAGCGCCCCGGCTGGCTCAGTAGGTATGGGAACTCCTTCCGCGTCGACTGCCATGAAGGCTGGGTTTAGGTTCCGAGTGACCGCTGCACGATCTGCGTCTCCGAGGTTGATGAATCGTGACCTATTCGCGGGGTCGTTTCTGCCCGTTGAACTCGTAGACAATGCTCTTCGCCGGCACTCGATATGCTGGCTTGCTTTTTGCGTTCTTCGAGTACTGCTCGGTAGTTTTTTAACCGTATCGATTCTTGCCATTGGAAATATTGTAAGGTTAATACCTCTTCTGGAGTTGCGTTTGCTGGTAGCATCGTGCAGCTCTCGATTACTTTGCTCACTTTTCTCCGCCATCTCTGCGGTGATGGTCAGCGTGGTTGTTCCATCTGGCATGGTGACTGTGCAAGGGTATTCTGTAGGTCGACGGCATGTTGCGGCTGCTGATGTTTCTGCTGTACTCGCGGTATACCTGGTACGGTACCACCCGATCCTCCATCCATGTGCTGCTGATGCGTTTTATGGATTCGGCGTCGTCGTCCAGGCTCATGTTGGAGTTGCTTTGCTTGTTGGGGTTTCCGCCACAATCGAGTATGTCTTCGAGTGCTTTGTCCAGGCTGTCTGCGTCGCAGGTGAATATCTCGTGGCTAGCACGGATTTCTGGGCCGTTTAGATCGGCGAGATATATGTTGTCGTCTATGTTCTCTTCGTTCCCCGCGACGTCATTGCAGTCGACGATGTCGTCGAGCGACTCGATTGAGTTGTTTGGGCGGTACGCAGATTCGATCTCGCTTCTTCCAAATCTTTTTGCCACCTCGTTACGGAACTCTTGCGAGGTCATGGACGTGGCAGAGTCGCTTGGCGATTGGATCGGGACGATCTGTGACGATGTTGCGCCCAAGATGGATAGTGTTGCAGTCGAAGCGTTGTCGATTGTCTCCATGTCGAGTGTCTCCACGTCGAGTGGATCTAACAGGTCCTGCACACCATCTTTATCGACAAAGAAGTTAAATTTTCCAACCGTAATATCCAAACCTGATTCGAGTCCGGCGAAGGCTTGCTGAGCTTCCATCGAGTGCGGCGTGAGCCTCCTTGGAGATTTTGGCGAGTGATCGCTTTTTGAATTGATGCTGGTGGATCTTGCCGGCGAGTTGCTGTTTGCAACGGTGGTTGGTGATTTGCTTTTTGATGATGCAGTAGGCGAGTTACCTTGTGCAGATGCGATCATCGGGTGGCCGCTTGATGATGAAACCGGCGAAACCGTGAGCCCAATACTACCTTTTCCCACAGACGGCGCCAATTGTCGAGGTGTGCCCTCGGCAATTCCCATGGTTGCTATACCTAGGGTTGATTGTGTGGTAGAGAACGCGTAGTATTGGTGGAATCGACGGCTGACAAGCTGGATTTACCCAGGTTCAGGGCCCTCGAGTGAGGTAAAACCCCTACTTCCTGCTTGTCTGTGTTTATGATTTGAATATGGAGGTTACAAGGGTTCGACGAACAGTAGATCTCGTCGAGGTTTTGGTGGCTATGGATTGCTTGTCCTTGATCGATCACCCTCCCAGCCTTTATATAGGAGGCTAGGTCTCGGGAAACACAACCGACCAAGGTTACATGTATGGAAAGTCTTAACCGACTATTATTTGATCTAGCTTGGAAAACACTCTTCGTCTTGGGCCTTTCTTCATGGGCTTCGATTAATCCTTGGTCTTCTTTGATCATCACGTGCACTAGGTACCCTTATGCTGGGGTACCCGCAGAGTATAACCTCGTCAGCCGGAGACTCCGGACAGGAAAAGCAACACAGAACAGCAAATCATGAAATGCAATAACTTTTGCAAGGAAGCTCCAAACGAGATGAAACCAACGAGGTTGGAAAGGTAGCGACAAGAGCTGACCTACATGGAAGGTGTCACAAATATGGAGGAGATATCACACATGGGAGGTGTGGACATTATCTCGAGGAGGACCGGTAATATTTCCAACACCGAAAACGCAACAAGTTTTCCATACGGACTCCGTTTTCAATGATCTTGGGCTTGCTCCGAAGATAATCACAAGCACAACAAGATCATGCATATACACATCATAGTCCATCATGTGAGGAGGATAACACAAGAGGAGAGTTTGACCTCTCTACAAGAGACGAACCGGTAAAACCTCCAACAACAAAAACACCACTAGATATCCAAATGAAATCCGTTTTTGATGAACTAGAGCTTGGTATGGAGGTGAACACAAGCTCTAAATTCTCACATAGATAAAAGCCAAATAAGAACCAAGAAAGATGATATGCCAAATATGCAAAGGTTTGAGCTCTCCACAAAGATGCGATCAAGTTACTCACTTGAGAGACCCTCTTGATAGTACGCCGTCTATCGTATAACCCGGTCTCCCACTAACACCACGAGACCGGTAAAATAGAAACCCTATCAAGATCATACCTTTGCCTTGCGCATTCCACTTGAGCTAGATGATGACGATCTTGACTCCCTCAAGCGGACCACCTTTCTTGATTGTGCTTGCTAGCACATGCTTGATGAAGACTTCTCTAAATACTCCCCCATACACCATTATGGGAGAGTCTCGCTTAGCTCCGTCTTCATGTATCCACTTGCGCTCCATATTCTTCTCTTGATATAGATGATGGCTTGGAGATAAACATGAAGTTCACTCAATCTTCTTTTCCAAGCCGTGCTTGCAATAAGCTCAACTCTTCACATGACCATTCTTCATATAAACCCTTGGATGGAACCTTGGTCATCATGTAATCTTCTAGAGTCCAACACATGAACTCCAATCTTTACCTATGGACAAGATCTACAAGTATATCTCAATGCAAACATTAGTCCATAAGGATTGTCATTAATTACCAAAACCACGCATGGGGCAACACATGCCCTTTCAGTTAGTCCTTCCCCTCGATGGCGGTGCCGTTCGCCGCCAAAAAGATGCCCAAGTTGGCAAGTTCATGTCATCCCTGGCCCAAATCCCATCTCTAGGGTTCGTGATGGGGAATCGAATTCCAGCGTCCCCCTGCGTTGCGCATCCCAGCCCCCTCCCGCGGATTCCTCGGCATGGGCTCACCGCAGGACACGTTCTACATCGTCCGGAAGGAGATCGTAATTCCACTAACCCTCACGCCAGTTACTGCAAATTTCGTCCTATGTTCCAAGTCAAAGCAAGAAACTCCATTGAATCATCGATCCGTCCAATTCCCTCCTCCAATTCCCACACAAGGCGGGCCACGGCATAGGCGCAGACGTGCGTGGCCAGGAGCAGCCAGGCAGTTTTGCCGGTTCGGTTCGCCGACCCGGCGTGCTGGCCGAGCTTCACCAGGTCTCGACCTCTGCTGCTCGGAGCTTGAGCAGGTCGCTTGTGGAGGAGGACGCCGCTTCGCTCGATGAGGAAGGGCTCGCGCGCGCGTTCGGGAAGGTGCTGGGGACAAGAGCGTCGTTTCTTCCACGGCCTCGACGACTTCCTTCTCAGCAACTTCATGGAAGGTTGTTGGCTCTGATCCATCAGCCTCGTGCCATTCTAGCTAAGTCTGATTTTTTTTTACCCAGCCTCTGTATGTCTGTTTAGGATGCTCATGTTTGGTTGGAGATCTCCGATGAGACTCACAAAGAAGTAAATTACCTTATCTCTCTGAGTTCCTGTGTTCTTTGGAGCGTACGAGTGTCAGATGTGGAGGAAAGGGGAAACTAAAGTTCAACAAGTTTCTTATTTATTTTGCCTAGCCATCCAACCTCATAAACAACCAAAGCCTACACTGGTACGTGGTACAAAATGCCATATGATTGAATTGAGCCTATTTTTCTTGCCAGTTCTGTTCTGATAGACTGATTTCTCCATTGAACTGCAGAATTGTGTGTTTATTTTGGACCATATACAAGAGAAACACCTGCATTTGTTTGGAGATGAAGATGCACCTGCAGAGAGTATTCAACCGGCAGAGAAGTTGACACTGGCTTAGCTATATTTGACACTGGCTTCTCGTTATGTGCTTTTAGATTGCTTAAGCAGTGAAGTTGTTGTCATTCATGATAACGGAGTCGCTCTGTGCCAGGAAACAACGTCATTCAAGTAAGGGAACGCTCAAAATCGCTGCCACAGCGGCATCCGAGTAGGCGAAGACTCGGAGTCGCTGCTAGAGGACGGCGACATCAGAGTAGGCGAAGGCTCGACTTTCAGGAATAGGTATATACATAGGTAAATTTGCCACTTCAACGGGTTGATCAACTAAAAAAATGATTTTTTTTCACCCGTTGCAACGCACGGGCAGTTTGCTAGTCTTTACTATAACTAGCAAACGTGCCCGTGCGTTGCTACGGGCGAGATAAAATAAATGGAAGGCCCACTTAATTTGTCGTTTCGTAACACAAAACCCGGCGTATACACGGATCCGTCAAATGTTTCAGTTGAGAAAAAACGTGTTTGGTTCTCTGCTAAACTGCATCTATTCGACCGAAGAAATGGCATTAGTTTTCTCGGGCAGTTACCTTGATCCATTTGGGGCAGAAGAATAGTGAAAGCTATACAAAATGGGATGGTAATCCTCTAAGCAAGGAAAGACCTTTTAGGCTATGATTGACATTTACACCATAATAATAAGTCAAGTAGTATATTCAGTTACTTAGTACTCCCTCCGTTCACAAAAGGATGTCTCAATCTTTATGTCTTAAAGATTGAGACATCCTTTTGTGAACGAAGTGAGTAGTAAATTCAGTACTTGGATAAACGATTTGGTGGACAATATTTAACCAGAACCTTGCATTTATCAAGTGAAATTGAAACTCTAGGTTTCAAGATAAATTATTAAAGTGCTTCGCCATAGAGAAGATTGTTTACACATACTTGCAAACTGATCATGATCCTTTTCTCTAGTAGCTTAGATAAATTATAGAATGATAGCATTGTATCTTCAATCCAAAAACAGCTTGGTGCACATCCCACGAACTGCATTTTCCACTGCAGTAAGACACGATGAGAACTGAAGGTGTAGTTAGGATGAGCATTTGTACCTTTAAATTGTAACATATTAGTAAATTAAGTAAACAAAAGTAGACCTTAAATGAGACAAATAGACATGCTATAGAAATAGGCTCTCTTACAGACGAGAAATTAAACATGGCAAGATCAACATACATTCCATTATTAAAAAAGGCTCCGAGATCAACATACATAATACGCTATTCAATTGCTGCTAAATGGCAAGTAATTATGCACTAAACTAATATCTATGTTTCATCTATGACAAAATTCATGTGAAAAAAGATGTTTAGTCATACCTGCAAGAAAACAACCGAATTGAAGTGCAAATACAACTTCTGAATCAAACAACACGCACATGTAAGATGCATGCACATATCCCAAGGCCAGGAGGCCTCTCACGATTGGGAGGCGACGGGGAAGGCGGATGGTGGGCGGCGGCGGGGATGGATCCCACGCCTCTCGCGATTGGGAGGCGACGGAGAAAGCGGATGGGGGGCGGTGGCGGGGACGGTAGTAGCAGGGTGGTTGACTTGTGGCTTATCGCCGGCGGCCGTTGCGATTTCGCCGGTCGCTGCCGCTCAAAGGAGGGAGGAAAGGAATCGGGTCGGTGGGCAGGATAGGGTTGAGGGGCTAGATGCAAAATGACGATTTATGTATTGGACTGCGGGTTGATTTGCATGTTTCTGAGGGGCTAAAGTGTAAAATCGGCGCGACGCACGAAGCAGGACGTACGACCGCCACGGTTACTCGTATTATATAGTAGAGATACGAGTAGTGTTTCTTCCTTCGTCCGTTCGGTGGTACGTCGCGCCAATTTTGCTATTTGGCCCTTCCAAAACTGGAAAATCAACCCGCAGTCCACACTTACCGGTTCGCTTACATCGGCAACGCGTTGACCATCGTCTCTAACCTCTCATCCCCGACCTGCCTTCATGGAACCCTAGCACAGGGTGCCGCCGCCACCCCGCCCCCTGCCTAGTCACCCTCCAACTCCGTCCCTCCTCTAGCTCCGCCCCGCCCCGCTCCGTGGTCAACCTGCCTCCAACACGATCGATCCCCACCCGTCAAGGCGCCCACCTACCTGCCCTCGTACACGCAACTCGATTGGAGGGGATAGGTGGAGAAGATCGAGCTTGTGCACGCGTTCCCCGCCGGCTCGGTCCGTTGTACGGAGAAGATCGTGGCCGTGGTACGTCGCTCCCACCCCCGTGCCGCACGGAAAATAAACCAGCACCCCCTGCTCTGAGTTCTTCTCGTTCCCCTTCCTTCTTTGATGAGTGGAGCAAACTCGAGCTCCGACGGCCTGCGCGGTTGGAGGAATGGGGAAGCGTCGCACCTAGACGCTGAGATCTGCCAATCCAGTGCCGCCGGTGGCCGGGGCTGCTGCGAGAATGGCCACAGGAGGGTTGCTGGTGGCGCGGTCGACCTAGGGCCTCACCCTCCGGTCCCTTAACCCTCTTCTCATCCCTCCTCGCTCTCTGCTACGGTCTGTTCAGTTCGATTTCACAGGAATAATTGCAAAATTAACTCAATTTCCGGAGTTCAAAGATGAAGAGAGGGAAAATGTCACTGCTTCGTGCGTACCGCCGTTGGTCGGTTTCTCTGTTTCATTGTTATTGCTGCTACAGACCGCAAGAACTCCTGTCGTCGTCTACTCCACTAGGCCATTCCGTGAGCTAATCCCCTGCAAACATTGCTGCTTCTGCCGCTGCCCATGGAGCTTCCCCGCCCTGCTGATGCTGCTTCTGTGTTTTGTCCCCGAGAAGCGACCGCTAACCCGCGTCTGCTGCTCTCCTATTCTGGATGAGTCTGGTCCTTTAGCATAGGAGAGAGAAGAAGCGTGAAAGAAAAAGAAGAGAGAAAGAGAGCATGTGCGCTGCTGAGTGGATGGGTACTAAACATGTGGATGAGAAATCAGTACACGTGCAGTGTTTTGGTAGTGCACACGTTCAGTAGGTGCACAGGTTCGACAAAGGCAGCATATGCACCTCAGGTTAGAAGAAAATACGTTCTTCAGAAATTTCACTTAGAGACTCTAGCAAGTAGGAGTAAAAATTAAAGTTTTCAAAGAAGAAAATGAAATTGTGCACTAAGAAGTACAAAAATGTATGATACATAAATTTGACTCGGGAAGTGCAGGAAAAATGTAAAAACAAATATCCTATGAGGAGTGCATGAAAAATGTAAAAACAAATATCCTATGAGGAGTACATAAGTGATTGTCGATGCACAACGCAACGTGGATGTCCAATGCAGTTTCTTAACGTCCATATATAATACATTATGCACGGAATGGGCCTTTCTTGAAGTTGACACAACATCAACATCATTTCCTAACTGTGGGACCACAACTGCCAAAATAGACATGCCATTTTTTAAGGTAGCACGAAACAAAGAAAGTGACTCTAATTTCTTACGAAAAAGGGATCTCGCTTGATCATAAAAGAAAGGTCCATTTTAAATCAACTGATCGTCAATCCACTTTCAATTAATCGACGATTGCTCTTCTTCTATTCTGAATGTCAAAGTGTAGATTCAGAAAAGGTAAGCCTACTTGCATTGATGGCTCTCTTTACCGATATGTATAGCTGATTTGTTATCTTACACTTCTTTGACATGTATGAATCGTTATTTCATGAGCCCGTAGCAACGCACGGGCATTTTGCTAGTCTTTCGGCATGCCCCTCCACTCTATCTCGGTTGATGAAAATGCGGCCGAGTTGGGATCCTTGTCTCGGCCTACGAAAATCCTAGTTCACTATCACTGCAATAGCCATTTCGAAGTCATCGTCATCTTCTTCCTCCTCCGACGACCATGAGTTGTCGAAGATCATCTCCCTCAACCTCTTCATCTACAAAAACAACTCATACAATTATTTCGTCGAAAACTTCAAGTGCGGCGGCGGTGAGAAGCTCGGGCGGCGGCGTCAAGCCGGTACCGAGCACCTGCAAAATTGCTGCGGCCGAGAAACTGCACAAAATCGACGGAGAGGCTTTGGAAGAACCCATGCCTTGGTCACGCCCCAAGCTCGCCGTAGCCGAATCGATTTGGCCAGAAGTTGGCCAGCCAAACCTTGATTACGGTGCCACAAATGCTCCGCGGTGGTCCTTCTATGTCCTCCTCTTCCTCCGGCGGTCATGTGTTTGCTCAAACGACGCCGAAAAAGGTTTGGCTAGGTGTGGTTTAGAGGAGAAAACACGGAATTTTCTCCTCTAACCAGTTAACTAGAGAAGGAAATGTCGGGAGGAAATAGAGATGATGGAGATGAGTGCTCATCGTATTCCCTCGAGGAAAGCAGAGACCCTTACGGAAAGATAAAAATTAATCTGGGCTCGCTCACGCAACCACAATCACAATGTACGTGCAATATTTTGTAGCCAACCCGTTTCGAAGTCATCGTTTGGCCCGTACAGTGCTGTCTCACGCACTCGTCTACATCTCTTGTTCCTGGTCGTCATGTCTGGTTTGCACCACCTCGGCTTTGGTATTCGCTTTGTGATTTCTGATTAATAAAGCGAGGATGTTCTTAGAAAAAAAAAACTTAACTTGGTGCCTCCGTTTTTCTGAAAAAGAAAACTTGGATAAAAATCCTCGTTCCCCGTCTCAAAAAGGAAAAAATAACAAGAAAAGGCTCCCTCCCATCGTCTCAGAAGAACCCTTTGCTCCCAACGGTGTCCCAACCCCTATCCCACCCCATATTCGCCGTCGCGTGCGAAGATGCTCAACATCAACCTCTTCCGCAGGGAGAAGCGCGGGGACACTGAGCTCATCCGCAACTCTCAACGTAGCTGCTTCGTCGACCAGTCTGCCGAGGTCGTCGACGAGGGCATCGTCCTCGACGAGGCGTGGCGACAGAGTGAGAACTTGACAAGGACATTGCCACCCAGAAGATGAATGTTGTTGCAACCATGGCATTGCACAACTACATTCGTTCTCATATGATAGAGAATATATCCATTTTAAGCGTTATGATAGGGATCCAGATAATGTGCCAAAACTTTCGGAACGATATGTTAGTTCTTCCCGATGCTTTAGATTCGCTGACTCCGGAAGCGAACAATGCTGAAATGGATGGATTCAGGGATGATCTAGCTACTCCATTGCTCTAGGATGGCGATCTTCATGGCATCTTACATATATTTGCCCATGTGATGCTTTTGGACTTGATACCGCCACTGAAATTATACTTGTATGAGACTTGATACGGCCATTGAAATTAACTTGTACTCCCTCCGTTCCAAATTAGATGACTTCCATTTGTCCACATGCGGATGTATCTAGACATGTTACAAGTATAGATACATCCGCATCTGGATAAATGAAAGTCATCTAATTTGGAACGGAGTGAGTATGAGACTTGATGCCACTGAAATATTCTTGTATACTTGTGTTCACATTACCAAAATATTTTCTATATTCAAATGCAAAATTTTCCCTCTAAACTCACACATGCACAGCCAAAACTGCTCTTTACAGCCGAAAACTGCTCTCTGCTACAGACAAAAATCGCACCCAAAAAAAAGGTGAGCAGCGCTACCGAACTGCCCGGCCCACGAAGCGCAAAGCCCACTCGGATACAGCCAGCCTTACTCGCAGGCTTAGAAAATGGTCAGCAAACCGGACCTGACCAGGCTGGAAGTAGCAGGCCGGCCTAAAAACAATGGGCTTTCGGCCCGACGAAGCGGAGGAACGTTTCTTGGCGGCTCCGTTCGGGACGCAGGAGTCGAAAATAAAAACCTGGGCACTCGCCGTCTCGAAAAGGAAAAAGAAACAGAGGCTCCCTCCGTCGTCCGTCGCAAGACCCTTGCTCCCCGCCGCCGCCGCCGCCCCTATCCGCCGCCGCGAGTGACGATGCTCGACCTAAACCTCTTCCGCGAGGAGAAGGACGGCGACCCAATGGAACCGGGGGGCGGCCCCTGTGAATCTACAAAAAAGAAGGGCGGCGACCCTGAGCGTGTTCGCAACTCGCAGCGCAGCCGCTTCCAGTCCGTCGACGTCGTCGACGAGGTCATCGCCCTCGACGACGCGTGGCGCAAGAGTATGAACTCCTCTCCCGACGCCCCCCACCTCAAAACCTTCCGGATTCCGCGGTACCTGACTCCCAGGATTGTTTATCGCCGCAGGGCAGTTCGAGCTCGACAAGATCCGGCAGGAGCTCAACAAGACCAGCAAGGAGATCGGCAAGCTCAAGGCCGTACGTTCGCGTTGATTTGGTTTGATTTGGTTCTTTTCCATCTCGTCGGGGAGCTCTGGATTTTTATGTGACGGTGGGCGTGTCTCTCTGCAGAAAAAGCAGGATGCGACGGAGCTGATTCAGAGCACGGAGGAGATTAAGGGCAGGCTGGCCGCCAAGGAGACGGAGGTGCAGAAGGCCAAGACCGACCTCGATGCCAAGCTCGTCACCATTGGCAACATCGTGCACGAATCCGTGCCCGTCAGCAACGACGAGGTGCGTTGAAAGTGCGAACCTTTCATTTAGTGGTTTTAGAGATAACCAAGGGGATATTGGTTTGTGAAAGATGTGAGTACTTGTAGTAATTTTTGTGGGAACTACTACTCCCTCCGATCCATATTAATGGTCTCAACATTGTCTAGATACGGATGCATCTAGTCTAAACACTTAACTAGATACATCCGTATCTAGATAAAGTTGAGTCCATTAATATGGATCGGAGGTAGTAGCTCCAATTTAACCTAGCCCTCAATCCTGTTGCTGCTGCTAGAATTCCTACACTATATTAGTTAAGTTGAATTTGCTTGTATGCCTATTCTGGATGGCTAGCTCGCTAGGTTCAATTATAGAACTGTAAAATCTGCTGGTGAGCTTTGTTTCGCATAACCAATGTAATGACATCTCAAGTGGTCTAATATATCCTTCTTACAGGCTGACAATGTTATTGTGCGGACATGGGGAGAGAGGAGACAAGAGGGTAACTTGAAGAATCATGTGGATCTTTGCATAATGCTTGACATTGTAGATTTGGAGAAGGGTACATGCTCAAAAACATCCTCTGCTGGTTGAATAATGCTTTCTCATATTATGCTTCGATTAGCTTGGTTCAAGTTTGATTCAAAGTTCAAATTCATTTTCCTTTACCTGCCAATTGCTGTTGTAATAAATTGCTTCTTTTGTTGTGCTGGTTGTCATTCTAGAATGACCATCTGTAATTTTGTTCTGCCTCTCTGTAACACAACAACCTTTGTTTGCAACTTAGGGAGAATAGCTATTGGCAATAGTTTACATTCAAATATAGGTTGGCTTTCATAGATTTTGAAATAATCAGCACAGGCTTTATAATTTTTGTGGGTCTATCATCTATATGCACAATGTTGGGGGCATGCTTTGCTTTATAGCTGACACTTGTGTTAAGGAGTATTAGTATTACTCTAGGAGTCCGTATTAGACTAGATTTACTTTCTTGTATTCCATGTCATGTGTAATATATATATGCCCCATGGGCTTATCAATATAGACAAGTTGCATCCATAACAACTTGGACTATAAGGAGTAGTATTCGTGTGTTTGACTGAATTTTGCTATTTCAACTAGCATTGTTATAGCACCAACAAAAATCTCTGTTTTCAACTAGCGCTGTTGAGTTCGTTGTATTGAGACTTAAGTGTCTGGCATTCACCATCTTGTTTTACTATTTGCATAATATCTCATGGTTATTTCCTTGCTTTTTAAACTCCAGGCCAGCCTTTTCTCCATAATTTGTACAGAAATTGATCTGCGACAAGATTTAGACCCATGGCAAATAAGAAAAAAACTCACTTGCAGTTCAATCAACTTGCTTACAAAGAAAATTCTACATAGATAAAACACAAGGTTAAGAGCCGGATGAAAGATACACCTATTTAAAATGTGAATGGTTCATACTCTTGTCATGTTTGTTTGTTTCTATATAATCCAATCGGTACCGCTTTCTGCCTTTTGTTAATCTACCCTTCCTTTATAACTGATAGAGGTGTCCACTCAATGTTCGTAGGTGCCGATGTTGCTGGTGGAAGAGGTTACTTCTTGAAGGGCGATGGTGTCCTCTTGAACCAGGCATTGATAAATTTTGGGCTAGCATTCCTGAGAAAAAAAGGCTTCACACCAATGCAAACTCCTTTTTTCATGAGAAAAGAAATTATGGGAAAATGTGCCCAGTTAGCCCAATTTGACGAGGAGATCTACAAAGTAAGTCCACAGAGGTGTCCCCTTCTTGCATATTATGGTGTTATTGAGCAACTGTACTTTCATTTGTTTGTGTATAAAATTTGGCCATATTTTCCAATGCTTTCTCGGGGTATGCGTATTCTCCAGTTATCAGTTTGCCATTGTGTGTTAGCATATTTTCAGTAAGCATTTCCCAGTTCATTAAAGTTAGCATTGTGATAGGCATGCGTGTAATGGTTATCCCATAAGTATCCATCAATTCCAGTTCTAGCTATCTGACAAGTCTTAACATGTACAGTTCTGGGAGATGTCTTTGAAGCAACATTGCTTGTTTCAAATGGATACTGGTATATAACATCAGTCTGCTTTACTTATGCCTTGTTTAGATCAAAGTCTGATCAGTTATCGCCACTTACGCGTATGTACAAATCGCAGAATGATAAGGAATCCAAGCAGTTTGTTCATATGTTGAATTCTACGCTGACTGCAACTGAGAGGACCGTCTGCTGTATTCTGGAGAACTTCCAGAAGGAGGATCGTGTTGAAGTGCCAGAGGTATTGCGTCAATATATGGGTGGAATAGAATTCCTTCCTTTCAAGCGGCCTCTTGATAGCAAACAAGCTGCTGACTCCAAACCCAACAAGTCTAAGCCTAAGGTATGTTTGCCCCTCTGCTTTTCCAGTTTCCCAAGACAACATGTTAAGCCACCATCTGAGCGTATTTTGTCCTCTCCTGGCAGGGAAATGCAGCTTGAGCTGTAAGAGGGGTGAACTGAAACTTCTGTTTATTAATTTGTGGGTCGCTGTTTGTAGCATGATCATGATGCTGAAGTTTTGGTATCCCATATGGGATGTTTTGGTTAGAAAATATTGCAATCCATGATATTTGCACATAACTTACCACAAAGTATATTATTGTTTTTCATGACTTGTATTGTACCAATTAATGGTTGTTAGAGAGCTCTACTAATGAAGCGTAAAATGTCGAGAACTCCATTTTATTTGTTGTGGCTTGTTAAGGTTGGGGTTATCAGGCTGAAGTGTTTGAAATCACACTCGTACCTGAATAGCATAGCAGTGGTACTTAGGGCGGTGAATCAATGTCTGCTGGCGAGTGGCGGCGGTGGTGATGAGAATGGCGATGCCACAGCCCACTGTTATCTTGAGTTCTATCTTTTTTTTTTTTTTTTTTTTGCATTGCCTCTTCAGTTGTAGCAAGGTCACTATTGATGCTGAGCTGCTGAGTGTATTGTCAGGTTACGCTGTTTCTCCATGCTCCAGGCTTTCACTGCTGGATGTGACTGTAGCCCTTGAATTTATTCCGACCAGCCTGAGACGCACTTGGATACCCTTCAAACACCAGGCTGAGTAGCAGGGCCTCTGCCATGGTTACATTTTGAATCGAAGCACGTGCCGGTGTGGTGCCGATCTCACAAACTTTTTTGAACATCCGGTCGTCGTAGCTTGGACGTGACTATACGATGAACCCAAACTGTCGACCTGCCGACCCTTGCCGTGTATCGGTAGGATTGGTGACGAATCATCAAGGTTCCCAGGTGCAGAGGGACCATCACCGGAAATTTATGTATCGCCGATTGGGAGGATAGGACCATCTGACGGCCCGTATAAATGTTACTTAACAGCCTCCTACCCTCCATTAGGGTTGTTCAGGTCTGCGTTTTTAATTATCGCGCTGGCTAAAACACCCGACCCACTATTAAGGATAAAAAGTGAAAACTGAATCTGCAAAGGATTAAAATATGTGATCTTAGAATCATGACAAGGAACAATGGTCGGTTAATTGTGCGGATGTCGTCTTCTTTAGGGCACACATAGAAAAGTGCCTTGTTGTCAGGCAGAAGCTTATGAAAATAAATGTGTTAATCTTCCAAAAGAAATCTTCATTTTCAGCAGAGGTTTCAGAATAGACGTGGAGCTGGCCATGTTCGCCAATCCAATAATAACCATTTGTCAACAAGATGGGATTTTCGTCTAATAATTTGGTGACGACGTTTTATGGAGCATGTGCTTCTATGCAGGGGCGGCGCCAGGGGTATGCCCCTGTCTTCCCGGGAATACCCATGATTTTGGTGTAGCACAAGTATGTACGTATATACAGCCCAGCCCACGAAGGCAGGGACAAGTGCACATACACAGCCCAGCCCAGCCAACTTTTCTTCGCAGTTCGCACGAACGAACACAGCACGCATACAGGCTTTGCGCCTCTGCCTCTCCGCTCTCCCGTTCCCCACTGTTTCGTTCTTTCCTCTAGGCCCAGAGAGCCGCCGCCGCCGATTTCAACCTAGGGACGGCGACTCTGGGAAGTGAATCCATGGCGCGAGTCGCCGACCTGCTCCTCCGACCTCCGGGCTCTGTACTCGACCTGCTCGTCTGCTACTCCACGTCACCGGCCGCGCCGACGCTCGCCAGCCGGCCGCCGCCCCGCCCTCGACTCCCCGAGGCATGAGGCCCGCTCTTCGCCAGCAATTTCTCCCCCGCGGCTAGTTACCAGCAAGTTCTTAAATCCTGGTGCTCGCCTCCATCTAATTTCTAGATGCAAGTTCTTAATTTAGCAATTTCCCCATGTTTTGTTCATGTATTGCATTTTGAGCAAATTTTTTTTTTTTGGGATGAATACCCAGCCTCCAATTCCTGGCGCCGCCACTGCTTCTATGTAATAATTTCGGAACTCCCTTCTCAATAATGGAAAGTTTGAGTACCTTAGCTACCAACTCCGTTCTACTAATGATGATTGTGTTTCTGTTCCATAAAGCACCGAGTTTTTAAAAATGAAGGGTATTTACAAATGTGCCACGTCAACTACTCTTCCGCTGCCTAGGCTAAAAACATGGGTTCTTAAACGTTGCCACATAGGTGAATGGCTACATAATTTTAGAGGGCACACATGCATTAACAGTTAGAGACAACACTATAACTCTAGAAGAAAATACATCGTATACCCTACTTTTATTGTTATAAGATTGTCCTGTCAACAAAACCGCAGGTCACAGGCTTGCGGTTTCAGACTGCTAGCTACGCGACCGCCGTTTCTTGTCCGTATGTCCGTTGATCAATAAACTCCCAGGGTTAAATGTAAAAAAAAAAACTACACATGCCCTAATGGTTCAAATACACATGGACTTGATGAAAGCTCTAGAGTCCATTCCATTGACTTTATACGCTATTAAATTTAATCAACTCCAAATCTTCATGTAGAGTCGGCTTAAGAGACTACCCACTGTACGAGTAAGCTTATGTATAAGTAATTTTATCACTGAATCGAATTATTAGTTGACTCTATCTATGTGGATTCCATGTACATTTAAAATTATGTATGCGCACTACCAAAACTTAATTTCATAATCCTTGGGCTCACATTAAAACTCTCACATATGTGTTTTGAATGAACTAACCTACAAATAGCTAGACACATTATTGGTCCAAGTTAAGTCTTAAAAGACACGGTGACCTTCATTTTGGAATGAAGTGAGGAGTAACATGCTTGACCAGTATTGCTCATTGTGCAGTCAAGCAGAAAAATATACTAATATAATGAGTTTTTTTTTGGTAATGCTACTACAACATGGCAGAATATAAATTTAGGGTTCAGGAGATTGATTTTACTTCATCTAAAGAAGCGGCATCATCCATGAGATTCGGGAGCTACCCTGCAATTATCAAGTTCCACATGGCACCAGTTAGCCAAAGAATCTAGACGTCTATTCTTCTTTTCCTTTTTTGAAATGGATCCCATACGGTTTTCCCGGCAAATAAAGATATTTTTCTTACCTCATTTACATAACTCCAAATGGCAATGACATAGTACGCCCTGAACCGGAGGAAAGGAAACCAAATTAGTGTCAACTTGACCCATATGAAACCTTTAATTTTTGAGAAATATTCTGATTTCAAAAATGCAGTGCTGCTGAGATTCTGGCGCTTTATCTTAATTTTTCTTTTCTCCCCCTGAAACCAGGCCAGAGCGCAGGTCTCCAGGGCGACCGCCTGTCTGTGAGACCGTGTCTGTCTATCACGCTCCAGTTATTAAATGTACGAACGAAAAGCAGAGCTTTCAAAAAGAAAGCGAGAGAAAACGGAAAAAGAAACGAGACAATGCGATAAATTACAAAGACGCCCTCACCCCAACGGGCCCTGTTCCTCGGTGCCTTTCCCCAGCCATCACGAGTCCCCCTCCCCGAACCCAGCCAGCGCGCTACACCACCACCACCCAACTGCGCCTCCAGCCTCCAGGAATTGATCTCCTCGGATACCTTCCCTCGCCCCCCAGCTCCGCCTGCTCGCCGCGCGGCTGTGCCGCCGTCCGTCGCGGCCACCGACCGCCATTGGCCTCCCTCGTCGTAGTCTCCGCCCTCCGGCCGGCATCCGTCCCCGCGGTAAGCAGCTCTGCTTTCTTGGCTCCTCCAATGCCGCGAGATCTTGGCCTGGATCTGCGCCTCCGTGCCTCCCTTGCGTTTCTTGCGCCCCTCGCCTTCGCATCTTGCGGTTTGCTCGGTTCTTGGTCCGTCGGTACAAACAAGGCGGGAGGGGATGAATTACGCTCGTCATTTCGTGCCAGCATCCTTCGTCTGTTTCCCCCTCAGTCGGCCGGAGCTAGCAAGTTGAATTCTCTTTAGGGTGTCCAGTTCAGTTTGCTTGTCCCAGGCGTTGCTTTCGCGGCATCAGTTCACCTCGTCTACCTGTACCAAAACAGTTAGTTGTTGGAGTTTGGGTGATGTGACCGCTCCTGGCAGCCTGAGTTTCGGCTTCCCAGTTATGGAGTGGAACGGTACATGAAAGCCGAGTTGGTACCTACCTGACTGGTGCATTGTTGAAAAGAGTGGAGTATCTTCTTTTCTTTCTTTCTGCGTGTCGTGCTTGCTCAGGAGTAATTGTTTCAAGTGTAGATTGAAGAGCCGTGCGGCATTGTCACCAACATAATGTACAAGACTCAATTTTTAGTAGATGATAGAGCTAGGTTGAGTACATTGGGTGTGAGTGTGAAAAACAGATCCGGTCTGTTGGCTCTCCTATAGTCTCACAACTCCAAATTAGAGCTTCTTAAAAGCATGGGTGCTTTGAATCAATCAGTAGGGCTCAGGGTTAGAATGGTTAAGCTTGTGTGGAAGTAGCAGCCTGAGGAAGTTCAAACCTTATAAAACTCGTGCAATTCTCTGAAGTTTGAAGTAAGACTCGATTCAATCGGAATGGCAACTGCAGCATTACTATTAATGTCAACATACGTTTCCCTGCAGTTCGAGCGGGTAGTGCTACTGAATTTAGTAGGGGGTTCAGTCATTCGTTCCCCCTCAGTTGGAGCGAGTATTACTGTAGAATTTAGTCATGGGGTTAGTTCATGCTGGTACCACCAGACGATGCTTGTACCAAGACAGTTGTTGAAGTTTGGGTGCTGTATTACAGTACTGTGAATGCAAGTCTTAGTTCCTACTTCTCAGTAATGGAGCAGAGCAGTACATAAACCCAAGTTGGTACCGACCTGGTTGGTGCTTTCTTGATTTTTTTGGCTGCTGTTGTGTGTTTTCTCAGAAGTATATCTTGAAGAATCATGCGGCGTTGTCACCAACTAAATGTAGAACACCCAATCTTTAATAGAGGGTACGCATTGTCAACAACAAAATCTTTAAATATCAATCTTTAATAGAGGTTAGAGCTAGGTTAAGTACATTGGGTGGGAGTGTGAGAAACAGTTCCCATCTGTTGGCTTGCCATATAGTCTTACATCTTTAAATTGGAGCTTCTTAAATACATGGGGGTGCTTGCAGTCTTACTGGCATTGTTCCTTCTAACTGAAACTTATAAATATCAAAATAGTGCATGCCCAAGGGCCCAGGAGTGGGCTACTCAACTCCGCTCTATGGGAACATACTAAGAACTCTTAGGCCTTAGCATTTTCACGTAGTTCTGAGATCTTACATTCATATTGTACAGGTAAATCTAATGGTCACGTTGTAGTTACATAGCCAGCTTAGACTTGTCGAGAGCATGGTGAGCTAATTGCTTTCAGGTTTCAGAGAGGCGGGTGGTTTAAGTATGTGTAGTATATTACTAAATAAGTCCTTGTGGTTAGTTTTAGCCTTTTTCAAAATGAACCCCTTCGTTATTTAATACTTTATAAGTTTTGATCGTCCCTAACTAAAATTCGCATATACACAAAAATTGTTAAACTACTCGAGGGAAAATATTTCAGAGAAACTTGATGCTCTTAGTTGTCATTTTTTTTACCTTTTGAACTAGATCCTTCATATATTGATTATCTGACTTGATTATGTGAAGGAATATGAAACTAAGGACAAAACGTCCTGGCTGGAAGTCCCTTGTGCCTCTGCAGTTGAGCAGGAAATCTGCCATGCGGTTCTTTTTGTTTCCCAAGGTTCAGGCATCCGGTCAATCGCCAAAAGATACTCCGGTTTATCTTAATGTGTATGATTTGACACCCATGAATGGCTATATATATTGGGCAGGCCTTGGTATATTTCACTCCGGAATTGAAGGTTCTTCTCTCTGTCCTATCCAAATAGTTAATATACAATATGCTTGCAGGTTTATTTTTGCGTTTTTTTTCATTTCTGTTTCCGTTGTTAGAGCTATAAATCCAATGTTTTTGTACTGTTGCTATAGTTACTGGCCATTTCCCCTGGTTGTTCAGATCATTTCAAGTTATGTGACTCTTCTTAGCTAATGTAAATCATCAATAAGCAACGGCTTACTTTTTGTACCTTTCCCCAATCTAGTTGTTACTTCATTACTCGAGTATGCATTAGACAGGCCGAAGATAAGGCTCGATCCCAGCTTTTCATTGCTCTGTCGTGCCACCTGGGAATGGTCAACCTAATCCCCCTACCTGAATGACCCATGTCTGCATGGTGGGATTCTGGGTGATAAAAGTGCTTCTTCTAGCCATCGGGATTCCTTGGTCGTAACGTGGGGACGATTCCGTGACGTAACTTCAGGTGATTTTGGGCCACTTACACGTGGGCCCCACATACAGCGGACCCACATCACCACATGCTAATGACCCAAAGTTACCTGGAGTTATGTCACCGAAACTGAGTCCTCAAGGCTGCAGACATATCTCCCATCAGTATAATAGTAATTTAGCACCTACTGCAAATATTATGAAATGATAGAAACAATCTTAATATCTCTTGATGTTCATGGGCCGCTTTAGATGACATGATGCCATCGACTTCTATCTTTCTAGCTGAAATGAGTAGTTTCGAAGGGCGAACAAACAAATCTTTTTGAGGATCTACATGGATCAGTGGATGTAAACGCATCTTGTAGACATAAAATAAGGGTCATTCTGGATCATAGCAGAGAATGATCTTGTTCAGTGTTTTCAGGACGCTATTCTGGTAAATATTTACTTCTGTTAGTCTGCTGTCACAAAACGATGGTTGTTTAGGACTCTCCCTGTAACTTTTGTGAGCTTTAGCTTAGTCCTCCATTTGCATCTGCTCGTGGAAAGGTAGAACAAAGAATTAATACGTCTATTTAACTCTCTGCTTTGCTGTCTTCATGAAAATCAAATCATTCTGGAACGAGTTTTCAGAAGTTATCTGAATAACAATGTATTCTTATTGCCTTTCTTTCTCATTTGCAGTTCATGGGGTCGAATATGCATTTGGAGCACATGATTATCCCACGAGCGGGGTATTTGAGGTAGAACCTCGTCAATGCCCTGGTTTCAGGTTCAGGAGATCGATATTTCTTGGTACGACATGCTTAGATCCCATCCAAGTTAGACAGTTCATGGAGCTGCAGTCAGTGAACTACAATGGTGATACTTACCATCTTATCATGAAGAACTGCAACCACTTTTGCAAAGATATGTGTTACAAATTGACTGGCAGCAAAATTCCCAAATGGGTCAATCGGCTCGCGAGAATAGGTACAGTACCTTTATGCATGTACTACTACTTATTATTAGTTGTTTAATGGTTCCATAAAGCAAAGGCTGTTGTGTTAGTGGCATGGTTTTTGAGTCGACGAGTCGTTTAGGGGTAGCGACTCTTGACTAGTCGTGACTAGTCGAGACTCATGTTCGACTCATGAAATTACCATATTATATGCATGCATATAATTATATACTTATTAATAGTCTAAAATACAAACCTGGGCATCTCCATATAGTGTCCAAGTCAAACACTAAAAGCAATCAGATTTGCATAAAAAGTAGGAAACTAAGAATGAAATTCAACACTCAGTCCAGCCCAATGATCAAATATCAAACACATCAAGAATATGGTAGCAAATAAAGAAGTACTACAATGAAATTAAGACACAACAGTTCAGGTCCAACGTTAAGTTACATGCAACCATATCCAAGTGAAAGTAAATAAGTTCAACACTTCAACACCACATGAATGGCAGATAAAAACAACACATGAGTCGAGTTCGACTCAAAAACATGGACTAGTCGAGACTAGTCGATCGAGTCGCTCGACTCAACCAATGAGTCGAGTCGAGATGCCGAGTCGGACTTTGTATTGCGACTCATCGACTAGTCACGACTAGTCGCTCGACTCAAAAACAGAGGTTAGTGGTGAGTGCAGCTTAATGTGCGTAGTCAGAATGCATTGAGCACTTTGATAGTTAGTTCCATCATTTTTACTCACTGAAGTCCTTTTCCACTTTAGTTTCTAGAAATGTAGTTACTGAATAAAGCTCTACTTTTGCGGTCACATCACCTGCTAGTGCAACTTATTAATCTTCACAGCGACGGGACTTGACTCTTTGAGGATGGTATTTCTGGTCCATTTAGAGTCCTAAAAGAAATACTAAGGTTCTTGTATATGTATGCTATTTATTTTGCGTCTTTACAGCATTTTGGTGGTGTTGTGATGTCTCTTGTTATAAATTGGGAATTCATTTTTGTGCAGGTGCCATTTGCAATTGCCTCCTCCCGGAATCACTCAAGATCTCTCCAGTTGGCCACGATCCCAATAGTCAACCCGAGGACTCCGAGAAAAGGCGACTGCGGAACCCGTTGAGCTGTTTCTCCTCCATCTCTAGCCAGAGACAGCTTCCCCCATCATCCTCTTTCCCTCCGTCGCCCGTGAAGGAGCGCCTTCCGAGCTATTCGTCAAAAAAGGCCAGCGCCGCTTCGCTGAGGAATAGGTAGCCAGTGTAACTTTTGATACCAAGTTGGCTAATTCGGGCAGCGGCGCATCTGGACGGCACTAGAGCGTGCTGTGGCAGCTGCCAGTTAATTTTTTTCCCTCGGTATCAGCCTGATGTTGTTGTTGTTGTATCATGTAATCTCCGTGAAAACGTGCGGATCTCATTTGGGTTTGTGGATTCACCTCGATTCCACGCACGCACTCGTGTACTTTGTGATAGACTCTGGACAGAATTGATCTGTATATTAATCCTCTATTCTTTCTACTGTTGAAGCGCTCCTTGTCCCTCTGGTCATACCTGATATCTTCCTTGTGTCTCATCATATCCATGCTGGCTGTTATCTTGTGTTCAGTTCAGTTGAGTCCAGTCCAGTTGGGCTGACAGTAGGTGCACTTGATCCGCTGCTGTGGCCATGCTGTCAGGTCGACCAGTAAGGTGTAAAAGCACGTGCAAGTTCTCAGGTCAGCAGTAAAGGTACTCCTACAACAGGTCAGGGTGGATGTGCATCTGAACCAACCATCCATAGCCATAGGAGTAACTGATTGAGCGCATAATTCTGTCGTTCGTACCAGTGAATGTGACACTTTGCGTTGCGGGCGCTGAAAGTTCTGATGCCTCTTCTCCAATCCCATGGATCTATCGTACAGCTCCAGGGGGGCGGCATCTCATCTCATCTCATCATCATCATCCTGGATAGGATAAGAATGCTCCTCCTATGCCCCCAGGGCTAAGCAAAGCAAAGCAAAGCAGCAAAGGCCTCTCTTTGGCCGGCGTCCTCCGTAACCCTGCGTCCCCCACACCGGCCAGAAGGCCAGCGATGGCGACGGTTTCGAGGAGAACCACGATGGTTACGGACTCTGCGTCCGAGTTTTGTTTTTTTCTCGTCCGTTCGTGCTCGTGCGACGACGGTCCCTGTCGACCGCGGTGGATGACGAGGGATTGAACTGACGTAGCTGGGGAAGAGTTAAAACGCTGCACTCAGATTAGTACTTTCGATCGAACATTTAGGTCATCTTTGCAGCGGGCTTATCTCCGCGGCTGCAATCATTAGCTGTGGATGATGGCCGCCGTTTTCTCCGGTCGACACGTCCGGCGACTAGTCGTAGGGTGCTATTATGCCGCCACTTAGGGGAGCTGCACACTTGTACGAACCAATAACTCCTGCTGTCTTGCTGATGCTCAACGTCAGTGCTCTTGTGCCAGGAGATAAAAAGCAACATGCAACTGATGTTGAACGATAATGGAACATCAGGTGGTATCTTCAGCACTTCAGGCATGATGCGACGAGGCCCAGCACTCGGGTCAAGCCCAGTCAGTTAACTGGCCCAGGACTCGTCTCCAGCCCCAGAATTTTTTCAAATTCAAGTATTTGCGCAAAAAGAAAACAAATCAGATGGAAGCAAGGAGACAAAGGGCACCAGCATAGTAGTTAGTTCAGTCACAATACTTACCAATTCATATAATGTACATAGTAGATCCTCTGATACTACCACCAATACTACTTCTAAATAAGTTCTGACTTGCTAGTTGCTACTAGCCTACTACTGCTACTTGGATACGTGCCCTGCAATTTACCGTTGATTAATTAACACCGATCATAGTAACGAAACTAGAACTGGCCGGTGTGCTATCCCTTCTCCATCCAAACTATATCAGCTGAATTGATCGTAGACTCCTCCTCCGAAGTAGCCGCCGGCCGCCAAGTCCATCATGTAGTTGTTGTAAGTGTAATCGCTCATGTAGGTGAGGTCGGCCTCCGCTGTGTCCTCTATCCCGAACTGCCCAAACATCGCCGCCGGCTTGTGCGTCACCGTCGTCGAGAACGAAGAAGAGCTCGGGCTGCTGCCGCCGCCACCGGTTGTGGCCGCCGCTGCCATGACCTTGCTCCTCTCCTCCTCCGCCTCCGCCAGCCTCTCCTTCAGCCTCAACAGCTGCACCATGCATTCATGTTAGTACAGCAAGCAAAGAGTTCTTCTGACATGTATGTACTGCATCTGCATGGTGTGAGTACAACTACAAATAGAGTCTAGGAAGTTCAAGTGTGTACCTCGGTTTCGAGGTGGAAGTTGTGGACGACGACGGCGTCGTGGGCGGCGCGGAGCTTGGAGAACTCCTCCTCGATGAGCTTGCTCTTGTAGCGTGCGCGGTGGTTCTGGAACCACACGGCCACCTGTTTGGTGTCCAGGCCCAACTCGGCGGCCAGCTGCACCTTGCGCGGCGTCTCCAGCTTGCGATTCTTCCTGAAGCTCATCTCAAGGAACTGCGCCTGCTCGTCGCTGAGACGCCGCTTCTTGGCCGCCGCGTCCTCGTCCGACGCCGACTGCCTCGCCTTCCGCCTACGCCGCTGCCGGCCGGCCTTCTTCTGCTCGCCGCCTACATCCATGATCCATCCACGAAACAATCAACAACAGCACATTGGGGTTGGATAACCATTCGATCTCTAGCTAGCTTGCACCTTGAAGAACACATAAGAAGATGGATGGTTAAACTTACCGGAGCTTGGCGTGGCGGCATCCACGGGGAAGCTATCCGGGAAGACGAACGAAGAGAACATCAGCATCTCCTCCTCGGGGCTCATCTTTCAAGTAAAGCTAAGAGCAACACGCGAACACCACAAGGTGCTTAAATATTTGATCGGCTCTGATCGATGGATGCTTTGGGGTTTGGAGCTTGGATAAATTTGAGAGGAGCAAGCTGCTATGCTGTCCAGTGACCGGTGTCCGAGTCTGAGAGCTCGGAGCTTGGCGGGGGAATTTATAGAGGGAGAGGTACTACTAGCAGCAGTCTGGCAAGGTGATGCAGTACTACTGGTAGTAGATAGGAGTTGAGGCTTAATAATTCTTGGTGTGGAGCCGGGAGAAAGCGATGCGTGTGTGTCGTGCTGCTAATTGTCATATCTACTGATGATGATCACTGTGCCGTGTGTAACTTTCTTGGCTAGTTTTGGATAATGGAAAATGAAGCCGGAAGCATGCTGGGTATCTGCAAACAAGGAGAGCAATCGAGAGAGAGCGTAATTGACATGCTTAATAACGTTACATACTCTCCCCGGATTAACCTTTTTAGGGAAACGGACGCACGCGCGCGGTGAGTGGAGATCGATTTTTCGTGGCGGAAACGGTGAAATTCCTGTGCATTTCTCGCTTTCGCCGACGCATAGTACTAGCACGTACGTGCCTCTAGCTGTTGCAAAAGAGGTCATGCGGATCGAATCCAAAGGTTGAACTTCCTGTTGTTTGCACCTTGAGGTTGCGAATCCCGGTCTATTTTGAACCCTGAACATGGTTTGGTGTACCGGGAAAGCGACGATCCCAGTTAGGATGCAGGCTACTCGCAGCGACATGTGAACGCCACATGTAAGATCCTTCTTACTCAATCAGGCGGGTACAAACAAAATGCGTCGTGCGGTGCGGGCAATCACATTGGCGCCCGGTGTAGAGGCGTCGAATGCGGGAGAGCAGCGGCTGTTGGCCACAGCCGACCCCACGCGGATCCGGCGCCGCCTCCGCAAGGCCATGGGGAAGAAGGTCGACCTGCTGCTGCACCTCTGGCCGACGTGCAAGGAGAGTGAGGACTCACAAGTTCATGGTACAAACGATAGGTATTTCGATTTTAGAGTTTGACTCGTCCGACCGCGCTACGAGTTTGAGGTTGAAAATGGACTTTAAAAAATACTCCCTCCGTCCAATAATAACTGTCTCAAGTTTGACAAAAAGTAGATGTATCTAGACATTAAACATGTATGGATACATCCACTTTTGAACAAATTTGAGACAGTTATTATTGGACGGAGGAAGTATATGTAACTGAACTTTGATAAGTATGCACGCAGAAAGGCCTTGGTTGAAAGTTCCAAGCCGTTGATGACTGCACGTGGTCGCTGTAGGATCAGCCGATCAGGTGTGTAAGTGCGTGATGCTGAAGCTAGTAGCTAAGCGAGTGTAGCGCACACGCCTAGCCTGATCTGCCGGTTTGAGCATAGAGTTTCAAACGCACAAGTTACCACCGATCGGGTGGAGCGCATGTGCGGTGTCGGCTTCCGGGGTCCGGCCGGGAGGCACAGGACACACGAGCTAGCACTACGCTTAACAAGGAGTTAATTACAAAAAACCACCATAATTGTGGCTTGGTTTTCAAATAACCACCACAATTGTGTATCGTGACAAAAAACCACCGGTTCCGCGTCACAGTTTTTCAAAAAACACCGAACTTGCCTAGCTGCCGCGCAAATGACGATTATGACATGCGGGGCCCGCTGTCAGGCCTACGTGGCACCCATTGACGGTCCGGACCAGACGGCCGGTAACGGAGCGTTAGAGCATCTCCAGTCGGACCCCCCAAATCCAGCCCCCAAACTGTCCGCGGACACGTCCGGACGTGTCCGCGGACAGCGACCGGACAACCCTCAAATGTGGCCTCCTACAACCATGTCCCCCAAAGTTTGTCCCCAAATTCATGCAATGACATGCAACGTGGATCCGATACATACCGGATCCAAATTATAACACAAAATGGTCCGAATTCAACATGAAAGTAAAGAAGTTCACCTAGTTGTCCGATACATACCGTATCCAAATTATAAAGAAAATGGCCCGAATTTAAGGGCCGGTTGCACCGGATCCACCTAGGCCAAGGTCACGGTCGGAGATCTTCTTCTTCATGGCCAGGATCCACCTTGCACTTGGCTCATCCAAGAGGCTAGCATCTTGGAACATGATCCTTTGTTCCTCGGTGATTCTTGCAACAAGAACTTTCTCTTGCTCCACCGCAAGGCTGGTTTCCAACTTCTTTTGCTCCAATTGGACCTTCAGCCATGTCTCCTCCTTGACCACATCCAACCTCTCCCTCTCCAAGTCCATCTTCTCCTTGAGCCGGAGGCGCTCAAAGTCCATTCTTTCCCTTTGCAAAGCCAAGAAGGCTTCGTACCTCTCGGCCTTCTTGTCCTCTTTTTTTTTCTCCAACTTCTTCATGGTTGCATCTTTGTTTGAGAAGATGTCCGTCCAAGTGGCGGATATCTTCGTTGCGGCGCCGTCACGAGCCACCCTATCTTTCTCCCATCTCCTCCCCATCATCATCCTCTTCCGGCCGCTTCCAGCTTCGGACGGTCCATCTTCTCCATCAAGTGCCATGGATGAGCTTGATCCATCATTGTTCTTGAATTTCTTGGCCAGATTCTTGTGGTCATCATATTGGGAGACCCACTTCAGCTTCCCGGTCAATTCAAGCCAACAATGTGCCATGGTGAACAGTTTGCCCTCCGTTTGATGGTACAAAGTGGAGGCCAAAGTAGTCTAGCAAGCAAACAAGTACAAGCAATTACACAAATGGTTTGGAGAGGAGCATGACATGTGATAAAAATACTAGGTTGAATAACTTACATGAGCATCAACGTTGACACCACTTTGATTCCTATTCACCACTTGTGTATGGAAACCACAATACTTGTTCACACATTTTTGGATCGATGACCATCTATGTTGGAGAGAGCTTTCATTGCGATCGGACACAATACCATGTGGTTTGACATAGTGTTTTTGGTGATGAAAGTGGGCATGTATTTTCTCCCACAACTTTGAACCCTTTTGCTCGGTTCCGCATATAGCATCCATGCTTGTGGCTAACCAAGCTTGGCAAAGCAAAACATCTTCAAAAGTTGAGTAAGAAACACCTCTAGGCTTGTACACTCTATTCCCACTCCCCTTCTTCTTCGTCGGACCATCCGACGGATCCTCATCACCCACACTGTAAAAAGGGGAAGTGTGCCGGCGTATCCTGTGGATACAGATTGTCCCCATTTCGGATCAAATCCATCATGAACTCGTCCTAAAAGCTAACAATTTAACTAATGTCCTAAAATTGACCACAAACTATGCATTTGAGATAGAAATCCGTACCCCAAGGTTGAGGTCACCTCCGTCGAACAGGTTGTGGGCATTGTTGCTGTCGGTGACGCCGGAACTTGCCCGCGTCCGCTGCAGCGGACGAGATTCGGCCACCACCTCCTCGTCCTGCGTCGGGCCGATCTGCGACGGGTACTTGTCCTCGATGCGATACGGCTCCTCCCAATTCATGGTCGAAGACGTCGACCTCCTTGCCGGCGCAACGACGGCCGGCGGAGGCGGCGTCGGAGCAGGGCGCCTGGCCCTGGGCACAGGAGTTCTCGAATCCTCCGGCTCCTCCTGCGTCTCCGCATTCGCAATCCGATAAGCCTCCGCCGCCTTCATCTTATTCACCTTGTCCGCCAGCTCGCGCTCCCGCTCCCGCTGCTTGCGGCGCCGTTCCCTTCGCGCGACCGTCTCCGGCTTCAGGTCCGAGTCCGCGCCGTTCCTCTGCTCAACGGACTCGGAGGATGCGCCCTTGCCATCGAATCGACGACCTCCATTCGCTCCAGCTAAGGATGTAGATGTGCGGGGTGGACGCGGCGGGAGGAATAAAATTGGCTGGCGGGAGTGGAGGGCGGAGGGGATAAGTGAAATTGGCCGGCGCCATTTTTTTCCTTTCAAAATCCGTGGCCCCGCGTTGCCAGATCCGACGTGGCGGACGCGTCCGGGCGCGTCCGCCCCTCTCCAAACTCCCCCCCACATATGGGCTGGGTTTGGGGTTTGCCGGACCGCCCGGACGTTGGGGGAATGTTTGCGGGCCGCGGTTGGGTGAGTGATTGATGCATGTAAAATGCATACATGAACTTTGCACTTTAATTGCTTATATTCCAATCATATTTGCATCATATAAGGGTTATATCAATGTTTTATCATGATTTTGGGAATACTTCATAGTTTTCCCATTTATTTGGAATTAACGCTGCACAGGCAGAAAACCCTAGTTTTGTATTTTAATGTTTCAGGGACCCAAACGTCAACGAAATCACCTGGAAATTTACGGGCGTCAATATTTGGAAGGAAGAAGGACTACGGAAAAAAGAAGCAAGCAAACGGAGACCCGAGGGCCAAACGGGCATGGCCCACGCGGCCACAGTACCAGGCCGCGTGGGACCCACCCGTTCGGGCCTCGTGGCTCCGTTGCCGTCGATCTTCGCTCCACCGCCTTCGTCTTGACCTAAAAACGCCTATAAAAAGGGTCTCCCGACGTTCTCTGGAAGGAGCGCCGCACAAACACAGAAACACCGAAACGGGGATCAGGAGCTGCAGATTGGAGGGGGAAAACTCCGGCGGGGCGCTGCCGGCGTGGTCTCCATCTTCTCCATCGACTTCTCCACCGTCTCCATGATGAAGAGGGAGTAGTCCACCTCTGGACTATGGGTTTGTGGAAGTAACTTATGTATCTCTCCTCTCATGAGCTTCACTAATTAGCACCGTATGAGCTACTGAACATGATTACGGTCACCGTTGTAATACCTTTGTGGTGGATCTTTATGAGTTAATATATGTTTGAGATTGCAATGTTTGTTTCAGTTATGAGTATAGATGCATATTATGTACCCCGTTCTTGTCTACTTGTTTTGATCAAGCATGTTTATGAGAGCGTGTGTGGGGGAACGTGTGCATTAGTTGGAGTAACGGGGGGTGGCTAGTGCAGTGAACGTGAGAAAAAGTTCTGCGATCCACTTTGGTATCTTTACCTTACTTTGTTACCTCACTAGGGATAAACTAAAATACCATGCTACCGGGGATGTGGGCGTGACCATTGCCACTACTCCATGACTAGATCTAGCATGTTCTTATTTTCACTTCATGTCATGATACTTAATGCTATACTCTGAGTTATCTTAATTACTGATGTGTTATGATTTAGTTCGCATCTTGGTGGAGTATAAGAGAGGTTAATAACCAAAAGATCTCTATGTTAGGACGTGATGCCCATATATCTAAGTAACTTGTTATCAAACCCTGTGTTGCAATCTCATATGTTAACTTTGTGTGTTCCATTGTCTACCACTTTATAAAGAGAGAGTGCATTTGTGAAACCATGAACCCCAGTCCATTTTTAATCATAAGAAACACCTTTCCAACACCATATACCACTTTTCTATTTTCAGCCATCATTAAATCCGAAAATACAAAAATACTTTTCATCTTGCATACATCATTTAAAAACCCAAAAATATCATTTATCATTGCATCCACCACCATTGCATATTTATTTCTTGTTTGCATTGCATAACTATCCTGATATCATTCTTACACCTTGTGCTTGACAACCACAGGTGAGGTTGAGGACCAAAACATCTAACCTTATTTTGTAGTTAACCAAAAGAAGGATAAGAAGATAAATCTACCACTGCAGATTCCCCGAGAGTTCGATATTAAACCCTCGAGTCACCCCTCGTGGGGAAAACTGTCTTCCACTTACTATACACTCTGCACTTGGAGTCTCAACCTAATCCCGTTTATTTGTGCAGGCATCAAGACTTGCTCATCGGGTATCAGTGATTTAAGCCTAAACCACGTCCGGGCTGTCCGCCCGGACGTTTAGGGAGGGTATAGGGGACGTGGTTGGTGATGCTCTTACATTGCCCTAATGTGTGCGTGTGCGTCTCACTCTCCCCCGCTGTGCTCTGTCTGAACTCTGAAGGAAGCCGATGGCGGCGGAGAGGCCCCCTGGCGGCTCGCCGGGCGGCGGCGCATCTGCCGGAGCCGGAGATGGTGGGAGAGGCGCTCGTGAGACGGCGGCGGATCTGCTGGAGCCGGATCCGCCCGCGGTGATTCGTTCGCCATTGAAGGCGGCTGCAACAGCTGCGGCCAAGGTGTGGAAGGAGCAGCCGGAGCAGAGCCATTGCTGGTCGAAAACCTCCTTCAGCGGCGGCGTATTGTAAGTTTCTCTCCCGATTCATTGTCAATTTCTTGGTCGATTTGGGGCTACATTTAGTGAATGTTGTATACTCGAAACTGAAGCTGTTATTCCTTAAATTTTGTAGCTTAGACGATGATGTATGGGATGTCCGAATTAATCTAGAAGGCAGTGATAATTTAGCAGTTGAAGAACAAATCCCAATATCAGAGATTGGAGAGCCAGTGATCGTATTCAGTTGATGATGATGCTGTTCTGTTTCCTAGCCAAGCAGGAACTGAAGATTCAGAAATGTTATACATGTTTACTCAGCAGAGCGACAATAACAAGAAGTGCAAGCATGTATGTGAAGAAGGAAACATGTCAGACCAACAGGAAGGAGAGTACAGTGAAGAAGACTACGAACAGGCCATTAGGAGAGAAGAAGCTGGGCTTAACCAGAAGCTAATTGACATAAAGAGGAAGAGAGCAGATCCAGCTTTGCATTGTGAAGGTGACACAGAACCAGAAGAACTATTTTACAACCCTGATGATTCAGATGGCGACAATGACAGTTTTTTTGCTGCTGAACCTGACCCTGTTCCTGAACCTGTGAAAAGAAAGAAAATTCCAGCGAGGAAAGGACCAACAGATAGAGCACATTGTAGTCAAGCCAGCAGTAAAACACCAGATTTTTATCCATCTTCTGATGATGGCATGGATGGGGATTTGTGTGCAGATGATGATGATGGGGCTGAGCAATTACGCTGGGCACTGCCATCAGGAAGAAAGAGTAGGGCAAAGAAGAAGAAGCCCAGGAATTGGTATGATGAAAGAAGGCTGCAGCCAGAGGAACAACTGTGTCTGCAAATGTGTTTTAGGGATGTTTACCAGTTCAGAGAAGCGTTGCAAACATTACACATTGCACAGCTCAGAAATTTTGAGTATCACAGGAATTCAAAAAATGTTTGGCGCACACACCTGCAAGATATCCATTTCCAAGTGTACCAGCTACTCGTCAAGCGAGCATGCATGCATGTGATCCTGCATCGCTTAATTATTTGACCAGCTAGCTGGGGGCGTACGTGTTGGCGTGAGAATGGATGATCTTCCTTCTTCCCAACCGTCAGAGGAGGGTTCCTTCTGGCCCATTCTTTCTTCTCTACAGTAGCTTTTACTTCTTGCGGCTGATCTATCCATCCATCCCTCGCGTAGGACGGCTCGTAATGTTCGTGGTACCGTGAACAGTACACACAGACGGATCGGTTTTTAGGGCACGTCCTACCGCTGTACTGAATGGCGGCTACAATTCCTGGCAATTTTGCAGTATTTGCGTGTACATGCCCTATATTCAAGAGTACGTGGCTTGCCGCTTGCCGATTCATGGCTCGCCAGGCAGGTATTCTACTGCTCCAAGAAACGCAAAGTCATCCTCCCTCGTGCCGCATAATGAATGCAGGCAGTGTACTGTTTGTCTGTTTCTCTTATCCGTGTATGCATGCATGAATGGTCAAAATTCACCGCTGCTGTACCTTGCATGAGCACGGACCACAGCCGACGTCCGGGGCTAGAAATGAAACTGGAAGGACGGCACGTACTGCATCCGTACCTAGTTATGCTGCCCATATTGCCTATGCATGCATGGCTAGCGCTCGTTATTTGATTTCGATTGGGTCGTATGCCGCATGCTTTTGGCTAGTTGTATATCTTGCCAATCGACTTGGAAAATGTTGGGGTTCGCCAAATTAGTTCCTTACTTCCTAGTTACTCCACGCAACTACTCCCTCCGTTCCCAAATAATGTTTAAGACTTTGACCACATTCGCATGTGTATGTTCACTCATTTTTATATGTATCTACACTAAATGTGTAACACCTAAAACATCTTACATTTAGGAACGGAGAGAGTACTTTTCTGTGCTTTCGCAGCGTGCCATCCACCGCACAAAGCAGCTCCCGTACAAAGTCGCAGAATGATCTCGCAACCTTGATGTATGCCACCAGCTGGCAGGTGACCGTGCCCCCGGTCGATTCCGACCGGGCTACAATACTTGTCGGAGACGGCGAAGGTGACAGGGAGGAGGTAAAACAACGACAAAAACCACCCCCTACCCGCCACCTTCTCTCTCCCGCCCCCTGCCGGTCACAGCAGCGTCACTGGCGTTGGCTCGGTTGATGGGTGGCGTAGAGAGGTAGTTGATGAGATGGCTATGATTTCGGCGAGTTGGGCGGCTAGGTGGTGCACGAGGTGGTTTCAGCAAGAAAGACGGTGACGGTGTGAGTCGGGGGTGAAGAACATGATGAGGGGGTGATGCGTGTCAGTGACAAGGGGGGAGGTTACAGATAAAGAACGATGCATACCGTGCATGTGTCCCAGGTGCCCCCCCCCCCCCCCCCCCCCCAAGTGGCGTGCAGGCGGTACGTAGTCACTATGACCACAGTTACCCGATAAAGAGTCCGTTCAGTCATCAGCAGGTATCGTTTTGGAGTTTGACCTACCTTGTGGGACCAGTGGTAGATGGTGGTGTTCGAGAAACTGGAGCAGCGTGACATATTCCACGTCGACAACGATAGGTTCGGCGGCATGGCACAGTACGGTCTTGTTGGCAGATGAGTGCCAGTGGACGAGCGCAGGGCGGTAGTGTTGCTTGACGGTGTGGCGACGTTTGTTGATAGAGGCGTGCACACACATAAGACCTGGTTGTGAGGGATCTCTTATCGTAGTAGCAAGGGTAACGACCTAGTCTCGACATCTCGACGTCTCAAGTTTTCTAGTGGCATTAGGAGTTTTTTTTCTCCTTAATACGATGATACATAACTTATTTTTCTAGTGACCAATTCAAAAACAAAACAACAGTAGTACTCCGTATTATTTAGGCAATACGTTGCTGGTCTTTTCTTACTAATTAAGTTTGTGCCCTATAGAGTTGTACCTTTGATTTAATCAGATAAAGCTAGTAGGTTGTCGCATTTATGATTTCATGTCCTTTCCAGAAATTATTAGTGCGCATCGATCAATTTAGTCAACTACTCCGTGTAACTTTTTTTTTTTTTGAGATTCCGTGTAACTTTTAAAGTAACTAGTGACTGGTGTATTAATTCTTATTCGTTGAGTGACGGATTTGGACGGCGCCGAAACGACATTCGCGCCCGGCGTGCAAGCACAGCAGGGATGGCAACGAAGAGTGGTGTGTGTGGCCTGGCAGCGTGCATGACAACAACGATGGGATGGTGATTGTACCTCGATCCATCGGAGGATCGTTTTTCACCCTGAAAGATGCATGCAAGTTGGGTTTGATACCAACGAAATTAACACGAGTGAGCGAGCGACGGACATCATAAAACGTCCTTCGTGGGGCCTCTGTACAGTTATTTATCTACTCTCTGTTTCTAAATACAAAATGTTTTACCTTTTTTATTTCACACATATTTAGACATGTTTTAATGCAAGATTCATGTAAATCTTGCACTAAACTATGTTTAGTTACGTGTGGCCCAAAAAATACTAAAACATATTACATTTAGTAATGAAGGGATTAATACTCCAACAAGGAATTACTGCACTGACTCTCCACGACGCATATTAGTCACAGTCCATAGAGAATTAGTTGATTTCATAAATTTATTTAAACCGATAATAAAGTATTCACCATGTTATATTAATTTGTCAATAGAGTGAGAAGTAGTATTGTCTCAAATCCACGGATAAACAAACTATGTGTTATTGAACTTTACAAATTATTCACGCATGTCAAAAAATGTTCAGCTTGTTGTCCTTTTTTTTTGAGGGACCCAGTGTTATCCTTATTTGTTCGTCTAGTGTATAAAAATAACAGCAATGTATTTTACTCTTACAGTCCGAAGTGAACTAGAAGTGCCCCAATCCCAATGTCGGGTTTACCGCTCCCGCCGTCGAGCAAGGGCTAAGATAAATTCCAAGCAACTGAAATTTGGCAAAACTATTTCTAAAACTATGGCAGTGGTTTTGCCGATGATCAACCGGCTAAGAATTTCTTTTTTTCTAGTCAACTCAGAGAATATTCGTTGTCTCTCGAGAGTGAGCTATGTGCAAGATATGTCAATTGATAAAGTCAGAATAAATAGTTTAGCCTGAGCTTTGCAACATGGTGAACTTCCGCAGTTTTATAAGGTCTTGCCTCGATTTCAAGATTGCACGCTTAAAATAAATATTTCACATTTTAGACAAAAATAATCATTACAACAAGTTTTTTGAGATCTTTTCTAGTAACAACTTTATAAAGCCAACCTAGAAATAAGATATTCTTGCTCAACTAAAATGTGGACACACTGTATGGTAAGTTGGTAACCAGCTGCATGAATGATTCTTCAAAACAGAGTTCACGCGTTCAAAAGTGCAACTACTGTCGAAGAGCTAGAGCGTGATATGACAACATATTTTACAAGTAGTGCTGCTAAATAATTTGTTGAAGATCTTTGAGGTGCAGCCCTAATTCCGCGACACCATTTGAGCAACAGCGAAGATTGGTCGTCGTGTTAGAGTCCCCCAATCTGGCACGAATAAGGGCACCTTCAACGGGCTGACGTAAACAGACACCAAAATGTGTCTGATTTGGTCCGTTAGGGGACGGACCGCGGACACATTTTGGGTCTATGTCCGTTTGGGTTTGGGGTGCCCCCAACGGGCTGGCGCAAAACAAGATAACAAAAAAAACAGAAATTACTTAAAATATGTAACATATACTTGGTAATAATAGAAACGGCACATTATGGCAAAAAAATGTTTGATTCAGAGGGAGAAGAAGCGGCATAAATTAGAACAGAAATATCATTTGATTGGTCAATCTAAAAAAAAAAGATAAGAAGCAAAGTTTTTCCCTTGAGTTTGAGTGAAAAAACGAAAATGCGAGAAAAATTGCAACCCCTACCACGTAATAGTGCACCTACACACCTTCATCGACGTTGTTTTTTTACCGGAAGACCTAGAGCTAACTATCGAGACTTTGGGCTATCCGGACACCCCAAATTATTACAAATATCAATTAATGGACCGTTTGGATTCTTGGAGTTATCGTGTCATTAGTCTAGGATTTACCCTTTTAATCATGGGTATTCTTTGTGGAGCAGTATGGGATAATGAAGCGTGGGGATCCTATTGGAATTGGGATCCTAAAGAAACTTGGGCATTTATTACTTGGACCATATTTGCTAAGTGATCATTAGACAAGAGGAAGTCTTATAATCGAAGCTATGCAAGGAGTAGTGATTGCCATGCAACAGATGCACATAGAGCTATAAGTGTATGAAAGCTCTCCAATGGAACTAGTGGTGGTGCATCCAACTTGGTTGCTCACGAAGGCCTAGAGCACTTTTGAGGAGGCTCATCATTGGAATATGCAACCCAAGTTCTATAGTGTTAATTCCCCACATAGTTATACTAGTAAAACATGAGAACTCTCTCACATGGAGTATAGGTGCTAAACATGAGCACAAATGATGACTATGAAACTGTAGGTGCTAAACATGAGCACAAGTGTGGATAGAAGATAGTAATGTTGCCCCCTTCTCTCTTTATTTCTTTTCTTTCTTTCTCTTTTTTTTTTCTCTTTTCTCTTTTTTTCCTTCTTTTTCTATTTCTCTTTTCGATGGCCTCCATGGCTCTTTTCACTTTTCTCTCCCTCACTGTAGGGGCAACATTCTAATATGATGACACACTTTTTGGTAAAAATAACTCATAATGAACAAAACATGATGTATGAAACTGAGTGCCTCTGCCATTGTAGCAGGATGTGCAATGATCTAGCGTAATATGGGTAAAACCACACATCAGCTGTATGGAATCATGCAAAGCAATATATATAACAATGATGAATGACAACAAGTCATGTAATGTAAGATGGGAATTGCATGGCAATATATCTCGGAACAGCTATGGAAATGCTGTGATAGGTAGTTATGGTGGCTGTTTTGAGGAAGATGTTTGGCTTATGTGTAGGAGAACAAGAGGAAGTTCTCCCACGGGGTTGGATATACTGGCGAAGTATGCACAACTCTCAATGTGAGCAGAAGGCAATGCACAACACCGAAGAGACTAGCAAAATATGGATGGTGGAAGTGCCAAAAACCGTAGCTTAATATTAGTGAAAAAGAACTTACAAGTTTATTGCAAACAACTAGCAGGTTCAACATTAAGAGCATGATTAAATTCACTCCAAGAGGGGCCGTTCACGAAGGTACAAGTACCTTGTTAGATCCCTCGACCTTAGCACGCAACTATGTTGTTTCCAACTACCTTCAGACATGAGAGCTATCAAGTTCAACAACACCTTCAGCAATTTTAAGAGTTTGTGGTACGGTACAAGCTTTAATAACACAACCACTAATCATATTTTAGCTTAATTAACCAACAAGCATTTAACATCTAACTTCTTAATATCTCAAAACATTTGCAAGGAATCAAGTTATCAAAATTCAATGATCTACAAGACTATGCAAAGTTTTCCGTTATACAACTACCACACACTTAGCATTTTCTGTTCCAACCAGACGCCAATTATACAACTTTCCAAACAAATATAAGTGAAACAAGAGAGTACTTTCTCCAAAATAACTAATGGCTCTAAACAAGAGATACATGAAAAACAAGAGCTAATAGTATAGCAGCGCTAGACAAGAATACTCAACAAGTATAAGTGAAGAATATGAGTATTCTAATGAAAAGGCAGAGCGTGTCTCTCCCATACAAGAATGCTAGGGTCCAACTAGTTATGATCAGAAAATAAAAACAAAACATAATAGAAAATAAAACACACAGACGCTCCAAGAACAGCACATAATATGTGAAGCAATAAAAATATAGTCTCACTAGAGATGACCTGATAATTTGTTGATGAAGAAAGCTTAGACGCTTGAGTCTTCTTGATATATGCTGGGGAGATCTAAGGGAGCCTCCCCAAGCTTAAGCTTTTCTCTCTTCTTAATCTTCTTATATCATCCTTCTCTCCTAATACTTGAGAACTTCCTTCACACAAAGATAACTCGCAAACTTCATTAGAGGGGTTAGTGCATCAAAACATAAGCTCACTTGGTTCTGTAAAAACACATCGCATACTTTAGTTCAAACATTAGCTACTGTTACTAAGCAAGATCCTGGTCTCCCCCCGAAGAACGTAAATCTATACTTGCAAAAGAGACAATGCAAAACAAAAACTGAATCTGTCAAAAACATAACAGTCCACAAAGAAGAATTGTTTCGAGGCACTTCCGATGCTCAAATCAGAAAACGGTTAACTAACGAAAGATATGTAATAAGTTCAGGCTTCTGCTCACAAATTTACAGATTAAAATAATGTTTCGTGATTTTTCACGAATTTTTACCATGAGGTACAGAAATCTGTTTCTGGACAGCAAATAAAACTTATAGCATATCTAGCTATTAGAGGCTCTTCTTGGCACAACAAAAACGAAAATAAAAGATACAAAGGAGTTGTTACAGAAGTAAGCAAACTCCTTAACTCAAGAAAACAAAAATAACGAAAAATAAAATTGGGTTGTCTCCCAAAAGCGATTTTCTTTAACGCCTTTCAGCTAGGCGCAGTAGCAAAAAGATCAAGTATTATCAAGAGTAGCATCGAAAGCATAACTTGTTCTAACAATAGACTCAAAAGGTTGTTTCATCTTCCTTCTAGGAAAGTGTTCCATCCCTTTCGGAGTGGAAACTGAAATTTAATATTACCCTCTTTCATGTCAATAATACCACCAACAGTTATAAGAAAAGGTCTTCCCAAAACAATAGGACAAGAAGCCTTGCATTCAATATCCAAAACGATAAAATCAACAGGGACACAATTGTTGTTAACCGTTATAAGAACATCATTCACTCTACCCACAGGTTTCTTCATAGTAGAATCAGCAAAATGAACATTCAAGTGACAATCTTCTAGTGGTGCTAAATCAAGAATATCATAAAGTTTCTTTGGCATAACAGAGATACTAGCACCAAGATCACACAAAGCATTGCAATCAAAATCATTCACTCTCATTTTAATAGTAGGTTCATAAGCATCTTCAAACTTTCTAGAAATAGATGCTTCACGTTTAAGTTTCTCTTCCCTAGCTTTGATAAGAGCATTAGTGATGTGCTTAGTGAAAGCCATGTTTATTTCACTAGCATTAGGAGTTTGAGCAAGCTTTTGCAAGAACTTAATAACTTCAGCAAGATTACAACTATCAAAGTCAAACTCATTATCGTCAAAAGAATAGGGAGTATCATTCCTAACAACACGAAAAATTTCAGCATTTTTAACAGGAGTAGCTTTAGTTTCATCAAGTGACTTGGAACTCTTCTCAATAGAAGTAGGTGCTTCTTAAATTATAATTTTCTTGTTACTAGCATGATTAGGACCTGTAGGTAATTCACTAGTGCTCAAAGTTTTAATATCTTCATTAGTGAAAATAGTGGTAACACTAGCAATCCTACACTTTTCAGCAGTTTCAGCCTCTTTTTCCTCTCTTTCCCATCTAGCATGCAAATCAGCTAGCATCTTAATATTGTTATCAATCTTAACTTGTATAGCATTCAGAGACTTACTTTCTTTAACATCATGAGGCATAATCTTTATTTTCAAAAATTCAACATCAAGAGCAAGATTATCAACCTTAGAGATAAGACTATCTAGTTTTTCAAACTTTTCCTCAACAGTTTTATTGAAAACTTTTTGTGAACCAATGAAATCTTTAAGCATAACCTCAAGATCAGAGGGCACAATCTTATTACTATTGTAGGAATTACCATAAGAATTACCATAAGCATTGCCATTATTAAAGGATAAGGCTTATAATTGTTATTACCAAAGTTGTTCCTATAAGCATTGTTGTTGAAATTATTATTTTTAATGAAGTTCACATCAACATGCTCTTCTTGAGCAACCAATGAAGCTAAAGGAACGTTATTTGGATCAACAGGCACTTGATTACCAGAAAGCATAGTCATAATAGCATCAACCTTATCACTCAATGAAGAAATCTCCTCAACATAATTTACCTTCTTACCTGTTGTGGCTCTTTCGTTGGGAGACCCCAAGAGGAAGGTATGATGTAGTCAGCAGCAAGTTTTCCCTTGAATCTACCAAGGTTTATCGTACCAGTAGGAATTGGGAGAGCTTCAAAAGGTGTCAGCGGCGCCGTTTACGATTACTGACGTGGACCTGCTGATGATCCCGAAGAGCAAGTCTTGATGCCTGCACAAATAACGGGATTTAGGTTGAGACTCCAAGTGCAGAGTGTATAGTATAGTGGAAGACAGTTTTCCCCACGAGGGGTGACTCGAGGGTTTAATATCGAACTCTCGGGGAATCTGCAGTGGTAGATTTATCTTCTTATCCTTCTTTTGGTTACCTACAAAACAAGGTTAGATGTTTTGGTCCTCAACCTCACCTGTGGTTGTCAAGCACAAGGTGTAAGAATGATATCAGGATAGTTATGCAATGCAAACAAGAAATAAATATGCAATGATGGTGGATGCAATGATAAATGATATTTTTGGGTTTTTGAATGATGTATGCAAGATGAAAAGTATTTTTGTATTTTCGGATTTAATGATGGCTGAAAATATAAAAGTGGTATATGGTGTTGGAAAGGTGTTTCTTATGATTAAAAATGGACTGGGGTTCATGGTTTCACAAATGCACTCTCTCTTTATAAAGTGGTAGACAATGGAACACACACAGTTAACATATGAGATTGCAACACAGGGTTTGATAACAAGTTACTTAGATATATGGGCATCACGTCCTAACATAGAGATCTTTTGGTTATTAACCTCTCCTATACTCCACCAAGATGCGAACTAAATCATAACACATCAGTAATTAAGATAACTCAGAGTATAGCAATAAGTATCATGACATGAAGTGAAAATAAGAACATGCTAGATCTAGTCATGGAGTAGTGGCAATGGTCACACCCACATCTCCGGTAGCATGGTATTTTAGTTTATCCCTAGTGAGGTAACAAAGTAAGGTAAAGATACCAAAGTGGATCGCAGAACTTTCTCTCACGTTCACTACACTAGCCACCCCCCGTTACTCCAACTAATGCACACGTTCCCCCTCACACGCTCTCATAAACATGCTTGATCAAAACAAGTAGACAAGAACGGGGTACATAATATGCATCTGTACTCATAACTGAAACAAACATTGCAATCTCAAACATATATTAACTCATAAAGATCCACCACAAAGGTATTACAACGGTGACCGTAATCATGTTCAGCAGCTCATACGGTACTAATTAGTGAAGCTCAAGAGAGGAGAGATACATAAGTTACTTCCACAAACCCATAGTCCAGAGGTGGACTACTCCCTCTTCATCATGGAGACGGTGGAGAAGTCGATGGTGGAGGTGGAGACCACGCCGGCAGCGCCCCGTCGGAGTTTTCCCCCTCCAATCTACAGCTCCTGATCTCCGTTTCGGTGTTTCTGTGTTTCTGCGGCGCTCCTTCCAGAGAACGACGGGGACCTTTTTTATAGGCGTTTTTAGGTCAAGACGAAGACGGTGGAGCGAAGATCGACGGCAACGGAGCCACGAGGCCCAAACGGGTGGGTCCCACGCGGCCACTGTACCTGGCCGCGTGGGCCATGCTCGTTTGGCCCTCGGGCCTTCGTTTGCTTGCTTCCTTTTTCCGTAGTCCTTCTTCCTTCCAAATATTGACGCCCGTAAATTTCCAGGTGATTTCGTTGACGTTTGGGTCCCTAAAACATTAAATACAAAACTAGGGTTTTCTGCCTGTGCAGGGTTAATTCCAAATAAATGGGAAAACTATGAAGTATTCCCAAAATCATGATAAAACATTGATATAACCCTTATATGATGCAAATATGATTGGAATATAAGCAATTAAAGTGCAAAGTTCATGTATGCATTTTACATGCATCACCTGCACACAACACAATCAAAATACTTTACCCCAACGAAACAGGAAGGTTCTCAATCTCCCCGGCTTGCTTAATACAAAGGATTAAACGTATGGTGTGGAATATGATGATGAACACAAAAAGGAACATCGAGGAAACAATTGTAGAGCGTGGTGAAAACGGTGTTTGTATCAGTGTGGAATAAAGGACCGGGGTCCATAGTTCACTAGTGGTGTCTCTCCATAAGACAGATATGCATACATGTTGGGTAGACAAATTACAGCTGGGCAATTGAGAAAGTGCAAATGCATGACAATGCAATATATGATAAGAACATGTTCATTGTTAGATCTGTTGGGCATTACAACAATATACATAGACTGCTTACTAGCTGCATCTATGACTCATAATCCACTCAAGAGAAAGCTTCCGGGTCTCCCGTGAGTATTAAGTTGCAAGCAACAGATTATAGCATTAAGCAAAATGTGTAATGTAAACAAACGCATTAGACTTAACAGCAGTAGCCTTAAGCTAAGTAAAGGTTGGATGTCTCATGCCCCTTGAATACAAGTACCTACACCATGATTACTCAACTTAGGAAACAAAGCAAGTTCAAGTTATCTATCATTGTAAGTAATAATAGTATCATCAAGAGCGTCAACTGGGGTACCTCTTGTCCCAGATATGGAACAAGCCCATATCAAAATGACAAGACAAACAAACAAAATGAACAATCTCAACACCCTTTTTATTTACCATTTGGAATAGTTTTTTATTGCAAGGTGTATCACAGAAGGTTCACCATAGTATGTAAGTAAATTTCCACCATGAATGATGCATGGCTTAGATTAGCGGCCCAGGCGTCTCTCTAACCATTTATACAAACTCATTTGAACTACTTCATTTCCACCTCATTTCACCATGATAGGCATCCATAACAAAAGCACATGATATCAACTAAATGAGATGAAGGAGCATGTTGAAAGCTTTGCATGTGACAGCACATATGGGCTAACTCCCAACCTCGAACATTTATCAAGCCACTAGCATCATAATCTTAATCACAATGGGTCATGTTTTATTTATTGCAATGATAGTAAAATGTGCATCAAGTTCGTGAGAGCTATATAACCAATTTTTCCATGGCAATCAATAACATAAACATTTTCATTCAGAGGTATAGATAACACAAATATCATGATGAACATACTCGGAATAGCATAAAGCCAATAGGTAGATATGGTGGACTCACTGGAATAACTTTGGTTGAAGGTGTTGGAAACAAGTTTTTGCTTGTTGGAGTTTTTGGGCTAGCAAAAGGGAGAAAGTTGACCATCTAGATGCATGCATGAGTGTCCATAGAACTAACTAATCCATGTTAAACCAAGTAAAATAACAATCAGCACCAAAACATGAATAAGTGATAGCTCTACAAAAAGAATTTGCAAACTATTACTCATAAACAAGCTCATGAATCATGCAACTATATGTATCATTAAAAATCAAGTCAAACATCCCTTTTCCCAATCTTATAAAAGCATCCAACATATTTCAACCCATATTTCCAGTAGCTCTCTCATATATAATTGATAGTGTGGTGGTCTCTCAAGACTCAAACAAAAACAAAAACGACGCTCCAAGTTTATGCGATAAAGTGTTTCGATCGAAAAACAGAAGTTGGACGTGTGCAAACCGAGAGTGTGTAGGTCCAGCGGGGTTGTCTTCACATCCCCAAGCTTATGGTCTTCACCATCCTTGGATAGCTCTTGGTGCATCTCCTCCAATCCCTGTGAAAAAACTTCAAAACACCGTTTCTCCCATCTCTTTTCTGTGGGGTGCATTAATAGTGATAAACAAATAGGTTCCTTGCTGCATATAATCCTTGAACAAAAATTCATATGAATGTCCAGAAAGTATATAATGTTGTATGCCTACTCATAAACTCAATTGGATCAAAAAGATTCAACTTAAAAGCTCAAAGCATGCATCAAACAAAATGGGACAGAATCTGTCCAGAAAAACAGCAGCAGCAAAACGTATTTTTCTACCCTACCAAACTTTCTCGAAAAATTCCGAAAAATTCATGCATACAGAGGATGAAAAGTTGCAACTACAGTTCAAATATGAGCTCATTCGGAGTTACAGAATAAGAATTAAAAATCATACCGTGCACTGATTCGTGCAGGAATAAAATCTCCGAACTATAAGCAACTTTTTCAAACCAAAAAGGGTAAAACTTGGCACTTTATTAAAAACTCCAGAACCTAACTAGACACAAAATCTCTTGTTACAGCAAGAGGACACAAAGAAAAATCACACATAAAAATAACCGGGTTGCCTCCCGCAAAGCGCTTTCTTTATAGCCATATAGCTAGGCTTCTTACTTGTTGTTTATTGTGACGAAGCTCATGAGGGAGCTTGAACTTTGATGGTTCCCTCTTCCTTGGAAAGTGTTCCATGCACTTCTTGTGTGGAAACTGAAACTTTACATTCCCTTCTTTGAATCAATGATAGCACCTGTGGTACGAAGAAAAGGTCTTCCAAGAATAATAGGACTAGAGGTTTTATTCCCCATATCCATGATTAGAAAATCCACAGGCACAAAAGTCATATGTAACTCTACCATAACATCACTTACTTTTCCCAAAGCATGTTTAATAGAGTCATCAGCAAGTGCTAGTTCAATAGAGCATTTTTCAAGATTTTTCAATTCAAGCACTTCATATAGTTCTTTAGATAAAACAGAGACACTAGATCCTAGATCAAGTATGGCATGGTGTGTCTCTTTTCCAATAGTTACTAGTACCTTAGGTATCCACATATCCCCAAGCTTAGGTGGTATCATAGCCTCTTGGTTGTACCTAGCAATCTTTTCTTTCAAGACATGATTAGCAATATAAGAACCAAAACCTGCTTGGTTAGTGTTGATGGAAGGATCACTTGCAAATTTTTGTAAGATAGATATTAATTCATGCAAGCTACAATTTTCTAAGTCAAGCAAAGGATCCTTGACTTCATTAAGCATTTTAACTTCCTCAACTTTCTTTTCCCTATTGTATAGGTTGAATATTTCATAACGGTCATCAAAGACATCTTCAGGTACTTGGGCTTTTTCTAAACTTTCTTTAATTCTTACTTCCAAAAGCAAGCCATCAAGTAAATAGTGAGTATCATTAGCAGCAGTATTCATGAAGGAATCCTTCACATTCATTATCCAAAAAGACCCTAGAGGCTTCAGTCAAACCTCTATAAAACACATGCATGAGCATCCAATCTCTAAGACCATGTTCCATTCCAAAAGCTATGCCTCTAAACCTTTCCCATGTTTTCACTAGAGGTTCATCCTCTTCTTGTTTAAAGGTGATAATACTTGTCTTAGGTTACAAATCTTTTCAATGGAACAAAATCTTTCAACAAAAGCAGCTTTTAATTAAACCAAGTGCTAAAATTTCCAGGTGGCCATCTTAATATCCAATCTAAGGCTTTTCCACCTAGGGAGTAAGGAAAAAGCTTAATTTTAACATTAGCATGGCTCAAGTTTAACATTTTGCACCTTTCATCAAACTTCTTAAGATGTGGTATAGGATCTTCTTTAGGTTTCCCATAAAAACGGTGTTCATAAATCACTTTCATGATATTAGGATCTACAACACATTTCTCAACAGGATATTCATATCTTGGGGAAAGTTCTTAACACTAAATGGCCAAAAGGTTCTTTTTTCCATTAGCAAGTTTTTTTGGTATTTTTAATTTTTTATGCAAAACTGAAATAAATATGATATGATATGCAATGACACTAACAAAACAAATAAATTGCTTTGTAAGTAAAGATGGATAAGATGGTGCTCACGTAGGTGCAACCTCCCCAAGCTTAGGTGTTAGCACAAGTTGGTGACGTTGACTTTGTTGTGAGATGAATGCGATGATGCACACCCTTGGATAAATCTCTCAGCTACGATTCCCCGGCAACGGCGCCAGAAAACGTCTTGATGATCCCGAAGAGCAAGTCTTGATGCCTGCACAAATAACGGGATTAGGTTGAGACTCCAAGTGCAGAGTGTATAGTAAGTGGAAGACAGTTTTCCCCACGAGGGGTGACTCGAGGGTTTAATATCGAACTCTCGGGGAATCTGAAGTGGTAGATTTATCTTCTTATCCTTCTTTTGGTTACCTACAAAACAAGGTTAGATGTTTTGGTCCTCAACCTCACCTGTGGTTGTCAAGCACAAGGTGTAAGAATGATATCAGGATAGTTATGCAATGCAAACAAGAAATAAATATGCAATGATGGTGGATGCAATGATAAATGATATTTTTGGGTTTTTGAATGATGTATGCAAGATGAAAAGTATTTTTGTATTTTCGGATTTAATGATGGCTGAAAATAAAAAGTGGTATATGGTGTTGGAAAGGTGTTTCTTATGATTAAAAATGGACTGGGGTTCATGGTTTCACAAATGCACTCTCTCTTTATAAAGTGGTAGACAATGGAACACACACAGTTAACATATGAGATTGCAACACAGGGTTTGATAACAAGTTACTTAGATATATGGGCATCACGTCCTAACATAGAGATCTTTTGGTTATTAACCTCTCTTATACTCCACCAAGATGCGAACTAAATCATAACACCTCAGTAATTAAGATAACTCAGAGTATAGCATTAAGTATCATGACATGAAGTGAAAATAAGAACATGCTAGATCTAGTCATGGAGTAGTGGCAATGGTCACGCCCACATCCCCGGTAGCATGGTATTTTAGTTTATCCCTAGTGAGGTAACAAAGTAAGGTAAAGATACCAAAGTGGATCGCAGAACTTTCTCTCACGTTCACTGCACTAGCCACCCCCCGTTACTCCAACTAATGCACACGTTCCCCCACACACGCTCTCATAAACATGCTTGATCAAAACAAGTAGACAAGAACGGGGTACATAATATGCATCTATACTCATAACTGAAACAAACATTGCAATCTCAAACATATATTAACTCATAAAGATCCACCACAAAGGTATTACAACGGTGACCGTAATCATGTTCAGCAGCTCATACGGTACTAATTAGTGAAGCTCAAGAGAGGAGAGATACATAAGTTACTTCCACAAACCCATAGTCCAGAGGTGGACTACTCCCTCTTCATCATGGAGACGGTGGAGAAGTCGATGGAGATGGAGACCACGCCGGCAGCGCCCCGCCGGAGTTTTCCCCCTCCAATCTGCAGCTCCTGATCTCCGTTTCGGTGTTTCTGTGTTTCTGCGGCGCTCCTTCCAGAGAACGACGGGGGACCTTTTTTATAGGCGTTTTTAGGTCAAGACGAAGGCGGTGGAGCGAAGATCGACGGCAACGGAGCCACGAGGCCCAAACGGGTGGGTCCCACGCGGCCATTGTACCTGGCCGCGTGGGCCATGCTCGTTTGGCCCTCGGGCCTCCGTTTGCTCGCTTCCTTTTTCCGTAGTCCTTCTTCCTTCCAAATATTGACGCCCGTAAATTTCCAGGTGATTTCGTTGACGTTTGGGTCCCTGAAACATTAAAATACAAAACTAGGGTTTTCTGCCTGTGCAGGGTTAATTCCAAATAAATGGGAAAACTATGAAGTATTCCCAAAATCATGATAAAACATTGATATAACCCTTATATGATGCAAATATGATTGGAATATAAGCAATTAAAGTGCAAAGTTCATGTATGCATTTTACATGCATCACCTGCACACAACACAATCAAAATACTTTACCCCAACGAAACAGGAAGGTTGTCAATCTCCCCGGCTTGCTGAATACAAAGGATTAAACGTATGGTGTGAAATATGATGATGAACACAAAAAGTAACATCGAGGAAACAATTGTAGAGCGTGGTGAAAACGGTGTTTGTATCAGTGTGGAATAAAGGACCGGGGTCCATAGTTCACTAGTGGTGTCTCTCCATAAGACAGATATGCATACATGTTGGGTAGACAAATTACAGCTGGGCAATTGACAAAGTGCAAATGCATGACAATGCAATATATGATAAGAACATGTTCATTGTTAGATCTATTGGGCATTACAACAATATACATAGACTGCTTACTAGCTGCATCTATGACTCATAATCCACTCAAGAGAAAGCTTCCGGTCTCCCGTGAGTATTAAGTTGCAAGCAACAGATTAAAGCATTAAGCAAAATGTGTAATGTAAACAAACGCATTAGACTTAACAGCAGTACCCTTAAACTAAGGATCGGTTATTTTATCCCTAGTGGCAACAGCACATCTACATCCTTAGTTGTTTCTGTCAATTAAGCCCAGACTTCTAGAGGCATGAACTCACTATCTAGCATAAATACCCCCTCTTGCAGTCATTAGCATTTACTTGGCCAAAGCATCTACTAACAACAGAGAGCATGCAGGAACATAGGCAAAACATGATATAAATAGATGAACAAACTTGATCATAGCTTCACAATTCATCGGATCCCAGCAAACACAACATTTAGCATTACATAAAGATGATCTTGATCATGTTAAGTACCTCACAAGATCTAAGCATGATAGCATAAGGTGGAGAGACTACCAAGTAACTACTGCTATGGACCCGTAGTCCCATGAAGAACCACTCACGCATCACTCCGGAGGCAGGCATGGCGATGTAGAGCCCTCCGATGATGATTACCCCTCCCGAACTAGGGTTGACGATGACGGCGGCGTCAGAACTTTTCGTGGATTTTCGCTCGGGTGTCTAGGTCTTCCTGAATAGATGTGATTTATAGGCGAAAGGGCGGCGGCGGAGGGCACCCGAGGGCACCAGACTTAACAGCAAGCAAAACAAAAATAAAACAAGACAAAAACAAAGTAAAGAGATTGGAACTGAGAGACTCCCCTTTCCAATAGCCTCCAAGTCCCCGGCAACGGCGCCAGAAAACAGCTTGATGGCTACGTGTTGGTGAACCCCAATAGGAAGGTTATGATGTAGATAGCGGAAGTTTTCCCTTGAATAATCTACCCAAGGTTATCAATCCAGTGGACTTGACGATCTATCGGAAGGTTGTTGATGTTGACTCCCCCTGGCGCTAGGGAGCTTGCACCAATGTGGAATCTGCACAGACACAAACCAGAACTTTGCCCAACACGAAGCAGAGAGGTTGTCAAACTCTCCGGTCTTGCAGAAACAAAGAGTTAAACGTATGGTGTGGAAAACAGCAGGAAAAACAGCAAGTAACAGGAAACAGATGATTGCAGCAGGTTGTGTAAACAGTATGAGGAAATTGGACCAGGGTCCACAGTTCACTAGTGGTGTCTCTCTCAGAACAGATAACTAGCATGTTGGGTAAACAAATTACAGCTGGGCAATTGACAAATAGAGAGGGCATAACAATGCAATACATGCCAAGATGTCTACTATGAAATCTAGTTGGGCATTACAACAAAGTACATAGACCGTTATTCCAACCGCATCTATGCCTAAATAATCCACCTTCAAGGCAGCATCCGCATCCTGTTCAGTATTAAGTTGCTAACAACAGATTATTGCATGAAGTAAAGTGTGTAATGTAATCAATACAAGTGCCCTTGGACACTGCACCAATGTTTTATCCCTAGTAGAAACAGCACATCTACCATCTTAGACCTTTCTGTCACTGATCCAGATATCTAGAGACTGAACCCACTATCGAGCATAAATACCCCCTCTTGGAGTCATAAGCATCTACTTGGCCAAAGCATCTACTAGCAACGGAGAGCATGCAAGATCAAGAGCACATAGATAAACAACTTGAATAAACATGGTATCAATATTCATCGGATCCCAGCAAACACAACATCTAGCATTACAATAAGATGATCTTGATCATGTTAGGCAGCTCACAAGATCTAAACATGGAGGTAGAAGGTAGAGAGACAACCATCTAGCTACTGCTATGGACCCGTAGTCCAGGGGTGGACTACTCACGCATCACTCCGGAGGCAGGCATGGTGATGTAGAGCCCTCCGGTGATGATCTCCCCTCCGGCAGGGTGCCGGGAAGAGCTTCAGAACTCCTCCGATCTGAGATTGACGATGACGGCCGCGACGGAACTTTTCGTGGAATATGATCGACCGTGATAGGTGATGTCTACGTGTGCTTCTATTCTTGTAGACAGTGTTGGGCCTCCAAGAGCAGAGGTTTGTAGAACAGCAGCAAGTTTCCTTTAAGTGAATCACCCAAGGTTTATCGAACTCAGGGAGGTAGAGGTCAAAGATATTCCTCTCAAGCAACCCTGCAATTAAGATACAAGAAGTCTCTTGTGTCCCCAACACACCCAATACACTTGTCAGATGTATAGGTGCACTAGTTCGGCGAAGAGATAGTGAAATACAAGTGATATGGATGATTGCAAGTAGTAATTGCAATCTGAAATAAAGATGGCAGCAAGCAAACATGTAGCAGAACTTGATGTAAACGGTGTTTCAATGCTTAGAAACAAGGCCTAGGGATCATACTTTCACTAGTGGACACTCTCAACAATGATCTCATAACTGAATAAGTAAAAGCTACTCTTAAACACTCTCTTGTTGGATAACAAACACCATTCATTGTGTAGGGCTACAAAAGCACACCTCAAGCCGGAGTAAACAAGCGCCACAACGTCATAAAGGAATCACACACGGTGCACACACTGTCACCTTTACACCGTGGAGAGTACCGGAGTTCATATTAAAGTAACCTCTGGAGTGCATAATAGATAAAGAGTAACATCTACATATTCAACTAGATTAGCACAACTGAACACAAGTAAATACTGCTCGGATTATTCTCCTTCTTGATGAAGCAAGAGTACTATGCGTAGGGCTGCAAGAGCACACCTCAAAGTCTGAGTAAACGAACACCACAATTCTCAAGAATAAGCCATGATAAATGTCTAAATTATTCATAGAGTCACACAAGTACCCACACTGTCACCTTGATACCGTGTTGTCACAATGACTCCAGAAACTAGACAAAATCACTTGAGTAGCATAAAACATTATTAATGTATTCAGCGATACTAGCAATACACACGATCACATAAAGATCACGCCATGGGAGAGAGAGATGAACCACATAGCTACCGGTAGAGCCCTCAGCCTCGGGGGAGAACTACTCCCTCCTCATCATGGGAGTCAGCAGCGGCGATGAAGATGGCGATGGAGTTGATGGAGATGGCTCCGGGGGCAATTCCCCGTCCCGGCAGCGTGCCGGAACAGAGACTTCTGTCCCCCGAAACTTGTCGTCGATGGCGGCGGCGCTGCGGAACCCTTGGTGGAATATGACTTGGTGTTTTAGGGTTTTCGCGTCTGAGGCAATATATAGGCGAAGGGGCGATGTCGGCGGAGGTCCTGGGCTCCCTCCTCACCTCCCGGCGCGCCTGTGGGCCCAGCCGCGCGAGCGTGTGGTTTGGAGGCCGTGGGCCTCCCCCTGGCTTGCCCTTCTGGCTCCGTGTGTCCCTCGGAAAAATAGGAGGTTTGGATTTTGTTTCGTCGAATTCCGAGAATATTCGCAGAAGTAGTTTTCTGGAATCAAAAACAGCAGAAAACAGGGAACTGGCACTTCGGCATCTTGTTAATAGGTTAGTCCCAGAAAATGCATAAAAGTGATATGAAGTGTATATAAAACATGTAGCAATTGGTATAATATAGGCATGGAACATCAGAAATTATGGATACGTTGGAGACGTATCAATAGGGTTTTCGCGTCGCGGAGAATATATAGGCGAAGAGGCGGCGTCGGTGGCCGAGGGGGGCCACCACGCCATAGGGGGGCGCGGGCCCACCCTGGGCCGCGCCCTAGTGTGGCGTGGCCCCCTGGTGGGTCTGCTCCGACTCCCCTTTGGACTCCGTGATCTCCTCGTGATATTATTGACGATGTCTTTTGTTTCGTCCAATTCCGAGAATATTTCCTTAATAGATTTTCTGAAACCAAAAACAGCAGAAAACAGGGAACTGGCACTGTGGCATCTTGTTAATAGGTTAGTCCCAGAAAATGCATAAAAATGATATAAAGTGTAACCAAAACATGTAGCAATTGATATAATAACAGCATGGAACATCAAAAATTATAGATACGTTTGAGACGTATCAAGCATCCCCAAGCTTAGTTCCTGCTCGTCCTCGAGTAGGTAAACGATAAAAACAGATAATTTTTGAAGTGACATGCTACCAACACAATCTTTGATCAAATAACAATGTAATGCACATGATCTGAATGAAGTGATCCAAGCCAATGGTCTATAGTTTGCAAGCAAGTAAATAAAGAGTAAACATAAGTGATCACACAAGTGCAAACTTTCATGAATAACACTATAAAACATTTAGAGATATAATAGTCTAACATAATAGTTAGTCACAGCAGCAATAATTCTCAACATGAAAGTGTTTGTATCAACACAAAGGAAGATAATAGCTTCAGCTTTTGCTTCAACTTTCAACATGTATATCATATAGATAATGTCAATGCAAAGAATATGATCAACCAAACACAAAGTTATGTAAAAACTGTTATACTGGAGTTGACAATGATGTTTGCTTAAGTAGACAGAAAGAAGTGGGAAAACTGACTCAACATAAAAGTAAAAGAATGGCCCTTCGCAGAGGGAAGCAGGGATTAACATCATGTGCTAGAGCTGTAGTTCCCGAAGGCATATAGAGAGCATAAAATATTGTTTTGTAAGGTAATGGTGTATACAGGTGTCAACAAATCAAATAGCAGGTACTTGTCATCTTCCATGGCTAACTAACTTTTAGAGCGGTTCCGAGAGTTTTTAGGACTGCACTTGTAACAAGCACTTATTGGTGACACTCCTCCCAACCATTTACTTTCCACAAACCATGGCTAACCGAATCCTCGGGTGCCCACCAACATTCACCATGGAGGAGTGTCTATTTATTTATTTATAGGGTGGACTAACCAGCTCTTTAATGCAAAATAAAAGGTGGAGAAGCAGATGAAGCTGCCAATCCTTGTAAATTAATTAGCATGGAAGATGACAAATCTCACTACTACGTCCTTATGAGCTTTTCAAGTAGTGACACAAAAAGGAAATGTAACAGTTTTGAGTAGTTAGTAGATAGCACATGAAGAAATTTACTTGGAATGGTGAAAACACCACATAATAGGTAGGTATGGTGGACACAGGTGGCATGGATTTGGCTCAAGGTTTTGGATGTACAAGAAGCATTCCCTCTTAGTACAGAGTTTAGGCTAGCAAGGTTATTATAAGCAAACATCATTATCAACTGGAATAGCAAGAGTGTACATAAAACACAAGGTTTGACGAACCATAGACTCCCACTGTCTTCCTTGTTAACACATAGCCTTCATCCAAAAATTATCTAGACTACTATGGACTTCCAATCATGCAACAGATTATTATAGCAGAAAATCCTTATAGTAGTTCTTCATTAATAGCCATTACTTACATGATGCACAAGCTTAAACATTAATTACTTGACAGCTCAAAACAATTGGCAAGCATCAAATTACTCAAGACAACGATCTAAAAAGATTCATGTAAGCATTTTATACCACTACCACATGCATAGCATTTTTCTGGTCCAACCAAACACCAATCAACTTATTTGACAACTCTCCAAACAGATATAAGTGAAGCAAGAGAGTACTTTCTTCAAAAGAAACTGAAAGCTCTAACAAGAGATGTATGAAAAACTGAGAGCTAACAGCAATAACAGCAACTAGACAGGAATACTCAACAAGTATAAGTGAAGCACAAGAGTATTCTAATGAAAAAGTGGAGCGTGTCTCTCTCCCAAACATGAATGCTAGGATCCAACAAGTATAGCACAGCAAACAAAACAAAACAAACTGAAAACAAAAACACACTGACGCTCCAAGGAAGAGTACACTAGTATGAAGCAATAAAAATATAGCACCATTAGAGATGACCTGATAATTTGTAGATGAAGAAGGGGATGCCTTGGGCATCCCCAAGCTTAGATGCTTGAGTCTTCTTGAAATATGCTGGGGAGGTAAGCCTCCCCAAGCTTAAGCTCTTCACTCTTCTTGATCATGTAATATCATTCTCCTCTATCAACACTTGAAAACTTCCTTCACACCAAAACTTAACAGCTTTTCTCATTAGCAGGTTAGTGCACTAAAAGATAATACTTCAAAGTTCTAGCAAAGACAAAACTCACAAGCCAACTATTTTAAACATTAGCCACTGTTACTAGGCTCAAGTGGGCACTTTTACACGAAAAGAAACCACTTAAAAACTTGTAAAAGAGAGAATGCAAAATAAAAGACAGAATCTGTCAAACCAGAACAGTCTGTAATGACGAATTTTTTCGAGGCACTTACGATGCTCAGATGAAAAACTTTTGAAATAATGAAAGTTGCGTAACATCATCAGGAACATGCACAAAAAGTTTCAGCATTTTTCGATTTTTTCTGATTTTCTACTGAATTAAACGGTGACGAACAGCAATCTGTCCCAATGCAGTCCCGAAAATAAAAACCAACTTTGCATTAGTAACTCTCCTTGGCACAACAAAACAGCAAATAAAAGATACAAAGGAGTTGCTACAGAGGTAAACAAGCATCCTTGACTCAAGAAAACAAAAATAAAACAGCAAATAAAAACATGGGTTATCTCCCAGAAGTGCTTTTCTTTAATGCCTTTGAGCTAGGCATGAAGAGATGCATCAAGTATTGTCAAGACCAGAAACATCAAGGTTCCCAAAAGCTTCAGATAAATCATAATTCACAACAAGAGGGGTTTTCATTTTAGCTAGTTCTTGAGAAGAAAACTTGAGAGGCCCACTGCAAGCTTTATTAGTAAATTCATAAAATCCATTATCCAGCACATCAGAAGTTGAAAGTTTTGGTTTAGGCCCCTTAGGTACATACATGAATTTCTTTCCTTTATCTAGAATATACCCTTGCTTCTTAGTTTTGAAAGAGGAAAAAGTATTACTCATGACTTCCTCTATCTCCTCAATCCTAGAGTTTTGATCATGATTTTTAAAGCAAGTTTCTAGAGCAACAATTCTTTTATTAAGATCTTCCAAGGATTTATCAAATTTTTCAGTGTTCTCAAGTAGTTTTTCAAGCTTAACATCAATACTTGGAAGATTCTCTACAACCTCAAGCTTTTTCATAACATCCTCAAGAGAGACTTCAATTTTAATTTCATTAACAGGTGGTATTCCTACTAGACTTTCAAGGATGTAGCTAGCCTCTAGAGCAGGTGTTCCTAGGAAGTTACCCCCTGTCAAAGTGTCCAAAACATATCTATACCAATTGGTAATGCCAACATAAAAGTTCCTAAGAAGGATTGTAGTGGAATGTTTTTTAGCACACCTATGATGAGCATTACTAATTCTGTACCAAGCATCTTTTAAACTTTCTCCCCCTTGTTGCTTAAAAGTTCGAACCTCAACCTCAGGAGATGAAACAAAATAAGAAGAACCAGACATGATGAGCAAACCGAAATAAACTAGATGCAGGAATTTAATTTTTTTGGGTTTTTGATTTTTAACAGCAAGCAAAACAAAAATAAAACAAGACAAAAACAAAGTAAAGAGATTGGAACTGAGAGACTCCCCTTTCCAATAGCCTCCAAGTCCCCGGCAACGGCGCCAGAAAACAGCTTGATGGCTACGTGTTGGTGAACCCCAAGAGGAAGGTTATGATGTAGACAGCAGAAGTTTTCCCTTGAAAATCTACCCAAGGTTATCAATCCAGTAGGACTTGACGATCTATCGGAAGGTTGTTGATGTTGACTCCCCCTGGCGCTAGGGAGCTTGCACCAACGTGGAATCTGCACAGACACAAACCAGAACTTTGCCCAACACGAAACAGAGAGGTTGTCAATCTCTCCGGTCTTGCAGAAACAAAGAGTTAAACGTATGGTGTGGAAAACAGCAGGAAAAACAGCAAGTAACAGGAAACAGATGATTGCAGCAGGTTGTGTAAACAGTATGAGGAAATTGGACCAGGGTCCACAGTTCACTAGTGGTGTCTCTCTCAGAACAGATAACTAGCATGTTGGGTAAACAAATTACAGCTGGGCAATTGACAAATAGAGAGGGCATAACAATGCAATACATGCCAAGATGTCTACTATGAAATCTAGTTGGGCATTACAACAAAGTACATAGACCGTTATTCCAACCGCATCTATGCCTAAATAATCCACCTTCAAGGCAGCATCCGCATCCTGTTCAGTATTAAGTTGCTAACAACAGATTATTGCATGAAGTAAAGTGTGTAATGTAATCAATACAAGTGCCCTTGGACACTGCACCAATGTTTTATCCCTAGTAGCAACAGCACATCTACCATCTTAGACCTTTCTGTCACTGATCCAGATATCTAGAGACTGAACCCACTATCGAGCATAAATACCCCCTCTTGGAGTCACAAGCATCTACTTGGCCAAAGCATCTACTAGCAACGGAGAGCATGCAAGATCAAGAGCACATAGATAAACAACTTGAATAAACATGGTATCAATATTCATCGGATCCCAGCAAACACAACATCTAGCATTACAATAAGATGATCTTGATCATGTTAGGCAGCTCACAAGATCTAAACATGGAGGCACAAGGTAGAGAGACAACCATCTAGCTACTGCTATGGACCCGTAGTCCAGGGGTGGACTACTCACGCATCACTCCGGAGGCAGGCATGGTGATGTAGAGCCCTCCGGTGATGATCTCCCCTCCGGCAGGGTGCCGGGAAGAGCTTCAGAACTCCTCCGATCTGAGATTGACGATGACGGCCGCGACGGAACTTTTCGTGGAATATGATCGACCGTAATAGGGTTTTCGCGTCGCGGAGAATATATAGGCGAAGAGGCGGCGTCGGTGGCCGAGGGGGGCCACCACGCCATAGGGGGGCGCGGGCCCACCCTGGGCCGCGCCCTAGTGTGGCGTGGCCCCCTGGTGGGTCTGCTCCGACTCCCCTTTGGACTCCGTGATCTCCTCGTGATATTATTGACGATGTCTTTTGTTTCGTCCAATTCCGAGAATATTTCCTTAATAGATTTTCTGAAACCAAAAACAGCAGAAAACAGGGAACTGGCACTGTGGCATCTTGTTAATAGGTTAGTCCCAGAAAATGCATAAAAATAATATAAAGTGTAGCCAAAACATGTAGCAATTGATATAATAACAGCATGGAACATCAAAAATTATAGATACGTTTGAAACGTATCAGCGGGTGCGGGCGCCCACGCCTGGCCCGCGTCACGCTGTGGCCACGGTGTCCATGGCACCTGCCAGTGCGCGCTCCAGCGCCGCCGCCTCCTCCTGCTGGCGGGCCCACTCTGCCGCCTCCTCCGCCGACTGCCGGAGCGCGGCCGTGATATCTGGCCACTAAGCCAGCTCCTCCAGGTTGAAGGCGTCGATGCCGGCCTGGAGGGCGGCTTCGTCGCCGACGGGCGGCGCAGGCTGGGCGCTGCGGTAGGCCGCCCAGTTGGGCAGCGCGGCCTGCTCGGCTTCCTCCATCTTCACGCCGCCGTCGTCCTCGCTCCAGTCGAAGTCGGAGGAGGAACCGTCGGAGCCATCTTCGACAGCAGGCTCGTCCTCCACCGGTGGTACCCCTCCGGCGCCCCGGCCGCGAAAGCCGACCGTCGGCGAGCGTCGTGCTCGACCTCGAACCAACGGTCACACATCGCCGAGTTTATCGCGTACGCTGGGTCGTTGACGACGTCGGCCGGGAGGAAGCTCCGGAGGCGGAGGATCTCCTCCTTACGCGCCCTTCTGGCGCGAGGGATCCGCGACACCGGAATGCGGCGGCGGCTCAGATGCCAGCCGTCCGGTAGGTGCACGTCACCCCACGGAAGGGGCGCCGCCACCTCCCAGTAGATCTGCGCCACCTCGGTGGAGACGCGGGCCCGCTGGGCACGGCGGCGGGCATTGCGGGCCGCACGGAGCTCCGCACGTCGGGCGTCGGCACGGCGGGCGGCGTCGTTGGTCGGCGCGCGGGAGCTGCTGGAGGCCTCCTTGTCGTTGCGGCCAGGCTTGAACCGGCTCGGCCGTTTCATGGTCGCCGGCGACGGGAAGGTTGAGGTCGGTGGCTAGGGTTTGGAAGTGGGGAAGTGGGGACTGAAGTGGGAATGGGGACTGGATTTGGTCGGTCCCCATTAAAAAGGACCCAGCGAGGTGGCCGAAGCAGCCACACTCGCTGCCAGGTGGGCCAGAGGCGGACTCGGGAGGACACGTGTTGTGTCCGCTTCTCCCCCAAAGTTGGACCAAAATTGGGCCGCGTTTGGGGCGAAACCGCGTGACCACGCGGACACATGTCCCTTTGCGCCAGCCCGTTGGAGCACCTTCCATGTCCGTTCGGACAAAAAAGGACAGGGCTGGTCCGTTTGCGCCAGCCCGTTGGAGGTGCCCTAACATCGCGTCCAATCCAGGTGCTACGTACGTATTGCTTGTTGTAGGCGCTCTGCCAAAGATGAAACTACCCTGCGAGCTCGCCTGCATGGTGTAGGAGTGGACACAAGGACGGGTGGTGTAGGCCGTAGGGCCAGGAATTCCAGAACCATAGAAATCATCATGAGTAGATAAGAGAAAGGCAGTGTGCCCAGGACGCCCAATTAGGCCAAAAGTGGGCATGAATGGCCTGGGAGGGAGACAACCTCGACGTCGTGGTCATATGGGAGACGGCCTGCTGCTGTAGTACGCATGATAAGGCGCAGCTAGCTAGAGATATTCTTCAGGCGGAGAGGGATCGAATCGCTCAAGAGAGGTCGGTCTAGCCGTCTAGGCTAGGCACGCTGGCTAAGCCGCATCGCACTAACTAGTCGATTCGCTAATTAAGCACGTGCTTGTTACTACTTGTGTGATTGTTATTCCACGTTCTTCTTGTCCTAGCTAGCTCGCTGGAGGGTAAGACGTAGACAAGTCACACAGACATACCTAGGTATAGGAGCGAATAGTGCGGAAAGTTACTTTGACTCTCGAGCTCCAGTGATTTCGTTTTTTTTTCATGAAATCAAAAAAATATTTAAAAGTTTCAAAAATATCTAAAACAAATCATGCATGTTCACAATGTTATATCCTACAAACATGCAAAATCTCAATGTAAAGTACAATATGTTTTGACCTACACACAAAAATGACAAAAAGTTAGAAATTTGAAAATACATACTGTTACAGATCTGTACATTTTTTTATCTTTGTGTAACTCAAAACGTAAAGTATTTTGCATTTTGATTTTGCACGTTTGTAGGATATATCATTGTGATAATACACGATTTTTTCAGATTTTCTTGAACTTCTATATATATATATATTTTTTTGTTGAAAAAAATAGAAGGCAAGTGTGACATGGGCGGACGCATATCCTTGCCATGTCATCAACGCGGCACTTTTGTGTTGTCACCATATTTATATCTCTACTATAGCTCTATTGCTACTCAAAATTCAATCCTGTGATAAGCTTGTACACTACAATTTGAAAGCTCAAAGAAAATCTTGTAAAAAATAAAAATCATGTAACAACACGGCCTATCAATCCACTTAATGATACAAGATCTGGTTCTAGTTTTTTAGAAACAAGGGGCAAAAGATTTGCCCCATTTTCTTTATTAAGAGAGAGTGCACACACAAAGTTCGGACAACAACAACATCGAAAGCAAATTACACAAAAGGATTACTCTCCCGGCATTAATTCTCCAAGCCGCTTTGCCCCCGCAATGACCCACAACTTCGCCTCGCTCTTGATCTTGCTTAGGATGCCAATGGACGGCGTGTATTTGGTTCGGAACACTCGGGCATTCCGCTCATTCCAAATTTCCCAAGAAATGAGAAGAACAAGGGATGTCATTGCCTTGCGGTTTGGCATGCTAGCACCGGACATGTGACGCCACCAATCCTTGAGGGAGAGATCCGACCATAGCGAGAGATCAAGGTGTTGCAAACCTAGCCATTCCTTCAAGAGGCTCCAAACTCGAGTGGTGAAACGACAATGGACAAGGAGGTGAGAGGCCGACTCGGGCACCCTTTTACAAAGCGGGCAAGGGCCGCAATTTGGCCGCCCCCGACGCGCCAACCGGTCCGCCGTCCATAGACGGTTTTGGAGAGCAAGCCAAGCGAAGAGTTTTAGTTTGGGGGCGCCCAAGCTTTCCAAATCAAGGTTTTCATATCGGAGGAGTGAGACCCATAGAATTGTGCCTTGTAGGCCGTCTTTGCCGAATAAGCACCATTTGCGGAAAGTTTCCACACAATGGTGTCCTCCATGTTCTCCTCAAGGGCCACGTCATGAAGTTTGATCCAAAGATCGACGTATTGGCGCACATGGTGGATGGTGAATTCTTCGGTCATGGCGATCTTCCCAATCCAAGCATTGTTGAGGAGGGCTTGAGAGATGGTCCATTTTTTGTTGGAGGAGATACCGTAGATGAGAGGAGCAATGAGCCTAGGTTTTTCTCCCCCAAGCCAAGGGGCCTCCCAAAATGATGTTTTTCTCCCATTTCCAACCGCTATTGTTGTGGAGGCATAAAAAGATCCATATCCTCCTTGGTGCAAGGGTTGGGAGAGCCGGCCCAAATCTTGCTAGGATCTTTCCATTGGAGCCAAGGCCATCTCAAACGCAAGGCCCTTGCGAACTTGTCGGTGCTAAGAATCCCTAACCCACCAAGGGAAGTAGGGCGGCAAACGGTCTTCCAATTTACTTTGCATTGGCCTCCCGAAACCTTGTCGGTTCCCTTCCAAAAGAAAGCGCGGTCAATCTTCCTTAGAGAGTTAATGAGGCCCGGAGGGACAATGAGGGGCGTCAAGTAGTAGATAGCTTGTGAGGTAAGGACCGATTTAAAAAGGGTACCCCTTCCGGCAATATTCATGAAGCGCCCATGCCAAGCGGGGATCTTGCCAACACATTTGTCTTCAAGGGGTTGAAAATCAACTTTCCGGAGTCGCCAAACCGAGAGCGGAAGGCCTAGGTATCTCAAGGGGAATGTGGCCCTCACCACCGGAAGGCCATCAAGGACGGCATCGAGGTCAACTTGTCCACAACGAATTGGCACCACGGAGATCTTTTGGAAGTTTGTGCAAAGGCCCGTCACCACCCCAAAGTCACTAAGAATTTCCGCAAGGTTTTGGATATCCTCCTTTATAGGCGCCACAAAAATGGCCGCATCATCCGCATAAAGGGAGGTCCTCAAGATGGTTCCCCTCCCTCTAATCTTTTTGAGGAGCCCAAGCCGAGTTGCCACATCAAGAATTTGTTGTAGCGGATCGATCGCAAGAACAAATAGGAGAGGCGAGAGAGGGTCTCCTTGACGAAGGCCACGACCATGCCGGATGGGAGGCCGGCGATACCGTTTAGAAGAATGCGCGAGGACGAGGTGGAGAATAAAGCGGTGATCCAATCTCGAAATTTGCTTGGGAAGCCCCTCCGTTGGAGGAGGTCGAGGATGTAGTCCCACCGGACGGAGTCAAAAGCCTTTCTAATGTCCAACTTGAAGAGGAGAGACGGCGTCTTGTTCTTGTGGAGCCTCCGAGCTAGATTCTTGACATAAAGGAAGTTGTCGTGAATACTCCGTTTTTTAATGAAAGCACTTTGAGCATGGGAGACAAGGTCATTCATGTGCGGTCCTAGTCGGAGAGCAAGCATCTTGGCAATAATCTTGGCAATGGCATGGATTAGGCTAATAGGCCTATAATCGGAGATCTCTTCCGCCCCATCTTTTTTCGGCAAGAGGATAACATTTGCGGAGTTAAGCCAATGGAGGTTGTTGGTGTGGAGATTGTCGAAGTTTTGAATGACCTTCATAACATCAACCCGAACAATGTCCCAACATCGCTTGAAGAAAGCACCGGTGAAGCCATCGGGGCCGGGGGCCTTGTCACTTGGCATTTGGTTGATTGCATTCTTGACTTCATGTTCGGAGAAGGGTGCGGCCAAACCCTCAAGATCCGGAGTTTCAAAGTTTAACTCATCCCATTTGAAGTCGAGTGCTCTCGGTTCTCCCTTGCCAATTGTCGCGGTAAAGTGGTCATGGATAATTCCCTCCTTGTGCTCGTGCTCCGTTACCCAACCGTTGTTGCGCTTGAGACGGTAAATGTGATTTTTCCGCCTCCGCCAATTAACTTTGAGGTGGAAAAATCTTGTGTTGGCGTCGCCTTCCTTTAAGTTCGCAATTCTTGAGCATTGTATTTTCCTCGCTCTCTCAAGGATGGCCAAACTAAGAACTTTCCGCTTAAGCCTAGCATGAAGCTCCCGTTCTTCAATTGAGAGGGCTCTTGTCTCTTGTGCGAATAGGAGATGGAGAGAGAGAAGTAAAGCGAGGAATAAGAAGAAAGGAGAGGGAAAGAGCTACCACTCTTGCCCCTTTCTCTTAATCGTCCTACAAAATTTCTGTAATTCTCGCAATGGAGCACTTCTTCTATTAAAAAAAAAGATATCAAGGGCTAAACCTGGTTGGTCTCATTTTTTTCCCTCTTAATTCTCCTATGCATTTGCCTTCCTATTGCCAGGGGCGAAAATGTGTCTCCAAACCAAGTAGGTCGCCCTCCAGGTATTGTTTCGCTTTAAGATTAGCTCGTTGGAGGAGGGAGAACTTGTCTGTGGCAAGATGGTTAGGAGGGTGGTTATACCCCCAGCCCACCAGAGTTCAAACCTCAGGTTTGACGCTGCTATTTCTCATTTTAGGCGGAATATTCTTCAGTGGGAGGCGATGTTCCCGTCGACAGCGAGGCGCCCGTGGTGACTTCGTCAATCTCAAGACCCAATCCGCCGGCTCAGTCTTTCGGAGGTGCTCATAGGGGTAGGGTGTGCGTGTGTGCGTTCATATGGGTGAGTGTATGCGTGTGTATGTGAGTGTCTGCGTTGTACTGTGTTTAGCAAAAAAAAAAACTCGTTAGAAGAGGCTCGTAAATACTTGAGAACATTAATTACCAATTGATATTGTACAAGGCTTGGCAAGATTCTCCGTGGGCACTAATCGACCCATTTGACACTACCATCAATACTACTTCTGCGTTCTGACTTGCTGCTTACTACTGCTGCTTGCATATGTAAATCGATAAGAATAATAATAATAAAGCTACAACTGTTGTGCTGTCACTAGATTCAAATCAGCTGAATTGATCGTAGACGCCTCCGAGGTAGCCGCCGGCCGCCAAGTCTATCATGTAGTTGTTGTAGGCGTACTCGCTCAGGTAGGTGAGGTCGGCCTCCGCATCCTCCATCCCGAACTGCTCCAACATCGCCGCGTGGTGGGTGACCGTCGAGAACGACGACGAGCTCGGGCTGCTGCCCTCTTCCCCGCACCCGGCTGTTACCGCCGCCGCCGACATGAACTTGCTCCTCTCCTCCTCCGCCTCGGCCAACCTCTCCTTCAGCCTCAACAGCTACACCATACATGCACACATATTAGTACAGCAACTAGCTAACAGCCAAGAGTTCCTCTGACATGTGTCTATGTCGTGAGTACAGATAGAGTCTAGGCTGTTGCAGCGTACCTCGTTTTCGAGGTGGCAGTTGTGGACGACGACGGCGTCGTGGGCAGCACGGAGCTTGGAGAACTCCTCCTCGATGAACTTGCTCTTGTAGCGTGCGCGGCGGTTCTGGAACCACACGGCCACCTGCTTGGTGTCCAGGCCCAGCTCGGCGGCCAGCTTCACCTTGCGCGGCGTCTCCAGCTTGCGATCCTTCCTGAAGCTCATCTCCAGGAACTGCGCCTGCTCGTCGCTCAGACGCCGCTTCTTCGCCGCCGCGTCGTCGGCGCCATCGCCTGCCGACGCCGACTGCCTCGCCTTCCGCCTACGCCGCTGCCGACCGGCCTTCTTCTGCTCGCCGCCTACATCGAACCACGCAGGATATATATAAACAACAAGTCAACAACACATTGCGGTTTTATGGATAGCCATTCGATCTCTAGCTAGCTTGCACCTGCACGTTTATACTACGATAGCTAATTCATGAGGAGATGGGTGGTTAAACTTACCGGAGCCTGGCGTGGCGGCATCCGCGGGGAAGCTATCCGGGAAGACGAACGAATGGAACATGAGCATCTCATCCTCCTCGGGGCTCATCTTTCAAGTAAAGCTAAGATCGACACGCGAACAAAATATTTGATCGGCTCTGATGGACGCTTTGGGCTTTGGAGCTTGGATATTTTGAGAGGTACTAGCAAAGCTGCTGTGCTGTCCAGTGACCGGTGTCCGAGTCTGTGAGTGTGAGCTCGGAGCTTGGGCGGGGGAATTTATAGAGGACGAGGTACTAGTAGCAGTCTGGCAAGGTGAGGTACTACTGGTAGTACTAGATAGGAGTTGAGGCTTAATAATTCTTGGTGTGGAGCCGCGAGAAAGCGATGCGTGTGTGTCGTGCTGTTAATTAATTGTCATCTACTGATGATTATCACTGTGCCGTGTGCTAGTTTTGGATAATGTAAAATGAAGCCGGAAGCATGCATGCTGGGTGTCTGCAAAGTGCAAACAAGGAGAGCAATCGAGAGGGAGCTTAACTGACATACTGCTTAATTACGATACGTACTCTCCCCGGACTAACCCTTTTTTGGCGAAAAGGACGCACGCGTGCGACGGGTGAGTGGAGATCGTTTTTTCGTGGCGATAACTGTGAAATTCCTGTGCATTTCTTGCTTTCCGCCGATGCATAATAACCCTGAGCTTTTTCTTGCGGGGGATAATAACCCTGAGCTTTGACAAGTATGCACGCAGAGAGGCCGGGTTGAAAGTTCCAAGCCGCTGATGACTACACCTGAGCGTTGTAACTTCAGGTTTGAAAGGGGGGACGTGATGATCAAGGAAAACCAGTTTTGGCCTTTGGGTCATAGCTGTATATGCACCCACTGCACAAAGATCATATTTTAAAAGGTAAAAAAATCATACAAGAAATTCGGATATACATTTGAATATCCTATGTTCGCAAATAAAGTTTCACGGAAAAAAAATTATGTATTGTGTAAAAAGACAAATTTCAGTGCTCCAAAATGACTTTTCATGAGATATTTTTTTATCTATTTTACGCATACCACAAAACAAATTCGTAAAGCTTTGTGTGTGAACATAGAATATCTGGATGTACATTCGAGATTGTTGTTCGGAATATTTTGATATTTTGAAATGAACTTAAAATGCATTTTCTACAACGTGTATTTAGACGGACATGGCTACTTTACGAACGCTCGAGCGCTCGTGCGGTTTCGGGCCGCTAAAGGACAAGGGTGTCGGAAGAAAGAAGATGAGCGCACCCCCGCCCATTTCAAATCACCTACTTAACCGGTTCGCCGTTGCTCCGGCCATCCCTCTGAATCCCCCCTCCCCTCCCACTTACACACCAGATCTTGTCGCCGACCTCACCCCCACCAATAAGTCCATCCTCGACGGCGTCATCTCCACGGTGGCTCCGCAGTGGCATCGCCGACACCGTCTCGGAAAAGGGTGAGAGTTGCATGGAGGGAGAGAAAGTGGTGAGAGAGAGGAAGGAGAATGTGGTGGGGGTGGAGGTGGGAGGGGATGACGCGTCACAAAGGTTAAATAACGATTTTGCATTTAGACCCACGAGTTAAAACACCGTGTGCATAATCAAGCTAGTAAGAGCATCTCCAATAGGTGATGCAAACCAATAAATAATAGCTTTTTGCATCACCAGGGGCCAAAAAGTGGTCTCCAACAGCAGCCCGTGATGTAAATTTGGCCAAAAAAAATTTAGGGCACGATGTAAAAATTGCTCCGGTGATCCAAATATACATCACCAAGAGCGGTGATGTAAAACGCGAAACGCTGCGCGCGCGACTCCAACCGCTAGGGGGAAAGTTCCCGCCCACGCCTGAATCGTGGCTGCGCCATCGCCGCCGCGACCCCGCTGGACCCCCGCAAGCCCGCCGCCCCTTCACGCTCGTGCCGCCGTCGTCGCGATCCAGCCCTGACGCCGCCGTCCATCCGCTCGTCGCCCTCCGTCCGCTAGTCGACCTCGCCGGAACCCCGCGCCACCCCCGCAATCCCGCCGCCCCTCCGTGATTTAGCCCCGACGCCGCGGTCCGCCGTCGTCCCCGCAGCTCCGCCCGGTGGAGGTAAATAAATTTCCCCTCCTTTCTTCATTTTTTTAATAGTTGCAACAAACTAGTTGGTAATTTTAGATTATTTGTTTTTAGATGACTTCGTACGAATATGCTTCATCGTCCTCGGATGAAGAGTTTGATTTGGCCGAAGAGGAAGACATAGCAATGTTGACAATAGTGTCCAAAAATGTCTTTTCATGAACTTAATTGTAATAAGTTGCTCAAACTATTGGGGAAGTGCTGCCTTAAAATACATCACCCGTTGGAGTTAACCGCTTTCGGTGTCCTAAAAAACACATTTTTGGTGATGTATAATTTACATCACCCAGTTTTTTGGCTCCTATTTTACATCACCTATTGGAGATGCTCTAACTAGGCTTGATCTACCGGTTAATTTGAGCAGAGAGTTTGCGACGCACAAGCTACGTCGATCGGGTGGAGCGCATGGGCTGTGTCGGCTTCCGGAGTCCGGCCGGGGCGGGAGGCAACGCCTAACAAGCCAAGAGAGCCTGACGTCAAGTGCTTGCACGCACGCTTGAGCTGTGCCTTTCTTCAAAAAATGTTTGCCACACCTGCCAGATATCCATTTCCAAGTGTACCACCTACCACAGCCTTCATATCTCGTCTCGCATAAAGTATCCGACCATCGATCTGTACGTGTGGATAGAGAAATCGATCAAGCCAGCATGCATGTGAAACATGGATCCTCGATCGCTTAATTATTTGACCAGCTGGGGAGTACGTGTTGGCGTGAGAATGGAATATAATGATCTTCCCAACCGTCGAGGAGGTTCCTTCAGGCCTCTTCTTTCTTCTCTACAGTCTTCTTCAGGATGATCTGTCCAATGTCCATCCATCCCTCGCGTAGCGTAGGACGACCCGTAAAGTTTGTGCGTAATGTGAACAGTACCAGTGGAGATTATTTGCACCCGGGCACCAGTGCTCCCTCCTGTTTAAAAAATTCAAAAATCATATTTACATGTTTCAAAAAAATTTGAAAAAAATTCGCGTATAGCCAATGGTATATCCCACTAACGTGTAAAATATCAAATTCAAAAACTTTGTATTCTAAGCTACACAAAAATGACAAATATGTAGATCTAAGAATGTATATTTTCAAATCTCTAAGTTTTATCAGATTTATTATTTTCGTGTAACCCATAATATAAAGTATCTCAGATTAAAAATTTACACGTTGGTGGGATACATCATGGGCTACATCTGGATTTTTTTCAGATTTTTTGGAAACTCACAAATATGATTTTCGAATTTTTTAAATGAGAGGGAGCACTGGTGCCCCGGATCACACTACACTTTCCGGAACAGTATACACTACCTTTCTTCGATTCGACGGGTCGATTTTTAGCGCGTGCGTCCTACCGTCGTACTGAATGGCGGCTACAATTTTAGGCAACTTTGCAGCATTTGCGTGTACCTGCCCTAGCTCCAACAGTTGCGTGCCGATTCATGGTTCGCCACGCAGGTATCCTACTGCTCCAAGGAACGCAAAGTCCTCGTGAATTAATGAATGCAGACAGTACCGTTTCTTATCCATGCATGCATGAATGGTCAAAATTCACAGCTACTCCGTACTTTGCACGAGCACGGACCACAGCCGACGTTCGATCGGGTTAGAGCACATCTCCACTCGCGACGGCAAAATGCCTCATCCGGACGGGTGCTATGGACGCCATCCGGACGAGTTGCCGGCATGGGGACGCGTTGTTCCTCGGTCGTGGTGTCTAAATATTTTTTAAATCGACATTTAAACACAAAAATATAAGATTTTATTGAAATTTTGTTCAAACTAGACATAATTCTTTCAAACTAAAAGCTAGACTTAATTGGTAGAGTGTCACGCCGGGCACCGACAGTTCGGGCAGGAGCCCGCCAATGCATCAAGAGGAACCCGGCGGCAGCCGACGCAGAGGCAGTTGAGTTAGCCATCGGCGGCGGCGCATGAGGGGCCAAGGACGCCTCAACGGCGAGCTGCATCTCGCATGCGTCCCACTGCGGCGACGGCCAGTCCTCAGCATCATCACCGTCAACCTCCTCCGCCTCTTGTTGAGGTTGCGGCGAAGGAGTTAGTATGCGGCCATGTTCTTCTCTTGCGCGCTGAGCCGCATGCGCCGCCTCGTACCTTACCCTCGCGTTTACCCAGTGCAGCTGGCGTTTTGATCTTAGAATAACATGTTGATGCAGTGTCATAGCATGTTGTCTTCGCTTTTTAGATGGTTGATCCATGTATCAACCTTGTGCGACCCATGATGTAATCATTTGAAACAGTTGAATCTTAATAAATTAATAAAGGCCGCATGCATCAATCGATGTAGAGGCCGAGACTGCCCCTTTTCTAAAAAAAAGCCTTACCCTCGCGTCGGAGTCCTACGTGGCTGGGCCACCACATTTAAGTTCATGTGTCTTTGACAAGGCTGGCCCACGCGTCCGAACCCTACCTGACGTCGCGCGCGGTTTCGTCAGGCGCAGCCTAGCTGCTCCTCACGGGGAGGGCGTGGGCTAGGTGTGTCAGATCAAACTATCGGCCACGCCGGACCAAATATGTGTTTGGACGCCGCGAGTGGGAGTCATTTTTGATCCGACGCGCCCCAAATGCGTTTGGGCAGCCCTTTAGGCGCCGCGAATGGAGATACTTTCTGAAATGAAAACTGAAACACAAAGTTTTTTTAGACGGAAGGCTCGAGAAGAGCCCGGATTTGAATTAACGAAGCCAACAACCGGCTAAGAGTTACACCAAGAGTTACAACACACACGCGCAAAGCGCACACCGAAACCAACAAAAGAGGACAACAAAAAAAGAACACCACGCCAAAGCGCCAACTTGATCGAGGTTGATGGAGCCTTGTCTTCTGTTGCACCAGAGCGACCACGACCATGTTGATGGCGCTTCACGTAGTTACCTGCGTGAAAAGTAAATGGGTTAGGTTGAGACTCCAAGTGCAGAGTGTGTAGTAAGTGGAAGACGTGTTTTCCCCACGAGGGGTGACTCGAGGGTTTAATATCGAACTCTCGGGGAATCAGTAGTGAAGATTTATCTTTCCTATCCTTCTTTTGGTTACCTACAAAACAAAGTAAATGTTTTGGTCCTCAACCTCACCTAGTGGTTGTCAAGCACAAGGTGTGAGAATGATATCAAGATAATATGCAATGCAAACAAGAAATAAATATGCAATGGTGGTAAATAAATATGCAAGGATGGTGGTAGCAATGATAAATGATATTTTTGGGTTTTATATGATGAATGCAAGATGTAAAAGTGTTTTTGTATTTTCGGATTTTTAAATGGCAGAAAATGGAAAAGTGGTAAAAGTGGTTGGAAAGGTGTTTCTTATGATTAAAAATGGACCGGGGTTCATGGTTTCACAAATGCACTCTCTCTTTAATAAAGTGGTAGACAATGGAACACTAGAGTTGACATATGAGATTGCAACACAACAGTTTAATGACAAGTTATAATTATATGGGCATCACGTCCTAACATAGAGACCTTTTGGTTATTAGTCTCTCTTATACTCCACCAAGATGCGAACTAAATCATAACACCTCAGTAATTAAGATAACTCAGAGTATAGCAATAAGTATCATGACATGAAGTTAAAATAAGAACATGCTAGATCTAGTCATGGAGGAAGTGGCAATGGTCACACCCACATCTCCGGTAGCATGGTATTTCTTTTTATCCCTAGTGAGGCAACAAAGTAAGGTAGAGAAACCCAAGTGGATCGCAGAACTTTCTCTCACGTTCACTGCACTAGCCACCCCCCGTTACTCCAACTAATGCACACGTTCCCCCTCACACGCTCTCATAAACATGCTTGATCATGACAAGTAAATAAGAACGGGGTACATAATATGCATCTACTTTCATAACTGAAACAAAACCATTGCAATCTCAAACATATATTAACTCATAAAAAGATCCACCACAAAGGTATTACATAGATGACCGTAATCATGTTCAGCAGCTCATACGGTACTAATTAGTGAAGCTCAAGAGAGAGAGATACATAAGTTACTTCCACAAACCCATAGTCCAGAGGTGGACTACTCCCTCTTCATCATGGAGACGGTGGAGAAGTCGTTGGAGAAGATGGAGACCACGCCGGCAGCGCCCCGCCGGAGTTTTCCCCCTCCAATCTGCAACTCCAGGTCTCTGTTTCGGTGTTTCTGTGTTTCTGCGGCGCTCCTTCCAGAGAACGTCGGGGGACTATTTTTATAGGCGGTTTTAGGTCAAAACGGAGTCGGTGGAGGAAAGATCGACGGCAACGGAGCTCCGAGGCCCAAAAGGGGGGTCCCACCGGCCAGGTACATGGGCCGCGTGGGCCCACTCAACTTGGCCCTCGGGCCTCCGCTTGTTTGCTTCCTTCGCTCCCACGCTTTGTTCCTTCCAAAAACTGATGCTCGTAAATTTCCAGGTCATTTGGACGTCGTTTGGGTCCCTGAAACATTAAAATATGAAAATAGGGTTTTCTGCCTGCGCAGGGTTAATTCCATAAAAATAGGAAACATATCAAATATTCCCAAAATCATTATAAAACAGTGATATAACCCTTATATGATGCAAATATGACTGGAATATAAGTAATATATGCAAAGTTCATGTATGCATTTTACATGCATCAACATCCCCAAGCTTAACCAATACTCGTCCTCGAGTATGAAGGTGATAAAACTAACATGGACTTTGCAATTTAATACTAAAAATGGATATCAAAGATGATTACTATTGCTACATAGAGTCAAATGATTCATTCTTAAAAGGAGTAGCAATATGCAAGATAGTTTATGAAGTGATATCAAGTATTCAATGCAAGGATGTTCAATGATAATTCACAAAGTGTAACATAAGAGAAGTACTATGGACCACATGTATGCATAATGATAAGAAAGAACATCCTATAATGGTCATAGAGTATTGATGAAAATCTGAATATAAAAGGTGGACACTTTGGAAAGATATATATGAGTAGAGGTAAAGCATGAATAAATTTCATCTAACTTCTGAACTTCTCTACTTAAGTTAATGATTGTAATGTGGTAATCCTTGGTGTCAAGCTCTCATTCCCCTATCATAGCATCTTGAATGATTAAGTTTAAAGTGAAAGAAATACGAGTAGTGTGCTTGACAAAGTACAGGTTGAAAGTCTCATGCCCCTTGAATACAAGTACCTACTCCATGTGTTACTCAACTTGGGAAACAAAGCAAGTTCAAGTTAAATATCATTGTAAGTAATAATAGTATCATTAAGAGCGTCAACTGGGGTACCTCTTGTCCCAGGATATGGAACAAGCCCATATCAAAATGACAAGACAAACAAACACAATGAACAATCTCAACACCCTTTTTATTTACCATTAGATAGCTTTTTATTGTAAGGTGTATCACAGAAGGTTCACCATAGCATGTAAGTAAATTTCCACCATGAATGATGCATGGCTTAGATTAGCGGCCCAGGCGTCTCTCTAACCATTTATACAAACTCATTTAAACCTACTTCATTTCCACATTTATTTCACCCATGGTAAGCATCCATAAACAAAAGTACATGATATCAACTAAATGAAATGAAGTGCATGTTGAAAGCTTGCCATGTGACAACACATATGAGCTAACTCTCAACCAAAGACATTTGTCAAGCCCACAACATCATAATTTTAATCACAATGGGTCATATTTTATTTATGCAATAAAAGTAAAGTGTGCATCAAGTTCGAGAGAGCTCTATAACCAACTTTTCCCATAACAATCAACAACATAAGCATTTTCATTCAGAGGTATAGATAACACAAATATCATGATAAACATACTCGGAATAGCATAAAGCTAATAGGTAGATATGGTGGACTCACTGGAAAAACTTTGGTTGAAGGTGTTGGAAACAAGTTTTTGCTTGTTGGAATTTTTGGGCTAGCAAGAGGGAGAAAGTTGACCATCTAAATGCATGCATGAGTGTCCATAGAACTAACTAATCCATGTTAAAAAAGGTAAAATAACATTCAGCATCAAAACATGAATAAAAGATAGCTCTTGATAAAATACTTGCAAATTATTACTCATTAACAAGCTCATGAATTATGCAACTATATGTATCTTTTAAAGTCAACTCAAACATCCCTTTTCCCAATCTAATAATAGCATCCAACATAATTCAACCCAAATTTCCAGTAGCTCTCTCATATATAAATGATAGTGTGGTGGTCTCACAAAATAAAAATCAAACCAAAACAAACAAAAAGACGCTCCAACACTAGTACAGAACGACACATCGGAAACGGCCAAAAACCCCTTCGGCAACGGAGAAAGGGTCCGTGTCCCCGCTCCCGATACTGATGTGAGGCCCTCATCGGTAACGGAGGCCAAAAACCGTTTCCGATGAGGTCTCCATTTGGCAACGGTTGTGCGCAGACCTCCGTTGCTTTAGTTTTCCTACATCAGATACAGAGTTTTCCATCTACCCGTTTGCACTGAGCTTTTCTCATATTTCGGTTATATGCCATAATACATGAAAGGCTGATTGCACAATGCACTAAAACGTTATTCAATTCATAACATAGAACAAATGCCATCATTACATTGGTATACAATAATATCACCGTTTTTTACAATTTGACTACAATCATATCTATCACACATTGGCATAATGTAATATCACCTATTACACTTTGACTACAATCATGAACTCTAAACCTATAAGCAACTAACCTAACAAGATGGAAGGCTGGCTTAATTAAGCCAGCGTTCCATCTTTGACTTGGAGCTCACCTTCTATGAGCTCTCGGTCGTCGCTGTACCCACTCCAAGACCAGTATCCACGAAATTTCCTTGCCTTAAGGTTTCTGGTTCTCGGAATGATACATTGGTACTTTTATGCAGTGTTGCCGAAATAAACTCCTGCGTGAAAGAAAAAAACTATTAGCGAAATGTACAAAATACATCTGGATATTAAAAAAATCAGTGGCTATTTTCCAGCAACTGCTTTGTTCGGTTGCCATTTTCGAGAAACTGCTAAGATCGACGGCAAATATCCAGGAACTGCTCTGTTTGGTGGCAGACAGTTCGCATTCCTTCCTTCTCTTCTTCCTCGTTCCACCCCAATCCCCCACCCGCCATGGACGACCGCAACAGAATAACAGAGACAACTACCGTCCGTACCCACGGCACCGTTCTGGAGGTGGTGTACACGAACGAGGAGCATACCGTGGAGCGGATCCTCGACAAGTACGAGGAATGGCTAGCAGAGGAGAAGCATCGGTTCATCGGCCTTGACATCGAGTACACCCGTAATCGTCGGCACATGTCTGTCCTGCAACTCGCCATGCGCCAGCATGTCCTCGTGTTCCACTGGTGCAAGTCCAAGAAGAATTGTCCAGAGTTGGGCAAATTCTTTGAACGCAAGAATATCACCTTCGCAAGCGTGGACATCACCAACGACAGCAAGGTGCTTTCTTCTGCCGGCTTCCACATTCCACCGGAGTACTACGTGGACATCCAACTCGTATACAAAATCAAGGGTGGAGACGAGAGGGACGGAATGGGTGATCTAGCGGCAGACCTCATCGACAAATCATACGCCAACATGAAGAAGGAGTTCCCATCCAACCAGCACGATTTTTGGGAGTGGATGCCGCTGCACAAAGTTAACCTCGACTACGCAGCAATAGATGGGTACGTGACCTACGAGTTGTATCGCAAGATCCTAACCTTGAAGGACAGGCTACGTCCAACATGGCAGGAAATGCTCTGCCCTAGGTGCAAGAATGCCCTAGGTGAATTGCAATAGGCTTTGGATGTGGGTGTTTAACTAGTTTGTACAGTTGGTGCTTTAACAATAAGTGTTTGTAATTATCAGAACATGTATGTGTGAATTTGCACTAGGAATTTGTTTATGTGATGAAATGCTCATACGTAGAACCTAGTTCATCGGCATCACAGCCGGTCACAGAAAGATTTATACCTTTCACCCGGCGGGAGAGGAGGTGCAGGCCTCTGCCAGATGCGCTGAGATGCTACCAGCGCGCTGCGACGCAATCACCTCCTCCTCCTCCTCTCCTTCGTCGACATCCACCTCCTCCTCCTTCTCCAGATCAGACACCACCTACAGATCCTCCACCACCTCCAGATCGGCCACTTCCTCCTCCAGATCGGCCACTTCCTCCTCCAGATGGGTTTCTGCTGGTAGATCCGCCGGAGGTGCTGCACCACCACCTCATGAATGACCTCCTCCACATCGGCCTGGCTCAGAAGAAGCCGGGCATCACCGGAGGAGGAGGGCGTCAGATGGTGGCGCTGCCGCATCATTAGCGGACGCATGGCCGCCTCCAGATCGACCTTCCCCCACGAAGGGCTGCCGCTAGAACGGTGCTGCCGCGGCGGCTAGAGCCGCGGCCGCGATGGCCGGATCTAGAAGCGCCGACAGAGGAAGCCATTAGAGAGAGTGAGGAGAGTTGAAAGCCACAGTGTGCGGCGGCTAGGGTTGGAAGAGAGACAAGTGAGAGAGTGATAATGAGACCGAGCCGGCAGTATATATAAGCGCCACATTGGCAACGAACATTTTATATAACCGTTTCCATTGATTTTACACCAGCGAGAGAGTAAACTTACAACAGGTACTCTAAATTACATATGAACGCAGAGACCACTTAGCAGCTAGTGCTACTACATACGGACTTGATAATGAAGTAAACGATTACATATATGCTACTACTAGCTAATGCTACTACTAGCAGCTGCTGATGAAGACTCGGGCTCGTCGTCGCTGTACACGAGTGCGTCCCTCCGGCATAAGGTACCGTCGAAGATCTTGATGAAGAACCCGTTGTCACCGTCGAACTCGAAGCACAAAAAGTGCCCCTGCTCAAGCTTGTACGCTTGGGCGAATGACTTCCATCCCTGGCCGAGGTACAAATTCCCCCCGGCACTCACGGCCGTCTTCACCGCCCAGCTGCCGTTCTCAGTCCTCCATCTTCAGATGCATGGTAGCTGCCACCATGCCTTGGAGCTTCTCTGCGAACGCCCTCGGGAGCCTCAGGCGGCTCTCGATGCCCTTGTACAGGATAACCAAGAACTCGAAGCCGCGCAGCTCCGGGGACATGTCTTCAGAGGACGGTGAGGGCGACACCGACGGCGTGGCATTGCGGCTGCGCCCCCTACCACGGCCGCGCCCACGTCCACGGCCGCGACCGCTGATGGTACCTCTCGCCGGGGACATGTCTTCAGAGGACGGTGAGGGCGACACCGACGGCATGGCATTGCCGCTGCGCCCCCTACCACGGCCTCGCCCTCGTCCACGGCCGCGACCGCTGCTGGTACCTCTCGCCATGGATTTGGACGGAGGGGATCTGGCGAAGTTTGAATAACTATAGGCGATGGACTGGGGCTTCAAAGAGACCGCTGCTGGTACCTCTCGCCATTTATACTCGCGGATCTGTTCCGCCCACCTCCCCATCTGCCCATTCGCTAGCCTCCACGTATCAACGGTTGGAAAATTCTATCCGTTACCATAGAGGCAAATATTGGAAACGGACAATTTTATTAACCGTTGCCAATATAATAGGTGACGGAGATTGGAAAGGGTCCGTTGCCAATGTAGGCGGGCCTGGTCAGGTTTGTACGCACTGGCCGCGCGGAAAGCGCGATTCTCCGTCGCCTAACACCTGCCGTTTCCATAGAGGGGTATCCGATGTGTCGTTCTGTACTAGTGCAAGTTCATGCGATAAAGTGTTTCGATCGAAAAACAGAAGTTAGACGTGTGCAAACCGAGAGTGTGTAGGTCCAGTGGGGTTGTCTTCACATCCCTAAGCTTATGGTCTTCACCATCCTTGGATAGATCTTGGTGCATCTCCTCTAATCCCTGTGAAAAAACTTCAAAACACCGTTTCTCCCATTTCTTTTCTGTGGGGTGCATTAGTAGTGATAAACAAATAGATTTCTTGCTGCATATAATCCTTGAACAAAAATTCATATGAATGTCCAGAAAGTGTATAATGTTGTATGCCTAGTCATAAACTCAATTGGATCAAACAGGTTCAAGTTAAAAGTTCTAAGCATGCATCAAACAAAATGGGACAGAATCTGTCCAGAAAAACAGCAGCAGCAAAACGTATTTTTCTACCCTACTTAACTTTGTCGGAAAATTCCGAAAAAATCATGCATACATAAAATGACAAGTTGCAATTACATTCAAATATGAGCTCATTCGGAGTTACAGAATAAGAATAAAAATCATACCGTGCACAGATTCGTGCAGAATAAAATCTCCGAACGCTATAAGCAACTTCTTCAAACCAAAATGAGTAAAACTTGGCACTTTATTAAAAATTCTAGAAACTAAACTAAACACAAAGTCTCTTGTTACAGCAAGAGGACACAAAGAAAATCACAAATAAAAACAACCGGGTTGCCTCCCGTAAAGCGCTTTCTTTATAGCCATATAGCTAGTGTTCTTACTTGATGTTTATTGTGGACGAATCTCATGAGGGAGCTTGAACTTTGGTGTGTCCCTATTCCTTGGGAAGTGTTCCATGCACTTCTTTTGTGGAAACTGAAACTTCACATTCCCTTCTTTTGAATCAATGATAGCACCTGTAGTACGAAGAAAAGGTCTTCCAAGAATAATTGGACTAGCGGTTTTATTCCCCATATCCATGATTAGAAAATCAACAGGTACAAATGTCATATGTAACTCTACCATAACATCACTTACTTTCCCTAAAGCATGTTTAATGGAATCATCAGCAAGTGCAAGTTCAATAGAGCATTTTTCAAGATTTTTCAATTCAAGTATATCATATAGTTCTTTAGATAAAACAGAGACACTAGATCCTAGATCAAGTATAGCATGGTGTGTCTCTTTTCCAATGGTTACTAGGACTTTGGGAATCCATATATCACCAAGGTTAGGTGGTATCATAGCCTCTTGGTTGTACCTAGCAATCTTTTCTTTTAACACATGATTAGCAATATAAGAACCAAAACCAGTTTGGTTAACATTAATAGAAGGATCACTTGCAAATTTTTGTAAGATAGATATTAATTCATGCAAGCTACAATTCTCTAAGTCAAGCAATGGTTCCTTGACTTCACTAAGCATTTTAACTTCCTCAACTTTCTTTTCCTTTTTAACCCAAACTTGTTGCTTAACAGAAACTTCTTTCACATGTTTAAATGATGAGTCTTTTCTTATTGAATCACTAACACAACCCAGCTTTTCCTCAATTCTATTGAGGTAAACATCTTTTTCAAGAAATTCCTTCTCACATAATCTTAATTTATGCATGACATTAACTAATTCATTGTTTATCTTGGGAATAATATTTTCAAAATAAGATTCTAGTTGTTAAAATCCTCTTTACTTGGTAGCTTCTCTAACTTAGTTTCAAATTTATCTTTGGATAATGCAAGTGCTACCGCAGTGTCCTCCAACTTTTTCTTGCTACCCACAAAGCTACCAAAGATTCTTCTAAGTGTCATGGCTGCACAAGGTGGTGTTGACAACACAAAACTTCCCCCTGTAGCCCCATCTAAAGCATTTTGGTACCAAGGTCTATTCCATAATAGAAGTAAAGGTTTAGCTTTTCATCTTCACAAGGTGTAGGATCTTCATAGTGCATCCTATTAATTCTTACCCAAGCATCTTTTAATGTTTCTCCATGATATTGTTTAAAATTAGAAACCGAATTCAATGGAGGACTCACTCCTTGTTTGTTTCCCAGAACCATGATTGCAAGTTTTTATGTGTTTTTTATTTTTTTATGCAAACTGAAAATAAATATGCAAACCGAACTTAAAAATGCAAGACAATGAAAAAACAAGATAAATTGCTTTGAAGGTAAAGATGGATAAGAAGATGCTCACGTAGGTGCAACCTCCCCAAGCTTAGGTGTTAGCACAAGTTGGTGATGAAGTTGACTTGGTGAGATATCCTTGGATAAACCTTTCAGCAATGATTCCCCGGCAACGGCGCCAGAAAATAGTCTTGATGGCCCTTCACGTAGTTACCTGCGTGAAAAGTAAATGGGTTAGGTTGAGACTCCAAGTGCAGAGTGTGTAGTAAGTGGAAGACGTGTTTTCCCCACGAGGGTGACTCGAGGGTTTAATATCGAACTCTCGGGGAATCTGTAGTGAAGATTTATCTTTCCTATCCTTCTTTGGTTACCTACAAAACAAAGTAAATGTTTTGGTCCTCAACCTCACCTAGTGGTTGTCAAGCACAAGGTGTGAGAATGATATCAAGATAAATGCAATGCAAACAAGAAATAAATATGCAATGGTGGTAAATAAATATGCAAGGATGGTGGTAGCAATGATAAATGATATTTTTGGGTTTTATATGATGAATGCAAGATGTAAAAGTGTTTTTGTATTTTCGGATTTTTAAATGACAGAAAATGGAAAAGTGGTAAAAGTGGTTGGAAAGGTGTTTCTTATGATTAAAAATGGACCGGGGTTCATGGTTTCACAAATGCACTCTCTTTTAATAAAGTGGTAGACAATGAAACACTAGAGTTGACATATGAGATTGCAACACAACAGTTTAATGACAAGTTATAATTATATGGGCATCACGTCCTAACATAGAGACCTTTTGGTTATTAGTCTCTCTTATACTCCACCAAGATGCGAACTAAATCATAACATCTCAGTAATTAAGATAACTCAGAGTATAGCAATAAGTATCATGACATGAAGTTAAAATAAGAACATGCTAGATCTAGTCATGGAGGAAGTGGCAATGGTCACACCCACATCTCCGGTAGCATGGTATTTCTTTTTATCCCTAGTGAGGCAACAAAGTAAGGTAGAGATACCCAAGTGGATCGCAGAACTTTCTCTCACGTTCACTGCACTAGCCACCCCCCGTTACTCCAACTAATGCACACGTTCCCCCTCACACGCTCTCATAAACATGCTTGATCATGACAAGTAAATAAGAACGGGGTACATAATATGCATCTACTTTCATAACTAAAACAAAACCATTGAAATCTCAAACATATATTAACTCATAAAAAGATCCACCACAAAGGTATTACATAGATGACCGTAATCATGTTCAGCAGCTCATACGGTACTAATTAGTGAAGCTCAAGAGAGAGAGATACATAAGTTACTTCCACAAACCCATAGTCCAGAGGTGGACTACTCCCTCTTCATCATGGAGACGGTGGAGAAGTCGTTGGAGAAGATGGAGACCACGCCGGCAGCGCCCGCCGAGTTTTCCCCCTCCAATCTGCAACTCCAGGTCTCTGTTTCGGTGTTTCTGTGTTTCTGCGGCGCTCCCTCCAGAGAACGTCGGGGACTATTTTGATAGGCGGTTTTAGGTCAAAACGGAGTCGGTGGAGGAAAGATCGACGGCAACGGAGCTCCGAGGCCCAAAAGGGGGGTCCCACGCGGCCAGGTACATGGGCCGCGTGGGCCCACTCAACTTGGCCCTCGGGCCTCCGCTTGTTTGCTTCCTTCGCTCCCACGCTTTGTTCCTTCCAAAAACTGATGCTCGTAAATTTCCAGGTCATTTGGACGTCGTTTGGGTCCCTGAAACATTAAAACATGGAAAATAGGGTTTTCTGCCTGCGCAGGATTAATTCCATAAAAATAGGAAACATATCAAATATTCCCAAAATCATTATAAAACAGTGATATAACCCTTATATGATGCAAATATGACTGTAATATAAGTAAGATAGTGCAAAGTTCATGTATGCATTTTACATGCATCACATGTCCACGCCAACAAACCTCCACCGCACCAGAACTGCAGCCCAAGGGGGCACTCAAAGCCGGGCCAGCAGCCTGGCAGAACTTGAGGATCCAAAGGAGTGGGGGGGTCTTGCGGCGACGCCTCCAAGAAGGTGCATGGCGCGAGAACGCGTCAACGTCGTCGGCAGAGACCGAGGTACTGCAAAACTTTCACGCAGGCCCCAAACCACCACCCCTAGGGCTCGGGCTAGGTCAAGACCAAAAACACAACATGTTCCAAAGGTGTTGTGATAAGAACACCGGTGGCTATGGCCTGACGCCGTCCTAACAAATCCCCCCAAGGCGCTACGAAGGCCACCAGCAACCGAAGCATGGCCGTGTAAAAGTAGCCAGGCTTACGTTGCGAGAGGGCTGCGACACCAGAGAGAGCACAAAGGGTGATCCACAAGACACTACAAGAGAAGCTCGCGCGAAGCGAGGCCACCAGGAGGAGCAGTTTGAGGCGGAGGGACGGAGTCCATCAATTCAGACCGGATGATCAACATCGGGACGCTTTCAACAAGGGAACGACACTCGGAGGTAACGCCGTCACCGACACTGGCCTGAGCCATGCGCAGCTTTCGCCGAGATCCATCCGGATCAGAAATCCGGTCGCCGTCGCGAGGACTCAGAGCGGACAGGGTAGAGATCACTACCGCACCCCGGACCCAAGACGCACTAAGATCTAGCCCCAACTAGATTCACCTGCAGGCTGAACGCAAGAGCTTGTTGGCCAAGCCCGGCCAGACCCGGATCCAGACGCCACCAGTGACGCTAGATCGGCGACACCACGAAGGTCGGAGGGAGAACCATAGCCGCGAGAGCAGCTGCAGCGCGGAACATGCTGCCAACCCTGGCGAGCACGCGCCGGCTCCGGGATCCCCTCCCAGCGAGCCAGCAAGGACGTCGCCCACAGCGACGCCAAATTGCCGGAGGCCCCGAGAAAGCAGGACTCCGACAGCTCCGGACGACCAGGGAACCAGCCAGGTCCAGATCCGACCGGCACCATACCTGGCGCTCCAATGGAGGCAAGGAGAGGACCGGTGAGCCCCTACTCCGCCGGCCAGCAAGCCATCGAGCTCGCGTCGGTCTGGCCCGCGTGACCCAGATCGAGGCCCGCTCGGCCCAGATCGGGGCCCGCACGGCCAGATCGGGGCTTCCACTAGGAGCTCCCGCCGCCGCCTTCATCCCCTTCTCCACCGCCAGCCAGGATGCTACCCCACCGCAGCGTCGTCCGCGAACGCCGGCGAGGCCTGGGCCGCCGCCCGCTTCCAGTTCCGCGGCCGCCACGGCCCCACACCGGGCGACCTCCACCGCCTAGAGCTGCTTCACCCCTCCCTTCGGGCGTGGGCCCGCCGCCATCGCGACCGGCGGCAGCGGCGGTGGGGGAGCTCGGAGTTGAGTCGCAGGCGGCGCGGTGTTGGAGTCGCCCCCGCGTCGCCTCGGGAGCGACGCGAGAACGAGCGTTTTTTCCTGTGCCTTCTGAAAGACAAAGTGAGGCACGTACTGCATCACGTACCCCATGTTGCTTATTGCCTATGCATGCATGGCTAGCGCTCGTCATTTGGTTTCGTTTTCAGTCGTATGTCGCATACTTTCACTGGTCATATATCTTTGCCTCAGCACTTGGAAAATATTGGGATTCGCCAAGTTAGTTCCTTACTTCCAAGTTACCGCTGCGTCCATACTCCACGCAACTGCTTTTCTGTGCTTTCACGACGTGTTGACTGTTGACTCTCACCATCCACCGGACAAAGCAACTCCCGTACATAGTCGGGGCATGATTTTGCAACCTCGATGTATGCCATTAGCATGTAAGGGTGACAACGGATTAGATGTGGATTGGATAGTGCCCTTCCCACATCCATTTCCATATTTTTAGAACGAATACAAATATGGATGTTGTCGGATACAAATGCAAAGGGGATGTTATTTGAATATGGATGCAGATCGGATGATTTCTTAATTCGGAACGAGAACGAAAAAAACTTGGCTCATTTCACTGCCATGGCAGCATTTACATCATTTTATAACAATATTATCATAACAAAAACTTCTCGACAAAGTAACATAACACTAACTTATTTTCACTAGTACCAAAAATAGAACTTCTCGACAAAGCAAAGTGACATAAGTAGGAACACAGAAACATGAACCATAGCATCCACGAGGCTGCACACTCTCTTCTCGAGACGCACCGCCGGTGATGAGCGGTGCTGCCATTTTTTCCTTTTTTACTTTCCCAAATGTACTAGTAGCGTGCCATTCTAACAGATTCCTAGCGTGCCATTCTAGCACCACAAATAACTTGTTACCGGTGGCGTGGCACTAGTAGAGAAGAGGCCTTTCGTCCGGGCCATTAGTCCCGGCCGCGGTTTGGGCCGCGACTAATGGTCCGGACACGTCACCCCGAAAACACCGAAGCGTACGGCAACCATTAGTCGCGGCCCGTTAGGGACCCATGGTCCCGGTTTGAGATACAAACCGGGACTAAAGGGGTCTGCGGCTAATTCGTTCATACGAGGAGCCTTTAGTCCCGGTCCTACATACAACCCGCGACTAATGATGTTCAAACGAGGACCCTTGGGTTCCCGCGCTGGTCGTTGATCACACGGCCGGGGAATGAAAACGATTAATGTCTTGGAAGTTGATCAAATGACTTAATGAATTTTGGGAAGTTGAAACACGGCCGGATTAATTACCACGGCCAGCCTCCTCATCTCCCCTGCTAGCTCTATATAAGAGAGCTACAGTGCCATTTGCCAAATGCGCCATCTCCTCTCTCAAATCTTCTCTAAAATCCTCTCTCGAATCGCTGCCGCGCGCCATGGAGCCACTCGCGCCCCCCACCTCGTTCCGAGGAGTACCACTACAAGGACGACGCCGTCGACATGCACTTCAAGGTCGTGGTTACTCTCCGCGCATCAACCGTGGAGAGATGGATCCGCGACGTCAAGAGGCGCTACCTCAACGCCGCACCGATGAAGATCGTGGGCCTCGACTGCGAGTTCACCGACGCCGCACCCGAGGAGAGGCAGCGTGCCGCCGTCCTGCAACTCTCTGTGGCGAACGACACGTTGGTGTTCCATATTTGCCACGCTGATCGGGTGCCGCAGGCCCTCAAGGACTTCTTGATGGACAAAACCATCAAATTCTGCGGCGCGGCTATCAACAACGATCAGCGTATGCTGGGGCCTTGCGGAATTCATATTTCGTCCGCCGTCGACCTCCAGCAGGCCGTTCACCCCAACCCAACGTACCCTAATCTTCTGAGTCTCTATACTCTAGCCAATTTTACTATTGGCACAACGCTTGAGAAGAAGAAGAAGATCAACAAGAAGAAGAAGAAGGAGGACGAGAAGAAGAAGGAGGAGGAGAAGGAGGACGAGAAGAAGGAGGAAGAAGAGAACCTCACATTAGGTTGGGGCAAGTTTCCATTGAGCTTTTATCGCATCAAGTATGCCGCTCGGGACGCTCGCCTAGGCTACGAGGTTGCTAGGAGGAGTCTCGGTGCTATGTGATCGTATGTCTCAATGTGTCGATCTAAATGTGCTATATTTAAATCAATTGGGCAATCCGGGTGCCTCGTATTGTTTCCTATATTTAAATCAATTGGGCAAGACTTGAGAAATACATTTTTTGAATGTGCTATATTGTTTCCGAGTGTGAAAAATGTGTTTTTTTGCAAAGCACCAACCACAAATATGTTGCAAAACTTGAGAAATAAAAAATTTGAAAATACTGTACCATGTTATATGCACAAATGACCAAATTGTTTCCTCTGAAAAGGTTTCCATCCACCTCAATATTGTTGCCTCAATAGTACCAGACTCATAATATAAAAAATCAATTTATTTTGGTTGACAAGGTCCATTAACCAAGTTATTTCTATCTACCCTTTCAAATTAGGATGGCAATGTTGTATCAATTTCCTCTTGGCTGGATCATATTAATGTTGTAAAATGTATCACTATCATCTCTTTATGAACAGTCCGTTCCGAATTTTTCACCCGCCACAAGTGCGTTAAATAAAATAAAATATACTAATCTTTTATACTTATCATATTGTGATTATAATGCATATATTATGTATATTAGATAGTTAGCATCCCTAACTACGTAATAATGTTTTTTTCCCCGTTATAGAGCTGTATTATATATGATAGAAGATACATCCAAGTTGTGCAAAATAAGTTCTATTATATGACATTGCCCTTAACATGATACTAAAATAGAACCGCCTTAGAAATGAAAACACAACGGGACAAAATGTACGTCTCTTTGAATTATTTTCCCCTTGATTTTTTTTTGGACATTTATGACAGTAGGGAAGGCCCCTACTGCCTCTATATTAGAAAACCCTCAAAGGGGCAGCAGACATATTTACATATTTACAACAAGGGTTTTATGAATCAAAGGGTGCTAGTTAAAGAATTAATAAAGCTATGTTTACTCTCCTTCGTCATATGGACAAGGAGCCGAAAGTCCTCTTTGAAGCGGGCTGCCCAAGCAGAGGTGGAAGGGGCAATCCCATTGAAATAGAAGTTGTTTCTCTCCTTCCAGATGCTCCAGGCAGACGTAGCAAAGACATCCATGAACATAAGCCGCGTCCAATTATTCTTGGAGAAAGTTATCAAGTCTAGTCTGTCAGCTGTCACATCATTTGAGAGGGGGAAGTTCAAATTGGCCCAGCAATTCTTGCTGAAGTCACAGTGAAAAAAGAGATGCTCCACCGTTTCTTCAACCCCAGCACTGCACATAGTGCAGTTAAATGTATTCCCCACATGATAGTGCCTTCTTCTCAGCATATTCCTTGTGTTTAACCTATCAGATAAAAGCAGCCAATAGAAGAATTTTATTCTGGGGATACCCTTGCTTTTCCAAATCCAGGAAAACGACTCATGGGGTATGATCTCTCTGAAGCAAAATTTGTAGTATTGGCTTGATGAGTATTGGTCAGAACCCCACAAATAAACCCACTGATCCTTGGCTGAATTATCCAGAATAATATGTGAAGTATCTTCCTGTGCTTGCCTCAATTCCTGGAGTGCTTGTGCAGATAGAGGTAAATGGAAGTTAGCACCAAGTGTTTCTGCTGAAAGAAATTCTTTAGCCGAGACATCCTCATTAAGAGTGAAGGAGTAGGCTCGAGGATAGGAGACAAAAACCAGCTGATCCTTCCAAGGATCTTTCCAGAACAGAATAGTATCTCCTGTCACAATTGTGCATTGTGAAATACCTCTATAGATTGGGGACAATTTAGAAACATCTCTCCACCAAAAAGATCCACATAAATCAATGGAATGGGGCACCTTATCGACATAGTATGTGTTCCAAACAAGTGTGACCCAAGGTGTATCCAGCTTGTTATAGAATTTGTGAAGGTATTTAAGCAAAAGCCCTTCATTCTGAATTTTTAGATTCAATACTCCCATACCACCTTTATTCTTGGGTCTACACACTTTATCCCAAGCGATCGGAGAATTGCAATGTTCTCCATCCTCTGTTTTCTTATTCCACAGGCAATGCCTTCTGATCTTATCAATGTGTTCTAGAATTTTGGGGTGCACCTTTAGTGCACACATAGTGAAAGTGGCAATTGATGTGAGGAGTGTGTTGATGACTGTCACTCTCCCACTGTACGTCATCATCATGAAATTTGCAGTCATTGCTCTCTCAATTCTATCCACTAAGGGCATGAGATCATAAACAGTTGGTCTGGTAGTTCCTAGGGGAAGGCCTAGGTAAGTAAATGGCATTGTGCCAATAACGCAGCCAAATATAGTAGCAAGATCAGTCGCCTGCTGCTGTGGAGTATTGATAGGAATCATGACTGATTTGTGGTAATTGATGTGCAGTCCAGTGGACTGAGCATAAGTGTCAAGTATCTCCTTCATTTTCACCACTTGGTCAGAGCAAGCAGGCATGATTACTATGGTGTCGTCTGCATATTGCACCACTGGATAATCCATTCCAAAATCAGGTGAGAAGGGAGCCTGAAGCAAGTTATCATGGAAAGCTTTATTGATAGCTGATTGGAGTAAATCCGCAGCCAGAACAAAAATCAGAGGTGAGAGAGGATCACCCTGCCTAACTCCTCTTTTACAATGAAATTGTCGACCAGGAACACCATTAAGCAGCACACTTGACATGCCAGAGCTGAAAATTGATTCTATCCAATGTAACCACTTTGAGTCAAAACCCATTTGCTTCATGATTTTTATCATAGCATTGTGATCAATGGTGTCAAAGGCTTTGGCAAAATCCAATTTCAGCAGAATAATCTCTTTCTTTGATGCTTCACATTGGTGTATAAATTCAAAGGCCCAGGCGATGCAGTCTTGAATTGTTCGTCCTTTCAGAAATCCATATTGATTTTTGTGGACAATTTTGAGAACTATTTTCTGCAGGCGATTAGCTAGAAGTTTGGTGATCAGCTTGAGGCAACAGTTCAGTTGAGAACTATTTTCCCCTTGATTAATTGTAGAGTGTACGTATATGTATATTATCGTGTTAGTGTTTTTGTCTGGTTTTAATACAAATTGGTATAGAGGTAGGGATTCCAAAGCATAAATGTCTAACATATATCTTAATAGAGGTGTATAGTGTATGATTAAGTTAGCAAATTTATAGAATTCTCGAGTACATTTAACCATTGCCATGATCAAGATGTTAAATTATAATGAAAGGCTCTCCCTCTCAGTTTGGACTTTTGAAATAGTTAGCTAGTGCACCAATTCAATATAGTATCAAAACAGGCTGGTCTCAAGTTTAAGACCTGGCTAACGCACTACTAATATAGAACTAGTTCCAGCCTTTCATCGATCCCACTTTGCCATGTGTTCAATGAAGTTACCTCTTGGCTTTCTGGACCATGCAAAAAATTCTGGCCAAAATATTTTGTGGAAAGGAAAATAAATTGATAAAAAAGGAAAATGTTTGGTTAAATGGGAGAAGGTTTGTAGGCCAAAAACTGCAAGGGGACTTGGAATGAAGAGTTTAAGGATTCAGAGTACTGCTCTCGTGATGAAGAACTTATTCAAATTCATGAACCAAACTGATATTCCATGGGTTAGACTTATTTGGCAAGCACATTATCAGAAAACAAACTGTCTTAATCCAGAAATTATTGTGGCTGGTCCTTCTGGTGGGAAGATTGTCTCTCTTTGTGGGATAAAATTTATTGATCTGACATCTGTCAAAGCTACCATATGAAAGCAGTGAGAATTTGGAAAGATAAATGGATGGAACCAATAGCAATGGAGGAGTTCCCACATTTATTTTCTTTTGCCAAGGATCATGACATCAGTTTGGAAATTCGCTTCTCTAAAATATTTAAAAACTAAATTATTTCATATTTAGATTTAAAGATATATTATTTGTCCAATTGCGATTTACAGATTTAAAGTTATATTATATACCATATTATATGATAATAATAACAAAAAATGAATAAAATATTTAAAAACTAAATTATTTTATATTTAGATTTAAAGATATATTATTTTTCCAATTGCGATTTACAGATTTAAAGTTATATTATATACCATATTATATGATAATAATAACAAAAAATGAATAAAATATTTAAAAACTAAATTATTTCATATTTAGATTTAAAGATATATTATTTGTCCAATTGCGATTTACAGATTTAAAGTTATATTATATACCATATTATATGATAATAATAACAAAAAATGAATAAAATATTTAAAAACTAAATTATTTCATATTTAGATTTAAAGATATATTATTTGTCCAATTGCGATTTACAGATTTAAAGTTATATTATATACCATATTATATGATAATAATAGCAAAAAATGAATAAAATATTTAAAAACTAAATTATTTCATATTTAGATTTAAAGATATATTATTTGTCCAATTGCGATTTACAGATTTAAAGTTATATTATATACCATATTATATGATAATAATAACAAAAAATGAAAAAAATATTTAAAAACTAAATTATTTCATATTTAGATTTAAAGATATATTATTTGTCCAATTGCGATTTACAGATTTAAAGTTATATTATATACCATATTATATGATAATAATAACAAAAAATGAATAAAATATTAAAAACTAATTTATTTCATATTTAGATTTAAAGATATATTATTTGTCCAATTGCGATTTACAGATTCCTCACATTTTTCTGATAATAATGGATATATTATTTGTCCAATTGCGATTTACAGATTTAAAGATATTAAACATGACATATTATATGAATAAATGGCAATAAATGAATAAAATAGTTTTATTACTTATTTTATTTTCATTGGAATTCAATATTATTATTACTTATTCATTATTGTTTACTTAAATAATTGTTTTTGGTTTCAAAAAATACAGACATGTGACACAATGGTATAAGAGTTAATAGGATTGATATGGTAGTATTGACAACAAGCTACAATCAGATTCGCGGGATCACAGCAGGAAGGAACAGAGAAGTTAAGCGTGCTGAGGATGGAGTAGTGTGAGGATGGGTGATCGACCGAGAAGTCTGACCAAGACTAGAATGTGACTAAAGTTTAAGTGTAATTAGTGTTAAAAATGGTCCAAATGAGAGAGTAACGAGTCAAACAATTTGTAAAAATAAATTAGAGGCGCTAGGATTAGGAGAGCATTCACAACACGATGCTTAGTTAGAGGCGCCTCTAATTAGAGACTCTAACTAAGAAATTGAAAAAAAATGTTGGAAAAAAAATTGAATTTTTTTTTTGAAAAAATCTTTAGTCCCGGTTGGGTTTACCAGCCGGGACTGAAGTTTCTCCAGCCCAATCGCTGTATCGCGGCCACGTGGAGGGCCTTTGGTCCTGGTTGGTAACAGGGCCGGACTAAAGGTTGGGCCTTTAGTCCCGCTTGGCCTGTCCCGGTTGGCCAACCGGGACTAAAGCCCCTCACGGACCGGGACAGAAGGGCATGTCTCCACTAGTGTGGGTCCGACACACCACTATTAACAACTATCAGTGACTTAGCGGCGCGTTGCCCCCTATGCCATTACTGACCACTTTGACACGCCACTCTTTTTTTTTGTACTGGCGCTGACCAGAGTTCAGAATTTATGGACGTTAAGCCCGGGCATAATCTGGTGCAAAACCGGTCAAACCGTCAGCCCGCACCGCACCGAAACATATTGATGGTTTTGACCGGGTTAAGACGGTTTACCGGCTCAAACCGCGATGTAATAATCTCGTGCTGGTTTGAAACCGTCTGGAACCAGGTAGGACCACGGAGAAACCGTCCCGTGCGATAACAGGATGCTCGAGGGGCAGCGGAAGGCAACAACGTTCCGCAGCAGCGGCGCCTAGAACGTGCACCCCGCCGTCACCGGTCACTGCTGCTGCCCGGTCGGCGTCGCCCCGAAGGCCTTCTTCGAGCGCCGGCGTCGGCGCCGTCAACTCCATCCAGGCCTGCCTCTCCTCGAACACCAGCAGCAGCACCGGGAGCCACACCACGGCATGCACCACCGAGAGCTGCACCATGATGTCGTGCGCGCTCTTGCCGCTCCAGTCCCCGACGGCGCGGCCAAATCCGGACGTCTCGGCCAGGGGCGGTAAAGTTCAGCTACGGGCTCCGGAAACTATGGACGCGCTCTAGAACGGCGGCGGCATGACTCATGGACAAGATGCAGAGCACGCATAAGAAATTCAAGTGCAGATCTTGTTAGTTGGTGTCGAGACAATCCTGATGACGCGCTTGTCGTCGTCAAAGGCACAAGAGGACGACCTGTCGACATCGAGCGGCGCATGAGCAGGCATGGTGGTAGCCGTCCCCATGGCCAACGTCATCGAAATGTTGCGACAAGGTGAGCACTAACTAGATCATGTACAATATAAGTTTCATCTGGAAGGAATTGAACTAATTCACTGCACGGAGAGGTCACGAGCGGTGGCCGCGCTGATGGCCGGACTTGAGGAAGATGAAGTCGATCTATGCGAATACAGCATAAAACTTGGCGCAACTTTGTCAGGGCGGAGGAGGGAACCACGGAACACAAAGTGACACGATTAAAATTGTAAGAACGTGTCTGAAAAGAAACTCGTCGCCGGCCATGTCTTCTCCGCGTGCTCCCTGGTGTTGTTGTTGATGAAGTAGAGGTAGGTTTTGGCGCCGACGTGCGCGGTATCGCCTGCGATGCAGAAATTGTTGAGGCGGAGCACGGAGGCGTGGGAGTAGATGAGGGTGCCGTGGGTGTCGCGGAGGACGCCACTGTTCCTGACGACGGCGCAAGGAAGAGGCACGAGGTCGCTCGATGTACCGGTGCCAAACCGCATAAACCGTGTATGGAGACCAGAACAACCCGTGGAATAGCCTCCGTTGGTAACAGTCTAAACCAGACCAAACCATTTCAAACCGGTACGGACGGTCTGGTTTGAGGAACCAGCTGAAACCGTTTAAAACCGGGATTGCCCAGGCTGAATCGACGTGCAATAGACGAGAAGGGCAGATATAAAGAGTTTAATCGAAAAACTGTTTTCATTATCGTAATTTCTAACGTATCACAAGGTGTGGAAATTTTATTAATACGATGGTGGTAGCTTATTTTTCTAGTGACCAATTCAAAAATCAAACGAACGGTTATACTTGTATTTAGGCAATACTTTCCTGGTCTCTTTTTACTAAGTTTGTGCGCTATAGACTCCAGCCTTTATGTAATCGTATAAAGTTAATTGTTTCACATTGATGATTTGATGTCCTCTCTAGAAATTGTTAGTGCGCATCGATCGGTTTAGTCAACAAACTTTTAAAGTAACTAGTGACAAGTATTAATTCTTTTTTGTTGAGTGACGGATTTGGACGTCGCCGAGACGACATATATTCGCGTCTGGCGTGCAAGCACAGAAGGGATGGCGACGAAGGGTGGTGTGTGTGGCCTGACAGCGTGCATGACAACGACTATGGGATGGCGATTGTACGTCAAATTGTACCTCGATCCTCGCCGGCCAGCAAGCCATCGAGCTCGCGCCGGTCCGGCCCGCGCGACCTAGATCGAAGCCCGCTCGGCCCAGATCGGGACCCGCACGACAAGATCGGGGCTTCCACCAGGAGCTCCCGCCGCCGCCTTCATCCCCTTCTCCACCGCCAGCCAGGATGCTACCCCACCGCAGCGTCGTCCGCGAACGCCGGCGAGGCCTGGGCCGCCGCCCGCTTCCACTTCCCCGACCGCCATGGCCCCACACCAGGCGACCTCCACCGCCTAGAGCTTCTTCACCCCCCCCCCCCCCTTCGGGCATGGGCCCGCCGCCACCGCGGCCGGCGGCAGCGGCGGTGGTGGAGCTCGGAGCTGAGACGCTGGCGGAGCGGTGCTGGAGTCGCCCCCGCGTCGCTAGCGCTCGTCATTTGGTTTCGTTTTCAGTCGTATGTCGCATACTTTCACTGGTCATATATCTTTGCCTCAACACTTGGAAAATATTGGGATTCGCCAAGTTAGTTCCTTACTTCCAAGTTACCGCTGCGTCCATACTCCACGCAACTGCTTTTCTGTGCTTTCACGACGTGTTGACTGTTGACTCTCACCATCCACCGGACAAAGCAACTCCCGTACATAGTCGGGGCATGATTTTGCAACCTCGATGTATGCCATTAGCATGTAACGGTGACAACGGATTAGATGTGTATTGGATAGTGCCCTTCCCACATCCATTTCCATATTTTTAGAACGAATACAAATATGGATGTTGATCCACGAGGCTGCACACTCTCTTCTCGAGACGCACCGCCGGTGATGAGCGGTGCTGCCATTTTTTCCTTTTATACTTTCCCAAATGTACTAGTAGCGTGCCATTCTAACAGATGCCTAGCGTGCCATTCTAGCACCACAAATAACTTGTTACCGGTGGCGTGGGTCCAACACACCACTATTAACAACTATTCCCTCCATTCCAATTTAATTGACTTGCTATGCACCATATGTGGATGTAGCAAGTCAATTAAATTAGAACGGAGGGAGTATCCGTGACTTAGCGGCGCGTTGCCCCCTATGCCATTAATGTCCACTTTGGCACGCCACTCATTTTTTTTGTACTGGCGCTGACCAGAGTTCAGAATTTATCGACGTGCAATAGACGAGAAGGGCAGATATAAAGAGTTTAATCTAAAAAAGACTATTTCTAAGTCGAATGAGCTACAGGTAGTACCTGTTTTTATTATCGTAATTTCTAACGTATCACAAGGTGTGGAAATTTTATTAATACGATGATGGTAACTTATTTTTCTAGGGACCAATTCAAAAATCAAACGAACGGTTATACTTGTTTTTAGGCAATACTTTGCTGGTCTCTTTTTACTAAGTTTGTGCGTGCTATAGACTCCAACCTTTATGTAATCATATAAAGTTAATTGTTTCACATGGATGATTTGATGTCCTCTCTAGAAATTGCTAGTGCGCATCGATCGGTTTAGTCAACTAAGTTTTAAAGTAACTAGTGACAAGTATTAATTCTTTTTTGTTGAGTGACGGATTTGGACGTCGCCGAGACGACATATATTCGCGTCTGGCGTGCAAGCACAGAAGGGATGGCGACGAAGGGTGGTGTGTGTGGCCTGACAGCGTGCATGACAACGACTATGGGATGGCGATTGTACGTCAAATTGTACCTCGATCCATCGGAGGATTGCTTTTCACCGTGAGAGATGCATGCAAGTTGGGTTTGATACCAACAAAATAAACACGAGTGAGTGAGCGACCCACAGCATAAAAGCGGCCTTCGTGGGGGCTCTCCACATGTCTTTATCTAATACTCCCTCCGCTTTATAAATATAAGATGTTTTAGTTTTTGTCCACATTCACATGTGTTAACATGTATGTAGACATGTTTTAATGTGTATGTACATTTTCTTGAGTGTGCACCTAGCCAACATGTGAGCTAGCTAAAACATCTTATATTAAAAAACGGAGCGAGTACTCCGCACCGACTCTCCACCAATCGTACATTTAGACGCATATGCTTGTCTTTTTTTTTGAAAGAAATGCGTACAACTTTTTTTTAAAGAAATAGTAAGAATCCAAATCTTTGTCCTCGAGGAGTTGAACCTCGGTGGCTGGTTGTATATCTACTTTCCTAACCAAGTGAGTTGTACTCACTTATTTGAACCTTGTCTCAGCCCAAAAAGAAGTAACTCACTCCGTTCCAAATTAAGTGTCGCAGATTTGGTAGTTGATTTTATAAATTTAAACCAATCTAAAAGTATTCACCATGATATAATAATTTGTTAATAGAGTAAAAAGTAGAATTGTCTCAGTCGACTGATAACTAAATATTTGTTATTGGACTTTACAAAATATTCACCCATGTCTAAAGTTCACCGTGTTGTGCTTATTTGTTCATCTAATTTATAATAGTTATACGTTATTTTACGATTAGGGTTGCAAGTAAACTGGAATTTGGTTTACAGCTCCAGTCGTCGAGTGAGTGCTAAGAAAAATTTCAGATGACTGAGATTTAGCAAAACGACTAGGGTTTTGCTAAAGATCAATCAGTTAAGAATTTCTTATTTTTTGGTCAACTACGTGAATGGGAGATTTAACAATTTATAAAGTGAGAATAAATGGTCTTTACAACACGGTGAACTTCTGCAATTTTATGAAGTCTTGCCTCAGTTTCAAGATCTCCGCAGTTCCGTTTGAGCAACAGCAAGATTGGACGATGCATGTCTTGGAATTCCCACCCCGATCTGGCACGAAAAATATTGGGTCCAGGTGCTGCTTGCTGTAGGCGCTGGCAAGGGTGAGATTAACTGCCCTCGCGAGCGCGCCTGCATTTCGTACGCACAACAGCCGAAGATGGAAGATCCATATATGCAGTGCATGGTGTAGGAAGTGAACACGATTGCGGAGGGTGACGAGTGACGACAGCCTCACCCAGGAGTCGACACAAGGACGGGTGGTCTAGGCCGTAGGGCCAGGAATTCGTCGGTAGATAAGAGAAAGGCACGCCCAATTAGGCCAAAAAGTGGGGGATGGCCACCATCGGAGACAACCTCGCCGTGGTCACATGGGACTTGGCCCCGCCGTCGGCCGGGCCGGGGCCGTGCGCGCGGGAGCTCGCCGTGCCGCCACGCGTCGGCCGCTGCCGCCTCGCACCAGGGCCTCTTTATCGAAAATATCCTGTTCGCGCTCCAACAAAAGCAGCAGCGACCGGCTCAGCGCTATCCAAGCCGGCCTTTCGAGCGAGAGCGACCAAGTTCATCAGCATTGGCGCCGCACAGGACATGCTCCTCCGGCCATAGCCTAGCATTGGACGCATCGATCGCACAAGGCCGGCCTAGACTGGGGGTCCGGCAGGCACCCAGTTGCGCCGTCCCACGCCTTTCTCTCGCATCATCGCCTCTGTAGGAGCCTCATCCGATTGATGGATGTCCGCTGGAGATTGGACACGCAGGCTAGCTACTGAGATGATCGAATGAATGAATCGATCCCACCCATTATTGGCCTTGCCGTAGTGGCTTGGCCTTTCTATTCCCGGAAAGAAGAGCAGCGAGCAGCCCCTGGCATGGCGGCCTGCTGCTGTACCTGTACGCCCATATGATCAGGCGCGGCTAGCTAGAACTAGAGATATTTATTCAAGAAGTGAGCGCGTGGCGCCGGCAAAGTACTACAGTAGCTGTTGCCTGGCTAACTGTAGGTACGTGTGGCCATACCATGGGTTCGTATCGTATGCTCTGCCGGCGAATGGGAACGCTAGGCTTTCACTTGTCTCGGATCGTCGTCAGCTGTCGAGCGTACCGCGGTAGCATGCACGCTGTTGAATATTGCTGGCCATGACGGCCCATCGTCGGCGACTTGTTCTTGTCCTAGCTCGATCCTTGGCAATTTTTGTTTTTGTTTTTTGGAACGAGTAAACCGACGTAGACAAGTCACACAGATATCACGTAGACAAGTCACACAGACGTAGACAAGCCACACAGACATCACATAGGACGTAGACAAGTCATAATTTTTGTTTATGTATGCATGTGACATTTAGCTTGGAATGCAGTGCATGGAAGGAGTAGCTAATCGTCGAAACAAGTGTATGCATGCATGCATATACGTACTTGCTACGTGGAAGAGAAATTCTTGGGAGCTTTTTACATATACGTCTCCACAGAGATATCATGCGAGAACTTGACTGTGGTAGGATGGTTAGGATGGTGGTTGTACCCTCAGCCCACCAGAGTTCATACCCCAGGTTTGAAGTTGGTGTTTCTCATTTAGACGGAATATTCTTTAGTAGGAGCCGATGTTCCCGTCGATACCGAGGCGCCCGTGGTGCTTCGTCAATCTCAAGACTTAATCAACCGGCTCAGTCTCTCGAAGGTGATGATAAGGGTAGAGTGTGCGTGTGTGCATTCATATGGGTGAGTGTATGCGCGTGTATGTGAACGTCTGCGTTGTACTGTGTTTCGCAAAAACTAAATAGAGATATCATGCATGCATGTGTTGCAACAACGGCCTTGTGCGACTTCAATCAAAATATGCAATCTCAAAAAAAACCAAACACTATGCCGCGTTCGTCTCGACTTTCAACCTTTGGCATCGTCGTACGAAGTAGTACATGTACCAATGGTTACCTTTGGTTGCCCGTAGATGATGTTTTTAATCGATGTCAAATTCAAAGTTGACCTTAATCTATTATATACTAAAAACAATATACGGATGTCTAATAGAGCCACCATATTAAGCCACATCACGTCCACAAGTTAAATTGGAATGCAAGATGTTCCACGTCAAAAAAAAATCTAATTATTTTTGATAGTTTAATATAAGAGTATTAATTGCGTAACCGTTTAGTTCTTTTTTTTTTTTTTGTGCTAAACACAGTACAACGCAGACGCTCACATACACGCGTATACACTCACCCCTATGAACGCACACACGCACACCTACCCCTATGAGCATCTCCGAGAGACTGAGCCGGCGGATTGGAATTTTTGACAAAACAGACCACCTGGTTAAATGAATTGTCAAAAGAGACCACCTACGAATTTTTTTGTCAAAAAGGACCACCGGCACGCCTGCCGCCACGGACAGCGGCGGCAGGCCTATGGCGGCACGTTTGTCCGAACGGAATCAGCGCGCGTGTAACGGGATTTCTGCACCGGTGGATCCCAGCCGCCTTCACCTGTGGCGGCATCTGGACATGGCCGGCCGGCCGCCTTTGGCCGTGGCGGCCTCTGCCCTGCCATCCAATAGGCACGCATGCACCAAGCTAGGGGAAAAGAGCAGCTCCGATCAACAACTTTGAGCAAGATGGATAATACGCACAGAAATTAAAAAAGGGGATTATCTAATCATGAACTTTGGGTCTGATTTGGAGAGTGCTTCAGCTGTTTCTGTGGTACAGAGACAGAGCTCCGATCAACAACTTTGAGCAAGATGGATAATACGGAGTTGGCAGCACGGATTTTTCACACGGCAGAGGCCGCCACGGCCAAAGGCGGCCGGCCGGCACATCCACATGCCGCCACAAGTGAAGGCGGCTGGGACCCACCCGTCGCAGAAATCCCGTTTCACGCGCGTTGATTCCGTTCAGACGAATGTGCCGCCATAGGCCTGCTGCCGCTGTCTGTGGCGGCAGGCGCCGCGTGTCGCCTGGCACAGCTGTCGCCACGGAGGAAGTGGTTCTTTTTGACAAAAAATTTCACAGGTGGTCTTTTTTGTCAATTCATTCGTCCAGGTGGTCCGTTTTGTCACAAATTCGGCGGATTGGGTCTTGAGACTGACGAAGTCACCACGGGCGCCTCGCTGTCGACGGAAACATCACCTCCCACTGAAGAATATTCCGCCTTAAATGAGAAACACCAGCGTCAAACCTGACATGGTCCATAGTCACGTAACAGTTAGACTCGGATTTTTTTTCCCATGATGCTATCCGGTACAAATTAATAGCCAGGTCTTTTGAGAAACAAATGGTACGCTAGCTAGCTAGCTCCGTACAAATAGCAAGTATGTTTAGAAAAAATATATCCACATTATTCGTTTTAGACATGGACTCCTCATGACTGATTAAACGTGAAATTTTGAAAGGAACATATCCCGGCCGTACGAATAGCCAAATCCATTTAGAAAATATCCGTACACCTGCTAGACAAAATTAGTGTACACTACCTAGCCAAATCCGTGGCATAGCATGTCTGTTTAGGAAAAGAATATACACTGGCTTAGCTAGAACACTTGAGGTGCGATAATTTTCCTAGCCACATCTTATTTGTTTTAAAGAAGATACAAATAAATAAAATTTAACATGTAAAAGTTCAGTTAACCTCAGAGCTTCAGAACGACTATGCAAGAAGTTGAATTCAAATCAAACCGCACTAAGATAGCAGACGGCCAGGCCCCTGTTGGAGGCGTTGTTCCGGCCAATTGACTCTCTCGGTCTAGCGTCTCCCTGACCTCCGGCCGATCAAGGTTTGCTGGATTTTTATAGCTTATCTTAACGCCTCTAAATTCGATCATCAATGCCAGATAGAAGTTGAGGCTTAATAATTCTTGGTGTGGAGCCACGAGAAAGCGATGCGCCTGTGTCGTCCTGTCAATTGTCATCTACTGCTGATTATGATCACTGTGTGCCGTGTGCTAGCTTTCCTGGCTAGTTTTGGATAATCGAAAATGAAACGGAAAGCTGGCCGGCAGGGTATCTGCAAACAAGGGAGTCTTTTTTTTTTTCGGGGGGCAAACAAGGGAGTTTTTTTTTTTTTTTTGCGGTGTACTTATGTACCCTCCCCGGATTTACCCTTTTTTTTAGCGAAAAGGAGGCACCCGCGCGCCGGGTGAGTGGAGATCGTTTTTTCGTTGCGAGAACTGTGAAATTACTGTGCATTTCTCGCTTTCCGCCGATGCATAATAGATATCCCTCCGTTTTTTAATATAGGATGTTTTATCCTTTATCTAAATTCTCATGCATACAAATGTATGTAGACATCTTTTAATTTTTATATTCACTCATTTTAGTATGCATATAGATAACATGTGGAACACGTAAAACATGTTATATTTAAAAACGGAGGGAGTAGCACCTACGTGCCTTTGCCCTCTAGCTGGTGCAAAAAAAAAGTTACTGAACTTTCACGAGTACTTTCTCCGTGTCTAAATATAAGATATTTTAACTTTGCTCATTTTTATCAAAATCGTACGCATCTGGACGTGTTTTATGTGTATATTCACTCGTTTCAATCCGCATTTAGTTCACATTGCATATCTAAAACATCGTATACTCCAAGCTGAGGTAGGGTTACTGAAACTTCCAAGCTGTTAATGACTGCACCTGGGCGCTGTAACTTCAGGTGTGAAAGTGGGAACGTGAAAAAGTTAGCGGGAACGCACACGCCGATAGCTTGATCTACCGGCCAGTTTGAGCAGAGTGTTTCAAGACTTCGATCGAAAAGGAGCACATATATAGGGTGTGTCGGCTTCCGGGGTCCGGTGGGGAGGCACAGGACACGAGCACGCCGCCTAACAAGCCAAGCGACCCTGACGTCAACTCCTTGCACGCATGCTTGAGCTGACCTGTGCCTTTCTTCAAAAAATGTTTGGCACACCTGCCAGATATCCATTTCCAAGTGTACCAGCTATTGCTTCGGCAAAAAAAAAAGGTGAACCAGCTACCACAGTACCACATGCCTTCCTTCATATCTTTCTGCTCTCGATCTGGAGGAGTCGTGGGGTTCTTGTCGCGGGTGCTCACGAGCGGCTCCTGGCGCGCGGCGGTGGAGATGGGGCAGCTCGTCAAGCTCCAGTGGAGGGAGGCGACGGCTGGTTTCGTTTCTTCGGCAACCTCCTGCATAAAGCTCGGTAATCGTGGCTTCAGCGGCGACAGCAAGGATCTAGGTATTTCCTCTGTTTCTCGTCTTGGTGGCGTTGGAAGAGGGGTGATCTTTGTTCCAGGCTGCTGGCTTCTGAATCCGCACCAGGGGAGCAAGGAAGCAGCTCCTTGGAGGTCATCTGTCGTGGGGTTAACACGGCAGATGTTACCATGGGGTAACTTGAGTTGTTGGGCCAGGCCAAACTAGTGTCTGGTAGTTTGTTTAGCTCTGCGAGGACAAAGGGTTTACCCAGGTTCAGCCTCTCCATTGGAGATAAAGACCTACTTCCTGCTATGCTATTATTAATCTCGATCTCGATAACCCGGCTACGACAACAGAGCCGGATCTCGATCTAGGTTACAGGGGGCGCTTGGTAGCGATGATCTCTCTCGTGAATCTTATCGAACTTGTCTAACTTGTCCAACTATGACCTAGGAGTCCGCTTATATGGACGGCCGGGTCTCCTGGTTCTTTACATGGTAAGCCCGGGCTATCCCCAGACTCGGAGTCCTACTCTAGGTCTTCTAGCCTTCGTGTCCTCCAAGTCCAGCACCGCCTTTGGATCTTCCAGAAGCTTTCCTCTTCCAGCCGGTCACCGACAAGCACGCTGGCCCATCGACGTAACCCGGCCCATGCTGATGGTTAGCTGTCCTGGCCGGGCCTTCTGCCGGGCGGGTCACGCTTTACTCTTCATGGGCCTACCGGGTTATTATTCCCCCATCAGTAGCCCCCAGGTTAACTTGGACGCCGGGTTAGGCGTGCTTCTCTTTAGCTTCATTCTTTAATTTCTCGAGTGAAGCCGCCATTCTCGATGTTCGAGTTAACCCCCTAAAAAATAAGAACAAACACATGATAACTTTGATACCGGGTCACCTTGGCCAGCTCTCTTTGGCGGTCCATACTTTAACCCGGCTGGTCATACCGGGTTCATACGCCTCCGGGTTTCTTGCTCGACACTTAGCAAAAATTATCGCCCAACTGTAAATCCATCCTCAATCTATCTCAATCGTGATCTTATCAATTAATATCCCGTAATCAACTCATTCTGTTTGTCGTTGACTTTTAGTCAAAGATCCTTATCTCTTCACTTTTTACCACAACACCCCTAGGGCTTTTACTGCGCCTATAAGAAGAAAGCTAGGGTAAACGCGCTGTTACTTTCCCCATTCCCTTCCTTGGCCAGTTCATCTTCAACCTCGCGCAGCCGCCGCAATCCATCTCCAATCGAGCTTCCAAATCCCGATAGAAAACTTCGCAATCGCAACCAATTCATCCAGCCGTGCTGCGCCCTCGATTCCGCGCTCAATCGCATCCGCACCCACACCCAATCTTCCTCTCCTCGCATTCACTTCCCAGCTAGGGTTAGTTCATCCACTCTCCGAGATTGGGCACCACCATAGCTCTGCAGCAATGGGGAAGGAGATGGTGAAGTCCAGTGGTCCTAAGGCCACGAAGAAGGGCGCGAAGAAGGGAGCAAGAACCAGCGCCGCCGCGGCTGTCGCTCCGGTGAACTGGACCAGATCCAGCGCCACGGACACTACGCTGCAAACGTACGTGAACCGGGGCGAGCTTCCTCCCAAGGATGAGATCCACTGGCGCGCTCCTGGAGAAGAAACGCGTCCCAACCCCAAAGAAGGTGAAATCGTCGTCTTGCTCGATCATGTTTCCCGTGGTCTCCGCCCTCCGGGCTCTCTCTTTTTCCGACAAGTCTTTAAATACTATGGTCTCACCACGATGGATGTTGCTCCCAACTCCATCCTCAACATTAGCAATTATGTAGTTTTCTGCGAAGATTATCTTCAGATGGCTCCCAGCCTTGAATTGTTTTTAGAACTCTTCTACTGCAATCCCTCTCACAAAAACAAGCCTCTTGGCCCTTATGGAGGTGTTTCCATCCAACGCCGAAGAGAATGCGACTTCCCGGCTCTCATTCTTGCTAGCCACCCTAAGGGGTGGCAAAACTCTTACTTCTACTGCAAGGACACCTCCCCTGCCTCAGACGAGGCCCGGTTCCTGGCCTTCAGAAATTCTGGGTTAGTTTACGACCCAAAGATGAACAGCTATGCCAGCGACGAGAACCGGGTCTTAGTTAAAGCAGTCCACGTCCGGGCCAGAGCTCTGCTTGCCCACGGCCTCCGCGGCACAGATCTTGTCAAGTGCTGGATCGGTTGGTTCATCCAGCCCCTCAGCATCAGGACCCGGTTAATCCATGAGTACACTGAAGAAACTACTGACAGCATGCGTTATTCTGAGATAACGCTTACTGATGATCAGATTGTGAAGAATGCCAAGAGACTGCTGGGCGAAAAGAAAGATGACATCGCACTGACCGGGCTTGCCACATTTAGTGCCAAGAATAAACCACCCACTGTAAGACACTATCCTTTGCTTTCTATCTTGTTAACCCGGCTTTTATCGCATATCACACTTATATGTTCAACTTTCTTCATTTCAGGACCCAGAGTGGTGGAAAGCTGACTATGCCCCTGAATCTCCTCCTGCCGATGAAGACACAGATGCCAGCGATGATGAAGAAGAAGAAGAAGGTGAGCTAGACTCAGCTGGCCGGCTCTTCCTCGACCTGATTAACAATGAAGCCACCGCTAAGGACCAATCATCTGATAACCCGACATTTATTATTCCAGGACCCTCTGACCCGGCTGCTGATGAAATGCCGGGTCTTCAAACTGCTGAACCTCCCTCTCTTAAGAGGACTCGAGCTACTGTTGCAAAGGTGCCTTACTCTCGTCTTTTAACTTATGCAATGAACATATCTCAACCCCAAGCACACACACAGGTAAAGGAGCTCGAGAAAGAAACTGCTGCCAAGAAGAAACCCCGGACCCGGTCTGCTGCAAACCCGGGTTCCCTGAACACAGGTATCCCTCCATGCTCCTTAGCCAGTTGGGCCAAATCCATCCAGAAGACACATCCTTTAGCTGGCAAAATCCGAGCCGCTAAATCCCATTCTTTGTCAGCTTCATCCTCGGACAGCGTTAGCACTCCTGAGGACTTCCAGATCAACACCGGGTTAGAAATACTTCACACACCTTTTCCATACCTCTACATTTTTCTGCCCCTTTTTTGTTTAACTAAATCACTATCTTGTTCTAGTGCCAGAGCCTTTGCGGATGAAGACCCGGACACTCCTCCAGCGGCGTCTCCTCCTCCAGCAACAACAGAGCCTTCTCCTATGGAGGCACATATTGAAGAACCGGTGGACAGAGACGAGCCAATGGAGCATTTAACCCCCGTGGCTTCTCCAAAAAACTCAGTTGATCCTGTGCCAGAATCCACCCCAGCTACTCATTCGCCCGGGTTAGGCTCTGGAACCAAAGAGGATGTATTACAAGTTACTGGAACCCGGCACGTTCCAGTACAAGATGCTCCCGAAACTCTGGCCAAGGTGCCAGCTCCAAGTGCTAAGCCGGCGTCTCCTGCCAAGGGAAAGGACCCGGCTCCTTCCTCAGATTTGCCGGCTCTGGGTGCCATGTCCGTCCCAGCCCTTTGCGATGAGTACTTCTCTCGCCTTGCTCAACATAAGAACCTGGAGACTGAACTGGTCGCCCTGATTCAGAAACGATATCAGGTACACACTTTATTTCTTGTCTTTATACTTTCTTGTGTAACTATATCCTCAGTAGCCCCCAAGCTCTAAGTTCATCACTTGTTGATGAGCTTGGTGCTTATAATATAAATTCCTCTGGGAAAAAACTTCAATCCTGTAGCCCCCAAGTGCCGGGTTGTCTGTTCACAGCAACCTGGGACTAAAAACTTCCATCATTTAAAACTTGCCAACTTTCACATCAAAACTTGAACACTGTAGCCCCCAAGTGCCGGGTTGCCTGCCTGCAGCAGCCTGGGACTACCATACGTCCATATTGCCTCTTATGCACTACTTAAGAACGTCAAACTTGTAGCCCCCAGTTCCGGGTTAACTTGCCTGCGGTAACCTGGGACTAACATACTCTTGTATTGTAACAGGAAGACCACGCCAAAGCCGAGGCAGAAATCACCCGGCTCAAGGACGTTGCTAAAACTGAATCTGAAACCCGGCTCACGCATGCTGAACAGCTGCAAACCCTAGAGAAAAATGTCACAGAGCTAACCCAGGAAAATTCTGACCTCAAGAAAGAACTGGAGGAACATGAAGAACACTGGAAAGAGCAACGCGCCAATCTCCAGAAGCAACTAGATGCAGCCACCAATGAGCTAACCTGACTGAAGAAAATGATCACTTCTATGGTTGAATCCTTAGTGGGTAAGCATTACTCCGTTGAACTCGAACTGAACTAAGCAAGCAAAACCCGGTTTTTAAATCTCACTGTTATGCCTTTTCTTACCCAGGCCCTCGTGATGGGAACCTTCGCAAAACTGCTGCAGAGAAGATCAAGTGCATGTACACGCTGACACATCAGCTGTACTTTGGCAGCTGCGAGGTCATCAAAGCCGCAAGGACTTGGCAGAACCCGCCAAGCACATACACTGAGGTCCTTGGGCATCTATCAACAATGCCACAATGGATTCATCTGCTGAAGAGATCTGCATGCAGGGCCGGGGTGATGCGAGGTCTTGCTTTGGCAAAGGCCTACCATCCCCAGCTAAACCCGGCTCCTCTGAAGAATGGTTTTCCCCAATACAACACTGATGGCAAGGAATTTGACAAGAAGTGCTACTCCCGGGTTGTGAAGCAAACCCGGCACGTTGCCACTGTGATTGCCAGCAAAATGAAACTCACCACGCTGCAGTATGGATACACCGAAAACGATGAAGAGATCATGGATGACGAGCCACAACGCATCGATCTCCTGCAAAGCTACAAGGATTCCATTGATCCAGCAAAAACTGCTCCCAGTACCTCCACTGCACCCAGCTCTTCTACGCCAACTATTCCTCCTCCATCACGGGCCACGGTTGAAGAAGATAATGAAAACTACTTCCAATCACTTCAACAAGTCACCCGGCGCAAGATCAAGGCCAAGGAGACAGAAGCTGACCCGGCGGCCGCCAAGGAAGATGACCCGGCGAAAACCACTGAGGAACAACCATCCAGCTCGCCTCACCGTGACCCGGCTCCTGAAGCCGAGGCTTGAAAAACTTATGCATATGCTTTTATCTCTGCAAAAAACAATTTCATTCGGCCCTTCGGGCAGGTTATTGTAATAACTTAGCACTATTATCTCTTGCTTGCAGTGGTGTAGTAGTACACCTTTGAAACTTTGCTTTTATTACTTGAAACTTTTGTTTGATGATATCTCTCTGTGGTTTTGATGACCCTTTTGATTTCTTTAACTGTGAGTTGGCTTTCGCATGGATTCTCTGTCGCAACTTCTCTGACAAAACAGGGTCAAACCAAGTCCCATTGGGCCTCATGGTTGATTGAATTTCAGGTGAGCAATCAGGCCATAAATTTGCGAGTCACATCAAACTCAACAGCAAGACAACCAAGAATAAACTGGTGGCATAAAAGCCGGGTCTTGGGATTGCAGCTACAGACTATTCAAGTAAGAGCCCCCAAGACCCGGATCAATGTTTGTAAAGTAAAGGCTTCAACTATGCACATTACCCCATTGATCCAGATACTAGTGTGACGCACTCAATGGGCATCTATCAGATAAAAATAACTTTGCAACTATAATAAAAAAGATAGATAAAAGCTGTAAAACTAAACATGCAAACAAAAAAGGTACTAAATGAATGATGAGACTTTCTCTACCGGGTCATGGAAAATTATGTGACCCGGGAAGATGCTCGAAGCCGGGTCTTGGAAGGACAAGCTATGTCACCTTAATGACAACCCCCCAAGACCTAACACATCATCAACTGCACATCTTTTCAACTCAAATTTTTCAGAGAACTGCCGATTTTCATAACCAAAACTGAAAAGTAAACTGAGAACACAAATTTCTGTTCAACCTTCACTTTATTGATAGAAAAGGTTAGGTCAGCAAGCCGCCTCATTAAAAACCTTCCAGTCCCCTTAGGTACCCTGGTAAGGAAAAGAGCGCGTCTGAAACCTGCTGCCTGTTACATCGTGTGTTACATCTGATATCTCAATCTCATGCTAAGTATAATATGGGCGCAGCTGGGCAATATTCCATGGCCGCTCGCGCTCCTCTAATGAAGAAGTGGAATGTGTTGTGTCATTCACATATTCAGATTTCTCTCTAGCATCCACCAAATAATACGAACCATTGTGCAGATTCTTGCTTATGATGAAAGGCCCTTCCCATGGAGGAGATAACTTGTGCATCCCTTCCTTGGATTGCGTCCATCGCAGCACTAAGTCACCCTCCTGGAAAGTTCGAGTTCTAACCCGGCGACTGTGATACCGCCTCAAATCTTGCTGATAGATTGCAGATCTTGCCAATGCTTGTTCTCTATTCTCCTCGAGCAAGTCCAAAGAATCTTGCCGGGTTTGCTCATTCTCAGCTTCAACGTAAGCCGCCACTCTAGGCGAGTCATGTATAATGTCACTTGGGAGTACTGCCTCTGCCCCATACACCATGAAGAAAGGCGTCATTTTTGTGGATCTATTTGGTGTTGTATTGATTCCCCAAACCACGGACGGTAACTCCTCAACCCACGCTCCGGCGGCTCTGATGCACGGAACCCGGAGGCGTGGTTTTAAACCTCGCAGTAACTCTTGATTTGCTCTTTCTACTTGCCCATTGGCCTGTGGATGAGCAACTGAGGCCACATCCAAACGTATACCATTGTTTCCGCAGAACTTTGCCATCTCTCCAAGTGACATGTTGGTTCCATTATCTGTGATGATACTATGAGGATACCCAAACCTGTGTATGATTTTCTTCACAAACTTTACTGCTGTAGCTGCCTCACAATTTGTTACTGGCATCACCTCAACCCACTTTGTAAACTTATCAATGGCAACCAAGAGGTGGGTTTTCTTGCAAGGAGACATATGAAAGGGACCCACCATATCAAGCCCCCAGACTGCAAAAGGCCAGGTCAAAGGTATTGTTCGCAATTCCTGAGCCGGCACATGAACTTGCCTTGCATATCTCTGACACCCATCACATCTGCTCACCAGGCGTTCTGCATCTGCCTGGGCTGTGAGCCAAAAAACCCGTGTCTAAATGCTTTTGCCACTAGTGATCTTGTGGATGCGTGATGACCACAATCTCCCTCATGGATTTCCTTCAAAATTTGCCGGCCTTCCTTCCCAGATACACATCGTTGAAATACTCCTGACACGCTTCTTTTGTACAATTCACCATCAATGACCACGTAAGCCTTAGCCGGCGCTGGATTTGCCGGGACACAACTTCCTGAGCCGGCAACTCCCCTCGCAGAAGATACGCTAAGTAAGGTTCTGTCCACTCTGGAATTTCCCGGGTTGCTGCTACCAACTGTGAAGCCGGGTCATCTTGACATGCAAGTTCTTCCTCATCTTGAAGCTTGACTGACGGAGTCCACAATTCATCTAAGAAAACATTGGGTGGAACCGGCTCTCTGCGTGAGCCGAGTCTTGATAAAGCATCTGCAGCGTCATTTTTCCTGCGATCAATGTGATCCACCTGGTAGCCTGAGAAGAACCCGGCTACCCTATCCACCCCTCTTCTGTAAGCCGCCATTGTTGCATCCTTTCTATCCCACGTTCCTGAAACTTGCTGTGCCACGAGGTCTGAATCTCCATAGCACTTGATACGCTTGATATTCATCTCCTTTGCCATGCGCAAACCATGCAGCAAGGCCTCATACTCTGCCACATTATTGGAACAATCAAAGTGAATTTGCAACACATAACTTAACTTGTCACCTTTTGGAGATGTTAACACAACTCCGGCTCCTGAACCTTGCTCTTGCTTAGACCCATCAAAATGCATAACCCAGGATTTTAGACTTGGTGTAAGGGGTGGTGCACTTAACTGTGTCCAATCGTTAAGAAAATCAGCCAACGCTTGAGACTTGATGGCTGTACGAGGCTCATAGTTGATATGATACGACCCCATCTCTATTGCCCACTTGGCAACTCTTCCTGTAGCTTCTGAATTTCTGATAATATCTGCCAGTGGAATTGAACTAACCACTGTGATTGGATGCTCCTGAAAATACGGCTTCAACTTTCTACTTGCCATGAAAACACCAAACACCAATTTCTGCCAATGTGGATAGCGCTGCTTTGCCTCTGACAACACCTCACTGACATAATAGACCGGCCTCTGAACCGGGTTTTCTTTCCCTGCCTCCTTACGCTTGACCACCACCACGGCGCTGACAGCCTGAGGCCCAGCGGCGATGTATAGTAACATGGGCTCCTTGGGACCCGGCGCAGCAAGTATTGGCGCCACTGACAGTTGCTTCTTGAGAGCTTCAAATGCCTCATCTGCCTCTTATTCCACACGAAGTTGTCCGTTTTCTTCAACAATTTGTACAAAGGGATGGCCTTCTCTCCAAGCCGGGATATAAACCGGCTTAGCGCAGCTACGCACCCCGTCAACTTCTGAACATCTGCTAATTCCTCAGGTTTCTTCAAACTTTGAATAGCTTTGATCTTTTCCGGGTTTGCCTCAATTCCTCTCTCTGACACGATAAAACCCAGGAGCTTCCCAGCTGGAACACCAAATACACACTTTGTGGGATTGAGCTTCATCTTGTACTTGCGCAAATTCACAAACGTCTCTCTTAGGTCATTAATGAATGACCCGGCTTTCTCTGTCTTGATCACTACATCATCCACATAAGCATGCACATTACGCCCAATCTGATCATGAAAACACTTCTGAATACACCTTTGATACGTGGCACCTGCGTTTTTCAACCCAAACGTCATGGTCTTGTAACAAAAAGCACCAAACGGGGTTATGAACGCTGTCTTTTCCCAATCCTGTCTATTAAGCTTGATCTGATGATACCCTGAATACGCATCCAAAAAACACAAGAGCTCGCTGCCCGCAACTGCGTCAATGATTTGATCAATGCGCGGCAGTGCAAACGGGTCCTTGGGACAATGCTTATTCAAACTTGTGAAATCTATGCACATCCTCCACTCGTTATTCTTCTTCAGAACCAGAACCGGGTTAGCCAACCACTCCGGGTGAAAAACTTCCATAATAAAGCCAGCTGCCAGAAGCCGGGCTATCTCCTCTCCTATTGCTTTTCTTCTTTCTGCATTCATTTTCCTCAGACCTTGTTTTACCGGCCTTGCTTTAGGATCAACATGTAAGCGGTGCTCAGCGAGTTCAGTTGGAATGCCAGGCATGTCACTAGGTGTCCATGCAAAAACATCCCGATTCTCACGGATGAACTCGATGAGCGCGCTTTCCTATTTATCAGTAAGATTGGACCCTATGGCGAACTGCTTGGAGGAATCTCCAGGCACAAAATCCACCATCTTTGTATCTTGGGCGGCCTTGAACTTTGCCCTGTCATCTTCCGTTGTTGGCTTCTTTAGTGCTGTGTTATCTGCCGGGTCAAGATTTGACCTGTAAGCTTTCAACTCCTCTTTCGCACAAACTTGTTCTGCCAAGGCCGCATCTCCTTCATCACACTGTGCTGCTATCTCTTTGTTGCCATGAACTGTGATGATCCCCTTAGGACCCGGTATTTTCAACTGTAGATACACATAACACGGCCTTGCCATGAACTTGGCATAAGCCGGCCTTCCAAATAATGCATGATACGGGCTCTGGAACTTCACCACCTCAAACGTGAGCCACTCTGACCTGAAGTTGTCAATGGACTCGCCAAAAGCAACTTCTAACGAAATTTTCCCTCTGGTGTGGCTGATTTCCCGGAACTATGCCATGAAAAATTGTCGATGTCTTCTGTAACTGTGATACTTTGAGACCCATACGCAGAAACGTCTCCCAATACAAGATGTTGATACTGCTTCCACCATCCATCAATACTTTCTTTAACTCGAAGCCATCCACTTGGTACACAACTAAAGCTAGCAGACCCGGGTGCTCAACAACATCCGGGTGATATGCTCTACTCCATGTGATCGTGTGCTCTGACCACCTTAGATATCTTGGAACTCCTGCAGCGACTGCATTAACTGCCCTTTTAACTACCTTTCGCTCCCTCTTGGTCGACCACTGGTATATATGTGGTACTGGCCAAGTTGCTTTGGTTGCTGTGAGAACCCGCCTTGATTTCCAGCATTCTGACCCGGTCCTGCATTGTTGGTGGGTACAGCATTAGCTCCAGTCAAAAGACCTACTGTCGGGTTACCACCCGGGCCGGGTCCTCCACCTCTGCCTGCCCTTGCAGTGCCCTTTGTATCTCATTATTTTTCCATCTGTTTAAGTCCACGCACTAAGCCAACGAGTGATTGGCGGGTCTACCGTTCCTGCTATGGCGAGGACACGGCATCCTAAAAGCCTCCTCAAGACTGGTTGGGCTTGGTCGTGACGTTTGATAGTTGTTTCCCCCACTGTAATTCCCATTATTTCCTTGGTACCCTCTATTGTCCTAAAAATTTCCATCCATCCTTTGCCTCTGAAACCCGGCATTGGTGTTTGCCACCAGCTCTGAGCTTCCCTCATTGTGCCCACGCTTGTACTGATTCTGGTTGTTGTTGTTGTTATTGCCTCCGTTGCCATTGTTATTCTTTCCTCCATTATTTGCTGGACCTTTCCCCTTCTCTTCTTCATTATCATCCTGAGTCTTGTCCGTGGCTGCGTGCCTGTTGCAAGCATCCATCAGCTCAGCCATGGTGACAGGCTTGACCCGGTGACCCTCCTTCATACGACCAAGCTTCTGAACCAGGGGAACAAACTTGCACGTTTTTCCATCGATGAAATCGCATCCTTGGGCTCGATACCAGACGAAGAATGAAGGATCTCCGTGACCCGCCTATCCAATGCCACGCTGACTCGCCCTTCCTCTGCACACAACGATCAAGGTCTTCAATAGAAAACAAACGCTTGCAGGTACCTTGAAAGTGCGTGATGAATATTGCTTTTAGCTCGTCCCAGAATTGATTGATTTTTCTGGTAAGTTCTTGAACCACAACTTTGCTGCTCCATCACTCATCATCAAATACATGTACTTTGCACAAACATTCTCCGTGGCATTACGAATACACATAGCCATCTCATAACTGCTCAACCAAACTGCCGGGTCCACGCTAGGCTCGTAATTAGCTATCTTGTTGGGCTCCTTGAACTTCTCGGGAAAGGCTCCGCTCTAATGGCATCTGAAAGACACTTTGGCCCGGCTAAGTTAGAAGAACTTGCTAAAAAATTATTGTTACCTGGTGAGCCTACAGATACTGCTGCTGCGACGCCGGGTCCTCCTTGCGGTCCTGCTGCGGCAGGCACCGCCGGGTTCGCGCTGGCCGCTCTTCTTACTCGCGATCCATTAACTATTTGCTGGGCCACCGATACTGCTGGGGCGGGCTGAGGTTGCTGGTTGTTCTGGTTCTGCTGCTGCGGCACCGCGACTAACCCAGCTTGCGGCGGGGTTTCACCGTGGCGGCTCTTGGTACACTTGCTACGATACGTTGTTGAATGAAGTGCACTTTTGTCCTTTGAGTACTGAACTTGTTGAACCACAGCAGTACGTAACATATGTATGGCACGCCGGGCTTCAATCTCTGCTGGCGAGTCTCCAAGGGGAATACGGTCGAGCGCTAAAGTTGCGGCGTACACATTATCCGCTGGATTGGAGTAATGACCCGCCGGCGTGTGAAACCTCGGCGCTCGCGGTGGTAGACCCGGATTTCCCCCGGCTCCTCCGGCGAGCAAACCCGGTGTCCCAACCGCTGTTGCACCGGCTCCTGCGGTCCCTCTATTCGGTTCTACACTTGTTCTGATAACTGGAGCTGCTTGAGTTACGCCAATGGTTTGATCCGCTGGAGTCCTAAATAATGCTGCCGGGTTTATGGTATTCTCTCCCGACGCTAACCGGCTTTCATGCCTTCTCCTGTGAACCCGGTCATCTCATTTGAGGCGATTCTCCTGCTCTTCAATTTGCTTCTGCTTGGCTGCTATATGTTGCTTTTCTGCTAGTGTATCTCTACGCATTTGTTCCAAAGCCCGACGTGCTGTGTCTAACTCCATAGCCCGCACTGCTGCGTTCTCTGGGGTAACCAATCTCGTAAGCGCTGTTGGGTCGAGGATCAAACCATTGTTGAACAAAGCAGGTGCACTAGCCGTGTTATCTCTTTCTTCGACCTGAACCCGGTTATTGAGGAAGCCAAAGCTGTTTCTATAACGAGCCGTGTCATCACTCTCACTTGTCACCAAAGCTGGGTCGCCATCCATCCTCTGATCTACCTGCTCCTAGATCGGTGGTAGCTGTTGCTGCTGTTGTTGATCCGGGTTTGGGACTGGTGGAACCACAGTTGATGGTGACGCTCCCGCATTGATCGAGGGAGCTGTGTAAACAGCCACCCTCCTGATTGTGCTTGGGAAGGACTCCAGCTCCTCCTCGTCTTCCTCTTCAGCCTCATATCCATACCGGGTCTCAAACAGGGGCAAGATTGATTCAACATCCTCCTCACTAGCTTTCCCGACCGTTCCTCATGCGTGACCAATGGTGACCCGGCCTCTGCCGTGCCTACTGATTCCTCCCCGTCAGATTGAACGAGCATGGCGGCTCCTGACACAGATTCATAATCCTCATCACTAGCAGATCAAATTGCATGTACCATACCAACGAAAACATTAATCTTGCCAATTGGAATAATATCACCTGATTCTAGCAGATCCGATTCCGGCCCCCAGCCAGAATCGTCGACGATGGGTTCTCCGTGCGAGTTAATGGTAACCTCGCTGAAAACGAAGTTCTTGACTCCTTGCATAGCTTCTCCCATGATGATGACACCTTTGGACGCAGGCCCCACGGTGGGCGCCAACTGTCGTGGGGTTAACACGGCAGATGTTACCATGGGGTAACTTGAGTTGTTGGGCCAGGCGAAACTAGTGTCTGGTAGTTTGTTTTGCTCTGCGAGGACAAAGGGTTTACCCAGGTTCGGCCTCTCCATTGGAGATAAAGACCTACTTCCTGCTATGCTATTATTAATCTCGATCTCGATAACCCGGCTACGGCAACAGAGCCGGATCTCGATCTAGGTTACAGGGGGCGCTTGGTAGCGATGATCTCTCTCGTGAATCTTATCGAACTTGTCTAACTTGTCCAACTATGACCTAGGAGCCCGCTTATATGGATGGCCGGGTCTCCTGGTTCTTTACATGGTAAGCCCGGGCTATCCCCAGACTCGGAGTCCTACTCTAGGTCTTCTAGCCTTCATGTCCTCCAAGTCCAGCACCGCCTTTGGATCTTCCAGAAGCTTTCCTCTTCCAGCCGGGTCACCGACAAGCACGCTGGCCCATCGACGTAACCCGACCCAAGCTGATGGTTAGCTGTCCTGGCCGGGCCTTCTGCCGGGCGGGTCACGCTTTACTCTTCATGGGCCTACCGGGTTATTATTCCCCCATCAGTAGCCCCCAGGTTAACTTGGACGCCGGGTTAGGCGTGCTTCTCTTTAGCTTCATTCTTTAATTTCTCGAGTGAAACCGCCATTCTCGATGTTCGAGTTAACCCCCTAAAAAATAAGAACAAACACATGATAACTTTGATACCGGGTCACCTTGGCCAGCTCTCTTTGGCGGTCCATACTTTAACCCGGCTGGTCATACCGGGTTCATACGCCTCCGGGTTTCTTGCTCGACACTTAGCAAAAATTATCGCCCAACTGTAAATCCATCCTCAATCTATCTCAATCGTGATCTTATCAATTAATATCCCGTAATCAACTCATTCTGTTTGTCGTTGACTTTTAGTCAAAGATCCTTATCTCTTCACTTTTTACCACAACACCCCTAGGGCTTTTACTGCGCCTATAAGAAGAAAGCTAGGGTAAACGCGCTGTTACTTTCCCCATTCCCTTCCTTGGCTAGTTCATCTTCAACCTCGCGCAGCCGCCGCAATCCATCTCCAATCGAGCTTCCAAATCCCGATAGAAAACTTCGCAATCGCAACCAATTCATCCAGCCGTGCTGCGCCCTCGATTCCGCGCTCAATCGCATCCGCACCCACTCCCAATCTTCCTCTCCTCGCATCCACTTCCCAGCTAGGGATAGTTCATCCACTCTCCGAGATTGGGCACCACCATAGCTCTGCAGCAATGGGGAAGGAGAAGGTGAAGTCCAGTGGTCCTAAGGCCACGAAGAAGGGCGCGAAGAAGGGAGCAAGAACCAGCGCCGCCGCGGCTGCCGCTCCGGTGAACTGGACCAGATCCAGCGCCACGGACACTACGCTGCAAATGTACGTGAACCGGGGCAAGCTTCCTCCCAAGGATGAGATCCACTGGCGTGCTCCTGGAGAAGAAACGCGTCCCAACCCCAAAGAAGGTGAAATCGTCGTCTTGCTCGATCATGTTTCCCGTGGTCTCCGCCCTCCGGGCTCTCTGTCGGAGAATGACTCCCACGAAACAGGGATAGTCAAGCTCACGAAGAGAGTTCGTGTAAGGGGCTGAACACGTTGGTCAAACAACCCTCAACCTGCACGGCGACGGTGCTCGTCGAGCAAGCGGAGGGACATCACGACAGAGATGAACACCAGCCCGTACCCAGGTTCACGGCCCTCGTGTGGAGGTAATACCGCTACTCCTGCTTGTCTGTATTGCACTGCTTGTAGAGGTTACAGTACAATGAGCTTGCCGAGGCTCTCTTTTGGCAATGGTGTATACAAGGAAGGGAAGCAAGGGTCTTCTTCTTCCTTGCGCGTAAGTGGCGATGCTGGAATGAGAATGCGATCCCTTGCTACGGTGCACCTTGTCCTCCTTTTATAGGCGCCCCGTGCTCCCTCCTTGCACTCGCACTGTGGTAGGGCTGTCACGTGGCGCAGAAGGTGGAGCGCGGTGCATCGCAGCCCGGTGTCCATGGACGCGGTCCATGAGCGTAAAGCTGACTCCTGTAGCAGAGTACCCACCGTCCATGCAGGACGGCCAGCTGGGGCCGCAGAGGAACGTGGGGGTGCCCACGGTGACGTTGGCCTTGGAGCGTAGCGCCGGCCGGTCCCCTTATCACCAAAGAGGAAATCCTTGTAGTCCGGAGCGGGTGGCACAGCTTTATTGACCCCTTTAATCACCAAAATGGCAACTGCGGCGTCGTCGTCACCGCGCGCAGGGGCGCGCGTCACTCTGCGGCCGCTGCAGAGCCCATGTGCGCTCTGCAGAGGTTGCTTTGCAGCGAAGCGATCTCCACGAGGGCTTGGATGCCCTGTAGAGAATTCGGCGTTGACCTCTCCCCAGGGGAGATTTCCTTGAAGAGGGGGCAGCAGTGGATATGGCCTCCGCAGGCCTCTGCTGCCTCAAATCCCCTCGCGAGGCAATTCGCCTCACGAGGCTCTCCAAGCCGTAGGCTTGGTCCTTAGCGAAAATTCGCCATCAAGTGTCGAGGGCCGTATAGGACAGGCCCAGCACACCCTGGATTTCACTGGGCCGACAGTAGCCCCCGGGCCCATGATGGGCACGATGTAGTCCAATGGACGCAGGCGAATCGTCATGGGCCCAAAGTGTCCGGCCGGCCTGAGACACGTGCAGGGCAGTTACGCCGCGACGACACGTTCTCCTCGGAGATGATGGGCGTAGTGGGGGGTCCCACCACGTCTCGGTAACTGCTCTGAGGGGAATAAAGCCTGCAGCGCCGGTTCAGGCAGCAGTTACTGCATCATTTGCGCCCCGTCTCCTTGCTCTTGACGCCTGCGCTCCTGTGTCTCCGCGCTCCTCCTCCTTCACCGAGCTCCGCCGCCCTTCTCTCTTCGACCATGGGTCCCAAGAAGGGCAAGGCGGCAATGGCGAATGTACCGGCCGAGGCGCAGCAGGAGGACGAGCTCGCGCCGGCGCTGGTGGGGACTCGCATCCACACTGCGAGGCGCTGGACAAGATCCGGCTGATGGCCGCAGGCAAGAACAACGAGCACGGCGCCACCGTTCTCAAGGCGGCGCGATTCGGCAAGCTCGCGGCGGGGCTGTATCCCATCTTCTTCCCGACCATTTTCGCTGGTTTGGTGCCGCCATTTTCTCCTTTCCTGGAGGAGGTCTGGCCTTCTATCAGATCCAACTCCTGCATCTGCACCCCAACTCCATCTTGATCCTCGCCATCTTCGCATATCTTTGCGAGGCGTATTTGGGGGTGATGCCTTCCGTGGCCTTCTTCCGGAGCTTCTATGCGCTCCGCTCCACGGCGCCTGGCGAGCGGTCTGGTTGTGTGTCCTTCCGCATCGCGGATGGGATGGGAGGTATCTACATCCCCATGTCCTGGGACGGCGACAAACCCGTCACACGGGTGACGAAGAAGGTGGACGATTTCCGCCAGCGGTGGTTCCTCGTGGACGCCAAGACGCAGAATTCCTTCTTCGACGTCCCTGAGGCGCCGCCCTGAAGAACTCGAATTGGTCGAGTGCGACCCTTCAGAGCCCGAAGATTGCGGACTTGGTCGCACGCATGAAGCTCGTCCGCGACGCTGGCCTCACGGGGCAGATGGTTGCTGAAGACTTCGTGAGGCGCCGTATCGCCCCTCTCCAGAAGCACACAAAGCCGATGTGGATGTATTCAGGCCCGGCGGACGCAATGCGGCTGCACTGCAGCTCCCACCTTCCTGAAGTCGTAGCTTCCATAATGGGCATCCTCTTCACCGCCCCGGAGGTTCCTGTGCCGCGCAGTGAGCTCGCGAAGCCACTCCATCAGATTACCCCGAAGAAGCGCCTCGCGATCCTGGAGCTGATGCCGGAGTTCACCCCTCAGGGCCTGGCTGGGGAGGAGAAGAAGAGGACGCGGCGCCCGTGGTGGAAGAGGACTGGGCCTCGGAGTCACCCGCCGCATCTGACGAGGATCTGGGCGCCACCTGTGGAGGGGCGAATCCCTCGGCAGGGGAGGCGAGCTCTTCGAAACCTGCTCCTCCAGAGGGAGATGTTCTGGAAATTTCGTCCAGCGGGGACGAGGATTTCCTTGTGGCCCCTTCGCGCCAGGTCGCGGAGGGGGAGGAAGACAGTGATGAGGAGGCCGTAGCGGGACGCTGCGACCCCCGCTCCAAGGCTTTTCACGACAGGGCCGCCAAGAGCCCAGTGGGCACCCCTCTCAAGAGGAAAGCTGAGGCTGCTCCTGAGGGGCCCGGCTCTGGAGCTGCTTCGTCGAGGTCGTGGCGGTCATCCACTACGATGTGGGTCGACTCACGCGCCAAGTCATCTGGGTAAGCGTTGGCCCCTGTCTTTGCATCTTTCGAGAGTTTTCTTGCTCTCCTATTGATGGCCTTCCTGTTTGTTTGTTAGGGATCTTGTGACGGCAAAACGCCGGAGGCTCCGCAAGGCTGCGGAGGTCCGGGGCCTGGCCTCGGCAACCGTCGAGGAGCCTGTGGAGCCCTCAGCTGAAGAGGTTGCTAATCCCGTAGTGACCGAGGCCTCGGAGCCGGTGGCGGAGGAGGCCACGAAGCCTGTGGCGGAGGAAGACGTAGGGCATGTGGTGGTTACGCCTCTGGCCGGAGCAGCTACTTCGTCTTCTACCGCGGAGGCGCGCCCCGAGGAGGAGGCGGTGGTGCGCACACCGACACCACCACGTCCCGTCACTCCACCAGAGCGGCAAGAGGAGGTCGCCGCGGAGGAAACGGGGAGTGGCTCGCCGGCGAAAGGAGGCGCTGACGTTGAGATGGGGGAGAGGATTACTCCGCCGCCCCAAGGCACCGACGCCGCGATGGAGGAAAATGTCCCTCCGCCGCCCCCGCCTAACGCAGATGCTGAGGGGGCGGCGGCTTCTTCTGGGATCGCAGCGGGCTCGGCGGCGGCGGACCCCACGGTGGCTGGGCAATCTTCCCCTGCCCCTGAAGCTCGAGAGGAGGCGCCGGTTGAAAACGACGGTGCTGGAGCCCATGGCCCCAATGGCGGAGAGGGCTCGCACAGCCCCCAGGCCGAGGTTGACGCGGGCCCAAGTTTGGAGGTTCCCACCCTCGAAACTAGTGCGCACGAGGGAGCCTCCATGTCTCGTGGGAGTTCCCGGGCTCTGGTCCTGGGTGGCACGAGCTGGAGCGGCGCTCGCCGCAGCTCTACCTTCCGCCTGGCGCGGGGTGCCTGGATGGGCTGGAGGCCCAACTCGCCTCGAGGAGGCCGAGCTCGCCAGAGAGTACGACGAACTTGAGAGGGCGTGGACCCGCTTCTTCGAGGTCGTGGAGCAACGCCGCCATGACAACGAGGCCATGCAGGCGCAGCGAGAGGAGGCGCTGCGCTTCGCCAAGGAGGTCCGCGAGAGCGCGGTTCGCGAGGCTCAAGAGACCCTGGAGCCACTCCAGGCAGAGCGCCAGGCCGCTGCAGAAGATCGCGAGGCGGCCGCGGTGGAGCGCCAAACCGCTGCCTCAGAGCGGGCGACCTCGAGACCACGCTAGCCGCTCAGCGCCAAGAGCTTGCCGACCGCGAGGGGAAATTCGCCGCGGAGTCGGAGGCTACGCGGAAGTCTTTGGACCAACACCGCGTGTCCTTGGATGCCCGTGAGCAAGTACTGGCGGCGCGTGAAGCGGAGGTGCTCAAACGCGAAGAGCGGCAACTGCAGGCTGACAAGGAGTGTCCACGCAGCGCGCGGATCTGGAGGCGCGGGAGGGCAAACTGGCCGAGGCCATAGGCAAGCATGACGAGGAGGTGGCCAGCACAAAAAGCTTGTAGAGAAGTCCAAACGAAAGCTTGCCGCGAGGAAGGAAGAGGCTGAGAAGGATGCCGCCGCCAAGCAAGAAGAATATCGCTCCGCCGTCGTCGAAGAATACCGGGAAGCTCAGGAAGCAGAAGGACCGCTTCAAGAAGAAACGCGCGGACGACAATGCCCGCATTGTTCAACTGGAGCACCAGAACGCCAACCTGAACCCCGGGTGAGGCGCGCCAGGGACGGTCGTCGCCGCGCGGAAGAGGCTCGTGAACGTGCTGATCAAGACCTCGCCTCCCTGATGGCTGATATGAGGGAGCTGGCTGCGCAGGCAGGCCCTGCTGTGGAGCGTGCTGCAGAGGATGAGCACAGCGTGCAGGCGGCGCAGGTCCTGACGCAGCAGCGGGAGCGCGTGTTCAAGTCCTTGGTGACCCGGGGGAACACTCTCGCGGGGCAGCTAGGAGTGGATGCTCCTGTTGTTCCCGTCAATGGGAACGCTGACGCCGCCACATACCTCGCCTACTTCGATCAGCTCTTCTCTGTGCTCGAGGGCCCTGTGGCGGAACTTGGCGAGGTTGGTGATGAGGAGTGTCGCAAGCTCTTGACCGTGGCGATCGATCGCGTCTTCGCCAACCTCCAGCGCCTTCACCCCGGCTTCGACTTCGAGTCAGTGACCGAGCCCATCGAGGGAGATCGGCCTGGGAGCTCTCCAACTTGGTTCGAGAAGAAGTCAACGATTACGTCGACCGCTTCAAGAGGGTTGAGGCGGAGCAGGCCGCTGAGGAGGATGAAGGCGCCGAAGAAGAGAAGGCTGAAGAGGACGGCGATGGTGAACCCTCTGCCTAGGCCACTCCTGCAACAAGATGCGCTTGGCGCAATTATCTTTGTTTTAAGACTTGTTTTAATTCACGCTGGCTTGTAAGATACTTTAATCGTATGCAAACATGTGTGTGTGCCCCTCGAAGGGTCCTTTGTCCCTGTTCCATGTCTTTCTTCGCTCTACGTCGTCAGGACCCGTCTCTTTGCGCTATGACACCGCCGCTACGGTATGCCGGAGCGTGACTCGGCAAGGCCGGGGGGTGTTTAAGGCTTGGAGAGGTAAGGGCTCTCGAGTCGCGGTGCTCGAGGGCTCCCCTTTGACGCACAAGCAGTCCATGGAGTGTGAGAGAGAAAAAACCGCTCGAGGGGCGACAGGTGCCCGTGAGAGGGAGAAAACACTTCTGAGGAGCGCAAGCGCTAGACTTAGCTTGGTGAGACTTTGGCCTCGTAGAGGGCGTTGGCTTCCCTGATGGTGCGCTCCCTTCTAGGGGTCGGAGCGTGACTTCTCGACCTTGGGGAGGACTTCTTGTTCCCTGTATTGGTTAGAGAGGCAGACCCAAAGCGGCACATGGTAGTAAACACCCATGCGCGCTTATAGGCTTCCTCATGGGTATCTCGCGAGGAGAGTAAGTACCAAGGTCCTTTGGTGAGGTGGCGTGTTTTGGGAGCAAGCCCATGGGCCAGAGCTCTTTGGGGAGGTAACAGGCGTGAGAGCGTGCTCACGTGCTAGAGCTCGGATCCTTTGGATTTTGCGGTGCTGTTGGGGTGCTCTTGAGGCACAGTCACCGTACTCAGCCCCCGCTCGCGAGGTGCGCATGGGGAAGAATATAAGCGCGAAATGAACTAAGATGATGAAAAGTAAAACTCACCACCAAAATATTACATAGCGGCGCCTCAGCGCAATGTTTCATCGAGAAACGAATTGGTTCATTACACTTGGTGTGACCAAGATAAAGTTTTCCATGTCGAGGCATGGGGACCACATTCAGTGGCTGAGACTCTTCACGGCCTGCGGCGGCACGTAATCAGGAGAGCTCAGAGGGGCTGGCCCTCGGGAGGAGAAGCTTTTGTGAAGCTTGGAGGTGAAGTTGTGTGCTTCCCTCTAGAGACAAAAAATGTCTGGCGTGACTATGATCACGGGTAGAACTTGCGTAGATGCGCGATGTTCCATGGATTCTTGACCGGAATGCCGTCCTCCGTTTCGAGGCGTACCGCGCCAGGCCTGGCGATGTGGAGACCCTGTAGGGGCCTTCCCACATTGGCGAGAGCTTGTGGAGACCTTCCCTGGAGAGGATTCTCCTGAGGACGAGGTCGCCTGTCTCGAGAGTGCGCGGACGTATGTGGCGGCTGTGGTAGCGTCGCAGGTCTTGCTGGTACTTGGCTGCCCTGAGGGCGGCACGGCGGCGCAACCCGTCAAGGAGTAGCAGGTCGTCGCTGTGGAGGTCTGCTTGATCGTCCTCGTTGAAGGCAAGGACCCGTGCGGATCCATGCTTGATCTCTGTGGGGAGGACTGCTTCAGCTCCATACACGAGAGCAAATGGCGTCTCACCAGTGGGCTTCGTGGGGTTCGTGCGGATGGACCAGAGCACGGACGGGAGTTCGTCTATCCAGCCCTTGCCGTAGCCCTTCAGGCGATTGAAGCTCTTGTCTTGAGGCCCTTGAGGACCTCAGCATTTGCTCGCTCGGCTTGGCCGTTGCTCTGTGGGTGAGCCACCGAGGCGAAGCAGAGCTTGGTGCCGAGGCTCTCGCAGTAGGCCCTGAAGATGCCGCTGGTGAATTGTGAGCCATTGTCGGTGATGATGCGATTAGGCACACCAAAGCGGCAGACCAGGCCTCTGATGAATTTTACTGCCGCCCTGGCCGGTATGCTGCGCACTGCTTCAACCTCTGCCCACTTGGTGAACTTGTCGACTGCCACGAAGAGGAACGGTAGCCCCCTTGTGATCTCGGGAAGGGTCCCAGAATGTCAAGGCCCCAGACCGCGAAAGGCCACGAGAGCGGGATGGTTTGGAGTCCCAGTGCAGGCTGATGAACTTGCTTGGCGTGGAACTGGCACGCATCGCAAGATTGGACGATGGTGGTGGCATCTTGAAGCACTTGGGGCCAGTAGAAACCGCTCCTGAAGACCTTGCCTGCCAGGGTGCGTGCAGAGGAATGGTGGCCACACTCTCCACTGTGAATGTCTCTGATCAGCATGCGGCCTTCCTCGGGGGGGACGCACTTGAGTGCAATTCCATTTGGGCGCTTGCGGTACAGGTCTCCCTCGAGGATGTAGTATGACTTGGCTTGTCGAGCCACTCGTTCTGCCTCCGCGTCTTCTTCAGGAAGGACTCCCTTCAGCAGGTAGTCTTTGAGTTCGTCAACCCAGCCTGTCTCTTGGTGCACCATAGCCAGCAGCAGACGCTCCCCTGAGGATGGACCGCAGTTGGGTGCCCCACCTATAGGAGGTGGTGGGAGTACTTCGTCTGTGCTTGCGGCTGCTGCTTCTTGTGGCTGCTTTATGGACGCCTTGGAGAGTCTCTCTTCAAACACGCCGGCCGACTGGGCCTGCCTTCGTGATGCTCGCTTGGCGATGTCATCTGCCTCTTGGTTCTCCTTTCGCGGGATGTGCATGAGCTCCATGCCCCTGAAGTGCTTCTCGAGCTTGCGGACCTCTTCAAGGTAGGCGGCCATGTGGTCGTCTTAGGCGTGTAGCTCTTGTTGGAGAAGTTAACCAGGAGCTGGGAATCACCCTTTATGAGTAAGTGCTTGACGCCAAGGGCGATTGCGGCTCTGAGCCCGGCGAGGAGGCCCTCGTACTCGGCGATGTTGTTGGAGATCTTGTCTATTGTGAAGCACAGCTGGATGGCGTAGTAGAGCTTGTCACCTTTTGGTGAGGTTAAGACAACGCCAGCCCCACCATTGCGGCAGGCGAAAGCTCCATCGAAGTGCATGGTCCAGTGCTTGGCATTGTATCTCCCGATGACGCGGTTTCTTCTTCGCGAGGCTCTTCAGGAGTTGGGTCTGTCCACTCGGCGACGAAATCCGCCAGCGCTCTCCCTTTTATGACTCTTGTGGTGTCGAAGCGCAAGTTGAATGGCTGCAGCTCAATGTTCCACCCTGCGACGCGGTCAGTAGCGTTGGGGTTGCGCAGGATCTGCTCCAGGGGGAAGGACGTGACCACCGTGATGGGGTGACCCTGGAAGTAGTGGCGCAGCTTCCTGGAGGCGATGAGTAGCGCGAGGAGGAGCTTCTGCTGCACTGGGTACCGCTCGCGAGCATCTCGCAGTACAGTACTGACGAAGTAGACTGGATGCTCGACGAGGGTCGTTGATGGTGCAGCAGCGTCGGCTCCCTCGAGAGGCTCCTCAGGAGTTTTGGCGAGGTTTGCCTGTGGAGGAGCCTCGGCAGGGTGCTCGTGGAGGGCTCGACTTGAGGCTGTGGGCCTGGCGCTGGGTCTGGAGAGACTGTTCCTCGTCGGGAGGTTCTGGACTTGGTGTGGCAGTGCTTTTCTTGGGGAGAACTGGCTCTTCTCTTTCCACCACCAGGACGGCGCTAGCAGTTTGTGGAGTGGCTGCTAGGTACAGCTTCAGATGCTCGCCTGCCCTGGGGGCTACCATGACTGGTGAGCTAGCCAAGTATTTCTTCAAGTCCTTAAATGCTTCGTCAGCCTCTGGAGTCCACTTGAAGGTGCCGGATTTCTTCATGATCTTGAAAAATGGCAAGGCTCTCTCGCCGAACTTGGAGATGAAGCGGCCTAAGCTGGCCATGCATCCTGCTAGGCGCTGCATGTCCTTGAGGCGGCGAGGTGGCTGCATGTCTTCTATAGCCTTGATCTTGTCAGGGTTGGCTTCTATGCCGCGGTGGGACACGAGGAACCCGAGGAGCTTGCCTGAAGGCACCCCGAAGACGCACTTGGCGGGGTTTAACTTGATGTTCACCTTGCGCAGGCTGGCGAAGGTTTCCTCGAGATCCTTCAAGAGAGTGTCTCCCTCGCGAGACTTGACCACGATGTCGTCGACATAAGCTTCTGCATTTCTTCCCATCTGAGCCCCCAAGGCGATCCTCATGAGCCTCTGGAAGGTGGCGCCGGCGTTTTTTAGGCCAAAGGGCATGCAAGTGTAGCAATACACACCACAAGGGGTGAGAAATGCTGTTTTCTCCTCGTCTTCCTTGGCCATTTTGATCTGGTGGTAGCCTGAGAAGGCATCCAGGAAACAGAGGAGATCACAGCCGGCGGTGGAGTCCACAATCTGGTCTATCCTTGGCATGGGGTATGGATCCTTGGGGCAGCCTTGTTCACGTCTGTGTAGTCGATGCAGAGCCGGCCTCCTCCATTGGGTTTTGGGACAACCACACCGTTGGAGAGCCAAGTGGGGTGGGCAACTTCTCGAATGATGTCTGCTGCTTTCAGCTTCTCTACTTCTTTGATGATGAACGCTTGCTTCTCGGGGGCTTGTTTCCGCGCTTTTTGCTTTACAGGGCGTGCGTCTGGACACACGGCTAAGTGGTGCTCGATCACCTCCCTTGGTACACCGGACATTTCTGACGGAGTCCATGCGAACATGTCAGAATTTGCCCGAAGGAAGGCGACGAGCGCGCTTTCCTATTTGGGAGGCAAGCCAGCGCCTATGGTGACGCTAGCCCCCGAGCCTTCAGCCCCCGAGCCGCTGGTGCTCAGCGACACCTTCTTTGTAGATGCTTGCTCTTGAGTGAACAGTTGTTTCTTCTTCTTGGGCCTCTCGAGAGGCTCCATGTCCTCGTCAGCGGGGAATGCCATGGCAGCGGCCTTGTAGGCGATCTCGACGGCGCGCGTGGCGTCCTGTACGTGACCGCGTATGGTGATGGTGCCACCGCTGCCAGGGATCTTGACCATGTTGTAGGCATGGTGCGTGACGGCCATGAACTTCGCGAGGGCGGGGTAGCCGAGGATGGCGTTGTAGGGCAGGCCAATGTGCGCGACGTCGAAGTCAATTAGCTCGGTGCGGTAGTTCTCCTGCGTGCCAAAGTGACCGCGAGCCTCACTTGCCCCAGAGGCGAGATTGAGCCGCTGGTGACCCCGGTGAAGGGCCTGGAGGGCATGAGCCACTCGTAGGGCACTTGAAGCGTCTCGAAGGTCTCGACAGAGATGACGTTTAGGCCTGCACCCCCATCAATGAGCGTCTTGCCGACGGCGATGTTGTTGATGGTGGGGGTGCACACCAACGGGAGGGTGCCCACAGTCTTTGTAGACTTGGGGTGTCTTTGGCGTCGAAGGCGATGGTGTACTGGGACCACTTGAGGGGGCGGGACGTCTCGACCCCGGGAAGCGCTGCGTTGAGCTCGCGAGCGAACTGCTTGAACTGGTTGTTCGACTTGGGCGCCTGGGATCCGCCGAGGATGCATGCCATGGCACCCTTGGGGGCCTGGTAGCCTCCAGGCTCTTCGTCGGGCAGATTGTTGTTTTTCTCGGCGGCATTCGCCTGAGTTCCCTGAGGCCTCTGGAAGTTGCCCTTGCGTCCACCTTTGCGGTAACCACGGCCTCTGCCGCGGCCACCGCTGCCCTCTTCTTGCTCACGCTTCTTGCTCAGTTGCTTGAGGTCATAGCAGTTCTCTGTCGCATGGCCGCGCCTGTTGTGGTAGATGCAGAACGGGCGGTTGTCCACCTCTTCTTGCCAGCCTCTGGAGAGTCCTCGCGAACATGCTTGGCGTCGGGTTCAGCTGCCAGGACTGCGGTAGGCTTGCGCTTGTCTCGTCACGCCTCTTCTGGGTCTTGGATCCCTCGACAGGGTCGTCTGTCGAGCCCACCTTGACGAAGAGGAGCCCTTCTCTGCCTTGGCGCATTTGTCTGCGATGTCGAAGAGCTTCACCACGGAGGAGAGGGTATCATGGATGCCGAGCTTCTCGAGCATCCTGTGGTTGGTGACGCCCTCTCTGAAGGCCGCAATGACGTGCGAGTCCGGGATGTTCGGGATCTTGTTGCGGACTTGGCTGAAGCGCTGGATGTACCTGCGGAGGGTCTCGCCAGGCTTCTGGCGCACAGCTCGCAGGTCGTTGTAGGTGAGGGCGCGCTCGTACGTGCCCTTGAAGTTCGCAACGAACTGCTGGCAGAGCTCCTCCCACGAGTCAATGGAGTCCTCGGGAAGGTTCAGGAGCCACGACAAGGCGGAATCCTTGAGAGCGTGGGAGAACCAGTTGGCCATGACCTTGTCGTCTCCCCCCGCAGCTTGGATGGAGGTGGTGTAGAGCTGCAAGAACTCGATGGGGTTGTTCGTGCCGTCGTAGCCCTTGGGTAGGTCAGGCCTGAACTTCTGTGGCCAGACGACGCGCCGCAGGTTGCGGGTGAAGGCCGCGCAACCTGTGGCGTACGAGGCGATGCCCCCTGAAGAGCACGGCGGTTCTGTCGCCCTGCCTGGCCGATCTCCTCCACGATGCGCTTCTGGAGGTCCTTCTGGCGCTCCATTTCCACCCGCGCGTCTGGGGGTGTCCGCTGCACGATTTGACAATCGCGCGGCGACGACGCGTGGGATGCGGCCTTGTGCGCCGCGGCGGAGGCGGACCTGGCGGAGGCGGCGGCGGAGGCGGCGGCGGAGGTGCGCCATGCGCGGTGGTTCCAGCGCGTCCGGAGTTGTGGTGCACCAGAGAGCGCGACGCCGCAGGAGCAGCGCGCGGTGCCGCCGCAATGTCGACGAGGTGCTGAAGGCGGCCGAGCCAGTTGTCGTGCGCCTCAGCTGTGGGACGGTAGCGGAAGAGTTCCGCGGCCATGAGCAGCGCGGTGTTTGGGCTGGGCGCTGGACGCCCAAGAGTGGAGGCGCTGTGGCGCTGGGACGGGTGCGAGGACTCTGCGTCCTCGCCGTGCCCGTGGTCGACGTCGTCGTCGAAGCGGTCGTCGTGGTTGCCGTCGTCGTCCTCGGGGTGCTCCACCCGCGGTTCAGCGGTGTTGCGCCCCGTGGCACGGCTGGCGCGGGGACGGCCGCGAGGGTTGGTGGTGTTGGCAGCGGGCTCGGTGGTTGCCCTGCCTGACGCCCGCCGGGTGGCGCGAGCTGCGCGAGTGTCCGCCATGGTGCAGAGGTCGATGAAGGTTGAAGACGCGCCTCAGCCCCCTACCTGGCGCGCCAATTGTCGGAGAATGACTCCCACGAAACAGGGATAGTCAAGCTCACGAAGAGAGTTCGTGTAAGGGGCTGAACACGTTGGTCAAACAACCCTCAACCTGCACGGCGACGGTGCTCGTCGAGCAAGCGGAGGGACATCACGACAGAGATGAACACCAGCCCGTACCCAGGTTCACGGCCCTCGTGTGGAGGTAATACCGCTACTCCTGCTTGTCTGTATTGCACTGCTTGTAGAGGTTACAGTACAATGAGCTTGCCGAGGCTCTCTTTTGGCAATGGTGTATACAAGGAAGGGAAGCAAGGGTCTTCTTCTTCCTTGCGCGTAAGTGGCGATGCTGGAATGAGAATGCGATCCCTTGCTACGGTGCACCTTGTCCTCCTTTTATAGGCGCCCCGTGCTCCCTCCTTGCACTCGCACTGTGGTAGGGCTGTCACGTGGCGCAGAAGGTGGAGCGCGGTGCATCGCAGCCCGGATGTCCATGGACGCGGTCCATGAGCGTAAAGCTGACTCCTGTAGCAGAGTACCCACCGTCCATGCAGGACGGCCAGCTGGGGCCGCAGAGGAACGTGGGGGTGCCCACGGTGACGTTGGCCTTGGAGCGTAGCGCCGGCCGGTCCCCTTATCACCAAAGAGGAAATCCTTGTAGTCCGGAGCGGGTGGCACAGCTTTATTGACCCCTTTAATCACCAAAATGGCAACTGCGGCGTCGTCGTCACCGCGCGCAGGGGCGCGCGTCACTCTGCGGCCGCTGCAGAGCCCATGTGCGCTCTGCAGAGGTTGCTTTGCAGCGAAGCGATCTCCACGAGGGCTTGGATGCCCTGTAGAGAATTCGGCGTTGACCTCTCCCCAGGGGAGATTTCCTTAAAGAGGGGGCAGCAGTGGATATGGCCTCCGCAGGCCTCTGCTGCCTCAAATCCCCTCGCGAGGCAATTCGCCTCACGAGGCTCTCCAAGCCGTAGGCTTGGTCCTTAGCAAAATCGCCATCAAGTGTCGAGGGCCGTATAGGACAGGCCCAGCACACCCTGGATTTCACTGGGCCGACACTCTCTCTTTTTTCCGACAAGTCTTTAAATACTATGGTCTCACCACGATGGATGTTGCTCCCAACTCCATCCTCAACATTAGCAATTATGTAGTTTTCTGCGAAGATTATCTTCAGATGGCTCCCAGCCTTGAATTGTTTTTAGAACTCTTCTACTACAATCCCTCTCACAAAAACAAGCCTCTTGGCCCTTATGGAGGTGTTTCCATCCAACGCCGAAGAGAATGCGACTTCCCGGCTCTCATTCTTGCTAGCCACCCTAAGGGGTGGCAAAACTCTTACTTCTACTGCAAGGACACCTCCCCTGCCTCAGACGAGGCCCGGTTCCCGGCCTTCAGAAATTCTGGGTTAGTTTACGACCCAAAGATGAACAGCTATGCCAGCGACGAGAACCGGGTCTTAGTTGAAGCAGTCCGCGTCCGGGCCAGAGCTCTGCTTGCCCATGGCCTCCGCGGCACAGATCTTGTCAAGTGCTGGATCGGTTGGTTCATCCAGCCCCTCAGCATCAGGACCCGGTTAATCCATGAGTACACTGAAGAAACCACTGACAGCATGCGTTATTCTGAGATAACGCTTACTGATGATCAGATTGTGAAGAATGCCAAGACTGTTGGGCGAAAAGAAAGATGACATCGCACTGACCGGGCTTGCCCCATTTAGTGCCAAGAATAAACCACCCACTGTAAGACACTATCCTTTGCTTTCTATCTTGTTAACCCGGCTTTTATCGCATAACACACTTATATGTTCAACTTTCTTCATTTCAGGACCCAGAGTGGTGGAAAGCTGACTATGCCCCTGAATCTCCTCCTGCCGATGAAGACACAGATGCCAGCGATGATGAAGAAGAAGAAGAAGGTGAGCTAGACTCAGCTGGCCGGCTCTTCCTTGACCTGATTAACAATGAAGCCACCGCTAAGGATCAATCATCTGATAACCCGACATTTATTATTCCAGGACCCTCTGACCCGGCTGCTGATGAAACGCCGGGTCTTCAAACTGCCGAACCTCCCTCTCTTAAGAGGACTCGAGCTACTGTTGCAAAGGTGCCTTACTCTCGTCTTTCAACTTATGCAATGAACATATCTCAACCCCAAGCACACACATAGGTAAAGGAGCTCGAGAAAGAAACTGCTGCCAAGAAGAAACCCCGGACCCGGTCTGCTGCAAACCCGGGTTCCCTGAACACAGGTATCCCTCCATGCTCCTTAGCCAGTTGGGCCAAATCCATCCAGAAGACACATCCTTTAGCTGGCAAAATCCGAGCCGCTAAATCCCATTCTTTGTCAGCTTCATCCTCGGACAGCGTTAGCACTCCTGAGGACTTCCAGATCAACACCGGGTTAGAAATACTTCACACACCTTTTCCATACCTCTACATTTTTCTGCCCCTTTTTTGTTTAACTAAATCACTATCTTGTTCCAGTGCCAGAGCCTTTGCGGATGAAGACCCGGACTCTCCTCCAGCGGCGTCTCCTCCTCCAGCAACAACAGAGCCTTCTCCTATGGAGGCACATATTGAAGAACCGGTGGATAGAGACGAGCCAATGAAGCATGTAACCCCCGTGGCTTCTCCAAAAAACTCAGTTGATCCTGTGCCAGAATCCTCCCCAGCTACTCATTCGCCCGGGTTAGGCTCTGGAACCAAAGAGGATGTAGTACAAGTTACTGGAACCCGGCGCGTTCCAGTACAAGATGCTCCCGAAACTCTGGCCAAGGTGCCAGCTCCAAGTGCTAAGCCGGCGTCTCCTGCCAAGGGAAAGGACCCGGCTCCTTCCTCAGATTTGCCGGCTCTGGGTGCCATGTCCGTCCCAGCCCTTTGCGATGAGTACTTCTCTCACCTTGCTCAACATAAGAACCTGGAGACTGAACTGGTCGTCCTGATTCAGAAACGATATCAGGTACACACTTTATTTCTTGTCTTTATACTTTCTTGTGTAACTATATCCTCAGTAGCCCCCAAGCTCCAAGTTCATCACTTGTTGATGAGCTTGGTGCTTATAATATAAATTCCTCTGGGAAAAAACTTCAATCCTGTAGCCCCAAGTGCCGGGTTGTCTGTTCACAGCAACCTGGGACTAAAAACCATGGGGTAACTTGAGTTGTTGGGCCAGGCCAAACTAGTGTCTGGTAGTTTGTTTAGCTCTGCGAGGACAAAGGGTTTACCCAGGTTCGGCCTCTCCATTGGAGATAAAGACCTACTTCCTGCTATGCTATTATTAATCTCGATCTCGATAACCCGGCTACGACAACAGAGCCGGATCTCGATCTAGGTTACAGGGGGCGCTTGGTAGCGATGATCTCTCTCATGAATCTTATCGAACTTGTCCAACTATGACCTAGGAGCCCGCTTATATGGACGGCCGGGTCTCCTAGTTCTTTACATGGTAAGCCCGGGCTATCCCAGACTCGGAGTCCTACTCTAGGTCTTCTAGCCTTCGTGTCCTCCAAGTCCAGCACCACCTTTGGATCTTCCAGAAGCTTTCCTCTTCCAGCCGGGTCACCGATAAGCACGCTGGCCCATCGACGTAACCCGGCCCATGCTGATGGTTAGCTGTCCTGGCCGGGCCTTCTGCCGGGCGGGTCACGCTTCCCTCTTCATGGGCCTACCGGGTTATTATTCCCCCATCATCATCCATGGCGGCTTTTCTTCGGCGGCCATCTCCTATGGTTGAAAGGCAACCCCTCCGCCCACTGCTCGTCGGCTACGGCTTCTTCCGGCCGGCGACTGATGGTCTTCACCAACCTCCAGGCCATTGTGCCATTTCGGAGGCCCTCAGGCTTTGTTGCAGCTGGCTCCCGGTGACCATCTCCAAGTGGTTCGTCCCCGGCGGTGGTTCACTTGGCTGCGGCGACCTTCTGCGATGCAGTGACGATGGAGCCGGACCCAATTGCTTTCCTCAGAATATTTTTAGGGTCGTTGTTGCAAATTGTAAGGACTGGGATGTAATTTCTATTTTCTTTCGGTCCTCTGTGTATTCTGTCACTGCAAAGGAATATAAGCTTCTAGGCCCCTCTAGGACCGTCCCCCGTTCAAAAAAAAAGTGAACCCGTGGATAGATAGTATGCATGAGAAAAATCGATCGTCGATCACTTAATTATTTGACCAGCCGGGGCGTACGTGTTGGCGTGGGGATGGATGATCTTCCCAACCGTCGACGAACCGAACTAGGTTCCTTCCGGCGTCTCCTCTCTTCTCTTCTCTACAGTAACCTTAGAGCATCTCCAAGGACTCACGAAATAACCTGCGCACTGGAAAAACCGCCATTTTAACACGTCGCGGGGCTTCGCGCGCTCTTAGTGGACGCGGGAAAAAAGCACGCCCGCTAAAATGTTTCCCGTGTGCTAGGAAAAGCGGCAGCGCACGCGCTATTTAACCCACGCTGCTTCCAGCGCACTGGATAACGCTCGCGCTGCTGCCACGCGCCAACTGCTCCTCTTCCCTCCCGCGCCCACGCCGACGTTTCCTTTCTCCACCTTGCCGCCGCCCGCGCCAGCGCTCCCCCTCCGTCGCCGTGATGCCTCTGCGCCGTTGGAGCAACTCCGGCTACCATTGCGTCTGCGCGTGGCGCTCCGGCACATTCTACGCGGAGATCCGCTCTCACCCAGCTGTCGCTCGGGACCTTCGAGACGGCGCACGAGGCGGCCCGCGCCTATGACGCGGCGGCGTGAAAGCTCTGCCGTCGGCGCCGCGACATGAACTTTCACGACGTCTCCAACGCGTAGCAGGCGCAGGATCTCGCCCCTCCGCCGCGCCTCATCACCGCCGAGGATCGCCGCCTCCACCGCGAACAGGAGAACCGCCTCCTCGTCGTCAAGGCAGACGAGCGCGCCATGGCGCACGCGGTTCCCGCAGGAGGTGGCCGACAAACACGCCTTTTGGGCGACGAGGACGGCCGAGCGGGCGGAGAGGAGGGCCGAGCTGGCGGCGCTTCGGGCGGACAAGCCGGCGCGCAAGGCCACGGCCGAGGCACAACACTACGGCCCGAGCACCACCTGGGACGACGAAGATCCGAGGTGGGACGACCTCTGGACGTCCGACTACACCACCGAGGTGGAAGACTAGGATCGCCGAGGATTGCGGCCTGCACCGTTTTACTTTCAGTGCGTCTCTTCTATGTCATATAAATAAATTTTTATTTTCAACCTATTTGTTTTGCATTTTTATCTTCTTTTCGTTTGCAACTATAAAAAAAGTGTTTGCGGCACGCTATTTTAGCGCATCTGGAAAACTTGCTACTCCACGCGCCAAAATATACCGCGCCTGGAAAACCTTCCCACCCTCCGCGCGGGAAATCGCTAATTTGGACCTCTAAAAAATATTTAGCGCGCCGAGACGTAGCGCGCCTGCCTGTTGGAGATGCTCTTACTTCTCACGGATGATCTTCTCTGCAGTGAGGACGGATGATCAGTCCATCCATCCCTCGCGTAGGCCGACTCGTAAAGTTCATGGTACACTGTGAACAGTGTATCTTTTCTGCGACACGATGGGTCGATTTTTAGGGCGTTGTACCGAATGGCGGCTACTCCTTCGGTTTTGGCACACATGTATCTAGACATGTTTTAGTGCAATGTTCCTTGTACTAAAACGAGTCTAGATAAATGTGTGTCAAAAGTAGGTAGAAGATACGGAGGGAGTACCACTAGTGGAGACAGGGCTTTCTGTCCCGGCCCCGTGAGGGGCTTTAGTCCCGGTTCGAAACCAGGACAGGATAAGCGGGACTAAAGGGCAAACCTTTAGTGCCGGGCCAGTTACCAGCCGGGACAGTAGGTCCTCCACGTGGCCGCCTGCGGGGCGCGCTGGGTGCAACCCCTTTAGTCCCAGCTCGTATAACGGGCCGCGACTAAAGGGGTAATTTTGTTTTCTTTTATTTATTTCTTTAGGGTTTAGGGTTTATTTGTTTTCTTTTATTTTCTTTCTTCGAGCATACAAAGATAATTGTTTTCTTTTAGCGGTATTTCTACGCTACCACATACCGTACACGTTCTTGCATATATATAAGATAACTTGTCTTACGATCGAGCATATACAAATATATACAATTTTGATAGTTACACGGAGATCACAATTACCGGGACTAGAGCCCGTCTATTCGATTACACGGCCGGGGATCATCAGTAGCGCCTATTCACACTAAATTCTCCAGCGTCGTCTACCATCTCTTTCATCAAAAATCCTCCAGTTCCTCTGCAATTCCTAGTAGACGTTGCTCTGGTAGGAGCCGATCCCGCATTCTCTCGAACTATATAAGAAAAGGAGATCAATATGAACATCAATCATGATAACAAAAAGTGACGGTAATAAAATAATGTTGTGAATGTATTGCTTACGTAGAGTCTATAATCATTGTGCTCAGTGGTAAACGTGTGAATGAACTCGCAAACGTAGTATCCACATAGATTCGTCCCCGGTGGCTGCCTCGCGCACTTTACGAGAATAGAATTCAATCAAAATAATAATCTAGCATCATAATTGTATTGAAACTAGAATTAAAGAGATGCGCGTACATATCTCGTACTACTTACCGTGACCGGAGTAAACGTCAGCTTCTCACTAAAGGAACCCGTCACCAGACTCCTGAACAGGTTCCAAACCCTGCCCGGCAAAGAAAATGAATTAATGAATGAGTTATTCATTACCTGATATCTCATGAAATCAACGAAAGAGACCGATATAGCGCGAAAATTACCTCTGGAGCATGTCCTGCATGTCGCGGAACTCTTCCAGGTGTCTCTTTAATGGGTCCATGACTTCTACTATTCCCTTATCAACTTGAATGTCTAGCAGAATCCAGTGGAACCTGCACACGTTTATATATACGTCAGTAACTCATCAATTACACTTAACATCGAGTAAGCAAAAGTGAATGTGTACAACAGAGTAAGGCCCTCATTGGAAGTTGTAAGGTAACAATATGTGGTCACAGAAATGTTGCTCCGTTAGAAACATTAGAAGGTTATCCGACGTCTCGTCGGGTTTCGTCGTTAGCGAATATATATTTACTTTATCTGGGTCAATGAACCCAACACTATAGATCTTTCTTTTACATTCCCGGATCTTCATTCTGCATAATAGAGTACAAAAGGATATAATGAGGATAATTACATGCAGTGAACTGAACAACTGAAAAACTGAACAACTTATATGTAGACAATGAATTCAACAACTTACAGACAATAGCAACTCATGAGAGTTTTGTCGAGGGCGTCGGAATTGTATAACTGGAAGATTTCTGAAAAGTCAACATGGACCTCTTCGGGTCAGAAGAAGTACTCATGTGGGACTTTCGCCACGATCATTGTTCTACCCCCCCCCCCCCTCCTACCACACTCAAGTACTAGTCATGCAAATTCCGCATATGTGTTGGCAGTTGTTCCAACTTCTCGTTGCTGACCAAAGGCTTCCCTGGGACATATGTAGGGACAACATCAGCCTTGGGTAACTTGTCGTCTTGGGAACCTAGCAATTCAGCAACAGTCACACCCATAGAGGCCGCCAACATCGCAGCTTCTACCATATCCTGCTGCAGCACCTGGGGAACGTTTTCGGATAACACCTTGAGGGATGGGATCGATTGTTTGGCCTATTCTCCGAGCTGGGGAACGTCCCTTCTGTTCCCGCTTGCACTTTTACCTGATTTGCTCCCGCTTGCACTTTTACTTGATTTGCTCTTCTCCACTTCCTTCCGGAGTGTGCGTACATAGTCATCTGGCTTATGGTGCAACTCATATTGCGATTTTGTGTTCAGAAAATCATGTGCCCACGCTTTTTGCTTCTCGGTGTATACCGGGGCGGGCTTGGGTTTCATCTTTGCAAAATGCGCATCTTTTTCGGCCATTGCGATCGCTGCGGTTTGCTCGTCAGTAAGATCGTAAGCTCTGATGGGAAGATTCTTATAAGGTACTCTTGGGAGGGGCGACATTTGTCGTTTTGGGCTGCTGCGTCGATTAGTACTCATCGATGGAGCACGCTTCCGCTTATTGTCCTTAGCGGGCAAAGGCGGCGGCGAAGATGGCCGACCCAAGTCCGGCGGCGGAGATCGAGATGGACTCGCGCTGTGGTGGTCGTAGTCACGGGGTGTACTTCTTGGAGGTGATGGAGGTGTAGGTGACCTGCGACGAATCGGAGGCGGTGTTGTCCTTGGCGTCGACCCTGGAAACTTGATGTAGTTCTTGTCCCATAGAATGGTATCACCCACAACTTCTCCGAGTGTGTCCTCTCATCTCCAGGTCCAGGGATGTCAAGCTCCATAGCATGAGACCCCGATACGATTTCATCCACCACGACTTTAGCATAGCCAGCTGGAATCTCACGGTCTTGCCAGCGTGCGTCAGGTGGACAAGGTAAAGCATATCCGACCGCCACCTTCATGGATATGTTCTTCAATTTCTGATGGAGCTCACAAGATATTGCATCCTTGATTCCATCCACGGGGTAGCCGGGACCGCCATCTATCATCCGCCGTGCATCGTCAGCCGGGACCTCCGAGTCACCCACGCTGCTTTTCCGCTGAGATGGACCGGCGGTAATATCGAGTACAGGATCTTGTGGGCGCCCTACTCCTCTAAGTTCGTCAACTGCTGCTGGTGGTGGTTAATTCTGGCAAGCAACTGGTTGAACTTGTCTCCCTCCTCCTCCTGCTGTCGCTGCTTTGCTCTCGCTCGGCTTCTATAAGTTTCTACGTCTTTGGCAAACCCAAGCCACCACGGGACGGAAGGGCCAAAGCCTCGTGTTCGTCCTCCTTTTTCGTCATTCCCAAGGACCAGTGTCAGCAAGTCTTTCTCTTTATCGGGACGGAACTTTAACTTCCCCTCTTTAATTTCTTTCACCACTTTAAGCCAATTTTCCCTGGGTACCCTAATCCCGTCACTGCAAATAAGGTCCCCTGTTGTTTCGTCGTATGAACCCCCATGCGCAAGGAACCAATTTCTTGCCCTCAATTCCCATTCGTCGCGCATCCATTCTGGTTGGATCCCTTTAGCAAGCAGCTCTTACTCTTTTTTATCCCACTTTGGCATGGCAGTCTCGTAGTCCCCCTGGCCCCAATTTATGGTGATATTCTTGTCAGCATTTTTCTTGTTCCTTACTGAGATCGCCTTGGCATTTTGTGACTCCTTGTACTCCTTAAATGCGTTCCAGTGATTCGCCTGCTTCGCTAGATAGCCTTCAAATACTGGAGCAGTCTTTTTCGTCAGATATTCTTGCCATAATCTTTTCTTCCACACCCGGAATAGTTCGGCCATCTTCGTAAGAATCCACTTCATGACTTTCTTCCTCAATTTTGCAGTGTTGGCAGGATCCTCAAATTCTGGCAGGGTGAAATGTGCCATGAGGTCATTCCAAAGACCCTCTTTGTACCTTTCGGCGACATACTCACTATCGTTCGCCCCTTTGCGCTTATTCCAGTCTCGAACGGTGATCGGGACGTGATCCCTAACCAGAACTCCGCATTGTTTTCTAAATACATCGGCAGCCTTCTTGGGTTCCTTCGGTTCGCCCGTAGAGGCTATGACCTCAAATGTATAATGCGTAGATGGGGCCAACATTTTGGTCGGGCCTCGTTTGGAAGATTTGATCGATGTGGAGGCCTAAGAGAAGAAACATTCGTCAATTTATATATATACAACTTAAGTAATGCATCTACTGATCGCCGAACTTCATATCTACCTCGCCGGACTTCGTTAAGGGTCCACCGGCTTCTCCATCATCGGAGCTATCGCCTTCTCCATCATCGGAGCCGTCGACTTCATCCTCACTTCGGTCGACCTCCATTCCATCCCCGGAGGGGTTCAGATACGACGACGGAGATTCGGCTGGATCAGCATCTGGGGCGTCGTGGATTATATTCTCGAGAATTTCTTCCTGTATTAGGTCTCTGCGGGTTGGACTAGGTGGATCCATAGTTTCTGCAAAATGCACACAATATTATTTCAAAATGCATAATATTATCTCTATCTCTATCAATATTTGAACATAGCAATATTTGCACTAAAATACATAACTAAAAATGCAATATTCTATGCAACTAAAAATGCAAAAAACTTGTACTCTATTTTTTTTACTCTATTTTTGAACATAGCAATATTCTATGCAACTAAAAATACCCTAAAATATTTCCTCAATTGTTATCATCAATACTTTGCAATATTCTATTTTTTTACTCAATTGTTATCATCAATACTTTGTAATTTAAAAATTACTACAAATCTATTAAGTCACAATATATCCACTACAAATCAATAACTAAAAATTACTACAAATCAATTACTAAAAATTACTTAGTCCTAGAATTTATTTAAATGAATTATCATACTTTAAAACATAAAATGGTTTTCATAACTTATTCCATTTTGAAAATGAGTTCAAGATATTTTATATTACTTCAAAATGTATACCACTATAGTTTTCCAATCATACTTCAAAATGCATACCACTATAGTTTTGCAATCATTTTTTTGATAATGCATTAAAACTATATACCACAAAAACTATTACAAATATTTGGAAATGTTGCTAGATAGTTGGTTAAGTGACAAATAAGTCACAAGTATTTATATTTGTTTCCATTGTAGCTTGCTAGACAAAAGTTATACAAACAATATACTTCAAATTATACAAAATATACTAGAGATGCTAACACTGGATATTTACAAAATATTTGGAAATTGAAGATAAAATTCTACAAAATCTCCCGGAGATGCTCCGGCAAGAATCTCCCGGAGATTGGTGGCGGCGCCGCTTGGTTTGACCACCGGAGATGCTCCGGCGACATCCCACGGCGGCGGACGGTGCAGGTGGCGCTCGGGGAAGGCGAACAAGAAGAAGAGGGAGGAGATGGAGGGCACCGGAGTGCTCAGAGTCTCACCAGAAGAGGGGCGGCGGCGCTGAGCACGGCGTCGGCGTCGGAGAGGGGCTGACCTCGATCCGACATCGGGCGAGCGCGAGCACGGGGGTGGCGAGCACAGGGCGGCGGCGTCTGGACCTCGACGGCGAGCACGGGCGCGACGGCAGAGGAGAGCGGCGCCGGCGGGCTCGGGCAGCGCGTGGAGGCCGGCAGACGTCGAGGGCGCGGTGGATTTTGGCAGCCTGACGGCGTCTCCTCTGCTTCTGCCCTTCGTCTTCGATGAAATGGCAAAGTCCTAGATTGGGAACCGCTTAAGTAGTGGAGGGACCTTTAGTCGCGGCCCGTGGCTCAAGCCGGGACTAAAGGGGGTCTTTAGTCGCGGTTTGAGCCACGGGCCGCGACTAAAGGGGTGGTGAGGGCCTTTTCGCGTTCCCGCGCACAGCACGGCCTTTAGTCCCGGCTGGTGAGATGGGCCGGGACAAAAGGCCAAAAAATTGCGTGGGCTGGGCCAAATAGCGTACCGTTTTGACTTTTTTTAAAATCTAGCACAATTTTAAATATTTGAACATTTGAATGAAACAGTTTTTGCATACTTATGAATTTGAGAAAACTTTTAACATGAAAAGTGCTTGAATTTGAATAAGTATTCCAAATCCATTTTCTGTTTTATAAAATAATTATTCTAACTCTACAAACTATTAACTATTTTGCCATTTTGAATTAAAAAATGCATTAACTTTTATCTTTTGCATATTTTTGAATCTCACTAAACTTTCAACATGAAAAGTGTTTGAATTTGAATAATTAATTCAAAACCATTTTCTGTTTTATAAAATAATTATTCTAACTTGCCACAGTGAATTGCAATACTACCTCTCCCTTATGAATCAACAACTGCGAAATGATAGTCAGTTCATATTCAGATTACTTATTCAGATGCTAAAGATCATTAGTTGGAAATGCAGAGATAAAGAATACATTTTACACGATCGTTGTCGTAGCTAGACCAGCAGTAGGGAATGACAACAATCTTGGGTACATAGACCAGCTCAGGTTAGTCATACTCCTGCCTAGGCCTATAATACTCGTCCTCGTAGTCGTCGTAGTCGCTGCTGTCGTCGTCGTTGTCGTCGGACGGCGCTCGCCTGGACTGGAAGTGAGGGTAGCGCAGGCGGGGGTTATCACCGGCCGTGATGTAGTTCATGACGCTCTGGAGAGTCCGGCCACCCCACCACAGCCGACGGCCGGCCTCGTTGAAGTTCGAAGGAGGCGGGCCGTCCTCCTCGTACCTGGCGAGCGACCTCTCACGCCGATTGATGAAGAAGGCGTCCCAAGTCGGGCGGTAGTCGGGATCCCAGCGGGATCCATCCGCTGCTCTGGAGTGAGCTCGAGGTAGTAGTGGTTCATGATGGCCGCCCGGCGCGCCAAACCTTGAGGGACAGGTGGGACCGGCACGCCTCCGGTGCTCAGCCTCCAACCGGCGGGGACGTCGTAGCCGGGCGGGCAGGTGTAGTTCGAGGCGCAAAGCGCCTCCGCCTCCGAGTAGGTTAGAGTGGGTACGGTGGAAGCCATGGGAGAGTAATGAGGTTGCAGATATGAGTTTAGATATGCTATGCCAATGGAGGCCTTGACTACATATATATAGTGAGAAATGGCGGGAAGACGGAGGCGGGAAGCGGTGGAAAGCGCGGGAAAAAATAAGGCGGGAAGAAACAGACCTTTAGTCCCAGTTCGAGCCACCAACCGGGACTAAAGGGGCTTATTTGTTCCCGCGCAATTTTGCCAACCGGGACTAAAGAGAATCCCACCAATAAGGAAGAAGCACACAGATCGTGTGTTTCTTTCGAGCGCTTGTGAGCCGTTGGATCAGGGTGTGTTTCTTTTGAGGGCTTGTGAGCCGTTGGATCCATAGTTTCTGCAAAATGCACACAATATTATTTCAAAATGCATAATATTATCATCTATAAAATTCCATCTATAAAATTCCATCTATAAAATTGCATCTATAAAATTGCTTGGAAATGCTAAAGATCTTGAAGAATGCAGAGATTGTGTTGGTAAAACTGTAGCTGATTTTAAGCTTCTTGACAATACACATTGGAAATACACATTCATTATTTTTACCCATGCTCCTTACATAAAGGTTTAATACATTCCATAGAATGCATTACATAAAAGGTTTAATACATTATTACACATCACCAACATCACCAACATTATTCTACATAAACGGACTTGCTGGCTCGGAGGCCGTAGGATTAGGAGGAACGGCGGGAGGAGCCAGCCCTGTTCGCGGCCGCCCGATTCTCGCGCGCACGTTTGCGGCCGAGGGCAAGATCCATGGAGGATGAGTCTTTCAACGCCCAATCCAGATCGGAAGCCTCCTTCGCCTTGAGCTGGCAGACAGTTCTGGCTCGCTGTACACGGTCGTCGTGGACGGACTGGAAGGAGGCTTCAAGGGCCTCCTGCATCTGCGGCCCGCCACGCTCTTCCCCATGGTCGCTCCAGTCGAAGTCATCGTCGTCGTCATCCTCCTCGTCGGGAGGGGCGGCGTCGACTCGCCGGGAGGGGCGGCGGCGACTCCTGCGCGTTCGGTTAATATGGTTAATTCGGTTCGGTTTATACGGTTTTTTTATTTATATGGTTTCAATACTTCGGTAAATACGATTTTGTACGAGAATACGGTTCGGTTTCGGTAATAACCATTTAATTTCGGTTCGGTTTCGGTAATAACCAAATTAACCTAACTTGACGCGAATTTTAAAATAACAATTTCTTTTTGTGGCCATACATTACAAAATAACGGAATAGACTATAAAATTAATAGGCATATGATCCAAAGTAACCAAATAACCCATAAAGTTAATAAAAGTCTATACAAGTAGCAAATCACATGCTACAAGTAATCCGTAAAGTTAATAAAGTCAATAAAAGTAGCAAAATAATAAAAGTTAATAGGCATTTCGATTTTTTGGTTAACCATTCGGTTTTCGGTTATTAACCGTATTAACCGCAAGGCATATGGTTAGCTATTTTACTAACCGTAACCTTAACCGGAAATCAAAATAACCACAATTTCGGTTCGGTTTCGGTTTTTTCAGTTCGGTTTCTCGGTTTTCGGTTAACCCTGCACAACCTTAGGTGGAGGTACGGCCGCGGATCCCCACGCCACCCCTGCGGCGTACGCATCCTCGTCGGGGTCAAGGACATCGGACCACGCGCGCTCGTACGTCCTCCGCACCTCCTCCGGCACCGGAGCAGGAAGCTGGTAGCAGGGCATTCCTCTCCACGCCGGGCTCGTGGGCATACGGCGGGATAGGCTCCCGCGGTAGCGCCCAAGCGCGCTCTGTCGAGCACCTCGTCCAGAAGGCGCTGCGGCGGGCGTGGTGGATCCATCTCGTGGAGACGATGCGTTCGCGGCTAGGAATGGTGGATTAGGGTTTACCCCATCGGCGACAATATATAAAGACCTCCAGGGCAGCGCTAGGGGAGGACACATGGCTAGGGCAGCGCTGGGGAGGACACGTGGCTAACACGAGTCGTGACCGCAAAGCCCGACTTTAGTCCCGGTTGGTGTTACCAACCGGGACTAAAGAAGCACATGGATCGTGTGTTTCTTTCAAGCGCTTGTGAGACGTTGGATCAGGGGTGTTTCTTTTGAGGGATTGTGAGCTGTTGGATCAGCAGTATCACGACCACTTCGTGAGCCACATGACCCGGTTGGTGTTACCAACCGGGACTAAAGAAGCACACATACCCTATATATAGCCCCCCTCCCGGACATGTTCAGCACTCAGTGTCTACTCATTGTAGTTCATTTTGGCAGTACACGGGTAGCAGAGAGCAAGATTTCTGAGAGGCAGGAGTTCCTAGAGCGGAGGCTGAAGGTGAACCCTCCCCTCGGTCGGATCCAAGCAGCGGCAAGGATCTCTGATGATTAGCAACATCCCCAACACTTGTTCGGACGGTTGCAAATCATCAGAGACGTCTTGCCGCTGTTTGGATCGAATGCCGATTTGCCGTCTCACGACCACGCGATTATTTGCCGATTTGCCGGTCAGAGTGGCCACTGGAGAAGGTAGGCAGGGGAAACCGTATGTTTTGTTCTATCACTTGGAAATGCTAAAGATCTTGGAGAATGCAGAGATTGTGTTGGTAAAACTGCAGCTGATTGAAGCTTCTTACACATGTTAGTTACATAAAGGTTTAATACATTCCATAGAATGCATTACATAAAAGGTTTAATACATTATTACACATCACCAACATCCCTATCTATTGTTTCTATTTTCTTCTGAGCCGTAGCATGGAGAATCTTCATCATTTAACAGGATGCTTGGGTCAGTTTTCACTATGAAGGGCGGAATTTTATGGAAACTTATTATAATCTTCTGACATGTCTGTCTTGTCATCCACTCCCACGATGTTTCTTTTCCCTGAAAGAACTATGTGGCGCTTCGGCTCATCGGACGATGTATTCTTTTGCTTATCTTTTCTTTTTTCGGTTTGGTAGACATGTCCTTCACATAGAAACCTGAGCCACATCATTGGCTAGGACGAATGGTTCGGTGTGGTACCCAAGATTCTTGATATCCACTGTTGTCATTCCGTACTGCGGGTCTACCTTTACCCCGCTAGCTGCGACCCATTTGCACCGAAATAAAGGGACCTTAAAAGTAGGTCCATAGTCAAGTTCCCATATATCCTCTATGTACCCATAATATGTGTCCTTCTGCCCATTGTCGTCTGTTGCATCAAAGCGGACACCACTGTTTTGGTTGGTGTTGTTTTTATCTTGGGCCTTCGTGTAAAATGTATTACCATTTATCTCGTACCCTTGGAAAGTACATATAGTCGAAGATGGACACCTGGCCAACAAGTACAGTTGATCTCCAACAATGGTGTTATTCATGAGATGTATCAGCAACCAACTGCCGAAAGTCTTCTCGTGTTCCCCGTCACGGTTTTCGGAGCGTAGAATATTCTTGTGTCTCTCGATATACGGAGCCACCACGGTGGAATTTGTAGAACAGTGTAGTGTGCTTGAGTGAAAGAATGCCTGTCCCTACATACCGTTGCTTTCCTTCCTAGTGTGCCTTTTCCAGTCAGCCTCCCCTCATACCGAGATTCAGGAACACGAATCGGCTTAAGGTCAGGAAGAAAGTCAACACAAAACTCAATGACCTCCTCTGTTCCATAGCCCTTGGAGATGCTTCCTTCTGGCCTAGCACGGTTACGAACATATTTCTTTAAGACTCCCATGAACCTCTCGAAGGGGAACATATTGTGTAGAAACACAGGACCAAGAATTCTAATCTCTTCGACTAGGTGAACTAGGAGGTGCGTCATAATATTGAAGAAGGATGGCGGGAACAACAACTCGAAGCTGACCAGACATTGGACCACATCAATTTGTAACCCTGATAGACTTTCTCGATCGATTACCTTCTGAGAAATTGCATTGAGGAATGCACAAACCTTCACAATGGCCAGTCGAACATTTTCCGCTAGAATTCCCCTCAATGCAACCGGAAGTAATTGCGTCATAAGCACGTGGCAGTCATGAGACTTTAGGTTTTGGAATTTTTTCTCTTTCATATTTACTATTCCCTTTATATTCGACGAGAAGCCAGACGGGACCTTGATACTGAAAAGGACTTCAAAAAAGATTTCCTTCTCTTCCTTGGTAAGAGCGTAGCTGGCAGGCCCTTGAAACTGCCCTGGATGCATGCCGTCTCGTCCTTTATGACGTTCATGGTCCTCCCGTGCTTCTGGTGTATCTTTTGACTTCCCATACAAGCCTAGGAAGCCTAGAATATTCACGCAAAGATTCTTCGTCAGGTGCATCACGTCGATTGCGGAGCGGACCTCATGGACTTCCCAATAGGGTAGCTCCCAAAATATAGATTTCTTCTTCCACATGGGTGCGCGCTTATCAGCGCCGTTCGGAACAGGTTGGCTGCCAGGACCCTTTCCAAAGATTACTTTTAAATCCTTGACCATACCAAATACTTCAGCACCAGTACGGGTGACAGACTTCGTCCGGGTTTCTGCCTTGCCATTGAAATGCTTGCCTTTTTGCCTTAAGGGATGCTTGTGCGGAAGAAAATGACGATTGTACGGGTACACATTCTTCCTACATTTGTCCAGATACATACTTTCTGTCTGATCCAAACAGTGCGTGCATGCATTGTATCCCTTGTTCGTCTGTCCTGAAATGTTACTAAGAGCAGGCCAATCATTGATGGTTACGAAAAGCAACGCTCGTAGGTCAAATGTCTCCTGTTTGTGCTCATCCCACACACTTACACCTGGTTTGGCCCACAACTGCAAAAGTTCATCGACTAATGGCCTTAGGTACACATCAATGTCGTTGCCGGGTTGCTTCGGGCCTTGAATGAGCACTGGCATCATAATGAACTTCCGCTTTATGCACAACCAAGGAGGAAGGTTGTAGATACATAGAGTCACGGGCCAGGTGCTGTGACTGCAGCTCTGCTCCCCAAAAGGATTCATGCCATCTGTACTTAGACCAAACCATAAGTTCCTTGCGTCACCTGCAAAGTCCCCGAACTCTCTCTCGATTTTTCTCCACTGCCGACCATCAGCGGGGTGCCTCAACTTGTCGTCTTTCTTACGGTCTTCCATGTGCCATCGCAACAACTTGGCATGCTCTTTGTTTCTGAACAGACGTTTCAACCGTGGTATTATAGGAGCATACCACATCACCTTGGCAGGAACCCTCTTCCTAGGTGGCTCGCCCTCAATATCACCAGGGTCATCTTTTCTGATCTTATACCGCAATGCAGTGCATACCGGGCATTTATCCATATTCTCATACTTCTCACCGCGGTAGAGGATGCAGTCATTAGGGCATGCATGTATCTTCTGCACGTCTAATCCTAGAGGGCAGACAAGTTTCTTTGCTTCGTACGTGCTGGCGGGCAATTCGTTCTTTCTTGGAAGCATCTTCTTCATTAGTACCAGCAACTTTTCAAATGACGAGTCAGTCATACCGGTCTCTGCCTTCCACTTCAGCAATTCCAGTGTGCTACCCAGCTTCTTCTGGCCATCTTCACAAGTTGGGTACAACAATTTGTTGTGGTCCTGTAACATCTGCTCGAACTGCAACCTCTCCTTTTCTGTGTCGCAGTCTCGCCTTGCATCAGAAATGACCTGACCAAGATCATCAACAGGCTCATCTGGTGCCCGTTCTTCGCCCTGACCATCTTCTTCATTGTCTTCCATTGCGGTATCAGCGTATTCAGGGAACATAGATCGGTAGTTGTCATCATCGTTCTCTTCTTCATCGCCGTCTTCCATCATAACCCCTCTTTCTCCGTGTTTGGTCCAAACACTATAGCCGGGCATGAAACCGGACCGAATCAGGTGGCTCTGAATGACTCTTGAGTTAGTGTGATCCTTCACATTCAGACATTTAACACATGGACAAAACATAAAGCCACCCCCATGCTTGTTCGCCTCGGCCGCATCGCGAAAAGAATGCACGCCTGCTCTGTAAGCGGCTGTGCGTCGGTCACCGTACATCCATGGATGGCTCATCTGCATCGTACAACTATATATAAAACGCAATGACGATGCTAAAATTAGTACCGCACGGTGACCGACTAGAAAATAGTTGCTAACCTTTTAGGACAAGTGGAAATAAAGAGGTGAAAGCTTAAGTGTGGCTCGGGCACCTCATATCATGTTTGTATTGTGTGAACTCAAATGGCATCATTCTAACAGGCATTTCATCGAACACCTTGAGTGCATATGAAGGAGAGAAAAAAAATAGCACTAGCCCACACCACCTCCACCAGGAAAAAAAACAAAGAGTGAGTGGAGAGGGTGCTGCCATATATAGGGGTACCAGCCCTTTTGTCCCGGTTTGAGATACAAGCCGGGACTAAAGGGGGGGACCTGACCGCTGCGGGCCGCGGACCCCTCTCAAACCGGGACAAAAGGGTCCTCACGGGCCGGGACAAAAGGGAGGAGGGGCGCCTGGGCTATTTCGGACGACGTGGCCTGCCCTTTTGTCGCGGTTTGTAAATGGACCGGGACAAAAGGGGTTGGACGAAAAGGTCTGTCTCTACTAGTGTACAATTTTAGGCAACTTTGCAGCAATCGCGTGTACCTGCCCTGGCTGCAACAGTAGTGTGCCGATTCATTCATGGCTCGCCACGCAGGTATCCTACTGCTCCAAGGAACGCAAAGTCATCTTCCTCGTGCCGCATAATGAATGCAGACAGTACTGTTTCTTATCCATGCATGCATGCATGAGTGGTCAAACTTCACAGCTCCTTTGCGCAAGCACGGACCACGGCCGACGTCCATCCGGGCTAGCCAGAGATGAGAATTGAAGGACAAAGTTAGGCACGAACCGCATCACGTACCCTATGTATGCTGCCTATGCATGGCTACGACTTTGATTTGTTTTCACTCGTATGTCGCATGCTTTCGCTAGCTGGTTTTATATCTTGCCTCACGACTTGGAAAATGTTGGGATTCGCCAGATTAGTTATTCCTTCCTTCCAAGTTACTGTTGCATCCCCACAACTCACGCGATTGCTTTTCTATGTTTTCTGCGACGTGTTGACCAACTCTCAAGCGGCGTGCCATCCCACCGGACAAAGCAACTACCGTACAAAGTCACGGCATGATCTTGCAACCGCGATGCATGCCCACTTACCACTTAACATGTACTCGCTAAATAGAAGTTTGTTTAGTACTCCCTCCGTTTCATAATATAAGATGTTTTTAGATATTCAAATACGAACTATGTACGGAGCAAAATGAGTGGATCCAAATACACATTAAAATACGTTATATATATATCCGATTCCGAAAAAGGCTGAAACATTATAATACGGAACAGAGGAAGTACTTGGCTACTTGCCACTCCTAAAATGTGCATTGTGTATTCCTAGCAAACAAAAATGTGCATTGTGTATTCTGCGCATAGAGTGGCGACCTAGTCTCGGCATTTTGACTTCTCAAGCTTTCTAGTGAATTTTTTTGTTGTACCTTTGGCGGCATCAAGCCAGCCTGAAGCATTTTATTCCGTATGAATCATGTTGCCAGAGTATCAGCTACTACAATCGAATAGGGGCAGGAGAGAAACAGTAAAGAAAATTACGGTTCAAGGGGGTTCGAACTTGAGTCACCAAGCTTTTGAAAGGTGAGCTACAGGAGAGCTAGTACAACGGTATGCACAGAGACGAAATTTTTAGAAACCAAAGTTTTACAGGGATTGTTCCCACTGTACATGGTGGTTGTGCACACCTATGATACCGAACTCTATTGTGGTTGTATCATCCACATACATTATTAAGAATTAATAAAGCTTCGGCTTCCAAAAAAATACCTCTTATTTTCCTTTCTAGCACTTGCTAGGGTTTTACAATTGTGTCAGTTTGACGTGTGATCATTCTCTACAATGTGCCTTCAAAAAAATCTCTACAATGTTATGATCTACAAAAGTAAGTAATGAAGATATTGATATTTTGTGTGTGAAATTGCATGCCCTGACCACATTACCCAAACTTCGGAACAATTGAAAGGGTGGACAATATATTTAAACCCCCCCCCCCCCCCCCCCCCCACCCACCCACACCCCCCCCCCCCCCCCCCCTAAGGGCTTGTTTGGTAACTGCAATCCCAGGGGGATCCCGGCCTTTTCCCGTGGAGAATTTTCCCCTAGTCCGGAGGTCGGGAATAGAATCCCGGGGTTTTACACCTGATTCTTCAGATTCCCGGCCGGGATTATTTTCCCGGGAATATTTAACCCGGACAGCCAAACAAGCCCTAATGACGTGGTAGTGGAAGCGGGGCGTTCCGCAATTATTTATTGGCTTAAATTGGTTTGGACCTGCAAGTTGTATGCACCTAACTTAAGTCCGAACTTGTGGAGAAGGATGCGCGATATAATTCACATTCCTTCTGACGAGTGTGGACTGAAGGTGAGGTACAATATTTTTAGTTGAGTCAGCCTGGTCTTGAACTCAACTCTTCTTGGACCAAGTACCATGCTGAAATAACACACTAGCAATTCACCCAAAAATCTAAATTAACGGAAAAACACATATATTATATTTGAAATTTTAACCGGTTATGCTATTTCCCAGATGACTAAGAAATGACCATTTGTTAAGTCGTCACCGTCAACCAGATTCCAAGATTTATCAAATTTCAAAGAAGATGATAAAACATACGGATATCAACAATTAAATGGAGAAACAAGTATCTCTAAGTTGCCAATCAGAAGTGTTGACCTAAGTCTATATTTATCTAAGTCCGAATTGGGCGAGAATGGTGGATATGAGTTAACTGAAAAACAATTATTTATAAGTATACAGAGCTCAGGGTAGTGAGAGAGTCGTTTTGGAGCCCGAGCTCCATGTAGCTCATTGTTTTAAAAAACTTAAGTCTGCATTTGTAAGTTTCAAAAACCGGGAAAAATCATGAGTGTAGATAATGCTATGATCTGCAGGTGTGCAAAATTTCAAGTCGAAATTGGTTGTATTGTGGGTTGGACAAAAATGACAAATGGGTGGATCTGGATGAACAGTACATAGTTTTTGAATTTGTCTTTTTGTGTAGTAAAAAACACAACAAATTTTGAGTTGACATTTTGCACGCTTGTATATCTCAAAATTATCTACATCTGGGGTTGTTTTCTCGATTTTCTGAAACTAAAAAGTGCCGATTTTAATATTTTTTGAAAAAATGAGGCACATGGAGCTGAAGTTCCATTTGCACTTTCCATATGGGTAGTCTCGATTCGTAATTTCTAAAGGTGGAACTTTTTTATTTTTCGTAATATGAACGATACATAACTTATTTTTCTAGTGAGCAATTCAAAAACCAAACAAACCGTAGTACAGTATTTAGGCAATACTTTGCTGGTCTTTTCTTACTAATTAAGTTTGTGCGCTTTAGACTTGTACGCATTGATGTAATAGTCATATAAAGCCAGTTGTCGCATTGATGATTTGATGGCCTATCTAGTAGAAATTTTTAGTGTGCATCGATCAATTTAGTCAACTGACTTTTAAAGTAAGTAGTGACTAGTATTAATTCCTTTTGGTTAAGTGACGGGTTTGGACGTCGCCGAGACAACATATATTCGCGCCCGGCGTGCAAGCACAGGAGGTGCATGCGAAGGGGTGTGGTGTGTATGTGGCCTGACAGCATGCATGACAACGACGACGGGATGGCGATTGTACATCGATCCATGGAGCATTGTTTTTAACCCCTAAAGGCTCGCTTGGTTTGCTGGATATTAACCAATTCCGAGGTAAAATCCCATGGACCTGTTTAGGTCCGGCAAAAAAAAAAAAGGAGCTGCCTGTAGGAAATATACGGCTCCGGAAAACGTTCCGACATTCCAAGCGCGGCCTAAAGATGCGTGCATGCTGGCTTTCATACCCACAAAATAAACATGAGTGAGTTAGCGACGCAGCCTCGTGGGTGCTCTGTACATGTCTTTATCTAACATACTCTAAAAAGGATTACTGCACTGACTCGCGACTAATCATTTAGACGCATATATGTCTCAGCCCACGGAAAATTACTGTAGTTGGTTTTACAAATTTTCTTAAACCGTCATAAAACAATTATAACAGTTTGTTAATAAAGTGAAGAGTAGTATTGTCTCAATCGACCGATAATTAACATAACCTCCCTTTACAAATTATTCACACATGTCTACAAATGGTCACCCTGATGTACTTATTTGTTCTTCTAGTGTTTAATAGTAATCAAATGTTTTACACTTAGAGCTCGAAGTAAATTGGAATCTTTCTCCAATCCCAGTGTTGGGTTTACCGCTCACATCGTCGAATGAGACCTAAGAAAAAAATTCAGACGACTTACACTATTATAGTGGTTTTGCTAATGATCAATCGGCTAAGAATTTCTTATTTCGTTGTCTTTTATCTGTCTTTTCTATTTTTGGTTTACCAGGCCTAGGCTCTATGTTTTCTTCTCCCATTTCAAAAAAAAAGAATTTCTTATTTCATGTAAACTCAGAGATTGAGATTGGGGTCCATGCAAGAGTTGACATTTTTTAATAATTCAGAATAATAGTTTAGCCTGTGTATTACAACATGGTGAACTTCATAAAGTCTTGTCTCAGTTTCAATATTTCATATTGAAAAGAAAATATAGCACTTTTGACAAATCTCATTGTTGGGGTACTAATTTGTATTGATCTGATAAATAAATCATCACATCAGTTTTATTGAAATCTTTGCTAACAATTTTGTAAAGCCGACTTATAAATTAAATATTCTTTCTGATATAAGATGTGGATAGTATATGTAAATCAGCTATATGAATGATTCTTAAAAACATAATTCATGCGTCAAAAAGTTGCAACTACAGTCGAGGAGAGTGTGATATGACTATTTTACAAGTACTGTTGCATAAATAAATTAATTGATTAACATATACTGTCCAGAACCAAAGAGATAAGGAGTAGATAAGAGAAAGGCAGTGTGCCGAGGCCGCCCAAAGTGGAGACAACCTCGCCGTGGTCACATGGGACTTGGCCCCGCCTTCGTCCGGGCCGTGCGCGCGGGAGCTCGCCGTGCCGGCACGCGTCGAGCGCTGCCGCCTCCCACCAGGGCCTCTCTATTGAAATCTCCTGCTGGAGACAAAAGCAGGGACCAGCTCAGCGCTATCCAAGCCTTTTGAGCGAGAGCGCCCATGCGCAGATCTCATCTCCTATGTGTGCCAGAGCCACGTTCATCGGCATTGGCGCCGGCCGCACAGGACCCAAGTGCCCTGTGGGCGAAACCCAACACATTGCATCTGGCCGGGCATGCGCAGATCTCATCTCCTATGTGTGCCAGAGCCACGTTCATCGGCATTGGCGCCGGCCGCACAGGACCCAAGTGCCCTGTGGGCGAAACCCAACACATTGCATCTGGCCGGGCGGGTGCTGCAACCTGGACGCATCAATATCGCACAATGCCGGCCGCGGCTGATCGGATAAGTGGCCGGCCGACCAGGGCCAGTTAGTGGCAGTGGCCCGTACGCCTGCCAAGTGCACCAAATGTCAGCTGGCTGCGTAGACTGGGGGTCCGGCTCCGGCATCCAGTTGCGCCGCGCCGTGCCGTTGCTGTTGATAGCTTTCTCTCGCATCGTCGCCTCCGGCTAGCTGTAGCCTCATCCGATTGATGGATGTCCGCCAATGGGAGATTGGACAGGCAGGCTAGCACGCATGATCGAACGTATGAATCGGCCCCATTATTGGCCTTGCCGTAGTCGCTTGGCATTTCTATTCCCGGAAAGAACATGAGCGAGCGTGGCGCCGGCAAGGTACTTACTAGCTGTAGCCTGCAATTAATCCTGCATGCATGTAGGTCATCACGTAAAGTCGGGAACACGTGTGGCGATACCACTGGTGCGTACCTAACTAATTGCTCTCGCCGGCGAATGGGAGCGCTACACTTTCACTTATCTTGGACCCGCCAGCTACTCAGCTGTCGATCGTACGGCGGTAGCATGCACGCAGTTGAATGCTGCCGCGATGTGCTCGATCGATCGTCGGCGGGCGCGTGTGGCCGCCTGTCGACCAGGCACGGTCGTCGTCGGAGAGGGGATCGGATCCTTCAAGAGAGGTCGATCGGTCTACGCTGCCTAAGCCAGCATTAATTATTGCACTAACTACTCGACTCGCTACTTGAGCACGTGCTTGTTGCTTGAGTGCTTTGTCATGCATGGAAACCATCCGAATTCCTCCTTGTGATTGTCCTAGCTCATGGAAGGTGGTAAGACGTAGACAAGTCACGCAGACATACGTGGGAGCGAATAGCGGCGGTACTCTTGTTAGCGCCACACAGTTGTATACGCATGTGACTAGCTAGCTTGGGGAACCCACTGCTGGATGCCGAAGGTTTACATATCCGGCACCACGAAGAAGTAGTCAAAGGCCCAAAGCTTCCCCCACTGATCATGCATACTACTCACTCCTACAAGCAGTAATAACCTAGTACGAGTACTATATGTACTCCCATTGGTTTAGTTTACAGGGTCTGCGCGATTATCTCTAGGTTGCCAATTTAATCATTTTACAGGGTCTGCGCGATTATCTCTAGGTTGCCAATTTACAGGGTCCTTGTTAAAAAAAAATTAACCATCATAGTTGAAAGTCTGAATCTGCAAAAAGAACAAGACTTGTGTGGAGCGTTATTTTCTAAGCTATATCTATGATTGCACATCGCTGAGTAAAAATTACACTAAGTTATCTTGTTTCTAATCTCGACAGTTAATGTGATGATCAATTACATTCACTTATCTTGTGACTTGCATGAGTTTCTTCATTTGGATATGCACGATGCAAATTAACTATATTAATAAACGATGAGTGCGACATTATTATTTGGGGGAAGTGTAAGAGCATTCCTAGTGGTATAAATTAACCGTAACTTCTTAGTTTTATGGGCACATCGGTTTAGAATCCATTGCAAAGCACATACATTTTGCTAGTATAATATAAATTATATAACATAAAAAAATAGACCATTTAAAAAATAATATCTGAAGTTTCTAATGGTTATTTTTTGTAATATATACCTTGTATTAGGTTGATCATATTAGCGATATAGGGATACCGGAGGGAAACCAATGTTTAGCTATGGTTTGCCCGTTGATGATGTTTTTAGTCGATCTTACGTTCAAACTCAAGTTTCCCTGAATATTAAAACGCGTGCCGCCTTTTTTATCCTTACCAATGCAAATAAACATCAATACTAATTGGTATATTCTACTCAAAAGCAAAATGGAGCAACAGAAGCCCAGAATAATCTTTACGGCAAGTTGAGAATCGCCGTATATATTCTCTTTCCAGTCTGATTGGACGATCGACAAGCAGGGGGAGAGAGATTGATGCCATGGTAGCCAATCTACATCACATGAAAATTCCTTAACTAATCGGAGCATGGCTTGCATGCACATGTCTACGCTATGGTAATCACCTCTGATGACAGAAGAGATAACAAATTAACCATCATATATATCACGTGGTACTACGAGATAGCTTTGGACCTATCTGGCAAGCTCTCGCCGGCCTGACCTGACCAAGCACTAGTGGAAACCACGCCTTTAGTCCCGGGTGGTAGAGGCCTTTGGGAGGGATGTCCAGCCGGTACATGGCAACCGGGACTAGAGGCCCCCCCCTCTAGTCCGGGGTGTGCTACGACCCGGGACCAGAGAGGTCCACGCGGGGCCAGCACATGGCGCATGCGAGAGGATCTCTAGTCTCGGGTTGTAATACAACCCGGGACTAGAGATGCACCCACGTGGCGGCCTGTGGTTTTTTTCCGTTTCGGTTGTTGTATATTATGAATAATTTGCAAAAAATATGGTTAATTATCTGTAAATCAGAAAAATACATATAGCATATCAAAATATTCGTAAGAGAAAGCTTTATGCGAAAGTCGGGAAATCGGAAGTCGGAACGGAAAGTCATGAAGTCGGGAAAGTCGTAAAGCCGGGAAAGTCATGAAGTCCTGAAGTCGGGAAAGTCGTGAAGTCGGGAAAGTCGGAAGTCGGGAAGTCGTGAAGTCGGGAAGTCGGGAAAGTCGACGTCACGTTTTCCCGGCTACCCGGCTTCCCGGTTTCACGTTTTCACGGCTTCCCGGCTTCCCGGTTTCACGTTTTCCCGGCTTCCTGTTTTCACGATTTCCCGGCTTCCCGGTTTCCTGGATTAATTTACATATAAAGATCCCATATATAAGAGGGACTAGAACCGTCATCTATTCGATTACATGGAGATCATCAAGCTAGCCACTACTAGAGCCCGTCATCTAATTTGATCTGGTGCCATTGTATTTTCCCTTCATGTCTAAGACATAGTTCATCAAAAAGCCCGCAATTTCCTCGCAAATTGGTCGAAAGCGGTCCTTTAGTTGCAGGTCCCTCCGCATTCGATCCATCTATAAAAGAAGGGAGATTAATATGAATTTCAATCATCATAACAGAAATTATGAATGACACTCAACACAATTGATGGTTATAAAATGAAATTGTGAATTTATTTGTTCACTTACTTCGATAAATGTCCCTGGGTTCCGCTCAGAGACTATCGTGCGAATCCACTCGCAGACGTAATATCCACACAAATTGGTCCCGGGAGGCTGCCTATCCAAGTACTACACGAGAATAGATTTCAATCACATAATAATCAAGCATCACGATGGTATTGAAATTTGAATTAAAAGGGATGCGCGAACACCTAGCTCGTACTACTTACTTTGGGTAAACAAAAGTAAGTTCCTCTTTAAATTGACCAGGTGTAGCATTAGCATTTCGGAAAGCTTTCCAAAACCCTGCCCATCAAACAATTGAATAAATGAGTTATTAATTAGTTTACTTGATATCTCAGGAATGGAAGGAAAGAGACCGATGTAATACGATAAAGATTGAAATTACCGTTGAGCACTCCTTGGATATATTCGTGCCGCTCTTTGGGCCAGTGCAATGAGTCCAAGATTTCAACTTCTGCTCTATCGATTTGAATGATTAACAGAATGTAATGGCCGCTGCGCACGTTTATATATGTCAGTAACTAATCAGTTATACTTAACATCGAGAAAGCAAAAACCAATGTGTACAAGACAGTAAGACTCTTACCTTAAGTGGTAAGGAAACAATATCTTCCCTTTATAATTTTGGTCCCGGATGTACCTAAACAAGGTGTTCACCGTTTCCTCGTGGTGGTCACGTAGCAATTTTTCATTAACTCGGCTTGGGTCGATGAACCCAATCTCAAACACTCGGTTTCTGTCACATTCATCGCTCTTCATTCTGCATAATACCGTAGTGAGCATAATTAGAACAGGCAATGACCGAGCTAAGCTATAGACTTTATTTTAGAAAATAAATGAATTGAATCACTTACAGACAATAGGCAGTGAGGATGCTCAAGTCGAGGGCGTCAAGCTGGTATAACTAATAGATTTCTTCAATAGGTACAGTTGCCTCGTCTGCACCGTTGAAATGTTCATCTGTAATTTTCACCCGGATCATTTTTCGACCTTCACTTGTGACATTCTTGTACCATTTATGCAGTCTTGTCATCTGTGTTGGTAGATTCTTGAGCTCATCAGGTGACACTAGATCCTTCCCGTATTCCCAGGTCCATCTAGTAGGTGCCATCTGGAGGGGAGATCTTCTGCTTCCAGCAGAGAAAGTGAAATACCAAGTTCTGCAGCAAATTGCCTGCGGTAAGCTAAATTCTTCGCGTGTTCCGTGTCCATATCAGTGGCCACCTTGAGCGGGGACATGGACTGATTTGACTGATGTCCGAGCTGGGCAACATCTCTTCTCCTTTTCCCGCCGGGTGGAATTTTCCTCATAGTCCGTACATAGTCATCTGGCCTATTTATCGAAATTTGCGATGGCTGAGTAAGGAAACTAACAGCATATTGTGTTTGAGATTCCGAATACTTTTCCTTTGGCTTAGGTTTTCTTTTCTCAGCCATTTCTGCAAACTGTCTTCTCGATTCTGTTTGTAGCCACACCCTGGCTTCCTCTTGAGTACACTCGACGTCGTAAGGTCTCGGGGGAGGAACCTTCGGTACTTTTGGCAGGGGCTCAAGTCGGGTTTGGGTCGGGAACCCATGGCGGTGGTCTTCATCCCCTTTCGACCGTTAGCCTTAGTGGGCGGAGGCGGTGGAGACGGCTCAGGAGTCGGCTGACGCGGCGAGTGACGCGGCGACGGATTCGGCTGACGCGGCGACGAGATCGAGAAGGTGATGGTGGCCTTGGCGGCGGTGTCCAGGCTGGAAACATGATCAATTTCTTGGGCCAAGAATGAGTCCACCCTGGACATCTCCCAGTGTCCTCTCATCATCACCTCCAGGGAAATGAAGTTCGAGTGATGCATATCCGGGGTAAACTTGATCCACGCCGACACGAGCATAGCCACCTGGAATCTCATTGCCACAATACAGTGCTGTAGATTCACAAGGTAAAGCATAGCCGTCCGCCGCCTTCATGGTTATGTTTCTCACTGCCTCATGTAGCTCACAAGTTTTCTTCTCAGTGATAGAATCCACGGGGTATGTTTGGTTCGATGCCTCATCAGCACCGACAGTCGTGGAAGCCACACTGCTTTTCCGTTGAGACGAACCCTCATCTTGCAGCTGCAGCTGATGAGTTACCCCTCGAGAAGATTGCGCGCGCCGCAATTCATCTAGTTCCTGTTGTTGTTGGCTAATGATATTTTCCACTTTGCTCAACCGGTCGTGTTGCTCCTGCTCCTTCCTCCTCTTTGCTCTTTCTCGGCTTCTATAAGAGTCACGGTCCTCAGGAAACCCTTCATGCCACGTCACACCTCCCTTGCCTCGAACAGATCCTCCTTTTTCTTTAGTACCGAGGGCCTTCCACAACTCGTCGTATTCTCTGTCGGGATAAAACCTTCCCTCACGAGCATCGGCGATTGCATCCAGAATTGTTTGCCGGGGTATAGGAGTTTCTTTCGTTTCATCAACTATTACATCGCCTGTTGCGACGTCATACCCCCCCCCCCCCCCATGAGCAAGTATCCAATTTCTGACCCTACGGGCCACAAATCTGTAACTGGAATGATCCCTTTTTCATGCATAGTGGCCTCAACCGATCCCACTTAGGCTCGGCAGTTGCGTAGCCACCTCCACCCAACTGATGGTGATATATCTTCTTCGCTGCATTCAACTTATTCTTTGCCGATCTTTCCTTGGCTAGTTCTGTTTTCTTGTATTCCAGAAATGCCGGCCAGTGAGTCCGCTGCCTCTCTAGTGTCCCAGTGAAATCTGGAACTTTCTTTTTGTCGACCCAATCACGGTATAATCTGTTCTTCCATTTATTGAATTGTTCAGCCATCTTCTTCAGAGCCCAATGCTTGACTGTGTCCGTCATGGCTTTTGTCCTTTCGGGACTATCCAACACCGGCAGAGTGAAATGTGCCATGAGCTTCTTCAACATATATCTTTAGTTCTCCGGTGACATAATAATTGCCCTCTAAGTTTTTTATCTCATTCCATTCCGAAAGGCTGATCGGAACATTGTCCCTGACAACAACTCCACATTGATGCACAAACTTAGATGCGGTCTTCGGAGGCGCCAACGGTTTGCCATCTGAAGAGACTGACTCAATTCTAAAATGATCTTTTATTCCCAACCCTTTGGCATGGCCTCGTTTAGTATTTTGGGTCGATGCGGAGGTCTAAAAAGAAGAAACATTTGTTAATATATATATACAAATAAAATTTTACATCTAATCAAATAGAGGCTTAATATACCACGCCGGACTGCGAGGGTTCACCAACTGTGCTAGTTTGCCCTTGGACGCTTTGTTCCACCTCCATTCCCGACCGGAGTCGTTCAAAAACTCGGAGCCATCTTCTTCTGCTCCAATGTGTTCATCACCATCCGCGGGTTGCCGGATATAGTCGAGCAACACATCTTCCCCTTCTCTGTTTTGGAAGGGAGGAACATCTCCATCATCCATTGCTTAACTATTACAAAAGAAAATAAAACAATGATAGTATTAGCAGAATAATTCAATGTAGGGAACTTTACACTTAGCAAAATTACATCTACAAATATACCATATCAAAATTTAAACTAACATGAGCGATACTTCATGTGTATTGTATATGTTACCGGGAAAACGTGAAACCGGGAAACCGGGAAGCCGGGAAAACGTGAAACCGGAAACCGGGAAGCCGGGAAAACGTGAAACCGGGAAGCCGGAAAACGTGAAACCGGGAAACCGGGAAAACGTGAAAACGGGAAGCCGGGAAGCCGGGAAAACGTGAAAACGGGAAGCCGGGAAGCCGGGAAAACGTGAAACCGATAAGCCGGGAAGCCGGGAAAACGTGAAACCGGGAAAACGTGAAAACGGGAAACCGGGAACTCGGAAAGTCGTGAAGTCGGGAAATCGGAAAGTCGTGAAGTCGGGAATTTCCCGACTTCACGACTTTCCGATTTCCCGACTTCGCGACTTTCCATTCCGACTTCCTGACTTCACGACTTTCCGACTACACGACTTTCCGACTTTACGACTTTCCGACTACACGACTTCCCGACTACCCGACTTTCCGACTACACGACTTAACGATTTAACGACTACACGACTTTACGACTTTGCGACTACACGACTTTCCGACTACACGACTTAACGACTACACGACTTAACGATTTAACGACTACACGACTTAACGACTTCCCGACTTTCCCGACTTTACGACTTTCCGACTAACTTAGCAAAATTTAAACTAACCTACACTAACTAAAAAAATAACTTAGCAAATCTACACTAAATTTCTAGACATAGCTAATTAATTTACAACTAAATCGAACTAGCTAATTAATCTACACAAAAAAGAAAATAACTTAGGTAATGAAAAAAAAAGAAAAAAGCACCTTCTAGGGAGGGCCGAGGCGGCGCTGCGGCGTGCGAGGGAGGGCGGCCGCGGCGGCGGAGTGGGTGATGACCCACAAGTATAGGGGATCGCAACAGTCTTCGAGGGAAGTAAAACCCAATTTATTGATTCGACACAAGGGGAGCCAAAGAATACTTGAGAGCCTTAACAGCGGAGTTGTCAATTCAGCTGCACCTGTGAATAGTCTTGCTCGACACAGATTATCAGTAGCAACAGTTTTATAGCAGTAGTAGCGGTGAAATAATAGCAGCAGTAAATAGGACAGCAGTAGTGATTGCAGTAAACAGTAGGATTAAAACACTGTAGGCATAGGGATGGATGAACGGGCGCTGCATGGATAAGATAGCTCATATAATAATCAAGACATAGGCATTGCAGATAATAATGATAAAGCATCCAAGTACTAAGTAAACATAGGCATGTGTTCCGTATATAGTCGTACGTGCTCGCAATGAGAAACTTGTACAACATCTTCTGTCCTACCAGCCGGTGGCAGCCGGGCCTCAAGGGAATCTACTGGTAATTAAGGTACTCCTTTTAATAAAGTACCGGAGCAAAGCATTAACACGCCGTGAACACATGTGATCCTCACATCGCAGCCATTCCCCTCGGCTGTCCCAATTATTGTCACTTTGGGACCGCGGGTTCCGGACAACAATATGTGTATACAACTTGCAGGTATGATCAATAAACAGTGCATATCATTATGAAACAATAACATGTTCAGATCTGAAATCATGGCACTCGGGCCCTAGTGACAAGCATTAAGCTCAACAAGTTGCAACAACATCAATAAGTACTAACAACGGATACTAGGCACCATGCCCTAATGATCTTATAACTTATTACATGAACAATCTCATCCAATCCCTACCATCCCCCTCAGCCTACAGCAGGGAATTACTCACACATGGATGGGGGAAACATGGATGGTCGATGGAGAAGCGTCGGTGATGATGATGGCGATGATCTCCTCCAATTCCCCGTCCCGGCGGAGTGCCAGAACGGAGTTTCTGGTCCCCGAAATAGGTTTCGCGATGGTGGCGGCGTACGGTGATGTTTCTGGATGAAGTGGACGACCCCCCGCGTTTTAGGTCAGAGAGGGTTAAGTAGTCGAAAGGGGGCTCGGGGAGGTGCCGAGTCGCCCTCCTCATGGCTGGCGTGGCCCTGGCCCCCGCGCCACTGTGGGGGCCACTCGTGGCCCATCTCCGCTCCCCTTCTGGCTCCGTGAGTCTTCTGGTAAAATAGGAGGTTTGCGATCTTTTCTGGTGTTTTTCCCGAAAGTTGACTTTCTGCACAAAAACAAGACACCAGGGCAATTCTGCTGAAAACAGCGTTAGTCCGCATTAGTTGTATTCAAAACACACAAGTTAGAGGTAAAACAATAGCAAAAGTGTTCGGGAAAGTAGATACGTTTTGGACGTATCAACTCCCCCCAAGCTTAGCTTATTGCTTGTCCTCAAGCAATTCAGTTAACAACTGAGTGCGATAAAAGACTTTCACGAACACATTTGCTTCATATGATGCATATATTCTCACTATATGAACAAATGCTTAGGCAATTCAAGATGAGGCAAATGCAAATAATGTCACTCAATAGGCATGTAAACTATGAAAAGATACCAACATACTAATAGCGACAAACATGAAACATATTAATTCACAAGATTGTAATGCTCATAATAGGATATGATAAGATGGTATCTCGCTTGCCCGTTTTTGTACAGCAAAACATAAATGCCCAGGCACCTCTGAAGTTCATGGGAAGACTAGAATCAAAGATATCAAAGATAAAAGCATCAAAGTTATATCACAGTTAACCACATTCTGGGACAAGCACATTACACTAAGAATGACAACTATGCTCTCGAGAAAGTGCTCAAAGAAAGGATGGTGACTCAACATGAAAGTAAAAGATTGGCCCTTCGCAGAGGGAAGCAGGGATTATCATGTGCTAGAGCTTTTTATTTTTAAAACAGAAGCAAAATTGTTTTGGGAAGTGTTTGTTGTTGTCAACGAATGGTAGTGGGTACTCTAACCCCCTTGTCAACCAGACTTTCAAGAGCGGCTCCCATGAAGGACGTTATTTCTACCAGCAAGGTAGATCATCCCTCTTCTCTTTTGTTTACACATGTATTTTAGTTTCATTATGGGTGACACTCCCCCCAACCTTTGCTTGCACAAGCCATGGCTAACCGAATCCTCGGGTGCCTTCCAACATTCACATACCATGGAGGAGTGTCTATTTGCAAATTAAGTTGCTTACTGATAAATCAGGGCAAAACATGTGAAGAGAATTATTGATGAAAGTTATAATTAATTGGGACTGGGCACCCCGTTGCCAGCTCTTTTTGCAAAATTATTGGATAAGCGGATGTATATGCCACTAGTCCATTGGTGAAAGTCTGAATGACAAGATTGAAAGATAAAACACCACATACTTCCTCATGAGCTATAAAACATTGACACAAATTGAGAAGTACTTTGAAGGTTTTAAAGGTAGCACATGAAAATTTACTTGAATGGTTCGAAATGCCATGCATAGGTATTTATGGTGGACACTTTGGAATAACTTGGTTTTCATGGTTTTGGAAGCACGAGCAGCATTCCCGCTCAGTACAAGTGAAGGCTAGCAATAGACTGGGAAGCGACAATCAAGAGAGCAATAACCGTCATAATCATGCTTGCGACAAAATGAAATTAATTGAGACATAAAAGTGATACAAGAACTCTGAGTCAAAATAAATCATCAAGGCTTAATTGACTTTTGTTTTTCAGTCATACGCATGCATGAGCATGTGCCAAGTCAATTCGAATGAATTATTCAGAGGAGGATACCACAATGTCATACCCTCTATGAATAGAACAATGCAAGCAAACATCAACATAACATGCTACCACTATTAATAAATTGGGACCGATCATGAGAGAACAAGAACTACTAAGCATCCACTAAATGACATATACCTCACATGAACCAACTAAGCATGCTCACATAGATGAGTATATGTACAAAAATGAAAACAAATAGAGTTCATACCAGCCTCTCACCCCAACTCGAGTTGTTGTAGATCATCCTTATTGCTTTTTCACTTGTGTTGCTTCGAATGATAAGAATGAAAACCAAGCTCCATCGGAGTCACGGATGGCTGTCCAACTCTGAAAACACTATACAAAACCAAAAAGAAACAACAAATATTTTTGGGTTTTCGAGTTTTTGAAACAAGAGCAAAAAGAAACAAACAATAAAGCAAAATATTTTTAGATTTTTGAATAACAAACCGAATTTTAAAACTAAGCAAACTAATACTGAAACTTAAAGAAACAAATGAAGAGAAACAACAGAAATATTTTTGGTCTTTTTGTGTTTTGGAATGCAGCAATAAAAGGTAAACAATTAAAAAGAAAGAAAGAAAGAAAACTGCAACATGGATATACAAAGTATCGACAAGATATGATATGTAAATGAGTGAGATGTCGATATACCTCCCCCCAAGCTTAGGCTTTTGGCCTAAGTGGAGGCTAATAATAACGCGGGTAGGAACTCCAAGCCGGCGGGTCATACTGGGCGTGCTCAACATCCGGCTCCGCTGAGGAAGATGAGGCAGAGGGTCCAGCATCCCCAGGATAGGGGCGCGAGCCCCCAGTCCCGGAAAACTGAGTGGAGTCCTCGTCCGCCCATTCTCCATCATCCTCTGTGTGCAGGGCATGTTCCCTCAAGTATGCATCGAATTCATCCTCGGTGACTGACCAAACATTCCTGAAACCAAGATCAAACAAACGTGGTGCAGGCAAAGCGACTATTCGCTCAGATTTAACCATTTTCCACCTCACCTTCTTGGCAAAAGGCACCTCATAAGATAGATTATTCAAAGTAGACCAACTAGTAACAAAGCCATGCCTCCCCATGGAAGCAAAATCGAGCCTCTCTAAAGAAGCTGCAAATCATTAGGGAGAGCTACTACACCATGCATAGCTAATAAACGAGAAGCAATGAGTCCTCCACAAAATCCACCTTTCTCGCGATTGGCAGCAATGCGAAAGCTATCAAGGCACCCAAATTATAACTCTTATCATGTTGCAAGGCTGCTGCTAGGAAAGCTAAATCAGGAATGGATAATTTATTTGCAGTCTTCCTAGCAAGTACACACCTCGTGATGAAGTAAGCAAAATATCGAATGCATGGAAATTGAATACTTCGAATTTTACCACTTTCATCTGAGTAGGTTCTTCCTTGACATATTACCTCGTATAGGTCCGTCAAATGCTTGGGTTGCCCATGTATCTTCCCTCGTGATCCCCATTGCGGCACCCTAATTGCTGCACAAAAAGCATCAAAAGGCAAGTGGACACTTTTGTTGTAAATTTTATAGTGAACCATAGGGTTAGGTGAAGACCAATCAAATCTAAAGTCCTGCACCACAGACACAGTTAGCTTTGCATATTGGTAGGGTTCTCCCTCTACAAAATCACTCAATCCTGTATTAGAGACAAGAGTACGAAAATCACGCAAGATCCCCGAACTTCTCATGAATTCCAAGCATGGATAGCAGGATGGAACACTCCTTCTTCACGATGGATCCCCATGACCTCAGGAACCACCAATTCATATTGATTTAGTTGGTGTTCATTTCCCTCCATCCTCTGAAATTTTTGACACATATCATAAAAATTATTTTGAAGCATACAAATGAGGGGAACTACTATATGGACTTGCTAGAGGACTAAACATGCATCAAAACTGAATATCAACATAGAACAAGCATGCATACTCACTTAACAAGTCACCTACAGCAGCAAAATACTCAAGGTATACTTTACTAAACAAAATTCTACTTGGATACATGGAGGAGTCACATACCTGAGAGCAATTGCCCCAAATCTCAGCAGCTGAGATGGGCTGAACAAAGAGATCGAAATCGCGAGGAAGAACAGCAAAAACTCGAGTGTGAGAGAGAAAAACGAGCTGAGTGATGCAAGAGGAAGAAGTGGTAGGTGGGGGAACTGTGGAGGGCCAAGGGTGCCCCACCTCAGTGGCTGGCGCGGCCAAGGGGCAGCCGCGCCACCATGTGGTTTGACCCCATGGTGGGTCCCCTTGGTCAGCACCAGGCACTCCCACGATGCTCTTTGAAAAATAGGACCAATGGTATAATTTTTACAGAGTTTTGAAAACTTTCAATTTGCATGAAATCTGGATATTTAAATTAATAAAACTTGGGCAGAAAAATTATTTTTAAAATTCAAAACAACTAAACTTTTGCAACCTAATTATCACTACAGGAGGTAAAACAAAGTTGAAGAAAGAAATGCTGTTTAGCTCTTTTATGCAAATACATTTGATAACAAGGTTGATCAAGTCTTGGCACCAAATAAATTTACATGACACAAATGATTTAAACATCATGAAACACTCATGTTACCTTGTATTGTATTGATATGGATCCAATCATAATGTTTTGATATCCTTCTTGATGATCATATATAGGGCAATCAATACTTCCCACTTTGATAGTTTTAAAATTGGAGATGGTATTGACTCCATAAATCTTGTCAACTTTCTTGGGGAAATAAACAGTATGTTCTTTATCATTAACATTGAAAGTTACTTTTCCTTTATTGCAATCAATAACAGCACCTGCAGTATTTAGAAAAGGTCTTCCAAGAATAATAGACATATTATCATCTTCAGGCATTTCAAGAACAACAAAATCAGTCAAAATTAAACAATTGTTAGCCACTTGAACAGGGACATCCTCACAAATGCCAACAGGAACAGCAGTAGATTTATCAGCCATTTGCAAAGATATATCAGTAGGTATCAATTTATCAAGATAGAGTCTCTTATAGAGAGAAAAAGGCATAACACTAACTCCTGCTCCCAAATCACATAAAGCAGTTCTAACATAATTATTCTTGATGGAGCAAGGGATGGTTGGTATACCTGGATCTCCAAGCTTCTTAGGAACCTTGCCATTGAAAGAATAATTAGCAAGCATAGTAGAAATTTCCTCATTAGGAATTTTCCTCTTGTTAGAAACAATATCTTTCATATACTTTGAGTAAGGAGGCAATTTAATAGCATCAGTCAAAGGAATTTGCAAGAACAAGGGTTTCATCCATTCACAAAATTTATTATAATGTTCTTCTTCCTTTGATTTTAGTTTCTTAGTTGGAAAAGGCATTTGCTTTTGAACCCAAGGTTCCCTTTCATTACCATGTTTCTTAGCAATGAAGTCTTCCTTAGTGTACTTTGTGTTTTTAGTATGCTTTTCAGGTTCCTTTTCACTAACTTCTTTATCAAGAGCATCATTTTTATCCTTATCACTATCAAGTTCATTACCACTTTCAGTTTCAGCATCAGAGATAGATATACTATTAGGATCATTAACAGTTTCAGAGGATTCTACAACATTTTTATGTTTCTTCTTCTTCTTTTTCTTAGAAGGAGAAACTGGATTTTCAGCTAGTTGAGAATCTTGTTCAATTCTTTTAGGATGTCCCTCAGGATATAAAGGATCCTGAGTATGAGCTCCACTTCTAGTGCTAACATAGACAGGTTTTAATTTTTCTTAGAAGCATTGGCTAACATGTCTTGTTGCACTTTAGTGAGTTGATCAATTTGAGTTTGAACCATATGGAAATGTTTAATAAGCATCTTAACATCATTGGAGGTTCTCTCCACAATATCATGCAACTTACTAATAGCTTGAAGTTTTCATGCAAATGATTCTCTACTCTCATATTAAAATTATCTTGCTTAACACTAGTAGGAAAACCCAATTCTATGGAAGCTTATTCTGTGGCGCACCTCATAGCCGTGCGCCACAGAATCTTATTCTGTGGCGCACCAGCCATGGTGCGCCACAAAATAGCCTTATTCTGTGGCGCACGGCTATGAGGTGCGCCACAGAATAAGCGCGGGCCCCACACCAACGCACGGGTCTGCCACTTTTGACCTTATTCTGTGGCGCACTGGGTCAGGTGCGCCACAGAATATGTTTATTCTGTGGCGCATCCATGCAGGTGCGCCACAGAATAAGGTGCTCTGGCCCCACAAATAATTGGGGGAACTATTCTGTGGCGCACCCCTAACTGGTGCGCCACAGAATAAGGCTATTCTGTGGCGCACTGGGTCAGGTGCGCCACAGAATAACTGTACCAGATATTTTATAAGGCCATCTCCACCCACTTTCCCCTACCCATTGCTCATTTCCTCTTCTTCCTCCTCTCCTCCCAACTCGTGGTGCTCCTCCTTCCCATCCGTAAGTCGATCGGCGTGAGGCAGCTCCAGAAGATACAGGATGAGATCGTGGGGATACTATGCGAGCTCGAGATTTACTTCCCGCCCGCGTTCTTTGACATCTGCGTGCATCTCCTTCTCCACGTCGTTGATGACATACTGAAGCTCGGTCCGACGTTCCTGCACTACATGATGCCGTTCGAAAGGCAAAACGGTGTCATCAAAGGATTCGTTCGCAACAGGGCCCGTCCAGACGCAAGCATGGCCAAGGGCTTTCTGACCAAAGAGTGCATCACCTTCTGCCAGAGTTATCTAAGCACCGAGAACGAGGATGTTGGTCTGGCCACCAGGCCGCACGTCGGCAGGCTCGCTGGTTTTGGTCACCGTGAGGGCTACCGCTCACTCCCTGTCTTGATTGATGGTCGACACGTCGACTTCGATAGGGCTCACCGGGTCGCGCTACAACACTTAGAATTGATCGAACCTTGGGTGGAAGAGCACAGAAGCATAATCGAGAAGAACTACATCGACCTGGGCCGGCCGAGGAAGAACGGAGACGTAACCATAGAGCACAACTCCAGCTTCACGCGTTGGTTCAGGGAAAAGCAACTGTCCGAATCACGGGTCAGAAAGCCAAGTACGGAAGATGAAAAACTCATATTCTCCATATCACAGGGCCCCGCGCAGAACGTGAAGACCTATCAGACGTACGACATCAATGGTTACAGATTCTGCACCGAGGAAAAGGACAGGAGTAGCGAATATCAAAACTCAGGAGTAACTATGCTATCCTACGCCGATGACGAGGCTACCGTCAAACAAAGATACTTCGGAAGGATAGAGGAGATATGGGATCTCAACTACTGTGGAGAGTCGGTGCCAATGTTCCGTGTGAGATGGGCCAAGGACGTCGTCAAAGAAGGCCGGTATTTCACCACCATGGTTATACCCGAAGCCAACTCGAAGAAAGCCTCCGCGAAAAATGAGCCATGGGTACTCGCTAGCCAAGTTGAGCAATGCTTTTTCATTACCGACCCGTCAAAGCCTAGCCGTGTTGTCGTGAGGAGGGGCAAGAGGAGCATCATCGGAATGGAAGGAGGCGCCACCGAGCAAGAATTGGACAAGGAGCCAAAGATCGAGGAGGAATTCGACAAGTTCTTCGACATGCCTACTACTAATTCTAAAGAAAAAAGGAAGACCTCCCTACCTACCAAAGGTTGTCCGTTCACGCGAAGAAGTCTCAAGGTGACCGGCCTAAGCTATTCAACCGCCAAGAAGGGAAAGAAGAAATGCTAGTTTGGAACCGGCCGGGACGAAGATCGAAAACTTTTTTGTGTATTATATATAATTTGTTTTGTATGAGAGACAAGCATATTTGTATATATGTAATTTGATATATATGGCACAGTTTCAATATTTGTATTAACTGTTTTTTATTAACATGTGTGTAAAAACAGAAAATTTAAATAAAAAAACCAACTATTAACTTTTTTTTTATTAACATGTGTGTAAAAACAGAAAATTTAAATAAAAAAACTAACTATTCTGTGGCGCACCCTTATCGGGTGCGCCACAGAATAAGCTAATTCTGTGGCGCACCTCTAGGTGGATGCGCCACAGAATAAGGTCCTTAACACGATAACCCTTCGCTTCTGCGCTAGCACGCCGCCAGCCAACTATTCGTCTCTCCCTCGCCGCCGCCTCCCCGCAGGAGCTCACCACGCCCACCTCCTGCTCCTGCACGCCCACCCCCACCTCCTGCTCCTGCACGCCCCTCCGCCGTCGGGGTCGACCCCAGCCCCTCCGCCGTCGCCGCCTGAGGAGGAGGAGGAGATCAAGCCCCCACCCCCACCTCCTGCTCCTGCACGCCCACCCCCACCTCCTGCTCCTGCACGCCCCTCCGCCGTCGGGGTCGACCCCAGCCCCTCCGCCGTCGCCGCCTGAGGAGGAGGAGGAGATCAAGCCCCCACCCCCACCTCCTGCTCCTGCACGCCAAGGAGGGCGCCGACGACCGGGAGCGCATCTCAAGGCCGGCCACGAGCAGGAGGTCGCCGGGCATCTCGCTCACAAGGCCCACCGCCGAGACCACGACGACGCCTCTGTCCTCTACCTCGTCGACGTCCTCACCGAACCCAAAGGTCCAAATTTTTTTCTTTGGCCGCGCTCGAATGAGAGTTTTGCCTCTTAAATGATAGGAACAGGAGTTTATTTAGTTGACTCAAATAGTTTTACTGGAATTGGTTTTCTTTGGAGTCGGTTTTCCTCAAAACCCGACTGGGATGGGCAACTGTTGGAGTCAGTTCATGTTTTTTCTACTAAAACGACTTAGGTACCATCTCTAGTTTGGACTGAATGAACTAATTTGATCATATACTGCAAAGTGAAGTCCAAAATTCTCCGTATTACAAACTTTTCAAGTTAGCTCGAATTAATTTTTGAGCTGAACTGGCTGTGACAGGGATGCAAGAGGGGAACAAGAGGTGCTTCTTTTCTGTGCTACCACAACCATCGTGTCGTGGATGTTGCCGGCCGGAGATGCCAGCTTCTTTTCTGTGCTACCACGACCATCGTGTCGTGGATGTTGCCGGCCGGAGATGCCAGCTTCTTTTCTGTGCTACCACGACCATCGTGTCGTGGATGTTGCCGGCCGGAGATGCCGGCAACATGATTTGTGAAATCTATGCAGGTACCCCGAGAGGCCCTTGAGATTGCCGGAACGTCGATTAACTTCCGTTCCGGCAATTTCGGGTACTCCATATGTCCCTTTTTTAGCAAAGGTCATGCCGGATTTTTTCGTGAAATTTGGCATGACTTTGCTAAAAATAGGACATATGGGGTATTGTGCTTGTGATCCGACCATCGTGTCGTTGAGATGCCGGCCGGAGGTGCCGGCCGTAGATGTGTTTTTTTTTTGTTGGAAATGCTTGCAGGTACCCCGAGAGGCCCTTGAGATTGCCGGAACGTCGATTAACTTCCGTTCCGGCAATTTCGGGTACTCCATATGTCCCTTTTTTAGCAAAGGTCATGCCGGATTTTTTCGTGAAATTTGGCATGACTTTGCTAAAAATAGGACATATGGGGTATTGCGACTAGTGCATGGGCCGGGGTATCTTAGTACTTATTAGTTAGGTGATTTTTTTATCTTAAATTTGTTATACTAACTTTTTGCCTCTTTTTAATGCAGTGCAAACATGGCCGACAATGACGAGGCTGGGGTTTCTGGAACAAGGGGCGAGGAACCGATGGAGCAAAATATTATGATTCCGAGTTTCATCTCAGAGGCGGTGACAAAGACGTTCATGTCGCTCTTTACAACTATATGTGAGTCTGTCAGGGTTTGGACTGAGGGAGGGAAAAAAGGGCCTGCCCCAGTGATCAGCTTCGGCTCCAGACAGTACCCAATACTGCCTCCAGAAGATACAGCAGATACAGCAGAGAAGAAGAAGAAGCACAGGAAGAGGAGTAAGCCAGCTCCGAAGACGAAATGTAGCACCCCGGGGTATGTCCGGAGTGATCCCATGATACCACCCCGTGCGGGTGACTTGTCGTCCCGGTTGCATGAAGCTGGTCAACCGATACTGCCTTCGGAGCTGCTCCACCTCGCAGATGGATGCATGGCCCCTTTGCAACTTGCTATCTTGAAGCTAGAGGACAACCTTCTTAAAGACGAGAATCCAAACTACCCGGTGTTCACTGTCAAGGTGCCAGACTATGTTGACTTCGTTGATGAATCTCCAGCGGATCTGTTCTTCATATCGTGCGAGGACGTCTTCAACTTGTTTCACTTTAAACGGCTGGACTATAACTTGGTCCGCCTATACGCGCTCAGCCAAGCGATGATGATCAGGAGAGAACAAACCCCGTACGTCAAGGTAGTGGATCCCTACTACATGCGGGACAGCCAGCTGGAGGAAGGATCACCGACACGGGCCAGGGCCACGGAGTACCTCCAGAGAATCATGCTGAACATGAGCACAAAGACCAGCCTTCTTCTGCCTTTCTTTTTCAAGTAAATCCGCATCTAGTCGCCGCTGTCGTATCTTATGCTTTCTTATAGATTTCTTCTGTTGTGTTGATCCTTTCCAATATTCCATTTCAATTGTGTTGAGCAGTGACAAGTACTCAGTACTCATCGCCGTGCACCCGACGTGGTCAGTTGCCACATATTTAGACTCAGGGACGACGCCGAAAGACTACACTAGAATTAAGGGTGTTCTCAATGAGGCTCTCGAGGGCTACGCCAAAAACGGAGGTTCCTTCGAGAAGAAAGGGAAACATGTAATTGACAACACACACAAGTTTCACCATGGGACTGGGTTTCATTGCATCAAGCAAAAGTCTGGCAACGTGGATGCCTTCTACGTCCTCTTACACATGAAATCGTATGTCCGGGATGCAGTGATAACGAATTTGCCATATCGTCTCCAAGAATGGGTCAAATATGATGAGGATCTCACCGATGATGACCTTAGAGCAGACTTCCATCGCATCCAGTTACAGTTATCGAAAATCATCCTGGAAGATGTCAAGACAGCAGGGGGGTCCTTACACAACGCCAGAGGTAGAAACCTTGCTTCTTTCTTTTCTATATTAGATGAATAAATCATACTCTAGTTATATCATGCATTAATCAAATATATATCCCAACCGATTTTCAGCGTTGTCTAAGTGGGAGATCGAAGAACGCCTAGATAAGCAGAATGACAGGAGGACGTGGATGACGAAAGACGGCATTAATCCGTTTCCGGAGCGAATCAGGAAGAAGGATCCATCATACGGGTTTTTCTCTATTTGATCTTTTTGTGGTAAGTTGATATGCACGAGAAGACACATCTCGTGCCACTTCTAAGTATGAGGCATTAATTTTTTTCAATTTGTCTTTGACTAAATCTAGTCTTTTGAATCTTATTTTAATTATGTTCCAATTCATTCTTGTTTATAGTTTTGTATCCTCTAGAATGCCGATGATTCAAACGTTGTGACACTATATATGTGATTCAGGGGCGACGTGAGTGAGACCTGTGTGCCTTCTACTTGGTTCCACAAGGTTATCAGGATTCCTTGTGTGTTCTCGATAATATTCTACGTATATATGAGGCATTAACTTTTTTGAATCTTGTTTTGTCTTTGGCTACCTCTAATTTTTCAGACGATGCGATATACTTTTAGTTATGTTACTTTAATTACCTAGCTCTAGTCTTATTTATAGTTTTGTATTCTCTTTAATCAGAATTCTTGATTTTATTTGACTAACACTTTCATCTTTGTCTTGTGTACAGATAGATGACGAAGTGGTACGCGGAGACAAACTCAAGGGCCTCTCGGCAAACCGTTCCCGGTGCCGCTCCGCTCGTAGCGCTCGCGAAGAAGGCTACATGAGATCGTCGTGTTCCCGCTATTGCTCACCGTCAACGCCGAGATGTAATCTATTCGATCCTAGTGTAGGCGGTGAACACTTCATTTTGTAACGTGGGCAACGATTCGATGAACTTTTGTATATCTCAACAATTGTGTAAAACTTCCGCACTTTTGTATCAACTTGTGATGACATATATTAGTAATGTGTTTGTTTTGATATATCTGTGAAAATATATCTCTGTTTCTATTATATCTGTGTAAATATGAAATATACATGTATTCTGGTATTATACTGGTATTTGGTATTTGTATGAATATACGGGTACAGTACTGCGCAGTAATTCTGTGGCGCACCCTGGACTATTCTGTGGCGCACCCTATTCGGTGGCGCATGGTTGCACGGGTGCGCTACAGAATAGTTATTCTGTGGCGCACCAGGCTCGGTGCGCCACAGAATAGCCTCTATTCTGTGGCGCACCAGGTGGTGCGCCACAGAATAGCTTATTTAGTGGCGACTATTCTGTGGCGCACCACCCATGCGCCACAGAATAGCAAAATGGTGCGCCACAGAATAGTTTTTCTGTACTAGTGTAATAACTGATACGTCCAAAACGTATCTATAATTTTTGATTGTTTCATGCCATTTTTATGCTTTTAGCTCTTGTTTTATATTAAGTTTGTTATTTATTTGAACTAACCTAATAGTTGCAAAAGTGCACAATGTTCTTGTTTTACTCTTTGATGTGTAGAAATTATTAAGAATACAAGAGGAAACCTTGTTGGAGTCGAATTGGGACTTTCCTGAAATCTGTCTGAGAACTTTTTACGAAGATTGCCAGTTTGACCCTCGAAGATGACGTTATATGGAGACCTGGCTGTTACGAAAGTTGTCACAATTTTCCATACGAAGATTTTAAGCCCGAGATCAGCCCAATCGGAGTTCGGACGCGGCCTGTAGGCCCGTTTTGGTGGAACCCTAAAAGGGGGTGACGGAAATCCGAGAAGATATATAAAGGGAGGAAACCTAATTCGTGGAGGACTCCTCCACCACGAATTTCAGCCACCAAAAGCCACGTTTTTGCCTCCCCCATGGATCCCATCTCCATGGGGGAGGGCTCCCAAGAAGCCATGAAGGAGGGAGGCTAAGGGGCGGCGCTCCCCAAGCTTGCCGGCGGCGGGGAAAGGAGTTCCCGCACCGCCGGCGCCGCCGCCGCCCTGCGCCGCCGCGCTGCCCCTCTCCGCCGTCTTCACCGCCATCTCCATCACCATTGATACGTCTCCAACGTATCTATAATTTCTGATGTTTCATGCTTGTTTTATGTATCATTGTCACATGTTTTATATGCATTATATATCATTATTATACATTTTCTGGGACTAACCTATTAACAAGATGCCACAGTGTCAGTTCCTGTTTTCTGCTGTTTTTGGTTCCAGAAAAGCTGTTCGGGCAATATTCTCGGAATTCGACGAAACAAAAGCCAAACCTCCTATTTTTCCGAGGGACACACGGAGCCAGAAGGGCAAGCCAGGGGGAGGCCCACGGCCTCCAAACCACCTCTTGGCGCGGCCAGAAGGGGGCGGGCGCGAGCAGGTGGTTTGGCCCACTCGGGACGCCACCGACGTTGCCCCTTCGCCTATTTAGTCACCCCGACGCGAAAACCCTAAATATATATCTAATACTCCAGAAAGACTTCCGCAGCGCCGTCGCCATCGCGAGACCTCGTTTCGGGGGTCAGAAGTTCCTGTTCTGGCACCCTGCCGGGACGGGGATTGACCCCCGGAGCCATCTCCATCGACTCCACCGCCTCCACTTCGACTCCATGATGGTTTGTGAGTAGTTCCCCCATGGACTACGGGTTCTTGGCTGTAGCTAGTTGGTACTCTCTCTCCCATGTACTTCAATACAATGATCTCATGAGCTGCCTTACATGATTGAGATCCATATGATGTAATTGGTGTTGTGTTTGTTGGGATCCGATGAATTGTTACATTATGATCAGATTGTTCATCATATTATCATACTATTGTTTATTTAAGATCTTGCATGCTCTCCGGTACTTGTGGTTACCCTGATCAAGTAGTTGCTTGTATCTCCAAGAGGGAGTATTTATGCTAGATAGTTGGGTTCAACCTCTATTTAACCTGGGATAGTGACAGCAAGTTCTAAGGTTGTAGATGTGTTGTTGCCACTAGGGGTAAAACAGCAATGCTTTGTCTAAGGATGAATGTGTTGTTTACATTATGCACAATACTTAATGCAATAATCTGTTGTTTGCAACTTAATACTGGAAGGGGTGCGGATGCTAACCGGAAGGTGGATTATTTAGGCACAGATGCATGCTGGATAGCGGTCTGTGTACCTTGTCGTAATGCCCAATTAAATACTACAGTAAACCTTATCTTATCATAAGCATGCATTGTCATGCCCTTACAATTATCAATTGCCCAACTGTAATTTGTTCACCCAACACCTGTTATTTGTTTGGAGAGTTACCACTAGTGTAGATAGCTGGGAACCCCGGTCCATTTGTCATCATCATTGCTCTCTGGTCCTATATGTCATTAGAAGTAGTATCAACTATTTTCTGGTGCCATTGCCTCCGTGTTACTGCTGCTGTGTTACTGTTACTATTGCTCTCATATTACTGCTGCTTTCACATCACCCCTGTTACTAGTGCTTTTCCAGGTGCAGCTGAATTGACAACTCAGTTGTTAAGGCTTATAAGTATTCTTTGTCTCCCCTTGTGTCGAATCAATAAATTTGGGTTTTACTTCCCTCGAAGACTGTTGCGATCCCCTATACTTGTGGGTTATCAAGACTATTTTCTGGCGCCGTTGCCGGGGAGCATAGCTCTACTCATAAGTTCACCTGGGGAGTACACTCTACCTCTCTCTCTGTTTTTATTTTATTTTGTCTTGTCTAGTTTACTTTTGTCTAGTTTATTTGTGCTTAGTTTATTTTGTTTAGTTGTGTTTTGTTTAGTTTACTTTTGTTAGTTTATTTTTGTTTGTTTTGTTTTTCTTATAAATTCGAAAATCCATAAAAATTTGAAAAACCAAAAAATTAAAAACTGTTGTTATGGAAGAACCCACAACCTATTGGAGCTTATAGAATTATATATGAAGTATAGAGAATCAAAAAAGGGTGAAGTCATGAGTGCTGTGTTAGAAAAGTTGAATACAATTGCTAATATCTTGCTTAAACGCCATGATATAAACTGTTGCTCTAAACAGGATACTAAACATCTTAAATTCCAATGTGCTTTAGTGAAGAAGTTTTAATTGTGAACTATCATTGGAATAACTATATTCATCTTGGGTTCGAAGAAGTAGAACAATTTGTTTTATTTATGGGAGCCTCTGAGATAGAATCTTTCATGGCTAAAAATTATGAAACTTGTATTGCTTGTAAGGACCTTAAAGATTATGTCTCTTCTATCCTTGATTATTGCATAGAACATTACAGCAATAATCCTTATATCGTTGATTAAAAGAGAGACTCATTAATGCACAAGAATGCACTCACAATTTGCAGGAACCTGTGGAAGAAATTGCTGAACCTGAAAGCTCATTAGATGAAAAAGAGGAGGAGAGTGATGAACAAAAGGAGGAAGAATGGATTAGCTACCCATGCCTACCTTCTAATGAGAGTAACTCTTCATCTCTTACATTATTTGATTGCCCTCCATGCTTACCCAAGGAGGATGAATGTTATGTTCCTGTTGATTCTCTTGAAATTTTTCCTATGAGTAAAACTTGTGAGAATAATTATGCTACTGTTATATATGATAATCCATGCTATTTTGATAAATCTTATGATAATCCTTTATTTGTGGCTGATATCGAAATGCATGGTACTAAAGAGTTTTGCTTAGAAAATGTTTATGATAAAGCTCTAGATGATGGTCCTATGTTACTTGATAATATTGATTGTACACTAATGAAAATGGGATTGGAGAAGTCTTGACTTTATCTAGGTCCCATATATTTGAGATGATCAATCATCTTGTTATAAAATTGTTACATGTGGGTTCGAAATTTTAAATCCCACTACTTATGAGCTTGATAAAAATTATTTGTTTGTAGATCATGAAAAGCATGCTTTATGTGATAGTTATATTGTTGAGTTTATTCATGATGCTACTGAAAATTATTATGAGAGAGGAAAATGGTTGTAGAAATTTTCATGGTACTAAAACACCTCTCTATATGCTGAAACTTTTGAAGTTACTCTTGTTTTATCTTCCTATGCTTGTCACTTTGTTCTTTATGAATTTATTTGTGTACAAGTTTCCTATGCATAGGAAGTGGGTTAGACTTAAATGTGTTTTGAATTTGCTTCTTGATGCTCCTTTTGCTTCATTTTCTATTTTCATGAGAGCATCATTAAAACTATCAAGCCTAGCTAAAAGGCATTAAAGAAAAGCGCTCTTGGGAGACAACCCATGTGTTATTTCTGTAATTTTTCTTTTGCTTTTTGAGTCAAGGAGCTTGCTTACTTCTGTAACAACTCCTTTGTATCTTTATTTTATTGCATTGTTGTGCCAAGAAGAGCCTTTAATGATTAGATGATGCTAGATTTGGATTTCTGCGCAGGGACAGATTTTTAGCTGTCACGAATTTGAGCTTTTTCCAGAAAAATCGAAAAATTCTAAAAAATCACGCATCTTCCTCAGATATGTACGCATCTTTCATTAACTTCACTTTTTCCGATTTGAGCAACGGAAGTACCTCGAAAAAATTCGTCTTTACTGGCTGTTCTGTTTTGACAGATTCTGTCTCTGTTTTTTTGCATTGTCTCTTGTGGACTTTAAGTAGGTTCTCTAGACGTGGAGGGCTGTAGCTAATGTTTTATTGAGTATTGCAATGTGTCACTACAGAACCAAAGTGGATTAATGTTTTTGAGTACTAACCCCTCTAATGAAGTTTATGAGAAGTTTGGTGTGGCAGAAGTTTTCAAGGGTCAAGAGGAAGGATGATATTGTGATCAAGAAGAGTGAAGAGCCTAAGCTTGGGGATGCCCCCGTGGGTCACCCAAGCATATTTCAAGAAGACTCAAGCATCTAAGCTTGGGGATGCCCAAGGCATCCCCTTCTTCATCATCAACTTATCAGGTCATCTCTAGTGAAACTATATTTTAATTCGGTCACATCATATGTGCTGTTCTTGGAGCGTCTGTGTTTTATTTTTGTTTTATTCTCTGATCATATCAATGTCGGATCCTATCTATCTTGTTTGGGAGAGAGACACGCTCCGCTTTTTCATTTGAATACTCCTATTCTTCACTTATATTTGTTGAGTATTCATTTTCGCACTGTTTAGCTTCTAGCTCTTGGTTTTCATGTATCTCTTGTTCAGAGCTATTAGTTATTTTATAGAAAGTACTTCTTGCTTCACTTATATTTATTTGGAGAGTTGCTTGGTTGATGTGTTGGTCCAGAAATTTTTGCATGTGGTAGTGGTATAATGAAAAACTTGCATAATCTTGTAGATCATTGAACTTTGATAATCTGATTCTTTGCAAACGTTTTGAGGTATTTAGATGGTAAAGCTTGCTGGTTAATTAAGTTAAAATCATTAGTGGATTGTTGTCTTTAAGCTTGTACCGTACTACAAACTCTAAAATTGTTGAAGGTGTAGTTGGACTTGATAGCTTTCCATGTCTGAAAGTTCATTGTAATAACTAAGTTGTGCTGAAGGTCGAGGGATCTAACGGGGTACTTGTGCCGCCGTGAACGGCCCTTCTTGGAGTGAATTTTAATCATGCTCTTAATGTTGAACCTGCTAGTTGTTTGCAATAAACTTGTGAGTTCTTTTTGACTAATGTTAAGCTACGGTTTTTGGCACTTCCACCATCCAAATTTGCTAGCCTCTTCGGTGCTGTGCATTGCCTTCTGCTCACATTGAGAGTTGTGCATACTTCGCCGGTACATCCAACCCCGTGGGAGGACTTCCTCTTGTTCTCCTACACATAAGCCTATACATCTTCCTCAAAACAACCACCATACCTACCTACCACAGCATTTCCATAGCTGTTCCGAGATATATTGCCATGCAACTTCCATTTACATTACATGACTTGTTGTCATTCATCACTTATATATTGCTTTGCATGATTCTATACAGCTGATGTGTGGTTTACCCATGTTACGCTAGATCATTGCATATCCTGCTACACTGGCAGAGGCATACAGTTTCATACATCATGTCTTGTTCGTTATGAGTTATATGTACCAAAAAGTGTGTTGTCATATTAGAATGTTGCCCCTGAAAGTGAAAAGTGCTATGTGGCCATCGAAAAGAGAAACAGAAAAAGAAAAAAAAATAGAAAAAAGAAAAAAAGAATAAAGAAAAAGGGGGCAACATTACTATCCTTTATCCACACTTGTGCTCATGTTTAGCACCTGCAGTATTCATAGTCATCATTTGTGCTCATGTTTAGCACCTATACTCCATGTGAGAGAGTTTTCATGTTCTACTAGTATAACTATGTGGGGAATTTACACTATAGAACTTGGGTTGTATATTCCAATGATGAGCTTCCTCAAAAGTGCTCTAGGTCTTCATGAGCAACCAAGTTGGATGCACCCCCACTAGTTCCATTGGAGAGCTTTCATACACATATAGCTCTATGTGCATCCGTTGCATGGCAATCACTACTCCTTACATAGCTTCGATTATAAGACTTCCTCTTGTCTAATGATCACTTATAGCTTTGTGAGACTTTCTTCCATTGGCCTTCCAAACCCCCATTAATGTTCTCTTTGCCATAACATCCTGGTGCCAATACCAAATGCTTGCGCTCACCGGTTGAGTAGACTTCGAAACAGTTGATTCATGACGTTCATGTTTATGTTTACTTGGCTGAATCCTTCTATGTTATGAAAATTTGCTTGATGCTTGGATTGAAGGATAGAACTTCTACGCTGGATACTTAAACCATCTTTAATGAACCTTGTACGGTTTCATGTCTTTAAAGCGATAGTTCATGAAAACTTTTAGCTTGTTTGACTCTTGCTTTATTATCTCTTATATCAACTATAGACATTTGCTTTGAATGATTTGATCTCAGCTCACATGCCTTACATTATTATTGGATCAAGATTATGTTGGTAGCATGTCACTTCAGAAATTATTTTCTTTTTATCGTTTACCTACTCGAGGACGAGTAGGAACTAAGCTTGGGGATGCTTGATACGTCTCCAACGTATCTATAATTTCTGATGTTTCATGCTTGTTTTATGTATCATTGTCACATGTTTTATATGCATTATATATCATTATTATACATTTTCTGGGACTAACCTATTAACAAGATGCCACAGTGCCAGTTCCTGTTTTCTGCTGTTTTTGGTTCCAGAAAAGCTGTTCGGGCAATATTCTCGGAATTCGACGAAACAAAAGCCAAACCTCCTATTTTTCCGAGGGACACACGGAGCCAGAAGGGCAAGCCAGGGGGAGGCCCACGGCCTCCAAACCACCTCTTGGCGCGGCCAGAAGGGGGGCGGCGCGAGCAGGTGGTTTGGCCCACTCGGGACGCCACCGACGTTGCCCCTTCGCCTATTTAGTCACCCCGACGCGAAAACCCTAATATATATCTAATACTCCAGAAAGACTTCCGCAGCGCCGTCGCCATCGCGAGACCTCGTTTCGGGGGTCAGAAGTTCCTGTTCTGGCACCCTGCCGGGACGGGGATTGACCCCCGGAGCCATCTCCATCGACTCCACCGCCTCCACTTCGACTCCATGATGGTTTGTGAGTAGTTCCCCCATGGACTACGGGTTCTTGGCTGTAGCTAGTTGGTACTCTCTCTCCCATGTACTTCAATACAATGATCTCATGAGCTGCCTTACATGATTGAGATCCATATGATGTAATTGGTGTTGTGTTTGTTGGGATCCGATGAATTGTTACATTATGATCAGATTGTTCATCATATTATCATACTATTGTTTATTTAAGATCTTGCATGCTCTCCGGTACTTGTGGTTACCCTGATCAAGTAGTTGCTTGTATCTCCAAGAGGGAGTATTTATGCTAGATAGTTGGGTTCAGCCTCTATTTAACCTGGGATAGTGACAGCAAGTTCTAAGGTTGTAGATGTGTTGTTGCCACTAGGGGTAAAACAGCAATGCTTTGTCTAAGGATGAATGTGTTGTTTACATTATGCACAATACTTAATGCAATAATCTGTTGTTTGCAACTTAATACTGGAAGGGGTGCGGATGCTAACCGGAAGGTGGATTATTTAGGCACAGATGCATGCTGGATAGCGGTCTGTGTACCTTGTCGTAATGCCCAATTAAATACTACAGTAAACCTTATCTTATCATAAGCATGCATTGTCATGCCCTTACAATTATCAATTGCCCAACTGTAATTTGTTCACCCAACACCTGTTATTTGTTTGGAGAGTTACCACTAGTGTAGATAGCTGGGAACCCCGGTCCATTTGTCATCATCATTGCTCTCTGGTCCTATATGTCATTAGAAGTAGTATCAACTATTTTCTGGTGCCATTGCCTCCGTGTTACTGCTGCTGTGTTACTGTTACTATTGCTCTCATATTACTGCTGCTTTCACATCACCCCTGTTACTAGTGCTTTTCCAGGTGCAGCTGAATTGACAACTCAGTTGTTAAGGCTTATAAGTATTCTTTGTCTCCCCTTGTGTCGAATCAATAAATTTGGGTTTTACTTCCCTCGAAGACTGTTGCGATCCCCTATACTTGTGGGTTATCAACCATCTCCTCCTTGTGTTCAGTGGTTCATCCTCCCACAAACCTCTGTACCGTCCTATGTAAACATGGTGTTTGATGCTATAATATTTATCCTATGATTTACATCATGTTTCCGTAGTTTATTTGTCTTTTGATTGCTTAATTGAATGCATGAGGTTCATTAGAGTTGTATGTCTATATGGTGCTGTCCTTTGGTGTCCATTATACTTGTGCGCGCATGGATCAAACACCCTAGGGTTGGTAGTATTTGTAACGAAGCGGGGGAAGTTCTGCCGGAGTGACAGAAACCTGAGAACGCGAACCGATTAGTTGCACGTATGGGAGTAAGAGGACCTTGAACTTAAGGCTATGGTTGGGGAAACCTTAATGCATTGTTAGTATTTGCGGATGCTTTCTAACAATCCAATCATATAGTACTTGTAATCCCAAGTAGTGGAGTGCATGTATATTTAGCCTCTCCCACATAGAAAACTGCATCGAAGACAATGAACCAAGTACCTTCACTAATTAATCTTGGACAAAGCCACCACAATTACCACCACTTTTCCACACTCATGGTACTGTTAGTATATGGTTACTTAGTGTATTTTATTGCTGCAGCACTAACATTTACTTTCTTGTATTTATTATCTTGCAAAACTACCTCTCATACCCGTATTGCTACCGTAGTTTTATTTTCTAGATAATGCAAACGTTTAGTGTGCGTAGAGTTGTATCAGTGGTTGATAGAACTTGAGAGAATACTTATCCTACCTTTAGCTCCTCGTTGGGTTCGACACTCTTACTTATCGAAAAGGCTACACGCGATCCCCTATACTTGTGGGTTATCAAGACCTTTTCTGGCGCCGTTGCCGGGGAGCCATAGCGTAGGTTAATGTTCTTGTGTGCACTTGTTTGCTTTATCTCTAAGTAGTTTTTATTTTCAGTATTAAGTTGTTCTTTATCTTACTATGGATAGGGAATGCGAATTACAAAAAAAATTAGGTGTAGTTGTTATCTAAAAACGTTTTCAAAAAGAAAAGTGATTGGAAAGATGAGTAATGGTTAAATGGGGGTCGACCTTGAACACTTGTGTTCATGCCTATGAAACCAAAACAAATCTTTCCATGGAAGCTTTTCATTAAAAACATGTAAATATTGTAAATATTGTGTATATACCTCTGTACATAAAAATAAAATGAAATAGTCTTAGTTAATTGAAAGTTGATAGTTTTACTTTGCTGTCCAGAAACAGATTTTCTGTGCTCCACCGTATTAAATGTTTAAAATCACCAGAACGTGATCTTGATCTGAAATTTCTTGAGTGCAAAGTGATGCTTATTAGCTTTCTTTCATTAGACTAACTTTTTTGATTTAAGGTACGTAGATAGGTCGAAAAATTCGATCTTTACTGACTGTTCTGTTTAGACAGATTTTGTGCTTCTCTGTAAATAAAATCGTGATAAATCTCAGAATAGTATTTTGACTTGAAAATTTTTGTGCATAAACCTGAGATTATTATCTTTCTTTCATTAGACTAAAGTTTTTCGATTTGAGCTACTTAACTATCTCGTTGAATGCCATCTTTACGGACTGTTCAGTTTTGACAGATTTCTTTGTTTATTCAATATTGTACTTGGTGTTGTTAGTTTCATTAGTTTTTCGACGGACAACGGAAATCATGAACACCTTAGTATATACAGTGGCTAATGTTGAGTAAAAATTATAAAACTTGTCAATGCTTGAACATGAGTGGATTTTATTTAATGAGTACTAACCCTACTAATGAGTTTTGTGAAGTTTTATGTGGATGTAGCTTATAAGATCTAATCAATATGGTGATATGAGATGAATAAGAAGACGCAAGAGCTCAAGCTTGGGGATGTGTAGGTGCATCCCAAGAACATATTCAAGAAGATACAATCATCTAAGCTTGGGGATGCCCGAGTCATCCCCCTATTCATCAACTAACATGAGGTTGTCTCGTTCATACTCTATATTACCCGTCCACATGATATGTATTGTCTTAACTTGTATTATAATTGCTTTTATATGTCTTGGTTTTACCTTCTTTAGTTTTATTAGGCTCCTTATTTGGTTTCGATTGCTTCTTTACTTTCACTTATAAATTCAAAATAACAAAAATATTTTCTTTTGTTTTGCTTCTTTGTTTGGTTCTTTATTTTAATTTTATTTGGGTTTTACTTTTGATTTTTATTTAGAGTTTTCCTTGCTGTAGCTAGCATGTTTAGGTCTTGCTTAGCCTCTGGTTTCTTAGTTTATCAAAAATAAAGTACCAAGTTTTATCCATTTAGCTTAGTTGATACATATGTAAAAAGTGATTTTCTGTTTTCGGTATCTACTGCTTATTGCGCGATTTTTCATATTTTACTGGAAGCTCTAAAAATCACGAAAAAATTACTGATGTTGTAGCACCTAATCCTCTGCATGTACAAAAATTGGCTAAAATTTCGGGCATGTTTAAGTGCACCTAAAAATTGCGTTTTCCAGCTGCTGTTTTTCTGGACAGATTCTGACTTTTGTTGCAAGAGTGGCCTCTTTTCGTTTTCATTTGATTTTTAATGGTTCTTACCTTTCATTTATAAGTTGGCCATTTAAGCAACCTTTCTGTAACTTAAAAACAAAATTTTATTTGGTTTAATAGTAGCACTTGGGAAATATTATCTATTGTACTAATGTCTAACCGCAGAAAAGAATGGGAAAGTTTTTGTGTTGAAGTTTTTTCACAGAGAATGAAGGAACACCAAACTATGGAATATTGAAGAATTACCAAAGTCATAAGCTTGGGGATGTCCCCGCATCCCTCTTCATCAATAACCCCACGGTTTGCAAACCTTTAAACTTTGTTTTTTGAGCAACATAGGAACTTAACTAAACTTGAAGCGGCTGTATTTTATTATCTATTTATCTTAGCATCAAACACCAGTTACATTAATAAGTGGATCGTCACATATTTTATTTATCCTCTGTTTTCAATGTTTACTTGGTTAATGGATTACTTGTTGAAACTTAAAAATGATGTGTGAATAATACTGTTTAGTAGTTTATGTTTTCTTATGGTTAGTCTCAACTAGCTAATAGTGCATATTATGTTATTTTGATATCAACATGCATTGTCCTGTTCATAAGATGGTATGGTATTGTGGTATCCTCCTCTGAATAATTCACTTGAATCGACTTGGCACATGCTCACACATGTTATGACTGAAAAATAAAAGTCAATTAAGCCTTGATGATCTATTTTGCCTCAGAGTTTTAGTATCGTTTTTATGCCTCCGTTAATTTTATTTTGTCGCAAGCATGATTATGACCGTTATCGCTCTCGTGGTTGTCGCTTCCCAGTCTATTGCTAGCCTTCACTTGTACTGAGCGGGAATGCTGCTCGTGCATCCAAATCCTTAAAACCAAGTTATCCCAAAGAGTCCACCAAAAAATTCCTATGCATGGTATTTCAAGCCATTCCAAGTAAATTTGCATGTGCTACCTTTAAAACCTTCAAAATATTTCTCTTTTTGTGTCAATGTTTACTAGCTCATGAGGAATTAGTGTGGTTATTCTTTATTCTATTTGTCAAATGGACTTTTACACCTGGACTAGTGGCATATACATCCGCTTATCCAATAACTTGCAAAAAGAGCTGGCAACGGGGTGCCCAGTCCCAATTAATTACAACTTTAACCAATTAATTCTCTTCACACTTTTGCCCTGATTCATCAGTAAGCAATGACAAACAGTGAAATACCTGAATGTGTGTAAACCAAAGAGAAAGAGGGATGATCTGCCTTGCTGGTAGAAATAACGTCCTTCATGGGAGCCGCTCTTAAAAGTCCGTTTGACAGGTAGAATACTGTTCTCACCCGCTACCATTCGTTGACAATTAACAAACACCTCTCAAAACATTTTTACCTCTGTTTTTAAAACAAAAAGCTCTAGCACGTGTTAATCCCTGCTTCCCTCTGCGAAGGGCCAATCTTTTATTTTTATGTTGAGTCACCATCCTTTCTTTGAGCACTTCTTCGAGAGCATAGCTGTCGTTCTTAGTGTAATGTGCTTGTCCCAGAATACGATTAATTGAGGTATAACCATGATGCTTTTATCTTTGATATCTCTATATCTAGTCTTCACTTGAACTTCAGAGGTGCCTTGGCATTTATGTTTTGCTCCACAATTAAGGGCAAGCGAGATACCACTCTATCATGCTTTATTATGGTCATTACAATCTTGTTGATGTTTATAAATTTCATGTTATAAGCTCTTAGTTCGTTGATACTTTTCATTAGGAAACATGATTGCTAAGTTTTATTATCCATACATCATGCAATTGTTAAAGACCTGATCATAGCATTTACAATCAAAAATTATTTTGTTATCATTTACCTACTCGAGGACGAGCAGGAATTAAGCTTGGGGATGTTGATACGTCCAAAACGTATCTATAATTTTTGATTGTTTCATGCCATTTTTATGCTTTTAGCACTTGTTTTATATTAAGTTTATTATTTATTTGGACTAACCTACTAATAGTTGCAAAAGTGCACAATGTTCTTGTTTTACTCTTTGATGTGTAGAAATTATCAAGAATACAAGAGGAAACCTTGTTGGAGTCGAATTGGGACTTTCCTGAAATCTGTCTGAGAACTTTTTACGAAGATTGCCAGTTTGACCCTCGAAGATGACGTTATATGGAGACCTGGCTGTTACGAAAGTTGTCACAATTTTCCATACGAAGATTTTAAGCCCGAGATCAGCCCAATCGGAGTTCGGACGCGGCCTGTAGGCCCGTTTTGGTGGAACCCTAAAAGGGGGTGACGGAAATCCGAGAAGATATATAAAGGGAGGAAACCTAATTCGTGGAGGACTCCTCCACCCACGAATTTCAGCCACCAAAAGCCACGTTTTTGCCTCCCCCATGGATCCCATCTCCATGGGGGAGGGCTCCCAAGAAGCCATGAAGGAGGGAGGCTAAGGGGCGGCGCTCCCCAAGCTTGCCGGCGGCGGGGAAAGGAGTTCCCCGCACCGCCGGCGCCGCCGCCGCCCTGCGCCGCCGCGCTGCCCCTCTCCGCCGTCTTCACCGCCATCTCCATCACCATCTCCTCCTTGTATTCAGTGGTTCATCCTCCCACAAACCTCTGTACCGTCCTATGTAAACATGGTGTTTGATGCTATAATATTTATCCTATGATTTACATCATGTTTCCGTAGTTTATTTGTCTTTTGATTGCTTAATTGAATGCATGAGGTTCATTAGAGTTGTATGTCTATATGGTGCTGTCCTTTGGTGTCCATTATACTTGTGCGCGCATGGATCAAACACCCTAGGGTTGGTAGTATTTGTAACGAAGCGGGGGAAGTTCTGCCGGAGTGACAGAAACCTGAGAACGCGAACCGATTAGTTGCACGTATGGGAGTAAGAGGACCTTGAACTTAAGGCTATGGTTGGGGAAACCTTAATGCATTGTTAGTATTTGCGGATGCTTTCTAACAATCCAATCATATAGTACTTGTAATCCCAAGTAGTGGAGTGCATGTATATTTAGCCTCTCCCACATAGAAAACTGCATCGAAGACAATGAACCAAGTACCTTCACTAATTAATCTTGGACAAAGCCACCACAATTACCACCACTTTTCCACACTCATGGTACTGTTAGTATATGGTTACTTAGTGTATTTTATTGCTGCAGCACTAACATTTACTTTCTTGTATTTATTATCTTGCAAAACTACCTCTCATACCCGTATTGCTACCGTAGTTTTATTTTCTAGATAATGCAAACGTTTAGTGTGCGTAGAGTTGTATCAGTGGTTGATAGAACTTGAGAGAATACTTATCCTACCTTTAGCTCCTCGTTGGGTTCGACACTCTTACTTATCGAAAAGGCTACACGCGATCCCCTATACTTGTGGGTTATCAATAACATAATTATCAAATTCATCTAAGCATTGATCAGGTGGTTTAGAGTAGGGAATATCTCCTTCATCGAACCTGTGGAGAGACTGAACCTCAATTATGGATGGATGAGGAATTGGCTTACACAAATCTTCAATAGGTGGGAGGTTCTTCACATCTTCAGATTTAATACCCTTCTAAATGAGAGTCTTCTTGGCCTCCCTCATTGTTTCATCATTCAATTCAATCATACCTCCCCTCTTCTTTGATATTGGTGTCGGTGTAGGTGTGGGGGTCGGCGCAGGTAGAGTCCAATCATCATAATTCTGGCTGATTTTAGCCAATAATTCTTCAGCTTCTTCAGGGGTTCTTTTCCTGAAAACACAACTAGCACAACTATCCAGATATGCTCTAGATTCAATAGTTAGTCCACTGTAAATATATCAAGTAAGTCATGCTTTTCCAAATCATGTCCAGGCCGAGCTCTGATAAGAGAGCAAAACCTTGTCCATGCCTCTGGAAGTTTCTCTTCATCTTCCTGGTCAAAGTTATACATTCTCTGCAAAGCATCATGTTGAGCACTAGCAGGGAAATATTTCTGAAAGAAAACATCAAGCAAACCAGTAGGACTAGTAATAGAACCAGGAGACAAGTTGTTATACCAAGCTTAGCATCATCATTTAATGAGAAAGGAAAAATCTTAGCAACAAAATAGCTACGCTTCTTAATATCATCAGAAAATAAGCCACTCAAAGTAGAGAGCTCATTCATGTGCTCTACAGCACTTTCACTCTTAGTGCCACAAAAAGGAGTTTTCTCAACAATAGATATATGAGATAAATCAAGAGAAAAATCATAATCCTTATCTTTAATGTTTATAGGAGAAGTGGCAAACTTAGGATCAGGTGACAACTTGTATTTAACAGCATGTTGTGCAAGAAAATTTCTCATATTACTTGCACCAGTAGTAGCATTACATTTATCAATAAAATCATCATCAAGTTCCACATAAGTTTCATCAGGATCATCATCACAAGTATAATCCCTTAACTCAGGTGAATAAACAGGAGTAGTAGGACTTCCATTAGGTGTTCTAGTATGTTCAAGTTGTTTAAACTTAGCAATAGCAGCATCTAAAAGTGGACCTAATGAAATATTCTCATCAATCACAGTAGAAGCATCATCAACATTATCAGAGGCAATTTCAGATTCAGCAGTAGTACCAACACGTGAAGAATGTGGTGGTGTAACAAGTTGACTCAATACAGATGGTGAGTCAAGAGCAGCAGAGGTACTAAGTGTCGTACCTTTTCTTGTAGTGGATGGCAATACATGGACCCTCTCATCACGAGCTTTACCCATGATGAATAAATTTCAGCGGGCAATATAGATCACAAGTGAACTCCCAAATAAAGCTATGCTCCCCGGCAACGGCGCCAGAAAATAGTCTTGATGACCCACAAGTATAGGGGATCGCAACAGTCTTCGAGAGAAGTGAAACCCAATTTATTGATTCGACACAAGGGGAGCCAAAGAATACTTGGGAGCCTTAACAACGGAGTTGTCAATTCAGCTGCACCTGTGAATAGTCTTGCTCGACACAGATTATCAGTAGCAACAGTTTTATAGCAGTAGTAGCGGTGAAATAATAGCAGCAGTAAATAGCGACAGCAGTAGTGATCGCAGTAAACCGTAGGATTAAAACACTGTAGGCATAGGGATGGATGAACGGGCGCTGCATGGATAAGATAGCTCATATAATAATCAAGACATAGGCATTGCTGATAATAATGATAAAGCATCCAAGTACTAAGTAAACGTAGGCATGTGTTCCGTATATAGTCGTACGTGCTCGCAATGAGAAACTTGTACAACATCTTCTGTCCTACCAGCCGGTGGCAGCCGGGCCTCAAGGAAATCTACTGGTAATTAAAAGGTACTCCTTTTAATAAAGTACCGGACCAAAGCATTAACACGCCGTGAACACATGTGATCCTCACATCGCAGCCATTCCCCTCGGCTGTCCCAATTATTGTCACTTTGGGACCGCGGGTTCCGGACAACAATATGTGTATACAACTTGCAGGTATGATCAATAAACAGTGCATATCATTATGAAACAATAACATGTTCAGATCTGAAATCATGGCACTCGGGCCCTAGTGACAAGCATTAAGCTCAACAAGTTGCAACAACATCAATAAGTACTAACAACGGATACTAGGCACCATGCCCTAATGATCTTATAACTTATTACATGAACAATCTCATCCAATCCCTACCATCCCCCTCAGCCTACAGTAGGGAATTACTCACACATGGATGGGGGAAACATGGATGGTCGATGGAGAAGCGTCGGTGATGATGATGGCGATGATCTCCTCCAATTCCCCCTCCGGCGGAGTGCCAGAACGGAGTTTCTGGTCCCCGAAATAGGTTTCGCGATGGTGGCGGCGTACGGTGATGTTTCTGGATGAAGTGGACGACCCCCCGACGTTTTTAGGTCAGAAGGGTTAAGTAGTCGAAAGATGGGCTCGGGGAGGTGGCCGAGTCGGCCTCCTCATAGGCTGGCGCGGCCCATGGGCCCACCGCGCCAGCTGGTGAGGAGGGCGGCTCCTTGCCCCTCTCCGTCTCCCTTCTGGCTCCGTGATTCTTCTGGTAAAATAGTAGGTTTGCGATCTTTTCTGGTGTTTTTTCCCGAAAGTTGACTTTCTGCACAAAAACAAGACACCAGGGCAATTCTGCTGAAAACAGCGTTAGTCCGCATTAGTTGTATTCAAAACACACAAGTTAGAGGTAAAAAAAATAGCAAAAGTGTTCGGGAAAGTAGATACGTTTTGGACGTATCAGTGGGCTGGCTCGGGCGCAGCGGCAGAGGCGCCGGAGAGGGCGTGGCGGCAGAGGCGCCAGAGAGGGCGCGTCGGCGAGGACCCCGTGGTGGAGGCGAGGGTGGGCGGCGCGACGGAGACGGCGCGGGCGGGCTCGGGCGGAGGGCTTGGGCGGCGCGGAGGGCTCGGACGGCGACGACGCGGGCGCGGGCGGAGGGCTCGGGCCGCGCGGAGGGCGGCGCGGCGGAGAGGTTGGCGGCGCGGGGGCGCTGAGGGAAGTCTTCCCAGGTCGTGGCTCGACCCGGTCAACGCTCTGCTTATATAGCAGAGGACCTCTGGTCCCGGACGGAGCCACGGCCCGGGACCAGAGGCCTTTTTCAGACGCCACCCCCAGCGCGCGCAAATTGAACTCTTGTCCCGGGTGGTTCCACGACCCGGGACCAGAGGTCCCTTTTTTTCGTTCAACCGCCTAAATTTTCAAACTTTCGCGCGCATTTTTTTGAAAACTTAATTTGAATATGAATTTGAATAGCTTCTGCATACTTTCGAATCTGAAAAAAATTTCAACATGAAAAGTTTTTGAATTTGCTAAACTAATCCAAAGCAATTTTCTGTTTTCTAAAATAATTGTTCTAACTATTCAAACTATTAACCATTTTGCCATTTTCAATTTAAAAATGCATTAACTAATATTGTTTAAATTTGAAAGTCATATTTTTTTCACATTTTCTCGCGTGCCATTTTCAATTTAGAATGCATTAACAAATTTAACCATTTTGAAAGTCAATTTAAAATGCATTAACTAATATTGTTTAAATTTAAATGCATTAACTAATATTGTTTAAATTTGAAAGTCATATTTTTTCACATCTTCTCGCGTGCCATTTTCAATTTAAAATGCATTAACTAATATTGTTTAAATTTAAAATGCATTAACTAATATTGTTTAAATTTAAAAGTCATATTTTTTCACATCTTCTCGCGTGCCATTTTCAATTTAGAATGCATTAACAAATTTAACCATTTTGAAAGTCAATTTAAAATGCATTAACTAATATTGTTTAATGCATTTTAAATGCATTAACTAATATTGTTTAAATTTAAAAGTCATATTTTTTCACATCTTCTCGCGTGCCATTTTCAATTTAGAATGCATTAACTAATTTAACCATTTTGAAAGTCAATTTAAAATGCATTAACTAATATTGTTTAAAATTAAAATGCATTAACTAATATTGTTTAAATTTAAAATGCTTCAAAAGTGTTTGCATTGACCATTTTCAAAAATGATTGGTAATTTAACCATTTTTGTTTTTCGATTGTCAAAAATGACACTTTTTGTGAGAATCCCACCAATATCGTTTTTATCTAAACAATGTTTCTTTTGAGGGCTTGTGAGCTGTTGGATCACTCTGTGAGCCACCAACCGGGACTAAAGGGAATCCCACCAATAAGGAAGAAGCACACGGATCGTGTGTTTCTTTCGAGCGCTTGTGAGCCGTTGGATCAGGGGTGTGTTTCTTTTGAGGGCTTGTGAGCCGTTGGATCAGGGGTGTGTTTCTAGTCCCGGGCCGTGATACCACCGGGACTAAAGGGGCCACGACCCTATATATAGCCCCCCTCCCGGGCACTTACGGCAGTCATTGTAGTTCAGTTTGGTATTCAAAGCATTCGGACTCCCTGCATACGCCCAACGCTGCATTTTGATATGCGGGCACTCACGAGCCAGCGTTGGGCTGTATGCAGGAGAAACCGTGTGTTTTGTTCTATCTAGAAAATCCTTCAGTTCGTCGACCGAATACAAAATCCCCAAGGTGCTGCCCTCTCCCTCCCCTACCAGCGTCACTCGGAGAGGCATCTTTGGGCAACCAGCGGCAAGACGTCTCTGATGATCTACAACCGTCCTTACCGCTGCTTGGATCGAAGTGGCGCTCAAACACAAAACATTCGGGTTCCCTAGCTACGTACCCTATATATAGCCCCCCTCCCGGACATGTTCAGCACTCAGTGTCTACTCATTGTAGTTCATTTTGGTAGCACACGGGTAGCAGAGAGCAAGATTTCTGAGAGGCAGGAGTTCCTAGAGCGGAGGCTGAAGGTGAACCCTCCCCTCGGTCGGATCCAAGCAGCGGCAAGACGCTCTGATGATTAGCAACATCCCCAACTCTTGTTGCAAATCATCAGAGACGTCTTGCCGCTATTTGGATCGAAGGCGATGTCCGGACACCTGTTGGACAATAACGGCCCTGTGCGGGAATGGGCTCCGCCGGGCTGGCACTGGGAGGTGTTATCTTCCGGAACGCGTAGCTTGGTGAGAAATCCGGGCCCCGAGGAGGTGGTACGTCGCCGTATACATGGCAGGTATTGTATAGGGATCCTTCTCATGTGAGTATTGACCCTGTGATGGTTCCTGCTCTTTGGGTAAGGAGCGCTCGTGATGCACCCCGCGGCTTAGGACGAGGCAGAAGTTAGTTAAATAAAAATGGCATGGACTCCAGCTCTAACCGGATTAAATAAAGATATATCCTCTTGCATAGAGTCTTTTATGTGTACTAGTTGCTATGTGAAATAATAAACTTGATTTTCGACAAAAGTTTCACAACATTATTCACAAAAAGTACTATCATGTAGAAACAACTATAATAGAATGACATGATCTAAAAATTCAGCACATACATCAAAAGCTTCAGAAAGCTTGATCACATCATACTTAAACAGGGACATAATTAATACAAATAATAGTTCAGATATCCATTACAGCATAATTAAAGATACACACATATGAAACTGCAAACATCTACTTGTCCGGATCAGGAGACCCCAACCAGTACATAATAATAGAGATAGCTAGAGATCGACACTACTAGGAAAAGGGTTATAGAGAGGTTGCATTCTGTGGCGCACCTTTAATTGGTGCGCCACAGAAATATATTTCTGTGGCGCACCAGGTTTGGTGCGCCACAGAAAGTCACATTTCTGTGGCGCACATAGCCAGGTGCGCCACAGAAAGTTACCCGGGGGGCGGTTTAAAATTTGAAAATAATAATTCTGTGGCGCACGTGGCACGTGCGCCACAGAAAGTTGACATTCTGTGGCGCACCTGCCAGGTGCGCCACAGAAAGGTGACATTCTGTGGCGCACCAGGCTTGGTGCGCCACAGAATTTTTTTTCTTCAAATCCCACCACACCCCCGCCCTGTGGATCGCCTTTTTAGTCTTGCAGGAATTAAAGGAAAATGATAAAAATTTCAATAAATAAAATCCTTTGACATGTAGTTAGGTTTGAGTGTCTAGTAGGTATAGAAATTTTGAAATATGAATTTTGACCTTTTCTGCAACAAACAGGAAAAAAAACTTGTAACGGCCATAACTTTTGCATACGACGTCGAAATAACGCAAATAATATGTCAAAAAAATCGTGAGAAAAATCCGAGTTCGAATCCACCCGGGTTTACCCGTTCAGCAATTCACAGATTCCTCAAATTCCAAAACAAAAAAAAATTATTTCAAACAGACGATTTTTCGCAGCAAAATCAAAAAGAAAGAAAAAAAGAAAAAAAATTCAAAAAGTCCAAAAAGTCCAAAAAAGACACAGAAATGTATAACAAAGAAGATTGTTGAATTTTTAGGATTTTTTTGAAGTGTTTTGACTTTTTTGAATTTTTTGAAATTTTTGGATTTTTTGAATTTTTTTAAGTTTTTTTGAATTTCTTTGGATCTTTTGAAACTTTCGAATCTCCATTTGAAACTTTAGAAGTTTTTGAAAAATCTGATATTTAAAAACACACATTTATAACATATACCACATATACACACATAATACTTAGGAGGGTTCATATCATATATATATATCAATAAGAACTTGAGTAGCACAAGGGTAGGTGGACTGGGTGGAACTTAGAAGTTAAGCGTGCTAGGGTTGGAGCAGTCTGAGGATGGGTGACCTAGCGGGAAGGTATCAGTTCAAAAAATTCAAAAAATATGAAATAATTACAATAATTAGGATTTTTCATATTATTTCTTTTTTTGATTTTTCTGAATTTTTTTGAAACTTTTTTCTATTTTTTTGCATTTTTTGAATTTTTTGAATTTTTTGAGAATTCTGTGGCGCACCTGGCAGGTGCGCCACAGAATGGTGATCTGTGGCGCACCAATTAAGGGTGCGCCACAGAAATAATTTTTGTGGCGAGATTTCTGTGCCGCACCCAGAAAACCTGGGGGTGCGCCACAGAAAGTCAAAAACGTGCGCCACAGAAAGGCCTTTCTGTGGTAGTGCGAAGTGTTCGTCGCCATTTTGCAAACACTACTCGTCCTCCGAAGCAGTAGACGTCCCACGGGGCACTGGTGGTGGTACTAGGTGACGCTGCCCATAGTTGACGCTTCCAATCTTGCGGTACACCTCTTATGCAACATACGCATCTACTGCTGCATACTCAATGTTGATACCATCAAGTGGGGTCTTCTCCCAGAGTTTGTGCTGATCGTTGGGTAATTTTGTCTTCGTATCAGCGTACTCCTCGTCGATCAAGGTGAATGCCATATCAGCCATTGAAGTCTTGTCATGCTTAAGCTTGAAAATGCGCTGGATATCAATGTGGCAGGCAGCTGGTATCTCAATACCCCAGGTGCGCCTCATCTTGATCTTGTCATTCGCTATATCAACGCTAGCAAAATGTATGCCGCTACGAAGGAACTCCATGAGTACTGGACAGTGCTTGTCACTACTGCAACAACAAAATTGAACAAATGTTAAATACTGGTGCAACAAGTATATTTCGGCATGCACAAGTATGTATAATAAGAAGTGGAACACATGTTAAATACTGCTGCAACAAAGTGGATAGTTCTTTATGTGAATTTCGATCATTTTTAATTGATTGCATGTATATCACAAACGGCTTCCCGGCTTCCCGTTTTCACGGCTTCCCGGTTTCACGTTTTCCCGGTTTCCCGTGAAGTCGGAAAGTCGTGAAGTCGGGAAGTCGGTACGGAAAGTCGGGAAGTCAGTACGGAAAGTCGTGAAGTCGGAAAGTCGGGAAGTTTTCACGTTTTCCCGTCTTCCCGGCTTCCCGGTTTCACGTTTTCCCGGCTTCCCGGCTTCCCGTTTTCACGGCTTCCCGGTTTACGTTTTACCGGTTTCCCGTGAAGTCGGAAAGTCGTGAAGTCGGGAAGTCGGTACGGAAAGTCGGGAAGTCGGTACGGAAAGTCGTGAAGTCGGAAAGGCGGGAAGTTTTCACGTTTTCCCGTCTTCCCGGCTTCCCGGTTTCACGTTTTTCCGGCTTCCCGGTTTCACGTTTTCCCGGCTTCCCGCTTTCACGGTTTCCCAGATTAATTTACATATAAAGATCCCATATATATAAGAGGGACTAAAAGCGTCATCTATTCGATTACATGGAGATCAACAAGCTAGCCACTACTATTCGTATTACCTTGCCCACTGGAAGACCATGACATGTTTCTTGAAACAAAGTTGGATGACGGCAACATCTCTTTGATCGGCCGTGTACTCGAGATCAAGGCCCATGAACTTCTTGTTGTTGTCTTCCTCCTCTTCAAGCCAATACTTGAAATCGGAAAGAAAATCCGGCACCTTGGCGCTGTCGTTCGTGTAGACGACATTGAGATTGGTCGTGCCATGTGCGAGCACCTTCCCGTAGCGAGTGATTGGATTCATGGTGGAAGGATGGGGAAGAAGAAAGGAGAGGGGAGACGAACAGAAATGTCGCGGTACTGTAGCAACAGCGGTTCCAGTGCGTTTTGATCGCTGGCGCGGGAGTCAAACCGTTCGGACCTTTAGTCCCGGGCCGTATTACGACCCGGGACTAGAGGGTATCGCGCCAGGCGAACAGTTGCACCAACCCTCTGGTCCCGGGCGGTATTACGACCCGGGACTAGAGCTCCCTCACGACCCGGGACCAGTACAAAACTTTTGACCCGGGACTAGTGCCCCCCTCTAGTCTCGGGTCGTAAGCCACCCGGGACTAGAGGCAAAATCGGCCCTAGACTAAAGGTCTCGTTTCTAGTAGTGAAGGCACCAACCTTTACTTGACATCAACCACCAGCCAATCAGCCATGCTTTGGAGATCAGATAAGGATCATCGATCACACTGATTAGCTTTTGTTCGATCAGGGTGGTATGGTAAGTTGCATGGTCGCTTCACACACTTCAGTCCATTTAGGGGCACTTTGGCGAAAGGTCTGAACTACTCCCATATATGCTACTTAAACGTGTAGATCGATCGAGCATATGAACTGCCATCATCCAGTGATTCCCTGTCACATCACATGCTTAGCTCCTAAAGCCCACGGTTTGGCATCACGCACACCACACAGAATCACACCATCATGGAGTTGATTAATCAAGGTAGAGTGTTGGCTTTTGCTTTGGCTCTAAACTACTCTAGCACACATAAGCGCTGCCATCCTTATCTCAGACACCTCCCCTTCATGTTTCCCCATCTCCAACTTGAGGAATCCCACGCCATTACTTAACCAATAGATTATGCGCTAATCATAATCAGTCGACATCCTTGACCACTACTACTACCATGCATCGAACCTAATCTCCTCGGGGCACGGGCTACGGCCGGCTATGACACACGCTCCTACCTCACCTAATCTAACAATGCTTTTTGATCGAAGGAGTGGTCAAGGTCAGTAGGAGTAGTATCCTGTTGCAGTTTGCAAGAAAGCTAATACTCCTCCTCGAGGCGCGTGTAATGTAAAGCAGATTTGATACGGTCGATCTCCTCCATGTCTGCTTTGTGCGACCTCGCTACAAATTTATAGATCACCGGCTAATTTAAAAGGTCTCATCGATGGCTCGTCGTTGCTGTCATCGTTTACTCACGCGTGCAGCTAATCGTGCGCTAGCAGGTCATTTAGCCAAGACGACCACAATATATATATAGAGTTAATAGCGTAAAACTACCACTTTTGTAGTCAAATGTACCGATTGGTACCGGTGGACGCCGCAATCTCATTTTGATACCACATTTTGCCCAGGTTGTCTCATTTTGTCCAAATGACGCTCTGATTCAATTTAGACAGCCGTTCTGACAGGGAGGCCCCACCTGTAAGGTGACGTGGCAAGTGGGCCCCACTTGTCAGTCTAATTAAATAACCAAAATATGTATAAAAAAGGAAAAATCTGAGAAAATAAATTATTTGGGGGAGGTGCACTGTGGGGCCCACAAGTCAGCCTAATAAAAATCAAAATATAAAAAAATATCTTAAAAAAGGAGGCCCTTGCTCGCCGCCGCACGCGGGCGAGCACTGCTCGCCGCCGCCTCTGCCCTGTCCATGCGCCCCTGCGCTGACCCTCGCTGGCCGCCGTCCCGGCCTTGCTCGTCCGCGTCGCCACGCGTCCCGGCTGTGCTCGTCCGCGCGCCCCCTGCTCTCCGGCCGTTGCCTGCCAACCCGCCCGCCTCGCCGGTGCCGTGCTCGTCCCCGCGCCCCCTACTCACGCCGTTGCGTGCCGATCCGGCCGCCTCGCCGGCGCCGTGCTCGTCCGCGCCGCCGCGCGTCCCGACCGAGAGCGCATCGTGGTGCCCGACCCGGCGGCGATGCACACCGCGCGGCGCGTCCGTTTCGCGGAGGACGGGCCGGAGGACGACGTCAGCGTGGGGTGCTCCGGTGCCGGTGCCGAGCCCGACCGACCCGACGAGCTGGAGCTCGATGCGCTCCCGTCCGCGTCGAAGGCTAGCAATGGTGCGTCGTCGTCCTCAGTGAGCACGTACTCCAGCTGCTCCTGCGCGGCGGACTTGAGCTGCCGCACCGCGTCCGCCGGCGCAGCCGTCGCTTGGCGGAACGCCGAGAGGAAGACGGCGGTGGCGGGCGCCGGATCGGCCGGGCGGAGGGGAATATGGGGATTTTTTTATTTTTTTAGAATTTTTTCACCTTCTCAGCTTTTTTATTTGTTTAATTGGGCTGACATATGGGCTCTCATCTTGCCACATCAGCCTGACAGGTGGACCATCCCTGTCAGAACGGCTGTCTAAATTGAATCAGAGCGTCATTTGGGCAAAATGAGACAACCTGGGCAAAACGTGGTACCAAAATGAGATTGCGGCGTACACCGGTACCAATCGGTACATTTAGCTACAAAAGTGGTAGTTTTACACTATCAACTCATATATATATATATATATATATATATGGAAGCTCAATTGGGGCACCAAGGAGCCTGGGCACCATGCATCATGACCGTCGGATTAGGTATCTGGATAGAGCCTATGTAATCGTTTTAGTTTGCCGGGTTGACCCGTTAGCATAGGCAGTTAAAGGAAATATTAGTCATTTACGTGAGGAGAGAGAGAATGGAATTTCAAATTGCCAAATAAATGTTGCCTGGTTTGATCGGCACAAGGTCAGGATACCCACATTTCCTTGTATATGGAACGTGATTCAAGGTATCTTTTATGGTTGAGAATAGCGGAGTATTAAATGCTGACCATAATAGACGGCAACTAATAAAAGGTGATTAATCGTCATGCTGATGGAAACATTTGACTAAATCGGTGGACTACGCATTGTTTTTTTTTGCTAAAATGGGCTGTTCAATTAAGTGAAGTCATGTTCAAATAAGCGCAACATACCCAGATTTGTGGGTATGTTGCGTACTAGTCTTCTTGAATTTTAGTGGATACCATTGGCTTGAGTTTAATATCACAAAAATCAGGTCATATCATATCGAATTAAAATTCAAAATTTGTTCAGATAACAATCGATACCCTAAGTTGTGGGTATCGTAATATCACACGTTCAGCTGTCGCCGCCAAGAATGTTATGTTGGGGTATCGATATTGCATAATCATGTCATATGATATCTACTTAAAATTGAAATTCAGCTCGAATAAACATTCGGTACCCTGAGTTGTGGGTATGTTGGTATCACATACTCAGGTTTGTAGATACCCTGAGTCGGATGTGCGGCTTGGCTCTATGCGCTTGTGCCATGTCGACGGTAGCCAGCACGACCAAGTGGGGGCATGTTTAGCCCTCGCCGCCGAGAAGGTTATTTGGGTGTATCGATTTCATACTCATATTGTATGATATACCCACTTTAAATTGAATTTTGGTCAAGTAAACATTAGGTACACGGTGTTGTGGGTATATTGTTATCACATACTCAGGTCGTAGATACCATGTTATACTTAAGACTTGACCAAAATAACAACCGGTACCTGGAGTTGAAGCCAAACCTTCTGGTTATAATAATGGTGGAGTGTGTATAAGGTTTGGGGTTAGTGGCGCAAACATCGGGTGGGTATGTTGATAGCTAACATGTAATTCTATTAAAGGTTATGGGGATACTTGCATACTCAGATCGTATGCCTCAACAAATAAATCTTGAAGATTTGATTAAATAAACAATCGATACCCCGAACTTTGATGTAGATGGATAGGTCGATGCACGCCGTAAAGAAACAAGCTGACCGCGGGCTTGTAGAGAGGAACCGGGTGCCACAGGGCCGACTCAGATTTGCGGCGTGGCTCTATGCGCTCGTGCTGTGCCAGCACAGCCAAGTGGGGGCATGTTTAGCCCTCGCCGCCGAGAAGGTTATTTGTGTGTATCAATTTCATAGTCATGTCGTATTACATACCACTTTAAATTGAATTTTGGTTCAAGTAAACATTAGGTACAGGGTGTTGTGGGTATATTGGTATCACATACTCAGGTCATAGATACCACATGTTATACTTAAGACTTGACCAGAATAACAACCGATACCCGGAGTTGAAGCCCAAACCTTCTTCGCGGGGTCGGTGGCGCGAACATCGGAGGGTATGTTTTTTTTTTTTGCGATAACTCCAGATACATTAACCCAACTCAGCAGAAACGCACCCAATAAAAAAGGAAATTACAACCAGGTCCCTGGGTACCCACACCTCTGCCACCACCGACGCGGACCGGAGACGCGCCGCCGCACCGCCTCCGCCGCTCCCTCCTGGAGCCAGCGATGACCTTGAATCTTGAGGCAGCATCAACGCGGACGGGAAGTCGCCGATCTCGGCCTCTGTGTGCCCGCACGACGACGGGGAAGAAGAGCAGAACGCCGCTGAGTTGAAGTTGACTCCCTCACCGGAGAGGGAGGAAGATCTGGAGCTCCTCCAGGCATAGCACCTCACGAAGCCCATGCCGCCGCTGGAGGAGGCAGCAGCACGACGACGAGCTGGAGGACAGAACACCCCACAAAGGATAGACAGCAGCGCCGATCCGCCGTCCACCCAGGGGTAAAAACTCCACAGATCAAGAGATCGTGGACCAGCAAAACCACACGACCCAGAGGCCGGTGGGACAAGCACGCCGTCCGCCCGCCGTCGCCGGATAGGGAGAGGAAGGACGGCAGACTTATTCTTCCTAGACAGTATCGAGCTCCTCTCCAGATCGACGCCGCCGGAACCTACAACTACCCTATCTACACCCCGGAGGCAGAGGAACGGGATCCCGACCACCACCCGCCGCCGAAGCGAGCGGAGGAGGCCGGAACCACGCCCTCGCCGCCGGAGAAAGGGGATCTGAGACGGCTCTCTTTTTCGCCTCTAAGCACTGTAGAGGGAGGAGGAGAGCGGATGGATCGTATGACTAAGTGCGGTTGCATCGGGAGGGTATGTTGATAGCTAGCACGTAATGCTATTAAAGGGTATGGGGTACTTGCATACTCAGATTGTATCACATACTCAGGTCATAGATACCAGGTTGTACTTAATACTTGACCAAAATAACAACATATACAGACCAAAATAACAACATATACAGCCAAAATAACAACTGATACCAACTCCGGGTACGATATCTGGTTAAAAGTGAGTCATGTTCAAATAAGCACAACATACCCAGATTTGTGGGTATGTTGTGTATTACAGTAGTATTATATCCATGTAGACATGAAACTCGGAAATTTATGGTTAAGATCGTGTTTTGGGGGTATGTAGGCGCCAATACTGGGTACGTTCGTATGTTGGTACCTTGTATGAAATGTTAGAGGCGAGTCGGAGGCGTGGAGTGACGTTATATGAGCTTGTCACGGTCAAGGGGGCGCTTTCGGCTAGCGCCGCCGAGAAGCTTTTATGTGTTTATGGATATTGCATACTCATGTTATATGATACCCACTTAAACTGAAATTCGGTCGAATAAACATCCAGTACCCAGAGTTGTGCGTATGTTGATATCACATACTTAGTTCGTAAATACCCTGAATTGGTAAAAAAATGGATTTCTAAACTGTGATTAGCTTGTGGTATGTTAAGTATTTATAGGTATCGATGCATACTCAGCTTTTGTGAAGAATTGGTTGTGGGCACAGAAGACAGCCATTATCAGTATCATAGAAATTTGAAGAAGAAAACTTATTGTACTTATTACACAACACTCTCTTAATAGAGCACATTGTTCCAGAAGAAAAACATTTAAATTATTACATAGACATTTTTTAATATGAAAGATAATTGTAACTAGCCAGCGTCTTCTCAGTTCTACGCCTATGTCAGACATCTTGTAATTCTGGTTGCTCTCTACTATAAAATTACGGTATGCCAATTTGGCATACTCTCTAAAAAAACTAGAAAAAGAGAGTAACCAACAGCAATATTTTTTTTGAAAGACCCAACAAATGTTGGCATTTCATTGATAGCAGGGGTGAAACTGACAGTGATCATCTGGTCACGAAAGTTCGTGGTTAGCCTGACTGGAAAAGGTGAACGAAAAAAAAAAAACTAGAGCTAGGAAACCAGTTCAGAAAGCAGAAAATTCATGGTGGCTTGAACAGAAGCTTGCTCAAAGCCTTTGCTCCCGCAAAAGCCCAAGCGCGTGCTTCGTCTCGTATCCAGGAAACCGAAGCTGGGCAGGAAGAGCGCCTGTCTCTGAAGATCCTGCTGTTTTTCTCTGTCCAGATGCCCCAGCAGATCAGCATGATCAGAGTTTTGAACCCCATGCGATGCAGCGGCGCCGAGGCGCTGATCATGGCCTCGGACATATTGCCTCGGACAGCAAGAGATGCTCGTTTCCTTCTTGCACTAGCACACTTCTGTAGCCTGGGCATTTAGATACCTGCAATTAGAAAATAAAGGGATTGAAGGAACGTGATCTGAACGGGGAAATCATTGGTAACATCAGCTAATCGTGTGCCCTGGACACGCCGGCGGTGACATGCAGTGCCTTGATGAACAACGCCGACATCACCGACGGTGGCGGCAGCGATGATGTACATGAAAACAATCACCAAGAATGTACGTGAGGAAGGAGCTACATACCTCAGGCCACAAAATCGATTGAGTCAACGATGGCAAAACTCAGCCAAGCACACACGGTGGAAGACGACAGCTAGCCTGGTACGGTGAAGCTGTGTTTGTGGAATGATTAATGGCCCGAGATACCTCTATTTGGAAGGAAGCTCACGGTAGCAATTTTTCAGCGCTGATCACGCACCCACATAAAAATGGAAACCATCATTAATTGCTGATTGATTTTATTTGGAAACAATTCCACCGTTCAAAATTTTGAAACAGCCGGTCAATTGCAAATAAACGGGTTGCACTAACGGGTTTTCTTTAGCTCACATACCCGGATTCGTCCCATGGCCTAATGATCAGATCAATCAATCTGACGGTGGGTGATCTAGGAGCCCATACACCATGGAGCCCCTCTTAATTTACCTATATATATATATATATATATATATATATAGGTGTCTCATCCGCTGCAGTTACAGTGGTTACTACTGCACCCGACAAGTGTCAGGAGACCATTGTCAATTTAACAAGGATACGTTTTTATAACTGCGAGTTCCGATCTAGAACCATGCGTAGGTAATACTACGTTGTGCGTACGTTTCAACTTGTGAGAGGTATTCCACTGACGGCGCGGCACATGTATAACCAACCTCGGTACTAGGAGGAGCAGAGTGCGTCGCGGCCAGCGACAAGTGCAAACGGACGACTTGTTTTTAACTACAGCTAGCGCTAGTGTCAAGTTAAACCGGAATCAAAACCATTAGTAGCTTTCCAGGAAAGGTGCCACATTTTATGGGATGCGGATCACACCATGACGCTAAACTACCCACCGGATTGCGATCGCCCACGCAAAGCTTCAACCCCATGGTAGCTATGGCGCACACACCGACACACACACTTGGCATGTTTTAGGCCGTAATGGTTTGTTAAGATTGTTCACTTTTCCCTTCTATTAAAGTAATTCTAGTTGCATTCCTAAAGCTAAAAAGCAATTAAGCGCATCCAGAGCCTTTTCTCTAAAAGACTAATTAAGCAAAGGATGTGCCGTGGTTCGCTCCTAGGGTAGGGGACCTGGGAACATCTATATATCTATCTATCTATTATATACTAAAAGCAAAATAAGGATGTCTAATAAAGTCACCATGTTAAGCCACATCATTTAAATTATTTTCGATAGTTAGATTCTGAATTGACGGTCAAGATTAAACATACGATTAATAGTTACGTAACTGTGTAGTCCGGTTGTTGACACGTTGTGTAATCAAAAGATACGTGACCATACTGGAATAAAAAAAGATACGGAACACTATATTCTAAATTTACGGTCAAGATTAAACATAAGATTAATAGTTACGTAACTGTGTAGTCCGGTTGTTGACACGTTGTGTAATCAAAAGATACGTGACCAAGTTTCAAAAACAAAACAAAAAAGATACGTGACCATACTGGAATAAAAAAAGATACGGAACGCTATTGACCGGATTTAAACACATACGATGTATCGGTTAAAGAAAAATCACAGATTGGGCGTTGTTGGAGCCCGTGTGTAATACGTGCATGCCCCAAAAAGCTTTTTTTTTAGTTGATCCATGCATTGTGTTCCACCTTTTAAAATCGTGCATCTTCTGAACAGCAAGTCTGACTATCAAATATACTATCAACCAATCGATCAAAACTGTGTCCTTGGAGTTTCAAATTTCAGTTTGAGAAAAATTCGGCCACTATTGAAATCACTGAAATCTCTCAAGTAGCAAAGGCAAGACGGAAAAGCGGGAATGAAGGTTGCTAGGTACCGCTCCAGTGAATTTCAGTGATTTCGGTTTTCGTTTCGGCCAAATGACCGAAATTTTCTCTGAAAATTCATTACAACATTCAAAAAATATTTAAATATTTTAAATACGTTTTGAATTCATGTGTATTACTGAAAGAACTGAAATATTTTGGCCGAAAGGTAATTATTTCGGTGTCTACTGAAATCACTGAAATTCAGTGAATTTCGATGAATTTTAAACCCATACTCAGGACTCTTCCCATGCTCATTAAGGAGGTGAAGATTATATTTTGCCTCACGCATCTGGCCGTGCAAGATTAATCCAAGATCCGTCTCATGCAAACAACCCAAGGTACGCGGGTGTGATATGAATGTCTTTTTGGTTACTTGCTCTGAGCGGTAAAACAAAGTGTCTTGCGTGAAAAATATATCTATAGTGCGACATGTCCACGTATGACTCTAGCTCCATCCGTTAAAACAAAAATGCCTACAATACGTAGCTAAAACACCGCAACAACAGAAAATGTTGGATTTATTTAAGCACTCAAGTATACAAATTTGTGAATCGCTAGGATAACGTGCGCCATTAACTTAATCCAGTCTCCGCATGCAAATCAACAATCAGAAGCTCGCGATGTACGACGCTCATGGGTGCACTCACTGCATGAAATCGGCGGCATGAACAAAAAAAGTTGAGCATGGAATTCATGATTTTGAACATGAGAAATAAAAATGAATATTATACCGTTAAAGGTGGATATCCGGTTATAGATTTTTTTCAAGCAATCAAAAGTGACATTATTTATGAGGTGGATTTGTTTGACTTCCATAATTGCGTCTTTTCTTATCTAGAGTGTTGTATAGAGAGAGAAATTATATTGAATGGTATATTTGTGAATATATTTTTATTGACTTCTCACTAGAGCTTTTTTTCATGTAAAAACTAATTTGGTATGTATGATGGATAGATCAAATGATATACATATAAATATATACCTTCTATGAATGTATTGTAAGTATTTTTTTGGAATAGTAGTGGTTGATGATTATGTACGAAGATTAATTAGTTACAAAAATAACTAAGCTTCATTAAAATCGATACTATCAACAACATATAAAATTCTTGAGGAGCGATAAACTAACAACCGGGTTCTCACATTAGGATAAGGAGCGTTCATTTGTGAGCCAAAAGCTTGGAGGTGTGCTGGTCATTAATGACTTCAATTTTTATTTATGAAAAAGATAAATATATACCTTCTATGAGTTATTTTTCGTTCGTTTTATACCAGGAGACCATCCATCGGACACATGATTTGAATCTTAATCCATTACATAAAAATGTGTCGATTTATATATATGTGTGGTCAAAGTATAGTGGAGCGATATCGATACCCTATTGTTCATATACATAAATTTGCACCCATGGACCATGACCAAGTAAAAACGAATATGTTTGTATGTGTCAATCAACATGATTTATTATTTGTTGGAATTAAAGTGGATGCACCACTAAATTCGACATTTTTTATTCTTCTAAATCGAATAAATTCCCTAAATTATTGTGGTATTATGATGTTGGGTAGGATATGGCGATTGAAAAAAATGTCATCTGAGCACGTCAATCAATAAAACAGAGTAATGTTAATTAAGATGTCCGCTTAGTTGGGTTACATAATCCAACATATACATAAATGACATTGTAGAACGAATGGATCAAAGGCTAGAAAATAGATACAAATATCGATACATTTGTTTTAGTACATATCACATCGTAGAATATTGCAGAGATTAAAAAATTGCATTGTAACATTTGAGCACAAAAATTATTTTTTGGAATTCAATAATTCGTAATATATTATTAGTAATTCAAATTTAAATCTTGGAAAGGGTTTCTGTGTCTAAAACATGCCATATTTTAGAATGAAAAATGAAGCATGTAAGTATGTAATAGATTAGCGAGTAATGAGGAAAGATTCACACAACATAAGGTGAAAATTCTTAATGTAATTACCTACAACTGCACAAGCATATAATATGTGGTTTCCAATAAAAGTTTAACTAAACCTTAAAATTGTTATACAGACATCAAATCGAATTATGATAGTGTTGTATATTGAGTAATTAATCTGATGTATGTTTATAAGATCATGACTAATTGATCTTAGCAACTCTCATAAAGGTCCTCTGAGTGAGAAATCATATATAAATGGATCAAAAAAGTGTTAGCATCATATGAGTTTTAACCTCACGCCGAAGTAACATCAAATAAAAATATTAAATATTTATGCCGCTCAAGTAAAATTTTATTCTAATGACATAACATAAGTTTCCATGGAACCATAGAAAGTTATTAGACATATTCAGACAGTGCCCTCGCAAATAAGTTATTAGACATATTCAGACAGTGCCCTCGCAAATAGTTCAAACAAAGGTGAAAGGCTAACTAAGGCTCAACTTGTAGACATCAACTTCGGCCACGCCACAAGGCTCACACAAGTGCTCCTCTTCCACTACGTGACATGATAAAAGATGCGCCTTTGCTGAGTTGGCTGCCCCAAAGAGCGACACATGAGCGGCATGCGGGCTAACCGTGTGAGCGGAGCAGGAGCCCTAGCGCGCACACTCATACTGTCGTGGTGGGAACACGCAGATGCCTAGGGGTAGGCTTAGTCTGGGGCCGAACGGACACTTGAGGATTCGGGGAGGGAATGCGCGATGGAGTCGCACACGAAGAACACTGCAAACACGTGGAGCTACCCAGGTTCAGGGCCCTCGTGTGGAGGTAAAACCCCTACATCCTGCCTCTGATCTGTATATGGTGGAGTATATGGTGTTACATTCGTGCTCCTTGAGCTGTACATGATCTCAGCTATCTTTCAGCTTGAGCTACTTGCTTGTGTGCTTGAGGGAGAGGCTATCCAGTACGTGAGCAAGAGAGTGGAGAGAGCAGCGTGCTAGCTTGCCCCCTGGCTCGTGCGTGAGTGGGTGGAGAAAATGGAGTGAGGGATCGGTCCTTTTGCTAGCTCTTCCCTGGTGCTCTTATAGAATAAAGCCCAGGGGACAAGGGGACATGGGCTGGCCCACGCAACACTGTACAAACACTATTCATGACTTGACTACTGGGGTCTTGTCGCACTGTAGCTGCGTTACGTCAGTGTACTCTTGTCACATCCGGGGCACCGTAGCCACGCTGCCTGTGTCATGACCTGCTCAACTTGCGCTTGTCTCCTGGGGAGGGCAGAGCATCTGGTACTGAACGAGGTAACAGCTGGATGCTGGAGATGCCGGAGTAGAGGTAGCGCCTGGTGCTACTCCGTCCGAGGTAAGGAGATGTCGGATCGCTAGACTACGTACACCTCGGTTCAGCCGAAGTACGTATTAGTCCGGCCCGTCGCGAAGTATCCCCTGGCGATGAGGCTCTACCGAAGTGAGGACACGCTAGCCCAGCGCCGGTCCGCCCGAGACAGCCAGTTCGGCCTGCTCCGAGGCCTCGACACCACTGCCTGCCCGAGTTAACGCGCACCTTAGTCCATCCAAGATGAGCAGCCCAACCGAGGCTGGTCGATCCGGTCAGCCGAGACACCGGCCACTCGGCCCACCGAGGTAAAGATGAAGCCCAGCCTGGCCGAGCTCTGCAGGAGATCTTTCGATCCGTCCGAGCTGACGAAGCATCGGTCTGCTCTGGGCGAGAGGAAGCTCGGCCCAGCCAAAGCTGGCTTGGCCCAGCCGAGGTGGTGGTGCCTCGGTCCAGGAAAGAGTAGACTCGGGCTGTGCAGTGCTAACTTCGGCCCAGGCCATCTTTTACGCCATTTCCTTTATCTTTTACTTGCCTAACTTCTGCTCCTCTTCTCTGCTAACTCCGTAAGACCACCAACTCTGGGGTACCCGGGGTTACATCCCCGACACATACCGTGGATGGCGCCATCGAGGAGGGTGATTGGCTCATTTTTGGATAAATGTATGCCTTGTTTGGGTTAAGCCTTACTCAAATTCGAGCAAAATAAACAAAGGTATATTGTTTGTGGCATTCACCTCATATTTTGTAAGATAAAATCATGATCAAATTTTAGCCTGAAACTCAAGGAGGACTTATAAACCCAAAAAGAGGGAGTATCCAAGTGTGTGGGTTTAAGAAATGATTTGCATGTAAGAGGTTTAAGGAAGGTGATCATGGCCATGATGGCCATAGTGAGGCGAAACGTGGCCATCGTGTTGTGGTAAGTTTAGGAGATATTTTAATTAGCTTCCTAATTAAGAGCAACTTGATGGACGGCTGGAAGGTGTGGAATTTTCATGTGGTTAGCTTGTTTCTTTAGGGGCTCACTTCTCTAGGGAGTTAACTTTATCATATGTTTTTAGTATAGAAGGCAAGTGTGACATATGGCCCGACACATGTCCTTTCTATCGAAGGATAGTTAATTACAATCCCTCGGCAATTTTACTTCCAATGATCAGAAACAAGTTTATTTGTTCGACGGGCGGTGCAGGTCAACAGGTTTGAGTCCTAGACAATATAGATAAAGATCCCTCAGACTTTATTCATGGTGTGGCTACAAAATCAGTACAAAAGGCTATCTCGACGAGTTATAGAGGTCTCGGCCAGACATTATCGATGTGGATCTAGGTTTAGAACTACGGTTTTACAGAGAGGTCTAGACAATGGCTTCGGCGTGTAATGAACGCGAAGGTCTTGATAGAGTTCCTTCTGTATATATAGGTGGGGTAGATGTCGTTGTCTCGCACGCCTAGGGTTTCCTTGTGCTTTGTACGTTAAGTCTTGATCTCGTAGCGTTCCTTCAATGTATTCTGTGGCGAGGTGATCTTCGTAGAGTCTTGGTGCAGCACGATAGGCCGGTGGTCGGTGGAGAAGCTTCTAGAGGCGAGCTACCGGCGGAAAGTCTCAACGTCGTGGGCTGAAAGTGGTATAGCCCCATGAGGTTACAACCTAAACCCACTCCTATCCGACACTTGCCATGTTGAGTATGGGATGACGCATATCCTTGCCATGTCATCGACAAGACACTCTTTGTTTTGTCTCGGTTTCTCTACTAGATCTCTATTGCCGCTCAAATTTCAAACCTATGTTAAGCTAATAAATTACATCTCGAAAGCTCAAAGAAAACCTTGAAAAAGGAAAATAATAATAGTATATTTGTGCACAGTATATCAGCCCTTTTACATCAGGCAAGTTAATAACAACACATTCTATCTATCCACCTAAAGATACAAGATCTGGTTTTAGTTACACAAATTGGAGAGGGAGGGTGTCGGAGATTAGTGGGTTTAGACCCTATGCTTCTAGGTCCGAGGGAGCTAATCACGCCGTCGACGTGGTCAGGAAAGCCAAATGCTTCTAGGTGAGATCTTCCTTCTGAGACGTCTGGTTGTCTCCAATCTTTCAGCCACACTTCGGTCTTGACCGAAACCAGTTATATAAGTCATGTTCTTTGTGATTTCTTAGAGGTGGCGGCGCCAGGAAAGAAACACCAAAACAACAGATGGAAGTCCGCCATCAACGGAGATTGGAGGGGGAACCACTGCCAGAATCACCCTGTTTCACTTCCGGCCTCGCCAACGTCTTTGTTATCCCCACCATGATGAGAAATGAGTAGACAATGTATGGACTACAAGTTTGTTCCGGGGCTACTGACGTGAACTAGAGGTGGCAGGCTTCTAAGTCTCTCTGTCAATGAGGGTTCACCATACTCTCCCCCTACCACTCTTGCCCCTCTTCTCTTCATCCTCCTATGCCATGGCGTTCCTATATTGCCCTGCGTCTTTCCTCTGCCTTACTCCTGTCCGGGACAAAATGCAACTCCAAACCAAGTAGGACTCCCAACAGATATCACAGCCGTTGATTTGCTTTAAGATTAGCTCGTTGGAAGTGGCTGGTAAATACTACTTGAGAACATTACCAATTGATACTGTACATGGCTTGGCACGATTCTCCGTGGGCACTAATCGACCCATTTGACACTAACACCAGTACTACTGCTGCTTGCATATGTACATCGATCATAATAACTAAACGATAATTAAACTACAACTGCTGTGCTGTCACTAGATCCAAATCAGCTGAATTGATCGTAGACGCCTCCGAGGTAGCCGCCGGCCGCCAAGTCTTCTATCATGTAGTAGTTGTTGTAGGCGTACTCGCTCATGTAGGTGAAGTCGGCCTCCGCATCTTCCATCCCGAACTGCTCCACCATCGCCGCGTGGTGGGTGACCGTCGAGAACGACGACGAGCTCGGGCTGCTGCCCCCGCCGCCTGCTGTCGCCACCGCCGCCAGGACCTTATTCTTCTTCTCCTCTGTCTCAGCCAACCTCTCCTTGAGCCTCAGCAGCTGCATGTAAAGATTCACATGTTAGTACAGAACAGCCAGCCTCAGCTAGCCAGCTGCCAAGAATTCAGCCTTGCACTGTACGTCTATACCTCGGTTTCGAGGTGGCAGTTGTGGATGACGACGGCGTCGTGGGCGGCTCGGAGCTTTGAGAACTCCTCCTCGATGAGCTTGCTCTTGTACCGCGCCCGGCGGTTCTGGAACCACACGGCCACCTGCTTGCTGTCCAGGCCCAGCTCGGCGGCGAGCTTCTCCTTCCTCGGCGTCTCAAGCTTCCGTTCCTTCGTGAAGCTCATCTCCAGGAACTGGGCCTGCTCGTCGCTCAGCCGCCGCTTCTTCGCCGCGTCGTCCCCTCCTTCGCTCTCGCCCACCGCTGCCGACTGACTCGCCTTCCGCCTCCGCCGCTGCCGGCCGGCCTTCTTCTCCTCGCCACCTAAGTCCACGCAACAATCAACAACAATATATTGCACACGATTAGCTAGTTAATGGGCAATCTCTTGCACCTACACAGACAATGATGAGATGGAGAAGCACTTACCGGATCCTGGTGTGTCAACCGGGAAACTCCCCTGGAAGGCGAGCGAAGCGAACATCAGCCTCTCTTCCTCCTCGTAGCTCATCTTTCAAGTAAATCTGCACGAGAAATACTTGTGTACTTCTAAATTACTAATGCTGAAATATTTGATCTGCTCTGATCGATGCTTTGGGCTTTGGATATTCAGCTGTAGGTAGCAAGCTGCTGCGCTGTCCAGTGACCGGTGTCTGATTTCGTGAGCCCGGAGCTTGGCCGGGCGAATTTTATAGAGGGTTCGAGACCGTGAGAGTGAGGTGAGGTGAGGTGGTACTGGAAACTACTGTTATACCACTAATGCTGAGTAATTCTTCGTGTGGAGCAACGAGAAAGCGATGTGTGTGTCCCGCTCTGAATTGTCATCTACTACTAATTGATGACGATTAGTGTGTGCTAGACAGCTGAGAACTTGCCTGTGGCAAGATGGTTAGGAGGGTGGTTGTACCCCCAGCCCACCAGAGTTCAAACCCCAGGTTTGACGCTGGTGTTTCTCATTTAAGGCGGAATATTCTTCAGTGGGAGGCGACGTTCCCGTCGACAGCGAGGCGCCCGTGGTGACTTCGTCAATCTCAAGACTCGACCCGCCGACTCGGTGTCTCGGAGTTGCTCATAGGGGTAGGGTGTGCGTGTGTGCGTTCATAGGGGTGTGAGTGTGTGCGCGTGTATATGAGCGCCTGCGTTGTACTGTGTTTAGCAAAAAAAAAGTGTGTGCTAGACAGCTAGTCGCTTTCCCTGACTAAACGGGTGCTAGTTTTGGATAATGGAAAATGAAACGGAGGCAGGGTATCTGCAAAACGATGGAGCTTAATTGAAAATTTGACATGCTTATTACTTTTCCGAGATTAACAACACAGTGCCGTCTTTTGGCGACAAGGACGCATGCACGTACTCGGCGGGCGGGTGGAGAGGAGATGGTCAACCTTTGTGGCGAAAACTGTGAAAAAATAGCATTTCTTACTTTTCATTTACACATATGGCCTCCATAGTACATACGTGTAGCTGCTGGTGCAAAAGAAGTTGGTAAAGTTTGACAAGTGTGCAACATACATGCGTGATATTTTCGATAAAGGCCATTTTATCTCATGGTATCACAAAGATACAAAGTATTACACCTGGCCTCTAGAACTAGGATGTACACATCCAAAATAGGCAAAAGGATGAAAAGGTAAAACAACGATGTACAATAATCATAAAGAGCTTGTATATCTTATCGTCTAAGGGCATCTCCAGCCGTTCGGCCCCCCCAGGCCGAAAAACGGCACCTTTTTGGCTTTGCGCCGGCGCTAACTTTGGCCTGGTGGGTTGGATTTTCCACTCGTTCGGCCACCCAAGACGAACACAAATCAACATAATTTAAAAGTTCATATTCCCGCCCCAAAATCAGCCCGAGTTCGGCGATCCAAAGAAAGTCACAGTTTGACGATCATACATATAGGCGATCATACAAAAAGAAGCCACGAATGGGCGATCGAATCATGCTACTGTCCGGCGATGTAGTGCCACATTCGGCATGCTGATGGCGCAGATCAGATGGTCACCGGCGACACCTCGGCGTCGTCGTCCAGGTCGATGCGTGTAGTCGTCGGAGTAGGGGCGGAGCTCGGAGTGGCGATCGGCGCAGTGCTCGGCGGCGGCGTGGCTGTGCCGGCGGTACCCGAGGCCGAGCTCGTGTCGGCTGCAGTGGCGGGACTCGGATCGGCCGAAGCGTCTGTGGTGCTCGGCGGAGGCGTCGGCGTCGTCGGGGTGAAGAGGATGGTCTCGCGATGCGCCATGAACCACTCCCGAACCTGGGGGTCCATCGCCGCAGGGTCGCCGCCCATGAGGAAGGCGAGGTCATTGTTTCTCTTCTTCGCCGCGGTGGTGGTCTTGAGCAGGTCCAGCTTGGTGCCCTGGTTGGCCATGAGCGCCGTCCACCTCGCCTCCGTCTTCTCGTCTCTCTTGGCGGCCTTGGTAGCGACATCGGCGATGCACGTCTCGATCGACGCCTGGAGCTTCGCCGCTGCTGGTGCCCCATCCCTCGCCGCCTTGGCTTTCTTGTGGCCGTACGGGCGCCCTTCAGACGCTCCAGCTGCCGCCGCGTCGGGGACGTACTCCTTGGTCTTGCGAAGTTGGTCACGGAGCTGCTTCCATTTCTCGCACCGCTCGATCCTTGTGAAGACGTGGAGGAACTTGAATTCGACCTTCTCGTCGGCGCGGTACATGTCGAACATGCGGACATACTACAAGGCCAAACAAGCCGCGAATGAATAAACACGGCATAGCTGGGGGAACCATGACGAAAAGAAGCTCACCTCCGTCTCGGCGTTGCCGCCGCTCTTCGGGCGATGCAGACATTCCTCTTGTATGCCGTGCCATTTGTTGCAAGCATGCTGGATCACCGCCCAGTGGTTCGCCATGGCCTTCTCGTCGCGATCAAGGCAGCAGGCGTACTCTAGATCGACGATCCGGCGCTCATCGTACGAAGTCTTGACCCGCTTCCAGTAGTTATCCATGTTCTGGTTTGCGCCGATGATCGGGTCCTGGCTCACATTCATCCATGCTTGGGCGAGGAGCACATCTTCCTTGTAGCTCCACTTGACCCGAGGCTCGGCCGGCTTCGGCACCTTGGGGGCCTTCTTCTTCGCCTTGCCTTTGGCAGCGGCTGGGGCTGCTTCTTCTTCGCCAGGCACCTCGTCCACCGGCTCGCCATCTTCTTCGGCGGTCACCTGCGTCTCCGGCTCGACGAAGGCCTGCGATGACTCCACGGCCTGCGACAAGAACCCAGGGGCTGCGGCCGCAGCATTGGAGCCGGCGGCGATGAGGTCGCCCATGAAGGTGTCCCCTTGCATTCCGCCGAACAGGATGGGGTTGAGGCTGCGGCGAAGCGACGGCGAGCTCGAGTATCCAGGCGATCCTGCATAGGGGGGAGGAGGGGGCGGAGGTTGAGGCGCACCGTGCGGGAAGGCGATGTTGGGGTTGAATCCGCCGAGTGGGTCGCCACTACTGCAGAAATGCTTATAGCCGCCGAGTAATTAGTGACGGGCAAAACTGTGCCTGTCACTAGTAAGTATCACCAGTGACGGGCAAGAATAAGCCCGTCACTAGTACAAAAAACTAGTGACGGGCTAGAAAAAGTGACCGTCACTAGTATTTTTTAGAAAGTCCAGCAGAAGAGAAAATTATTTAGTGACGGTCATTTATAAAAACCCGTCACTGGTATCCATATTCCGTTCTTTTTTTTTTAGCCGATTGAGGCATAATGTATTTTAGGCTCGGTGAAAAGTTAGCGGTCACCGAAATTGTTCCCACGGCCGAAGTCCCTCGCCCCGCTTTGCCCAATGCCCACGCGTCTGGAAAAAAATCGAGCGGGCTAAATCCCCTCGCCCCGCCTCTCTTCATTCTCTATCTCCCCACGTTCTCCCCCACCCCGCCCGATTGGATCCGGAGGCAACCGGCGGCGCCTGTCCAGCGGCGTGGAGGCCATGAAAACCCCCTTCTTACTCTTCCTCGACGTCCTCGGTAGCAGACTGCCGGCGTCCCATCCACGCCGTGCCACCGCCGTCGACCGTCGTCGCAGATGGAGGAGGAATCGAAGCGGGGACGTCGGGGACAGCCCACGCGGAGCCCCAAGCCGGCCACCACCAAGCCCATCTCCTCAACCTATCCCATCTCTGAGCTCTCACCTATCTCCATCTCTTATCTGCAGCTAGCGCGGCCAGCGACCAGGAGGACGCCGGCGACCACCATCCCTCAATTAGTTTCACGGGATTCGCTCCAGACGGGACAGAGGAGGATAGATCGAGATGGGGGAGCTAGCTGCAATCGAGTACGAATCGGTACCCATGGCGGTGGCGGCCGAACAAGGCAGGAGGCCCTCCCTCACGTCTCTTCTCTCTAGCCTGCATCACGTCTTTCCCTCACACAACCACACAGGTACTACGGTAGTACTACTACCGATCTTAATTTTTTCTCTATCCAATTGTCGCTCGTTTACATGTTCCGATATCTCTGTCCTGTAGGTATCCGGCCATCTGCACACTCCTGATCTTCTTTTTTGTTGTGAAACCGAGAACTGCAACCCCCATAAGATAATCCAACTAATCAATTTGATATGATTTCTGCAGATCATTTGGATTTTAGTTGGTTTATTCTCTGGTCTAAGTTTCTTCCTGAAACAATCAGTTGCTAACTAGCTCCATTGTACTTATTTCTGCAGCCTACGATGATTTTTTGTTCCATGGAGTTTCTCTATTGCCGCTTTAGGATCACTACATGTTCCCAACTAATGCAGCATATGAGGACAAATTCTGTAGCAGCACTTATTGGATTATTATATATCTATAGAAAAGGTGAAGTATTTAATTCAGATAATAACATATATAATTTTCCTATTTCTTTATGATATATCATGTCAACTGGACTTTTGAAAACCTTTAAGGCATTGGTTCCATGCTAATGTTGTATTCATCTAGTAATACTAAATGAATATGCCCCGCATGCATGCTGCAATGACCACACTGTCCTAATTTTGTATTCATTTATTCTATAGTTCTCGATTTTCGCTTTAGTTTACACACTCTGAAGTTGTATTTTACTCCAGGAAAGATGTGTTTGCTAATGTTGTTTGTGTTCGTGGCTGTAGGTTTTGTTTGCTTCCAGCACTTTGGCATTCTTGTAAATTAAGGTGATGATGTCGCTGCTCTTGTAAGTACACAAACTTCTTGGCTTATGCATATTCTCATTCTTCGGTTAAACCTTACATAAAACACAGACATACCTAGTATATAACTATATATCTAAAATCTATTTCTTAGTTATAAATACGAGGTGCTAAATTTCTCGTACACACACTTACTGATTCAGTTTTAGAGTGAAGAAAACATGGGTGATCTTTATGCTATGTTCAGTGAGGGAGAGAATTTGAGTTAAGTTTTGAGAAATGAGCTACAGATCTAGGGAGTACTTAATCCTGCAGCTTCTAATCTAGTATAGTAGAGAGCTGAAGTGAGCTTTTGCTTACAGTTTTCTAACCTGAAAAGAGTAGAGTCTTTAAGATTTGAGGTAGCTTATGTTCAGTGTTTGGCAAAAGGTGGGCAGTATTCTGTGTATTAGCTGTTCCTTCTATGCAACTCTACAGTTCAGGTCTTGTATGGTAACTGAAGTCCAGGCCTGATATCAAGTTTAAGTACCAGCACCAATCTCTTCTTGGAGTGTTTGTGTCACCCCAACTCACTACTCTCTCAGTATTGAAGTGTTTGCGGACTGAACAAGTTACTTGCACATATCTGATACAGTAAAACCCCATTCATAGTTGTCTGTTATTGCTGTGATCTTATTCTGTATGTGATACATTGCTTGCTTACTTAAGTCCCAGGAAAATATTAAGCTAAGCTAATTACGTTCCTGTTTGAGTAAAGTGAAATAATAATCCGAGATCATAAACGTTTGGAATCTGTACCTTTATAATTATTGTGGAAACTACTGGTGCAAATGAAGCAAAGTACAAGCTGTTCCTTTTTTTGAAGTTGATGTTTTTTCAGGCTGGTTTCAAGAAACGGCTTATACGAGTTAGGCAATGACTTACAGTGGTCTTCTCCTGAGTCCTGACTAATGGTAAAATTATATTAGATGTCCCATAAGTTGTTTTTCGTGGTATCCAGAATTTCTGTTATCACAGCAAACTGTTCTATTACTAAATAAGTGTTCTATTTTCCGCCCCATGCAGATGAATGCTGAAAAGCTCAAGTTGGGTGGTGCTGTGTTCATGCTGTGATGTGAACTGAACTGTTGTCTGGCTGCCGCTAAACGTCTGCTGGTTTGCTGCCTAAATCGGTGGCTGCTCCATGTTAGGCGTTAGTTTGGATGCAATATTTCTAGGTAGCAGCTAGAGCTGATGAGTCCTAGGAGGCTCATGGTGGAAGCTTTGTCATTTCACAAAAGTTGGACATTTATATCTGAGGTGTTATTTGTTCTCAAATCTGATACCGATGTTAATTCCACTTTCTAGTACTTATGATCATATTTTGTTTATCTATGAGTGTCGTGATCATATATTGTGTTACTGATGTGCAAATGCAATATTTTATTTTAATTTTTTTTATTTCTAAAATATGTACCAGTGACGGGCAAACTACCAAATCCGTCACTGCTATGATCCCACTTATTTGCCATGAAAACTGACTAGTGACGGGCCCTAACAAAAGACTGTCACTAGTAACTAATACTAGTGACGGGCAGGTGCCCGTCACTGGTAACCTATTATCAGTGACTAGTCACCAGTCTTGCCCGTCACTGGTGGGTCTTTTGGGCCCGTCACTGGTAGGCTATTCTGCAGTAGTGCGCCGTCGGCGTACACGGAGACGTAGTGGGGGGACACGCTCCAGCGAGGCGACGGGGACGGCGAGTAGCCCGACGGCGAGAACCCTGTCGGCGAGGCGACGCTGGATTGGCTGGCCCATCCGGCGAACTGAGGATGAGGTGGGAGGCCGATCCTCACCTTGGGCGGTGGAATCGGCGCATCCACCTCCCTCACCTCCTCCTCCTCCTCTTCTCCTTCTTCATCTTCCTCCTCCTCTTCTTGGGCGGTGGAATCGCCGCCGCCTTCGGCCAGCTGCCTGGCGCGCTGCGCCTGCTCCCTCTTCCGGCGGCTGGTGGTCTCGACCTTGCAGCGCGCCAATTCCGCGATCCACTCGGCGTTGGTCATGCCGTCCGGCTTCTTCCTCGGCTGCCTGGGCTTCCTCTTCTTCACGGCGACGGAGGTGGAGGAGGATCCGGCGACGGCGGCGGCGGAGGTGCGTGGCCCGTTGAACTTCCTGGGCGGCATGGTGGCGAGATCTGGGGCGAATGGGGAAAAATGGCGGGAGCTGCGGGATGGGAGGGGATATGTGGAAGAAGATGGCGGGAGAATTGGCGCGCAAAGGGAAAAAGGGAGGGGGAAACGCCTCATCTCGCCGACAAGGCTGGCCCACGTCGCCTTTTGCCCCCCAGGCCGAACCCGGCCAGTTGGGTTTGGCCTGGGAACGCCGGCGCTAAAAACGGCGCTAAACGGCGGAAATCGGCCTCCTGGGGCGCGACTGGAAAGATTTTCCTTCCGCCGGCGCTAAAAAAGCCGACTGGGGGGCGCTGGGGGGGCGGCTGGAGATGCCCTAAGAAATTGGAGGGCCAATCTGAAGATCCCGCCGCCACCTATGTGGGATATAAATACTCTCAGTCTCTCTCACCGTATGCTCCGACCGATTAGATACCTCCATAAACAGGTGGATAAACTCCACACGAACACACAAGATAAAGTTGAAAGTTCCAAGATTTTAAGTCACCTGCTTATTGTTGATATATAGCTCGACGAGTCTACAGGTTGAACCGAGAGTTTCTGGCGCACAAGTTACCCATGCATCGATCTGATGGAGCTAGGTAGTGCATGGGTTGTGTCGGCTTCCGGGGTTCGGCCGGGACACACCACACAAGTCACCAACGACGAGCAAAGCCAAGCGGCTTGACGTCAACTAGATCGATACATGCACGCTTGAGTTTGTACTTTTCTTCAAAAAGAAAAAAGTTTGGCACAGCTGCCAGATATCCATTTAATTTCTCTGTGTACTCCCAATAAGTAACAACACGCTTTGATTTATATCTCGCATAAAAATCATACTACATCAGTAGTAAGTGTGGATAGCGCTAAGGCAAAGATCAGGCTAGCTAGCGAGCATGTGATCAATTCGATCGCTTAAATCGCGTGGAGAGGTTCCTTCCGGTCTCTTCTTTCTTCTGTAGTCTTGCGGCTGATCTGTCCATCGCTCGCGTACAACTCACAAAGCTTGTGTGAACAGCGTGGCCTTTCCGCGACACGACGGATCGATCGATTCCTACGTAGCCTACTGAATGGCGGCTACAATTTCTGGCAAAATTTGCAGCATTTGCGCGCACGCTGGTGTACCTGCCCTTGTTAAAACTGTGGCATGGACGACAGATAACTCGTCACGCAGCTATTCTACTGCTCCAAGGAACGCATGTACTCCCTGCGTTCTCAAATATAAGACTTTCTATCTTTTTGAGTTTGTCCTGGTTAATTCCCAAATAAATGAATCAACCTACTAAAACATGTCCACATATGTACAAATCAGGACAAAGATAGAAACTCCAGAAAGTATACATTTTAAAACGGAGGGAATATATATGAACATACCCGCGCAATCATGATCCTTATCCATGCGTGCATGATCAAAAACACTGTCAGTGACAAACTCCACAATTACCTTGCACGAGTACAGGACTGACGATCGAGCTGAAAAGTATTGGAATTTAGAACGGATTAGCTGTCGGCTTCAAACAGAGAGTGTACTGAGAAACTGTCCTCTGAATGGCCACTCTAGGTTAAAGAAGAAAAATTAAGAAGTTAATTAGGCACATACGTGCATCACGCCTATACTATTTTTGTAACTACGGTAAAAGATTAAAAATTTCGATTGAATAAGGAAGGAGAGGTTCAAATTAATATTGACATGATCTGACCAAAACAGAAAACACAAAGGATTACTCTCCCGGGATTACAACACCAAGATGAGAGGCCACGCCTTGACCCATGGCGCGGCCTCGCACATTGCAGAACACTCTTGTGTTTTGCTCGTTCCAAATATCCCAAGCGACAAGCATGAGAAGAGATGTTGTGGCCTGCCGAGTGGAACCATGACGCTCGATGACGAAAAACCACCACTCCTTGACCGAGTCGACGAAAAGGCAAAGCGACAGATCGAGGTCAGCACGCCCAAGCCCAAGTGGGACATGGCACCAAATGCTTATAGAGTAGTGGGATTGGAAAAGCCTGTGAGTCGCTCCTGACTCGCGCTTGCAAAGTTAGCAAGGCCACTATTTGGTCAACCTCTTCTGGCAAGTCTATCTTTGTCCACACTCGATTTTGAGGGATAAGGCAAGCGAAGATTTTGCGAAAGCGAGCAAGGATTCCAAGTGATTTGTTAGAACATGATGTTCGTCGCTCTGAGAAATTGCAGATTGTAGGCAGAGGCGGCGGAGTGGTAAGCGTCCTTCGCCATACGCCAAGTGACTATATCTCCACATCATCTCTCAACTCCTCAGGTATGATTACGATTAGGGAATAATAAACTCATTGATATATTCTACCGTAACATTCTCACTAGTGTCAATTTGGTACACCAAATAATTTTGATGGAAGTCAAGTTTGACATTCTATTTCTTGTTTTTAGACAGGGTGACGATAAGAGGGGCAATAAGCTGCTTGGGGTGCCCGCCATTGTGCCACAAAAGGAGGCTTCTTAGACATTGCCAATGTGGACACCTACCACTCCGTCACAAATAAGTATACTTTTAGGATTTGTACTAGGTTAAGCTTTATTAAATTTGGCCAACTTTATATAAAAATATCGGTATTTATAATACCGGATTCATATCACCAGATGTATCCTGAAAATTTCATAATATACTACTCTCTGTGATTCATATTAATTATCACCGAATCGCGTGTATATCAACATGTTTTAGTGTTAGATACATCCACTTCAGCGACAATTCATATGAATCGGAGGGAGTATTATTTACAATGTTGAATTAATAATGTGTTCTTCTGGTGCAAAAAATATAGTGCTTATTCTCATAGTAGATTATAAAACTGTATATAGCTAAGCAATGTTGCACGGATCACAATATCAAGTCGTCGGTTCATGGCATAAAACAATTTCGTGGGCTAAGAATTAGCAAACCATTTCAATATAGGACTCCCGGAGCCGCTCGCGATTTGTGAGAAGGTTTTTGCCTTTTTGGGGCATGTTCCCTTATTAGGTTAAGCCTTCAATATATGCAGGCATTTGCGACGTGTTGTCATCTGTCTTGTCAACCAATTTCGTCTCACGATGGATCGACATGGGGTAACTTTATTTTCTACTCCCTCTGTTTATAAATATAAGATGTTTTAGCTTTTGTCCACATTCACATGTGTCAACATGTATATAGACATGTTTTAATGTGTATGTACACTTATTTGGGTGTGCATCTAGCCAACATGTGAACTAGCTAACACATCTTATATTAGAAAACGGAGGAGTAGTTACCATTCAAAATTTTAAACCAGACACTCAGTTGGTCTTTTTTTACTAAGTTTGTGCGCTATAGGCATTTACCTTTTCGATAACTATCAGGCATAATATTATAGCACTAATTGTCGTATATTTGATGTTGACTTTACAAATGTGATGTTAGTGTGCATCGGTCAGTTCAGTCAGATGTGAAGTAACTAGTAACTTGACTAATACAAATTCCTTTATGATTGAATGATGGATTTGGACGTGGCGGCGACGACATATATACGCATCCGGCGTGCACGAATAGGTACAAAGGTCCAAGCGTGTGGCCTGGTACCGTGCGTGACAACGACCAGACAAGGTATGGCGATTACGCGTCGATCGATCAGAGGATTGTCTCTTCCCACCCTGAAAGATGCATGCATGTATGGTGGTGGGTTTGTTGCCGGAAATCCATTTTGCCCTCGTGGGACTAGATGAGAGAGACACATTTCATCATGTAAAACAATTCTCAAAAAATTCTGAAGTATATCCGGATATTTTATCTAGACACATAAAGTTTTGTAAAAAAAAACATTTTTGGTGCCCTATGTAAAAAAGAAAAAAAATCTAAAAGTCATTTTAGAGCACCGAAATTATCGTTTATATAGAGCAGAAAAAAATATGATTTTTTCGTGGAAATTTGTGTGCCAACATTAAATGTATTGAGGTAGACCCGAATTTTTTATTTTTGAATTTCTTGAAATTTTAAATTGTGCATTTCCCATAATTGGACTAGATACTCCTGTGAGACAAACCCCTTGTCTATTTGTTACCAACAGACAGAAAATCTCCGAGACGATTGTGATGTTTTAGGTGTTGCACATATTGTTTAGATGCATTCTAAAGTGAGTGAACATACACACTAAAACATGTCTATCTACATTTCTGTACATGTGCATGTGGACAAATGTTACAACATCTTATATTGAAAAACAGAGTGATTTTTAATGTACGCTCTTCTTGATAATCATGCAATTTATTCTGAGAATCGGGCTTGGTTATTAACCAAAATAAAAATCATGGTACTCCTGCTTAAAAAGGCTATATACATCGCTAGTTTGTGCAGAGGCCGGGGAAAGTGAAATTCTCCACCAAATTAAAATTACCGTGGTGCTAACAATGATGGGGAATTTCAATAAGGTTGTGCCGGATGACAATTGAATCTCGATGGCTCATGTCGAGTTCGAATTTTCAAGTGATGACGGAGTCGAGTTTGGATGTGGTGAAGTTTGTGAACCGGATGATCGGTGTTTTGCAGCAGTCTCGCCAAGCGGGGTCAGCAACACATAAGGAATTCCTCTTGGTGGTGCTTTTTGGGTACAAAGTTTCGACTTCTGGGGTGAAAATCTTAGGTCTGACTGTTGCTGGTTCTACGTGGCGATGGCAGATCTCTATTCGTCTCCTTGTTGAAGCCATTGTCTGGTGTTCAGTCGGATTTTCTTCGGAATGAAAACTCTTGATCTATGATCAGGCGAGGATGGTGTTTATGCGCGGTTACCTTATTGAAGGCGTCGTCCTTGGAGAATCTTTTTTGCAGTTCGGTGTGGCCTCGACTAGCTCTTGACATTATAATGTTGCAATGGCTGGGTGTAATTGACTGCTTGGTATTAATATATTCATATATATCTTTGACCCGGCTATCTATTGACCAACTAGATTAGTACACTTTTGTCAACCCAAACAAGATTGACATCTTCAAAACGGTCCCGATCGATCCACTAATGTCTGCTGAGATAGCCTGATAGTATAAGACTAGACCCCCATAGTAATTTTCCTTTCAAAATATCTGTTGAGGCAGAGCCCCAATTCCGCGGCGCCATCTGAGCAACCAGCAATATTGGACGCCTTGAAGCTCCCCCTGGCACCAAGTAGTGCGTACTGCTAGGCTCTGGCCTAAGAAGAAACGGCCCCATGCATAGACGAGTAGATAGATAGACGATGAACAGGGCTGACGATCGTGTGTGACGACGACGACAACCTAGCTAAAACCGAAAGTTCAAATAGTAGAGATAAAAAGGCAGTGCAGTCAGGACGCGCAATTAGCCAAAGTGGGGAACGCCTCGGACGCAACTGGACGGACCTCTCCATCGAGGGCACATGGGAGGCGGCCCCGCCGTCGCCCGCCGTCCGCACGGGAGCTCGCCGTGCCGGCACGCGTCGGCCGCTGCCGCCTCCACCTCGGCGTCCCCTCTCCTCGAAATCTCCTGTTGGCGCACCACCAGCGGCGCAGGGGCCAGCCATCTGATCCCACCCTTTCGAGCGAAAGCGACCGCGTGCTCCGATCCACCATGCATGGCAGTGTCATCGGCGTCGGCATTGGCAGGGCACGGGCCGCCGGCGCGCGCGCACGGCCGCACAAGACATGGTGCCGGTCCCCAGGTTAGCTAGCTAGGAGACGACTAGGAAAAAGCGATGGATCGGATCGATTCAGCGCCCGCCCATGCATCTACCGACCTATCTCTGACTGCCCTCGTGCAACCTTGACGGACGCATCGATCGCACAAGGCCACCATTGGGTAAGCAAGTTGCCGGCCAACAATGGCAGTGCACCAAATGTCAGTGCAGTAGCCCTCCATGGTCGCCTACACTGGGGGGTCCGGTACCCCCAGTTGTGTTGTTGCTGTTGATGTCCCCCTTTCTATCGCTCGATCCGTCACTCCTGCTCTCTCAGGAGAAAAATCCTATGAGACTAGGTCTATCTCCCCAGCAGGATAGACCTTGCTTGATGACCGACACCTGTCTAGCCGGATCTTAAAGCACCCAAGTCCGGCTTATCCTTTCGTACCGATTCCAACTACTCTATTCCCGATTCCCAGTCTTTACCTCCGTATTTCACTCACGCTGCTAATTCCTACGCTGGCTGGAATTGGCACGGAATGGAGTAGTGCGCCAGGCTAATTCCCATAGAAACAGCTTTGCTCGGCTTGAGTGCGGCCATGCGACTGCGCTGGAGCCTAACACCATAGTTTTGTCGTGGCAACGGAACAGCAGCGCCACCAGTCGGCGATGTAATGTCGTGATCTCGCCGGAGCGGCAGCGGCGGCGGTTGCTGCGGCGACGCGACGCCATGTTCTTACTCCACCGGTGGCATCACACACGTGCATGGTAGAATGGATTTAGTTCCAGTTAATGATTGGAGACTCGTGGTAATCTGAACTGAATGACTTCTGAATGGATGTAGTTTCAGTTGTGTTGATTCTGATTTGGCTGATGACTAATTCTCAAGTATTTAGTACCCGATGTCAGTACTCAGTACATAAAACTGAGTCTGCAAGTAACTGACTTAGTAGTGCAAAATATGCAGAAGGATAAAGACATGTACTGAAAATAGGAATCTATCTCTAAGAAAGGCACATTTTCGGAACCACCACACCATTCTTCATAGAAGTTGTATATTTCAGATTGTCGTATTCCTGCTGTCCGCATTTGGTTGATCATGTGCTTATCAGCATCAATCAACTGACGTTGGGATCTTAGCATGTGTGACTTGTCCGGAGTTACCATAGGATGATTGTGCTCAAGTAACCTTCTGGATATTCCAAATGCCCTCTCGAGTGATACGAAACTGAACACGAGCCTTGCAAGACGTCCTCGTAGAAGCTTGTTCTTTCCTTGTCTCATGTGTGCAATGTTTATCCTTCACCCCATCCTTGCTGCAAACTAAATATCTGGCAGATAGGCTACCATCTGCTCTATTTTTTTTTTTGTGTCCACCTGATACTGAATCCTTTCATTTTAGCATATGCATTATAGAACTTGTATGCCTCTTCTTCAGATTGGAAACACATTCCTTCTGTTGGCACTTTTTGAAATGAAGATGCATTTGAATTATCCTGGTAAACACATGGAATGCACAAAGGTCATCAGCCATGTAGTACGATTACTTCGCAACATGCAGTACTTTTTTGCTATTCCGCAAAACTATAACATTACCTTAGTTGGACAATTTCCTTCTCCTGTATAACCATCGACGACCTGTAAGTCAGGTTCATGTCTCGTCCCCTCCAAACTGTGTGTAGCTGTGCCATTCATGGGCATAGTCTGATCAGATAGCATCCGTTCTTCCTGGTTTCGGAACTGCATAGAATTAAATATTATCAAAGGACTACAAATCAAGAGTTAATGGCACCCGTGGTCACACAACTCGACGCCAATGTGCACTTAAGTCACACTTCTCCAGAATGTGATTATTTGGTCACACAACTCGACAAGTGCGTGCACGCAGGTCACTGGCCCCACTTGTCAGTCCGTTTTGGATGGTAAATTTTCAGAAAACCCCCTGGAGTAAGGGGGCCATTTTGTAAAATTAGGAGGACCATTTTGTAAAATTAGAAGGACCATTTTGTAAAATTAATATTACTTCAGGGGGTTTTCTGAAAATTTACCATCCAAAACGGACTGACAAGTGGGGCCAGTGACCTGCGTGCACGCACTTGTCGAGTTGTGTGACCAAATAATCACATTCTGGAGAAGTGTGACTTAAGTGCACATCGACGACGAGTTGTGTGACCGCTGGTGCTATTAACTCAAAAATCAAACACCAACGTAGTAACAGACTATGCAGATGATGCGTATGTATTTTGTGTATTCGTTTCACACTGACCATAAGCGAAGTACTCGTTGATGGACATAGCCCTGAGATCGGCACTTCCACGTCCGGCATTGAGTTTGCCCCCAAGAACGGCAGTGGCCTGAAGAAGTTCGAGGCGTCTTGCCGCAATGCCTCGTGCTGTCTTCTCGCGTCGTCGCCGCCGGAGGAGCTGCTTGATGCGTCTTGCCGAGTCGCCGCCGTCGACGACAATGCGTTTCTTGTCGCGTCGCCGATGCCGACGAGGTTCGGCACCGGCCTGGAGGAGCAGTTCGATGCGCCTTGCTGCATCGCCGCCATCGACGAGAATGTCTCCTGTCTTGTCCCGTCTCCGGTGCCTACGAGGTTTTGCCGCGCGGCCGCCATGGACGAGAGCAGCGAGATAAACCCTAAGTGGGTAGTTAATATCTGATATGGAGCAACCGCATCAATTAATGAAATCCTAATTATCTGATTGCCGTGCTGAAAGAAAGACTGGGAATCGGGAATAGAGTAGTTGGAATCGGTATGAAAGGATAAGCTGGACTTGGGTGCTTTGAGATCCGGCTAGACAGGTGTCGGTCATCAAGCAAGGTCTATCCTGCTGGGGAGATAGACCTGGTCTCATAGGATTTTTCTCCGCTCTCTCATCGCCTTCCACACGAGATGGGATGGGCGCACGCCTGAATTGGATTGCAAGCATCATCTGATGTGCATTGTTTTTTTTCGAAACTTAGACAATCTATTGATTAAGCCGAAAAAGAGTTGGACAGTTTATAAGGAAAACCGGCCAAAAACCGTACAACACAACGCACCACTCGCCGGCCAAACCCGGCGAAAACCAACACAACCGCTGAGCGGCACCAAAAAAGAAAACCCCACACGCCTCTCGAGAGAGGGCCTCGCCGAGACTGCCTGAAGGCGTCATCGTCATCACATCTCCCCTGGGGGCCACGCCGCCAACCCGAAACTCTGAGCATGCGACTCCGACTTCACCGCAGGCAGCCGCCGAGCCAACCCGCACTGCCGTGGCCATGCGAGGCCATATGAAGATGCGTGCCGCTCAGCCCCTGCGACAAGACAGCGCAGCTCCGAGTCCGAAGAAGAGCTAAGAGAGAACCAGGCAGGCTGGCGCCGTGGAAACTCGCCGAAAGGAACATCTGCCGCCAGTCATCGTACACCACCGGGAAACCACAGCAGCTTCGACTTCTCAGCAGCAAAACAGGCCGAGGCAACCCCAAGGACACGCCGGAGAAGAGCCGACTACCGCAGCCACAACCACATCTCCGACATCGCTCATCATCATCACCGTCGCCACAGAAGTCTCAACGCGAACACCTCGGAGCAACCTTGTCGCCCACACGACACAAGGTGGAGCACCCTCGATGTTGCAGAAACTCTCGGAGCCGCCGCCCCGACATACACCTCTCCATCACGCCCCGCGCAATCCACCTGCACCACCTTCCGGGGCCGCCGCCCCGACATGCCACCGCTCGCACCCGAGCTGCAATGCCGCACGACCTAGCTGCCCGCAGCCCAAACTGCACAGAGCAACCACCCACAGACCACGGCCGCCACACCACATCCGAGGCCCCCGCCTCGACATACTGCCAGACCACCCCCACTGGGGTGCGTTGACCGAGCCGACAACCCCGCTGCCCTCGCAGCTCGAGATTGTCGCCCACGCCACGCAGGCCGACAACACTACCCCATAGAGCCGCCGCTGCATCGCTTCCCGAGGCCGCCGCCTCGGCGCACAACAACCATCCGGGGCCGCTGTAATACCCCACAGTTTAGAGAGTCGGAAGGATAAAAATATGATTTGTGCATTTGCATAGCATGCATCTGAAAATACGGGAAATTTTGGCGCGAATAAGAAATGAGACAAAGGGATCGATGTTTCTCTCGACTCGATGAGTTTAGATTTAGATCATCTTGTTGAGTGCTATGAACTTCGACATGACCTTTTCTAAATAACAACACTTTGAACACAATTCACTAATGTCATAAGCTTAGAAATCAAATAGAATATAAAGCACAAATGCTCCATATCATCCACACATCCAAGATCATACAAGGATACATTTATCCAAACATTATTTCACACATGAACTTATAAGAATTCATACACCACCATTTCCTACATCATTTTATCGTATCCTTCTCTACACATAAAAGTATCAATTTCAAATGAATGACCAAATTATATATAAACACATCTAATGATCATCTCATATAAAATCATTTCAATTAACATCTTATATACATCATCTCATATTAAATTTATCTCAAATACAAACTCGAAATCAATGTCCAAAGTTTATTTAGATACAACAATTGGAAATGGACACAAGATCAAATCTTACAAGTGGAATTTAAATGAGTAAATGAATATTACAACTTTAATCGAATAAGTACATATCTCATCTAAATAAAAAGAAGATTACAAAAATTATAAGAAAAGCCTAAACTAAATCTTGATCTTCTTATCTTCCTAATCTTCCAATCCATCTTCAATTCATTACCTGCAAAATAAACATAGACAAAGAAAAGGGGGTTGTGATTAAAATGTTTGCCTTCACCACAAGGGTGAGGCAATTTAATATTGGAACTTAACTAATGAATATTAGGAACTTGTCCTAATATCCAAATATTGACTAGAGGGATCAATATTGAATCGAAGGCAACAATGGATCATATTTTGGATCATCCTGAGGCAACTAGGCAACAAGGGACAAGAGGCAACAATAATCCAATTGAGAGAAGGGACAAAAGGCAACACTGATTCAATGAGGCATATTCATCTGATCCATATCTATTTATCATAGGCAACATATTAATCCCTCTAATCTAGTCAAGCTCCTAAACAAGAAAGCCCACCTTAAAATATTTCTCCAATGGTATTAATTACCAAGGAAGAAACTTGGGAAATTATAAATTTCCAATTGGTCATCACCACCCATAATTGGTACAGCCCACAAATCTAAAATTATTAAGACACATGATCACCATCTATGTTCTTGCACAGCCCACATAAAAGAGAAGCCCAACCAGCCCATCTAGTGACAATTATCACTTGTCTAGCTCAAAAATAAATCCAACAAGAGGATAAGACCAATGACTAGTCATCTCTATCCACAAGCAAAATATCTACTTCAACTTGATCCTCAAGAAATGCTCATACATGAGGGCTTGACAACCAAGCACCTTACTCATCTTTGTAAAACAAGAGTCAGCTAGCTGGGTGGCAGCACCACAATAATCAGCCCACACTATATAATCATCACAGCAGCCAACCACAACAGAATTTCCTCATATCCATCTTTCTAAACAGCAAACTACAAACAGCCAGCCGCACCATATGATCTCCACCTTAGCACAAATAATCCAGCAACTAAATCATCTTCCAAGATCAGCTAGAATAGCTCAAGAACACAAGAACAGCCACAAAATAATTTGCAGCTAGATAAATACACCCTAGGAACATTGAAGCAGCGAGGAGGAGCAGGCTAGCCACAAGACGCAGGTTATCATCAATTTCCAGAAGACCAAGCTGCTCAACAACAGCAGGTTAATTCTTTGTGTGTGTGTGAGGCAGAGGAGAGGTGCTAGCAAGTTCTGTAAATGACAGACAATGCTAGAAAGAGAGGAGAGCAGGGCCACACATCAAATCCATGAATACATCTTTAAATCATTCCAATTACCCTTCAACTAGTTTCCACTAGGAGGATAGAAGGAAATGTTTCTCTCAGATCTGCATAGAGTTGCTATGCATACATCATCACAGAGATTAAAAGCCACACACTAGTATCTGTTCTTATCCAAAATTCATGCCTCAGCCTTTGCATCATCGGCTAGACTAAGATATCAAGCATAAAATTTGTTCTTATCAAATTAATTAACCAAATCCTGTCCAGGAATATCTCTCCTAAATCATTTCAGCATCATTAGTATCACCAGATCATGCTTAGCATTGATCTAAGCACTGTGCAACTCTCTGAGAGGCATCACAGTGAACAAATCATGCATGAATAATAATTTGGCAAGCTACAAATGTATTACAGGAAGCAAACATGCTAAGCCATCAAGCAATTTAAGCCATAAGCTCACAAGATAAAATACATATCCTAGTATCAGTGGAAATCATCCACAAATCCATCTGCATGAGTAAAACATTCAGATTGCTCTCTGAAGTTATCTGACAGAAACAACTAAGGCCAAACTGAGGATTATCTTCAGTTAACACATTGACAGTGAGGGAGCACAGCACAATCACACAATTTCTCATCACCTGGTTGAACTAATCAACAACACATTTCACACAAACTGAAGCACCACACGAGCACCTCGAACCAGTAGATCATCGGCTCGAAGGCCGGTCACAGGAGAGGACAGTGAGGGCACAGAGAGAAGAGAGGACGCATACCAACGCTCGGGTACGAACACCGTGGCGTGGGGAGGCAGGGCTCCCGCTACCACGGCGGAAGCTACCGCGAGGACGACCTTGACGAGCACCGCGGCGACGGCGGCACAAGGAGCATCACCTCACCAGCGGCGCATCGACCTGCGCCGAGCCACACCAGCAGCAGCTTGTCGAGGAGGTTCTCGAGCATCAGAGGGACGCCGGGGTTGCATCCATCTGAGAGCCATCCCGCCGACGTCGGGGATGTAGTTGATAGCAACAGAGAATGATGGTGGCCGAGTTGGAAATCGAGCAGGAAAAAGAGGGAGCCGGGAGCAGCGCCGGTGAGCCTTGCTCGTGGAGGAGAAGGAGCAGGAGGCGCAGCCGGAGGTGCAGCGGCGCGGCATCGTGCTGGTGAACCCAGCCATGGCGGAGCTAGGGTTAGGGTTCCACGGCGGGCTCGATTGAGGCGCGTGTGATGGCGAATCGACACCGCGGTGGCGGGGGAATCAAGAGAGTAGATAGTGGGGAGGCGGCGCCGGACAGCGGAGGCGCCGGAGCCGGCCAGCGATGGCCGGAGCACGGAGTGGCGACGGTGGCATCGCAGGAGCAGGAGGGGAACGAGAGCAAGGAGAGAAAGAGAGAAAGTGTCTGGCTCGGGTTCGAGCCAGTAGCTAGTTGGGCTCAGCCCAATTGGTTCGATCCAACCCAATGGGCCCAAGGGCATTTTGGTAATTCACCAAATAAAATGATTCAAACTTAAATGAATTTTAACTCCCAAACAAAAGGAACAAAAATCAGCTAAAAATAGTCAACACACTCTATAAATTATGAGAAATTTTAATATAAGTTTTATTTGAAGTTTTGAAAAATATTTTGTGGATAAAAATTCAAAGATCCTTAAGTGGAAATGATTTGAAATTCTTTTTCAAAAGCTATTTTCTTAAAAGAAAATAATATGGGAAAATAAAGTCTTGAAGTTCAATTATATTGAACTATTTCAATTTAATCATTTTAAATTTATTCCTCATGTAAATTATTGTCAAACTCTCTAATTAATTAAAAACTCTCAAAAGTATTAAAAGCCACAACCGAGGGTATTTTGGGGTGACGATGCATCTCATGATTATGCATAATAGCATGCTGCTAGATTTTTCAGCAGTCCTTATCAGGATTACCTTGCTACTTTTCAGAATTCGGAGTTTTACCGCAAACCCTAGAACCCCGAAGGATTGAACGGCCATTTCTACCACAGGCAAGTTCATTCTTGCATATCCTCATTGAAATATTTTATAAAAACTATTTTCAAAAACTATTATCATTGCATTTGAAATAGAAAAACTATTTTCGAATGATGTGAATTGCTATATATATTATTTGGCGGGCGATGGAACCATGGAATGGTACAGATATCATGGTGGAGGTTCCATCGTACGGAAAGTATATATCTAGGATTAATTACCAATGTCACAGTGATCCTAGCGCCGTATTGAAGCGTTTACCATGAGATCTGCTATGGACGGTAAAAGTCAGCCATATCTTCTCTCGTTCACATATCCTCGGCAGGCTATTACCTGGTTGTGTCCGTTGCGGCGGCCAACAGCGTGGAAGCGCGTGACCTTCCCACCTGACGGGGTGATTGGAATAGAAGCTCGGGAGGGGTGGCGGGATAGCGGTCTTTGTTACCGGCCGCGCCACAAATGGGCGGATATGTGTTGTGCGGAGAGGGCGGTGATTGGCTTTGGACTCACACCTGGCCCCATACCATGGAAGTATGGACGGGAAAGTACGCCCGGAAAGGCAACAAGGCTGGGTTTCTCTCATGGGTAAAGTTACGCAGCTCTGCAGAGTCAACAACAAGAAATTGTGGCTGTCACATCCGTGTTCCCGGAAGGAACTACAGACCGCAGCGGGAAAGGCATCCCAAGTGATGACTATGAACCCGTGGAGACTGTGAGCATAGTTTTCGGAGATAAAACTTGACCTTTGAAGAAATGTTTTCCAAAACATGCATTATGCTTATGACCGTTGGTCATGGCAGTAGCTAGTGCATTCAAAACAAAAACTCTTTCCTATATTATTGAACTTGCTAAGTAACGCTCGAGTTGCTTACCCTTTCCTCGTTGACCCCCTGCTTAGATTTTGGAGCCATCAACGGAGTTGCCAGTTAGCCATCACGACGTCCAGGAAGAATCCAACAAGGAGTCAAGTCTTCTGATGGAGCTTGAAGGAATCAACTGCTACTTCATCAACAGAAGGATGACGAACACCTTACCCAGGTGTATATGACGACAACACTGCCAATGAAGGAGACAACAACTATTGGAAGGAGGAGACAACCCTGGATAAAGATATTCCAGATGGAATAGATTAGGGCTGTGACTACAGCAGTAGTGGATCAGGAAATAGAATTAGAGCTGATATCCAGCTTAGTGCTACGAATTGGATCTTCTCGTGTTTCATTTGCAAGAGACTTCTTCCATGTAAAAGAAGGGTCTCGAGATTTTGTATTGAATAGTGTTGTAATCCTATAGTGTTACCTTGGACCGGCTATGTTTCTGTTGTACTACTCTGAGAGATGTAATATTTGCGGAAAGGTCCTTCCGTGCGTGTTACATCAACGACTTGTACACTACAACATGCAGTGGTGTGCTGGGTCACCGCAGATGGTATCAGAGCAAAACGACCTTAGGATTAAAACCCTTTTAGGAGACTTGTAGGTTGGTAAGACTATAGGAAGTTATCTTATCTAAAACATATCTTTCTACAATTATGATGGTTATTCACTTGAGAATACTACTATTATACTTGTATAGATTTTTCTTACTCGACTAGAGTAAATCTTCTTGACTATTCTTTTATAGGAATAATACTTACATATCTCATTTCTTTTCAACTTGGAGTGACAAGTCTGAAATTATTTTCTACAAGCTAGTATACCCAATAGAATAAATCCAAGTCAGTGTTACTTATATGGTATCATTGATAACACCATCCTATATGTGAAGACATATAATGAAGTAGAACCCTATCGTAAGTTTGTGAAGGAAGGAAGACAGGAGAAGTCGGATGATGGTGAAGGATCATCGACACTCAAGTATGGTAACTATGGAGAGGATGCCAATACCCCAAAGTTTCATTTCAAAGGAGATTCACCTTAGTATAGTATAGAGTCGTAAGGATATTAGGAGACGACATAAGCAATGAAGGAAGCTACAGTACTACTTATGGTGTATAATCAACAACTACATGAATGATCCAAAGATGTCAAGAGATGTTTCTTCAAGCCTGACGGAGGATTCAATTTACATGGAGTTTAGTTCTGTACGTAACCAAACTAGACCACAACTACTCTCTGAGTACTTTGTCTTAGCATTATCCCGTTGCAAATGGGCAGTTGGGGTAACTACTGAGTCAAAGAGTTGTTAGAATAGGACTATAAGGTGATATAAACCTATCTTGTAGTGTATAGCATCTAAGCCTGGGTACTCTTGAGATGTTTTTACTCAAAGTACTATTTACTTTACGGGCTTATGTTGCATGATTGCTATATAACTGTATTCGGATTTTATTGGATCTTATTGGATTTTTGATTGGCTAGGTTGGTACATGAAGTTAGAATTTGATGTACAATGGCATGATTGTCACATTGATTTCTTTTCTTGATGTTACTAATCTAGAGGCAGTTAGAGTTTTTTTTTTTTTTGATGGAGAGGTAGTTAGAGTTAGTGTGAGGGAGAGACGAGTTATTAACAAGATGAGGTAGCAAAGAAAGCTCATGAAGAGAAGGAAGTCTAGAAGACAGAAGTCAATAAAGCTACGAATATGGAATGTGGAGAGTGTCACGTCATATTTGGATCTGGAGACATGTTTTACCAGTGCCTAGAGGAGGAATGAAGTAAGTCCAAGTAAGAGTATCACCACAAATGGGACGAAGATCTACCAAAGATGATGCAAGGAAAGCTACATGAGAAGACATGTTCATGAAGGAGAATTGTGGAGTGTTTGCATATAAAGCCATGAAGTCTTTCCATGGAAGTCCAAGATCAAGAAGGAAGAAGGAAAATATGGAGGATACCTATGAGGTTGTCATAACTTGGTGGAAGAAGTTATTGTTGGAGCAATAAAGAGGTATTGATCCTAGTGAAATGGAGTTTAAGAATGAGCTTAGCAGAACTTAGGACTCGAAGAGTATTACAAGCATGAAGACAAAGGTGTATGAAGACTGGAAGAACATGGATATTTCCAGTTCTAATGGAATAAAGGAGAAGTTGATCGTCTATTGAGAGGCATTACTAGAGATGGAAGCGGTAAAATTAACCGCCAAGTAAGAGTTCGTGATTAGAACTTGGATATATATACATATAAGGAAAATTTGTGTTGGATATACAAACAGATTACAAGAAGGAGTGGATGCAAAAGTCATCCGACAAATGATGATAAGTTAGAAAGGGATGACGGAAGTGAAGTAGTTGGATGGAAGCACGTTGTCAAAAGGGTAGAAATATGACATATCAACCATGTCAAGAAGTGCAACTACAGAGTCGAATTTTCAAGAGAAGATTAGGACCACGAGAGAAGAGTTTGTTTTGTCATGAATTGTCGACAACCCAAGGAGGTGGACCAATTTGGATGAAGGCACGTCATCACATATGATGTCGAGGTACCAAAGTCAGAGTTTATATCTAGAGCAATTGTGGAGAAAGATGTATTACCAAGAGAATTGACATCTTAGAGCTGACCACTCAGATGATGGAAGACGTAATCAAGGTGAGTTACATGGTCAAACAAGTCGCAACTGTTTGGAATTAGTCTGAAGTATCAGAAAGGAAGGAAATGATACGCCAGCTGAATTTTATAGTAATGACCAACATCCTAATCAAGTTTGAAGTTAAGATAGCATCCAATGCACAAATTTAGGTGTGCAATTCTTTTCTTGAGACCATCGGATAAGCCAACTGGAATTCTAGCTATGGTAGGAATTCAATTTATCGGAGGATTATTTTGGTTGTTCACAATATGGTGGATATACCACGTATTCTTTGGGAAATTGTTGGAAACCTCGTAATAGTCGATATCTACATCCGGAGGATGATACTGGGGATTCACAACATGGTGAATATACCATGTGTTCTTCGTGAGACCATGAGGCAAATATACTGGAAGTTGCAGCACCAAGAAGGATCACGAAACTTGATTGAATGGAGCCGACATAATGAAGCTCAGCTGATAGAGGGTCAGAACGGAGGAAGTCTTAGAGAATTCCAAGGGGGAGAGTGAACAAGTGTATGGAATAGTACTTGGCAGAAGATGACGCGGAACTCAAAAGGAAGACTTTGACTGAGACAAGACTGAATTGGTTATTAATGCTCTAAAAGTTCTTCAAGAAAGACGAGCATTGTTGAAAATCCTTGATAAATTATGAAGCTAAGGAAGAAGTTAAGAGTCGAAGGATGAAAATTTTAAGGGATTTAGTGGTCATAGAAGCTATGACTAAATGATCCAAAGTAGAGTGAACAAAAGAGACCAGAGTTCATGGATGGGGAAGTCTAGATACTTATTCCCGTTGAATCTAATTAAGACCAGGATCGGAGGGGATTGATGTCAGAAGGTTTGTACCCCTGATTACCATTGATTGGAGAGAAGATAGAGTAATCAAAGTTGGATAGACAAAGGTGTCTACTACATTCGGAGGAAGCAAATTACAAAGAGCAAATTATATTCTATAAGACATGTTAAGAATAGTTACCTCATATTCTCGAGCAAAAGAAGATGAGCCTTACCATCAGAAGTGAGGTCTTATTAGGCTCATGATTATAAGGAAGGGTACCACCTGGAGATCATATAAGGATGTAGAAAGGATCTTCGACATAGGGGTATAAAGCCAGAGTAATTCAAGGATGTCTGAAATGGATAATCCAAGAGACATGAAAAGGTAGTAAAATCATTGGAATCCAGTGGAGAAGCGACGAAAGTCAACAAATGGATAGTATGGATCCATGGAGGATGGGCATAAGGATTTTGGACAAGGGATCACCTAAATCTACGTCCACGTCAGGAAGGAATTTGAGAGAATCAATATCTGCCGAAGTTCTTTCTACCTTACTCTATGCGAGAGAATCGAAACTTCGGGACGAAGTTTAGTTTAAGGGGGAGAGGATGTAATACCCCACAGTTTAGAGAGTCGGAAGGATAAAAATATGATTTGTGCATTTGCATAGCATGCATATGAAAATACGGGAAATTTTGGCGCGAATAAGAAACGAGACAAAGGGATCGATGTTTCTCTCGACTCGATGAGTTTAGATTTAGATCATCTTGTTGAGTGCTATGAACTTCGACATGACCTTTTCTAAATAACAACACTTTGAACACAATTCACTAATATCATAAGCTTAGAAATCAAATAGAATATAAAGCACAAATGCTCCATATCATCCACACATCCAAGATCATACAAGGATACATTTATCCAAACATTATTTCACACATGAACTTATAAGAATTCATACACCACCATTTCCTACATCATTTTATCATATCCTTCTCCACACATAAAAGTATCAATTTCAAATGAATGACCAAAGTATATATAAACACATCTAATGATCATCTCATATAAAATCATTTCAATTAACATCTTATATACATCATCTCATATTAAATTTATCTCAAATACAAACTCGAAATCAATGTCCAAAGTTTATTTAGATACAACAATTGGAAATGGACACAAGATCAAATCTTACAAGTGGAATTTAAATGAGTAAATGAATATTACAACTTTAATCGAATAAGTACATATCTCATCTAAATAAAAAGAAGATTACAAAAATTATAAGAAAAGCCTAAACTAAATCTTGATCTTCTTATCTTCCAAATCTTCCAATCCATCTTCAATTCATTACCTGCAAAATAAACATAGACAAAAGAAAAGGGGGTTGTGATTAAAATGTTTGCCTTCACCACAAGGGTGAGGCAATTTAATATTGGAACTTAACTAATGAATATTAGGAACTTGTCCTAATATCCAAATATTGACTAGAGGGATGAATATTGAATCGAAGGCAACAATGGATCATAGTTTGGATCATCCTGAGGCAACTAGGCAACAAGGGACAAGAGGCAACAATAATCCAATTGAGAGAAGGGACAAAAGGCAACACTGATTCAATGAGGCATATTCATCTGATCCATATCTATTTATCATAGGCAACATATTAATCCCTCTAATCTAGTCAAGCTCCTAAACAAGAAAGCCCACCTTCAAATATTTCTCCAATGGTATTAATTACCTAGGAAGAAACTTGGGAAATTATAAATTTCCAATTGGTCATCATCACCCATAATTGGTACAGCCCACAAATCTAAATTATTAAGACACATGATCACCATCTATGTTCTTGCACAGCCCACATAAAAGAGAAGCCCAACCAGCCCATCTAGTGACAATTATCACTTGTCTAGCTCAAAAATAAATCCAACAAGAGGATAAGACCAATGACTAGTCATCTCTATCCACAAGCAAAATATCTACTTCAACTTGATCCTCAAGAAATGCTCATACATGAGGGCTTGACAACCAAGCACCTTACTCATCTTTGTAAAACAAGAGTCAGCTAGCTGGGTGGCAGCACCACAATAATCAGCCCACACTATATAATCATCACAGCAGCCAACCACAACAGAATTTCCTCATATCCATCTTTCTAAACAGCAAACTACAAACAGCCAGCCGCACCATATGATCTCCACCTTAGCACAAATAATCCAGCAACTAAATCATCTTCCAAGATCAGCTAGAATAGCTCAAGAACACAAGAACAGCCACAAAATAATTTGCAGCTAGATAAATACACCCTAGGAACATTGAAGCAGCGAGGAGGAGCAGGCTAGCCACAAGACGCAGGTTATCATCAATTTCCAGAAGACCAAGCTGCTCAACAACAGCAGGTTAATTCTTTGTGTGTGTGTGAGGCAGAGGAGAGGTGCTAGCAAGTTCTGTAAATGACAGACAATGCTAGAAAGAGAGGAGAGCAGGGCCACACATCAAATCCATGAATACATCTTTAAATCATTCCAATTACCCTTCAACTAGTTTCCACTAGGAGGATAGAAGGAAATGTTTCTCTCAGATCTGCATAGAGTTGCTATGCATACATCATCACAGAGATTAAAAGCCACACACTAGTATCTGTTCTTATCCAAAATTCATGCCTCAGCCTTTGCATCATCGGCTAGACTAAGATATCAAGCATAAAATCTGTTCTTATCAAATTAATTAACCAAATCCTGTCCAGGAATATCTCTCCTAAATCATTTCAGCATCATTAGTATCACCAGATCATGCTTAGCATTGATCTAAGCACTGTGCAACTCTCTGAGAGGCATCACAGTGAACAAATCATGCATGAATAATAATTTGGCAAGCTACAAATGTATTACAGGAAGCAAACATGCTAAGCCATCAAGCAATTTAAGCCATAAGCTCACAAGATAAAATACATATCCTAGTATCAGTGGAAATCATCCACAAATCCATCTGCATGAGTAAAACATTCAGATTGCTCTCTGAAGTTATCTGACAGAAACAACTAAGGCCAAACTGAGGATTATCTTCAGTTAACACATTGACAGTGAGGGAGCACAGCACAATCACACAATTTCTCATCACCTGGTTGAACTAATCAACAACACATTTCACACAAACTGAAGCACCACACGAGCACCTCGAACCAGTAGATCATCGGCTCGAAGGCCGGTCACAGGAGAGGACAGTGAGGGCACAGAGAGAAGAGAGGGCGCATACCAACGCTCGGGTACGAACACCGTGGCGTGGGGAGGCAGGGCTCCCGCTACCACGGCGGAAGCTACCGCGAGGACGACCTTGACGAGCACTGCGGCGACGGCGGCACAAGGAGCATCACCTCAGCAGCGGCGCATCGACCTGCGCCGAGCCACACCAGCAGCAGCTTGTCGAGGAGGTTCTCGAGCATCAGAGGGACGCCGGGGTTGCATCCATCTGAGAGCCATCCCGCCGACGTCGGGGATGTAGTTGATAGCAACAGAGAATGATGGTGGCCGAGCTGGAAATCGAGCAGGAAAAAGAGGGAGCCGGGAGCAGCGCCGGTGAGCCTTGCTCGTGGAGGAGAAGGAGCAGGAGGCGCAGCCGGATGCGCAGCGGCGCGGCATCGTGCTGGTGAACCCAGCCATGGCGGAGCTAGGGTTAGGGTTCCACGGCGGGCTCGATTGAGGCGCGTGTGATGGCGAATCGACACCGCGGTGGCGGGGGAATCAAGAGAGTAGATAGTGGGGAGGCGGCGCCGGACAGCGGAGGCGCCGGAGCCGGCCAGCGATGGCCGGAGCACGGAGTGGCGACGGCGGCATCGTAGGAGCAGGAGGGGAACGAGAGCAAGGAGAGAAAGAAAGTGTCTGGCTCGGGTTCGAGCCAGTAGCTAGTTGGGCTCAGCCCAATTGGTTCGATCCAACCCAATGGGCCCAAGGGCATTTTGGTAATTCACCAAATAAAATGATTCAAACTTAAATGAATTTATCTCCCAAACAAAAGGAACAAAAATCAGCTAAAAATAGTCAACACACTCTATAAATTATGAGGAATTTTAATATAAGTTTTATTTGAAGTTTTGAAAAATATTTTGTGGATAAAAATTCAAAGATCCTTAAGTGGAAATGATTTGAAATTCTTTTTCAAAAGCTATTTTCTTAAAAGAAAATAATATGGGAAAATAAAGTCTTGAAGTTCAATATATAATTGAACTATTTCAATTTAATCATTTTAAATTTATTCCTCATGTAAATTATTGTCAAACTCTCTAATTAATTAAAAACTCTCAAAAGTATTAAAAGCCACAACCGAGGGTATTTTGGGGTGACGATGCATCTCATGATTATGCATAATAGCATGCTGCTAGATTTTTCAGTAGTCCTTATCAGGATTACCTTGCTACTTTTCAGAATTCGGGGTTTTACCGCAAACCCTAGAACCCCGAAGGATTGAACGGCCATTTCTACCACAGGCAAGTTCATTCTTGCATATCCTCATTGAAATATTTTATAAAAACTATTTTCAAAAAGTATTATCATTGCATTTGAAAGAGAAAAACTATTTTCGAATGATGTGAATTGCTATATATATTGTTTGGCGGGCGATGGAACCATGGAATGGTACGGATATCATGGTGGAGGTTCCATCGTACGGAAAGTATATATCTAGGATTAATTACCAATGTCACAGTGATCCTAGCGCCGTATTGAAGCGTTTACCATGAGATCTGCTATGGACGGTAAAAGTCAGCCGTATCTTCTCTCGTTCACATATCCTCGGCAGGCTATTACCTGGTTGTGTCCGTTGCGGCGGCCAACAGCGTGGAAGCGCGTGACCTTCCCACCTGACGGAGTGATTGGAATAGAAGCTCGGGAGGGGTGGCGGGATAGCGGTCTTTGTTACCGGCCGCGCCACAAATGGGCGGATATGTGTTGTGCGGAGAGGGCGGTGATTGGCTTTGGACTCACACCTGGCCCCATACCATGGAAGTATGGACGGGAAAGTACGCCTGGAAAGGCAACAAGGCTGGGTTTCTCTCATGGGTAAAGTTACGCAGCTCTGCAGAGTCAACAACAAGAAATTGTGGCTGTCACATCCGTGTTCCCGGAAGGAACTACAGACCGCAGCGGGAAAGGCATCCCAAGTGATGACTATGAACCCGTGGAGACCGTGAGCATAGTTTTCGGAGATAAAACTTGACCTTTGAAGAAATGTTTTCCAAAACATGCATTATGCTTATGACCGTTGGTCATGGCAGTAGCTAGTGCATTCAAGACAAAAACTCTTTCCTATATTATTGAACTTGCTAAGTAACGCTCGAGTTGCTTACCCTTTCCTCGTTGACCCCCTGCTTAGATTTTGGAGCCATCAACGGAGTTGCCAGTTAGCCATCACGACGTCCAGGAAGAATCCAACAAGGAGTCAAGTCTTCTGATGGAGCTTGAAGGAATCAACTGCTACTTCATCAACAGAAGGATGACGAACACCTTACCCAGGTGTATATGACGACAACACTGCCAATGAAGGAGACAACAACTATTGGAAGGAGGAGACAACCCTGGATAAAGATATTCCAGATGGAATAGATTAGGGCTGTGACTACAGCAGTAGTGGATCAGGAAATAGAATTAGAGCTGATATCCAGCTTAGTGCTACGAATTGGATCTTCTCGTGTTTCATTTGCAAGAGACTTCTTCCATGTAAAAGAAGGGTCTCGAGATTTTGTATTGAATAGTGTTGTAATCCTATAGTGTTACCTTGGACCGGCTATGTTTCTGTTGTACTACTCTGAGAGATGTAATATTTGCGAAAAGGTCCTTCCGTTCGTGTTACATCAACGACTTGTACACTACAACATGCAGTGGTGTGCTGGGTCACCGCCGCCGCCGCCCCGGCTTCTCCACGCCCACCGGCAGCATAGCCAAGCAAGAGAACACAAGCCTTCACCATCCGACGAAGGTCTGGGCCTCCAAAGACGATGCCCCCAAGGGGGGAGCGACGAAAACGCCACCATCGCCCGCTCCGACCAAGCCAGAGCTAGGGCTTTCACCCGGAGGACCCAGTCGCGTGGTAGAGCCGGAGTTCCTCGGCGACGCCTCCAAGGAGGGGAGCGGCGTCGAAAGACGTCGTCGTCGCCGGCGACGGCCAAGGCCATCGCGAGGATTTCACCTGGAACTCCACCACCCCGCCACCCCAGCAACACCAGACCGCACGGAGCCGGTCGGCGGTCGAAGGGAAGAGCAAGTATCAGCCACATGCCGACCTGCCGCCGCCCACCTCCTCACCGCAGTCAACCTCCACAGCAGCACCACCCGTTGCCCCGCCCCCGCTGCACCTCCGGCGCCCCTCAGCCGCCTGCTAGCCGGACACCTCCCAGGTCCGGAGCCGCCACCCCGGCACCCCGACGACCGCTGCCAAGAGTTGCACGACGGCCGCCGCAGCGAAGCCCAAGGCCGGCCCGCTCGGGCCCGGATGCAGCCCGAGCTCCCCAGCGCCGCGCCGACCAGCCCCACCTCCACCACGCGCCCCGCTGCTCCTCCGTGGCCAAGGCCACCGCGCCCCTCCTGCCGGCCTAAGCCGCGCCTGGCGCCGCCCCGCCAGCCAGCCGCAACGTCGGCGGAAACTGCAGCTATGCAGCCTCCCAGACCCACGCCAAACCGCCCCCCTTTGGAGAACGGCAGGCCCGCCGGCGGCAGCGGCGGCGAGAAACAGCGAGGGAGGAGGGTTTGGCGGCGGAGATCGGGGCGCTCCGGTGCCGCCGCGGGGGGGGGGCGACACGGGAGCGAGTCGTCTGACTTTTTCCCTTATGATGTGCATTGTTATTGCCTTTGCCGTCATCGCTTCGCCTTTCTATTTCCCGGAAAGAACAAAGCGACCAAGCTGCATGGGCGCCTAACTAGGGCTAGCTGCTATATGTAGCCGGTTGCTCTAAGTCTATGATCAGGCATGGCTAGCTCATCAGCCGGGGATGAAGATCAAGTAGTTATATGTAGCTGGTTGCTGTACGTCTATGCTCAGGCATGGCTAGCTCAGCTGGTTGCTGTACTGGCTGTAGCCTGCCCTGTCACGCTGTCGCGCAAGTACAAATTAGCAACATACCATGGGCGTGTAACTAACTGCTCCGGCGAGTAGAAGCAGTGCACTTTAACTTTGTATTCGATTCGTCACCTGTCGGACGGGTTGATCATTGCCTTGACTTTCGGGCAGTTTTGCCCTTTAGTCAACACGAGCATGCTTACCCACCTTCTCTTTTTCAGATCGAACTGAAACTTCCACCACCATTTATAATCGTCTGCCTTCAAAAGTTGCATACACAACGAACGCCGCTTTTCTAAGAGAAAGTTGTTTATTTACAAGTTATGTATTACAAGCGCCTAATTTGCAAAGTCTTCATACTCATTTACTTTGCTTGTTTGCTACTCCATCACTTCCGAACTATAAAATGTTCTCGCTTCTTCTGAACCATATGTATATAGACATGCTCCAATTCGTTAGTTCACTCATTTCAATATGTATGCAGTTTACATTAAAATATTCGAAGCAAGAGCGATGTGTCTCACGCGCAGGGTGCGGGTGGCGACGGGCGACTCGCGAGGCGACCGGCCGTCTGCGCCAGATCTACGCCGGGAAGGAGTAAGCAGCGCCGGCGCAAGGGGCGCCGGGGTGTAGCGCAGCTCGCCGTGGCCGACGGTGTGGCGGCGAGCATCAGGGCCGGAGATCTAGAGGGCTCCGACGGCGAGGTTGGGGCAGCTGAGCGCCAAGCACCACGGGGAGTGGTGACGCTGGGGTCCTTCCTCTCACCGGAGCTGCAAGATCTGCTGGGCGGGGAGGTCCAGGGGGACCTCTCCTCGCCAGCGGAGGGCGCGTCGTCGTCTCCATCGACGGGAAGCGTGGCGAGGTGGTCGCCATGCTTGAGCTTGGAGTTTCCACCGCTGGGTTCACCAGGGGGTGGGCATCTACGGTTGACACCTCGCACAAGGGTGCCTGGTGGCTGGGCGCTGATGGTGGGCTCGCTGGCGGTGCCTTTGCCGGAGGCTCGGGTGGCTGCTCCGCCGCCGCCGGCGGCGGCCATCGCGCAGGAGGAAGATGCGGACCTAGGGTTTGTGTCTGGTGGACCGGCTGGGTTGTTGGGACGTGATGGGCCTGGGAGGCCTGTCTCTCCTGTGCTGGTGGCCCAGGAGGTGGGCCGCGATGTACCGCTTGGGCCGTCTGTGGCTGAGCGGGATGCTCGCCACGTGGACAGGGGTCCCGATCGGAACCCTAGATCTCAGTCTAGGGTTTCCTGCTTCCAAGAGAGACATGCATCGTCACAAATCGAGAGCCAAGATTTTCGTCGCTCCTCCTCTCCTTTCGGGCTCCTCCACCCCGCGGCTCGTGGCGATGTCGCGCGACTAGCGGCGCTCGGATGCGAGGAAGGGCGAGGGCAGCAACTCCGGTAGGGGAGGTCCGGTCGGCGGCGGCGGGGGCCGGCGGTACGATCCGGAGGACTTGCGGGCGAAGCCTGACAGAGAACAGAAGGCAGCAAAGTGAGCGCGATGAGGACCAGAGAAGGCAGATCCGGGAGCGTGACGGTGGGTCGTCGCGCCACCACGGTGATGGACACTTCGGCGACAACCGCCAGGGTCGCGGGGGAGACGACCGTCGGGCAGGGGCTCGGTATTCCGGTTTCGTTCTCCGCCGCGCTACCCTCCCAGGGGAGGGGATCTCCCTCGGGACGCGGGCTTCAAAAGGCCGAGGCCTCCGCCTCCTCCACCTCCGCCTACAGTTCAGAGTGCTCCGGTGGGGGGGCCGTCGGAGGCGGATCTCTCGCAGGTCACCTGCTACAACTGTGGTAATCAAGGCCATATCCAATCACAGTGCACAGAAAAACCATTCTGCACCAACTGCAAGAAGGTGGGCCATCCGCTGAAGCTGTGTACTGCTGCTCCCCGAGCCTCTGCCCCGGGCTGGGCGGGCTTCGGGATCGAGGGAAGAGGTTTTGTGTTCATGGATGAAGACGTGGCAGAGCCAGAAAGTAACCCAAGGAATGAAGCGATAGTGAAGATAGATAGCCGTGCCTTTTCTGACCTGATGATAGAGGAGGAATTCAGAGATCTTGTGCAGGCGGAATGGGACTGGCAGGTGAAGCAGCTAGCAGAGGACACTTTCTCGCTGGTATTCCCCTCGAAGGAACTCTTGAGGATGGCAACCCACGGGGGCGGTCTTTGCCTCCCCTCCTCGGAGTGTAAGGCAGTGGTCAAGGAAGCCTGTGTTGAGCCGCTGCATTCGGAGACTCTGACAGTTACTTGGGTGAAGCTTCACGATGTCCCCGCGGCATGGCGTGTGGAATCCCGCCTGTTGGCGGGTACTCTCGAGCTGGGAAGACCGCTTGAAGTGGACCTTGCTTCGCTGCAACCCAAGGAAGGCCCAGTTCGTGTGCGGTATGGGTGCAAGACCCCTATTCATCTGCAGAGTCATATTACTCTGTTCGTCAACCTGAAGGGCTTCAAGGTGCGTGTGGAGCGCGAGTTGCCGGGGGCGGGAAGGGCCTGTCTCCTCCGCCGCCGCCACCCAAGAATCATGACAAGGACCATGACAAACGAGAGGACAAAGACCCAGAACGTGGAAGGGATTCGAGCTCTGAGGATGAAGATTGGGAGGATAGGAACCCTAAGAAGGCGAAGACGGAGAGGATCAGATCCCCCGTGTCCAAGTCTGGGAAAGATGGGGGGCAGCACATGGCCTCGGACTCGGGGCCCTCGCTTGACCCTCCTCTGCTGATTAGCCAGTATGGATCTTTCCTGCCGCCGTTTGGGGCTCCCTCTGCACCTTCCACTATTGTGGACCTTCAGAAGCAAGTGATGGCTACCTCTATCACCGTGGCCAGCGGGTAGCCGGCGACCTCGGATGGGAGGGGGCTACCGTTGATCAGCAGCAGTTCGTGACCCCTACCAAGAAATCTCTGCCAAGGGAGGAGGTGGACTTGACAGAAGTTGATTCCCAGCGTGAAGCCGAGCAGCGGAGCAAGTCCAACCAGGACAGGCCTGCTAGGAAGCTGGGGCTTCTTGAAGCGGAGATGAAGGAGGGCTCGGGTGATTCGAAGGCGGTGTCTAAGTCGGGTGGGGATCTGACGCTGGACGCGTCGGTCCGTGCTGTCTCGGCTCCGTGGCCAGGGCCCCGCGCAGCCGCCCCGTCTCCGTCGAGGTGGTTAGGAAGAGCGACCGCGGCAAAGGCGTTACAGAGGAACCAGTCCCTGACCGCGCTCAGCGTCGAATTCAGAAGATAAACTCCTCAGGTACTTCCCCCATCTCTAAATTCGCCATTTTGCAAGATCGCCCTATTTTAGAGTTACTGCAAGTTGCTAGCGATAGCTGTGTGGTGTTTGATCTTGCGGGAGGGGCGGCCGAATCGGTTGTGTCTATGCTCCAAGCCAGGGAGCTGGTGCAGGCGGAGCTAGCACTGAAAAGTGCCCAACTTGAAAAAGAGAAGAAAGAAAAGGAGAAAAGAGAGCAGGAGGAGAAAGTGGCCCAGGCTCAAGGGGAGCCTGGACCTAGTGGTACAGCAAAGTCTTCCGATGAGTCGCAATCACCAGGAAGGCCTGGTGAGTTGCAAAAACCAGAGGCGACGCAAACACCAGGTGGGTCTGGTGACAATCTCACTTTCAAAGCCTCAGGGGAGGCCAAGAAAATTGCGGCAAAGAAATCGAGAAAGGGTGCAAACAAGTCTGTGGTGCCGGCAAGCCGGAGAATGCTAACCCGCCGAGCACGGGCTTCAGGGGACGTTTCTTAATGCGGATTCTTTTCTGGAACATCAGAGGGTTCGGGGTGCGGGGCCGCTGAATCCTGCTTAAAGACTATCTCCGCAAGCACCAGATAGACGTAGTTATCCTGCTAGAAACGATTAAGCAAGACTTCACAGATAATGAGCTACAGAGCTTGGAAGTAGGCGACAAGTTCTTATGGTTTTGGCTTCCGGCAAATGGTCACTCCGGGGGAATCCTGTTAGGACTAAGGGACAGCGTCTTTGAGGTGGGCTCCTTTGAGAAAGGCCAGAGCTTCGTTATTGCGGCGGCTTTGCATAGACCTTCGGACATGATCATGGACATAATAGGGGTTTATGGGCCAGCGGATCATGCTAGATCAACCGCGTTCCTGGAGGAGATCTCTGCCAAAGTCTCCAGATGCACCCACCCAATTGTGATGGGGGTGACTTCAATTTAATTCGCTCAGAGGAGGACAAGAATAATGATAGGGTTAATTGGGCGCATATCGACTTGTTCAATGCCCACATTGGGGTGTGGGCTGCTGACGTGAGAACACACGTTCGTTGGGAGACCCCAAGAGGAAGGTATAATGTAGTGCAGCAGCAAATTTCCCCCAGTTAAGAAACCAAGGTTATCAATCCAGGAGGAGTTAGGAGTACTTCAGAAGGTTGTCAGTGGCGCCGTTACTCGATAACTGACGTGGGACCTGCACACAACACAATCAAACTATTTTGTCCCAACGAAACAGGAAGGTTGTCAATCTTCCCGGCTTGCTGAAAACAAAGGATTAAACGTATAGTGTGGAAAACAGTATTTAATTGCAGAAATTAAAAGAGAACAATGATTGCAGTTGGTGGTTTTATCAGTGTAAAAGAATAGACCGGGATCCACAGTTCACTAGTGGTGTCTCTACATAAAAGATAACTAACATGCTGGGTAAACGAATTACAACTTCGTGGCTCCTCTTCGTCTCCCCTTTGGACTCTGTGGTTGTGTCGGTGAAAAACTGGGGCACGTTGATTTTCGTCAAATTCCGAGAATATTTCCTTAATAGCTTTTCTGGAATACAAAAACAGCAGAAAACAGGAACTGGCACTGTGGCATCTCGTTAAGATGTTAGTCCTAGAAAATGTATAAAAATGCAATGAAGTGTGTATAAAACATGTAACAATTGGTATAATATCAGCATGAAACATCAAAAATTATAGATACGTTTGAGACGTATCATGGGCACTCAAAGAGTTACCGCGCACGGGTGCGCGGTACACTTGGTCCAATAAGCAGCTTAATCCGGTTCGTTGCGTCCTTGATAGGGTCTTCATCTCCCGGAAGTGGATGTCCGATTTCCGGCATGTTCCTTAGTGGCCGAGACTAGCTTGGGTTCTGACCACACGCCACTGATTTTCGACTCGGGAGAGGGCTTCCTTGTTTGTAGCAATCGTTTCTTCTTCGAATCGGGTTGGTTCGAACTAGACAATTTCAAGTCCTTGCTGATTAACAAGTGGAACCAGCTAACCAGGGTGGTTGGTGGCAGAGACATCGTGGACTGGTCCAATAGCATGGATTATCATATATAACAGTAGCATAATTATTCTCACAAGTTTTACTCATAGGAAAAATTTCAAGAGAATCAACAGGAACATAACATTCATCCTCCTTTGGTAAGCATGGAGGGCAATCAAATAATGTAAGAGATAAAGAGTTACTGTCATTAGAAGGTAGGCATGGGTAGCTAATCCATTCTTCCTCCTTTTGTTCATCACTTTCCTCCTCTTTTTCATCTAATGAGCTTTCAGGTTCAGCAATTTCTTCTTCCACAGGTTCCTGCAAATTGTGAGTGCATTCTTGTGCATTAATGAGTCTCTCTTTGTAATCAACGATATAAGGATTATTGCTGTAATGTTCTATGCAATAATCAAGGATAGAAGAGACATAATCTTTAAGGTCCTTACAAGCAATACAAGTTTCATAATTTTTAGCCATGAAAGATTCTATCTCAGAGGCTCCCATAAATAAAATAAATTGTTCTACTTCTTCGAACCCAAGATGAATATAGTTATTCCAATGATAGTTCACAATTAAAACCTCTTCACTAAAGCTACACTGGAATTTAAGATGTTTAGTATCCTGTTTAGAGCAACAGTTTATATCATGGCGTTTAAGCAAGATTTTAGCAATTGTATTCAACCTTTCTAACACAACACTCATGACTTCACCCTTTCTTGATTCTCTATACTTCATATGTAATTCTATAAGCTCCATATAGGTTGTGGGTTCTTCCATAACAATAGTTTTTAGTTTTTCGGTTTTTCAAATTTTTATGGATTTTCGAATTTATAAGAAAAACAAAACAGAACAAAAATAAACTAAACAAAAGTAAATAAGCAAAACACAACTAAACAAAAATAAACTAAGCACAAATAAACTAGACAAGATAAAATAAAATAAAAACAGAGAGGGAGGTAGAGTGTACTCCCCAGGTGAACTTATGAGTAGAGCTATGCTCCCGGCAACGGCGCCAGAAAATAGTCTTGATAACCCACAAGTATAGGGGATCGCAACAGTCTTCGAGGGAAGTAAAACCCAAATTTATTGATTCGACACAAGGGGAGACAAAGAATACTTATAAGCCTTAACAACTGAGTTGTCAATTCAGCTGCACCTGGAAAAGCACTAGTAACAGGGGTGATGTGAAAGCAGCAGTAATATGAGAGCAATAGTAACAGTAACACAGCAGCAGTAACACGGAGGCAATGGCACCAGAAAATAGTTGATACTACTTCTAATGACATATAGGACCAGAGAGCAATGATGATGACAAATGGACCGGGGTTCCCAGCTATCTACACTAGTGGTAACTCTCCAAACAAATAACAGGTGTTGGGTGAACAAATTACAGTTGGGCAATTGATAATTGTAAGGGCATGACAATGCATGCTTATGATAAGATAAGGTTTACTGTAGTATTTAATTGGGCATTACGACAAGGTACACAGACCGCTATCCAGCATGCATCTGTGCCTAAATAATCCACCTTCCGGTTAGCATCCGCACCCCTTCCAGTATTAAGTTGCAAACAACAGATTATTGCATTAAGTATTGTGCATAATGTAAACAACACATTCATCCTTAGACAAAGCATTGCTGTTTTACCCCTAGTGGCAACAACACATCTACAACCTTAGAACTTGCTGTCACTATCCCAGGTTAAATAGAGGCTGAACCCAACTATCTAGCATAAATACTCCCTCTTGGAGATACAAGCAACTACTTGATCAGGGTAACCACAAGTACCGGAGAGCATGCAAGATCTTAAATAAACAATAGTATGATAATATGATGAACAATCTGATCATAATGTAACAATTCATCGGATCCCAACAAACACAACACCAATTACATCATATGGATCTCAATCATGTAAGGCAGCTCATGAGATCATTGTATTGAAGTACATGGGAGAGAGAGTACCAACTAGCTACAGCCAAGAACCCGTAGTCCATGGGGGAACTACTCACAAACCATCATGGAGTCGAAGTGGAGGCGGTGGAGTCGATGGAGATGGCTCCGGGGGTCAATCCCCGTCCCGGCAGGGTGCCAGAACAGGAACTTCTGACCCCCGAAACGAGGTCTCGCGATGGCGGCGGCGCTGCGGAAGTCTTTCTGGAGTATTAGATATATTTTAGGGTTTTCGCGTCGGGGTGACTAAATAGGCGAAGGGGCAACGTCGGTGGAGTCCCGAGGGGCCCACCACCTCTCGGCGCCCTCTCTGGCCGCGCCAAGAGGTGGTTTGGAGGCCGTGGGCCTCCCCCTGGCTTGCCCTTCTGGCTCCGTGTGTCCCTCGGAAAAATAGGAGGTTTGGCTTTTGTTTCGTCGAATTCCGAGAATATTGCCCGAACAGCTTTTCTGGAACCAAAAACAGCAGAAAACAGGAACTGGCACTGTGGCATCTTGTTAATAGGTTAGTCCCAGAAAATGTATAATAATGATATATAATGCATATAAAACATGTGACAATGATACATAAAACAAGCATGAAACATCAGAAATTATAGATACGTTGGAGACGTATCAAGCATCCCCAAGCTTAGTTCCTACTCGTCCTCGAGTAGGTAAACGATAAAAAGAAAATAATTTCTGAAGTGACATGCTACCAACATAATCTTGATCCAATAATAATGTAAGGCATGTGAGCTGAGATCAAATCATTCAAAGCAAATGTCTATAGTTGATATAAGAGATAATAAAGCAAGAGTCAAACAAGCTAAAAGTTTTCATGAATTATCGCTTTAAAGACATGAAACCGTACAAGGTTCATTAAAGATGGTTTAAGTATCCAGCGTAGAAGTTCTATCCTTCAATCCAAGCATCAAGCAAATTTTCATAACATAGAAGGATTCAGCCAAGTAAACATAAACATGAACGTCATGAATCAACTGTTTCGAAGTCTACTCAACCGGTGAGCGCAAGCATTTGGTATTGGCACCAGGATGTTATGGCAAAGAGAACATTAATGGGGGTTTGGAAGGCCAATGGAAGAAAGTCTCACAAAGCTATAAGTGATCATTAGACAAGAGGAAGTCTTATAATCGAAGCTATGTAAGGAGTAGTGATTGCCATGCAACGGATGCACATAGAGCTATATGTGTATGAAAGCTCTCCAATGGAACTAGTGGGGGTGCATCCAACTTGGTTGCTCATGAAGACCTAGAGCACTTTTGAGGAAGCTCATCATTGGAATATACAACCCAAGTTCTATAGTGTAAATTCCCCACATAGTTATACTAGTAGAACATGAAAACTCTCTCACATGGAGTATAGGTGCTAAACACGAGCACAAATGATGACTATGAATACTGCAGGTGCTAAACATGAGCACAAGTGTGGATAAAGGATAGTAATGTTGCCCCCTTTTTCTTTATTCTTTTTTTTTCTTTTTTCCTTTTTTCTATTTTTTTTCTTTTTCTGTTTCTCTTTTCGATGGCCACATAGCACTTTTCACTTTCAGGGGCAACATTCTAATATGACAACACACTTTTTGGTACATATAACTCATAACGAACAAACATGATGTATGAAACTGTATGCCTCTGCCAGTGTAGCAGGATATGCAATGATCTAGCGTAACATGGGTAAACCACACATCAGCTGTATAGAATCATGCAAAGCAATATATAAGTGATGAATGACAACAAGTCATGTAATGTAAATGGAAGTTGCATGGCAATATATCTCGGAACAGCTATGGAAATGCTGTGGTAGGTAGGTATGGTGGTTGTTTTGAGGAAGATGTATAGGCTTATGTGTAGGAGAACAAGAGGAAGTCCTCCCACGGGGTTGGATGTACCGGCGAAGTATGCACAACTCTCAATGTGAGCAGAAGGCAATGCACAGCACCGAAGAGGCTAGCAAATTTGGATGGTGGAAGTGCCAAAAACCGTAGCTTAACATTAGTCAAAAAGAACTCACAAGTTTATTGCAAACAACTAGCAGGTTCAACATTAAGAGCATGATTAAAATTCACTCCAAGAAGGGCCGTTCACGGCGGCACAAGTACCCCGTTAGATCCCTCGACCTTCAGCACAACTTAGTTATTACAATGAACTTTCAGACATGGAAAGCTATCAAGTCCAACTACACCTTCAACAATTTTAGAGTTTGTAGTACGGTACAAGCTTAAAGACAACAATCCACTAATGATTTTAACTTAATTAACCAGCAAGCTTTACCATCTAAATACCTCAAAACGTTTGCAAAGAATCAGATTATCAAAGTTCAATGATCTACAAGATTATGCAAGTTTTTCATTATACCACTACCACATGCAAAAATTTCTGGACCAACACATCAACCAAGCAACTCTCCAAATAAATATAAGTGAAGCAAGAGAGTACTTTCTATAAAATAACTAATAGCTCTGAACAAGAGATACATGAAAACCAAGAGCTAGAAGCTAAACAGTGCGAAAATGAATACTCAACAATATAAGTGAAGAATAGGAGTATTCAAATGAAAAAGCGGAGCGTGTCTCTCTCCCAAACAAGATAGATAGGATCCGACATTGATATGATCAGAGAATAAAATAACAAACTAAACACAAAGACGCTCCAAGAACAGCACATATGATGTGACCGAATTAAAATATAGTTTCACTAGAGATGACCTGATAAGTTGATGATGAAGAAGGGGATGCCTTGGGCATCCCCAAGCTTAGATGCTTGAGTCTTCTTGAAATATGCTTGGGTGACCCACGGGGGCATCCCCAAGCTTAGGCTCTTCACTCTTCTTGATCACAATATCATCCTTCTCTCTTGACCCTTGAAAACTTCTGCCACACCAAACTTCTCATAAACTTCATTAGAGGGGTTAGTACTCAAAAACATTAATCCACTTTGGTTCTGTAGTGACACATTGCAATACTCAATAAAACATTAGCTACAGCCCTCCACGTCTAGAAAGCCTACTTAAAGTCCACAAGAGACAATGCAAAAAAACAGAGACAGAATCTGTCAAAACAGAACAGCCAGTAAAGACGAATTTTTTCGAGGTACTTCCGTTGCTCAAATCGGAAAAAGTGAAGTTAATGAAAGATGCGTACATATCTGAGGAAGATGCGTGATTTTTTATAGAATTTTTCGAGTTTTCTCCAGGGAGAAAAGCTCAAATTCGTGACAGCTAAAAATCTGTCCCTGCGCAGAAATCCAAATCTAGCATCATCTAATCATTAAAGGCTCTTCTTGGCACAACAATTCGAAAAAGTAAAGATACAAAGGAGTTGTTACAGAAGTAAGCAAGCTCCTTGACTCAAAAAGCAAAAGAAAAATTACAGAAATAACACATGGGTTGTCTCCCAAGAGCGCTTTTCTTTAATGCCTTTTAGCTAGGCTTGATAGTTTTAATGATGCTCTCATGAAAATAGAAAATGAAGCAAAAGGAGCATCAAGAAGCAAATTCAAAACACATTTAAGTCTAACCCACTTCCTATGCATAGGAAACTTGTACACAAATAAATTCATATAGAACAAAGTGACAAGCATAGGAAGATAAAACAAGAGTAACTTCAAAAGTTTCAGCATATAGAGAGGTGTTTTAGTACCATGAAATTTCTACAACCATATTTTCCTCTCTCATAATAATTTTCAGTAGCATCATGAATAAACTCAACAATATAACTATCACATAAAGCATGCTTTTCATGATCTACAAACAAATAATTTTTATCAAGCTCATAAGTAGTGGGATTTAAAATTTCGAACCCACATGTAACAATTTTATAACAAGATGATTGATCACTCTCAACATATATGGGACGCCTAGATAAAGTCAAGACTTCTCCTCCCATTTTCATTAGTGGTACAGTCAATATTATCAAGTAACATAGGACCATCATCTAGAGCTTTATCATAAACATTTTCTAAGCAAAACTCTTTAGTACCATGCATTTCGATATCAGCCACAAATAAAGGATTATCATAAGATTTATCAAAATAGCATGGATTATCATATATAACAGTAGCATAATTATTCTCACAAGTTTTACTCATAGGAAAAATTTCAAGAGAATCAACAGGAACATAACATTCATCCTCCTTGGTAAGCATGGAGGGCAATCAAATAATGTAAGAGATGAAGAGTTACTCTCATTAGAAGGTAGGCATGGGTAGCTAATCCATTCTTCCTCCTTTTGTTCATCACTCTCCTCCTCTTTTTCATCTAATGAGCTTTCAGGTTCAGCAATTTCTTCTTCCACAGGTTCCTGCAAATTGTGAGTGCATTCTTGTGCATTAATGAGTCTCTCTTTGTAATCAACGATATAAGGATTATTGCTGTAATGTTCTATGCAATAATCAAGGATAGAAGAGACATAATCTTTAAGGTCCTTACAAGCAATACAAGTTTCATAATTTTTAGCCATGAAAGATTCTATCTCAGAGGCTCCCATAAATAAAACAAATTGTTCTACTTCTTCGAACCCAAGATGAATATAGTTATTCCAATGATAGTTCACAATTAAAACTCTTCACTAAAGCTACATGGAATTTAAGATGTTTAGTATCCTGTTTAGAGCAACAGTTTATATCATGGCGTTTAAGCAAGATTTAGCAATTGTATTCAACTTTCTAACACAGCACTCATGACTTCACCCTTTTTGATTCTCTATACTTCATATATAATTCTATAAGCTCCATATAGGTTGTGGGTTCTTCCATAACAACAGTTTTTATTTTTCGGTTTTTCAAATTTTTATGGATTTTCGAATTTATAAGAAAAACAAAACAAACAAAAATAAACTAAACAAAAGTAAACTAAGCAAAACACAACTAAACAAAAATAAACTAAGCACAAATAAACTAGACAAGAAAAAATAAAATAAAAACAGAGAGAGAGGTAGAGTGTACTCCCCAGGTGAACTTATGAGTAGAGCTATGCTCCCCGGCAACGGCGCCAGAAAATAGTCTTGATAACCCACAAGTATAGGGGATCGCAACAGTCTTCGAGGGAAGTAAAACCCAAATTTATTGATTCGACACAAGGGGAGACAAAGAATACTTATAAGCCTTAACAACTGAGTTGTCAATTCAGCTGCACCTGGAAAAGCACTAGTAACAGGGGTGATGTGAAAGCAGCAGTAATATGAGAGCAATAGTAACAGTAACACAGCAGCAGTAACACGGAGGCAATGGCACCAGAAAATAGTTGATACTACTTCTAATGACATATAGGACCAGAGAGCAATGATGATGACAAATGGACCGGGGTTCCCAGCTATCTACACTAGTGGTAACTCTCCAAACAAATAACAGGTGTTGGGTGAACAAATTACAGTTGGGCAATTGATAATTGTAAGGGCATGACAATGCATGCTTATGATAAGATAAGGTTTACTGTAGTATTTAATTGGGCATTACGACAAGGTACACAGACCGCTATCCAGCATGCATCTGTGCCTAAATAATCCACCTTCCGGTTAGCATCCGCACCCCTTCCAGTATTAAGTTGCAAACAACAGATTATTGCATTAAGTATTGTGCATAATGTAAACAACACATTCATCCTTAGACAAAGCATTGCTGTTTTACCCCTAGTGGCAACAACACATCTACAACCTTAGAACTTGCTGTCACTATCCCAGGTTAAATAGAGGCTGAACCCAACTATCTAGCATAAATACTCCCTCTTGGAGATACAAGCAACTACTTGATCAGGGTAACCACAAGTACCGGAGAGCATGCAAGATCTTAAATAAACAATAGTATGATAATATGATGAACAATCTGATCATAATGTAACAATTCATCGGATCCCAACAAACACAACACCAATTACATCATATGGATCTCAATCATGTAAGGCAGCTCATGAGATCATTGTATTGAAGTACATGGGAGAGAGTACCAACTAGCTACAGCCAAGAACCCGTAGTCCATGGGGGAACTACTCACAAACCATCATGGAGTCGAAGTGGAGGCGGTGGAGTCGATGGAGATGGCTCCGGGGGTCAATCCCCGTCCCGGCAGGGTGCCAGAACAGGAACTTCTGACCCCCGAAACGAGGTCTCGCGATGGCGGCGGCGCTGCGGAAGTCTTTCTGGAGTATTAGATATATTTTAGGGTTTTCGCGTCGGGGTGACTAAATAGGCGAAGGGGCAACGTCGGTGGAGTCCCGAGGGGCCCACCTCACCTCGGCCCTCTCTCCTGGCCGCGCCAAGAGGTGGTTTGGAGGCCGTGGGCCTCCCCCTGGCTTGCCCTTCTGGCTCCGTGTGTCCCTCGGAAAAATAGGAGGTTTGGCTTTTGTTTCGTCGAATTCCGAGAATATTGCCCGAACAGCTTTTCTGGAACCAAAAACAGCAGAAAACAGGAACTGGCACTGTGGCATCTTGTTAATAGGTTAGTCCCAGAAAATGTATAATAATGATATATAATGCATATAAAACATGTGACAATGATACATAAAACAAGCATGAAACATCAGAAATTATAGATACGTTGGAGACGTATCAAGCATCCCCAAGCTTAGTTCCTACTCGTCCTCGAGTAGGTAAACGATAAAAAGAAAATAATTTCTGAAGTGACATGCTACCAACATAATCTTGATCCAATAATAATGTAAGGCATGTGAGCTGAGATCAAATCATTCAAAGCAAATGTCTATAGTTGATATAAGAGATAATAAAGCAAGAGTCAAACAAGCTAAAAGTTTTCATGAATTATCGCTTTAAAGACATGAAACCGTACAAGGTTCATTAAAGATGGTTTAAGTATCCAGCGTAGAGTTCTATCCTTCAATCCAAGCATCAAGCAAATTTTCATAACATAGAAGGATTCAGCCAAGTAAACATAAACATGAACGTCATGAATCAACTGTTTCGAAGTCTACTCAACCGGTGAGCGCAAGCATTTGGTATTGGCACCAGGATGTTATGGCAAAGAGAACATTAATGGGGGTTTGGAAGGCCAATGGAAGAAAGTCTCACAAAGCTATAAGTGATCATTAGACAAGAGGAAGTCTTATAATCGAAGCTATGTAAGGAGTAGTGATTGCCATGCAACGGATGCACATAGAGCTATATGTGTATGAAAGCTCTCCAATGGAACTAGTGGGGGTGCATCCAACTTGGTTGCTCATGAAGACCTAGAGCACTTTTGAGGAAGCTCATCATTGGAATATACAACCCAAGTTCTATAGTGTAAATTCCCCACATAGTTATACTAGTAGAACATGAAAACTCTCTCACATGGAGTATAGGTGCTAAACACGAGCACAAATGATGACTATGAATACTGCAGGTGCTGAAACATGAGCACAAGTGTGGATAAAGGATAGTAATGTTGCCCCCTTTTTCTTTATTCTTTTTTTTCTTTTTTTCTTTTTTCTATTTTTTTTCTTTTTCTGTTTCACTTTTCGATGGCCACATAGCACTTTTCACTTTCAGGGGCAACATTCTAATATGACAACACACTTTTTGGTACATATAACTCATAATGAACAAAACATGATGTATGAAACTGTATGCCTCTGCCAGTGTAGCAGGATATGCAATGATCTAGCGTAACATGGGTAAACCACACATCAGCTGTATAGAATCATGCAAAGCAATATATAGTGATAAATGACAACAAGTCATGTAATGTAAATGGAAGTTGCATGGCAATATATCTCGGAACAGCTATGGAAATGCTGCGGTAGGTAGGTATGGTGGTTGTTTTGAGGAAGATGTATAGGCTTATGTGTAGGAGAACAAGAGGAAGTCCTCCCACGGGGTTGGATGTACCGGCGAAGTATGCACAACTCTCAATGTGAGCAGAAGGCAATGCACAGCACCGAAGAGGCTAGCAAATTTGGATGGTGGAAGTGCCAAAAACCGTAGCTTAACATTAGTCAAAAAGAACTCACAAGTTTATTGCAAACAACTAGCAGGTTCAACATTAAGAGCATGATTAAAATTCACTCCAAGAAGGGCCGTTCACGGTGGTACAAGTACCCCGTTAGATCCCTCGACCTTCAGCACAACTTAGTTACTACATGAACTTTCAGACATGGAAAGCTATCAAGTCCAACTACACCTTCAACAATTTTAGAGTTTGTAGTACGGTACAAGCTTAAAGACAACAATCCACTAATGATTTTAACTTAATTAACCAGCAAGCTTTACCATCTAAATACCTCAAAACGTTTGCAAAGAATCAGATTATCAAAGTTCAATGATCTACAAGATTATGCAAGTTTTTCATTATACCACTACCACATGCAAAAATTTCTGGACCAACACATCAACCAAGCAACTCTCCAAATAAATATAAGTGAAGTAAGAGAGTACTTTCTATAAAATAACTAATAGCTCTGAACAAGAGATACATGAAAACCAAGAGCTAGAAGCTAAACAGTGCGAAAATGAATACTCAACAATTATAAGTGAAGAATAGGAGTATTCAAATGAAAAAGCGGAGCGTGTCTCTCTCCCAAACAAGATAGATAGGATCCGACATTGATATGATCAGAGAATAAAATAACAAACTAAACACAAAGACGCTCCAAGAACAACACATATGATGTGACCAAATTAAAATATAGTTTCACTAGAGATGACCTGATAAGTTGATGATGAAGAAGGGGATGCCTTGGGCATCCCCAAGCTTAGATGCTTGAGTCTTCTTGAAATATGCTTGGGTGACCCACGGGGCATCCCCAAGCTTAGGCTCTTCACTCTTCTTGATCACAATATCATCCTTCTCTCTTGACCCTTGAAAACTTCTGCCACACCAAACTTCTCATAAACTTCATTAGAGGGTTAGTACTCAAAAACATTAATCCACTATTGGTTCTGTAGTGACACATTGCAATACTCAATAAAACATTAGCTACAGCCCTCCACGTCTAGAAAGCCTCACTTAAAGTCCACAAGAGACAATGCAAAAAAACAGAGACAGAATCTGTCAAAACAGAACAGCCAGTAAAGACGAATTTTTTCGAGGTACTTCCGTTGCTCAAATCGGAAAAATGAAGTTAATGAAAGATGCGTACATATCTGAGGAAGATGCGTGATTTTTTATAGAATTTTTCGAGTTTTCTCCAGGGAGAAAAGCTCAAATTCGTGACAGCTAAAAATCTGTCCCTGCGCAGAAATCCAAATCTAGCATCATCTAATCATTAAAGGCTCTTCTTGGCACAACAATTCGAAAAAGTAAAGATACAAAGGAGTTGTTACAGAAGTAAGCAAGCTCCTTGACTCAAAAAGCAAAAGAAAAATTACAGAAATAACACATGGGTTGTCTCCCAAGAGCGCTTTTCTTTAATGCCTTTTAGCTAGGCTTGATAGTTTTAATGATGCTCTCATGAAAATAGAAAATGAAGCAAAAGGAGCATCAAGAAGCAAATTCAAAACACATTTAAGTCTAACCCACTTCCTATGCATAGGAAACTTGTACACAAATAAATTCATAAGAACAAAGTGACAAGCATAGGAAGATAAAACAAGAGTAACTTCAAAAGTTTCAGCATATAGAGAGGTGTTTTAGTACCATGAAATTTTCTACAACCATATTTTCCTCTATCATAGTAATTTTCAGTAGCATCATGAATAAACTCAACAATATAACTATCACATAAAGCATGCTTTTCATGATCTACAAATAAATAATTTTTATCAAGCTCATAAGTAGAAGCTTGGGGGCGTCTTGTTCAAAATCGACTTCGAAAAAGCTTACGACAGGGTTAACTAGAGTTTTCTCACGGAGGTTCTGCGTCGAAAGGGGTTCGACGCAGGAGTCATCCACAGACTTATGCAACTTGTCCAAGGGGGACAGACTACGATTTCAATTAATGGAGAGATGGGTCCGTTTTTTCCGCAATAAGAGAGGGATGCGGCAAGGTGATCCGTTGTCCCCTCTGCTTTTTAACTTCGTGGCGGAGGCTCTTTCGGCAATGCTGTCCGCGGCCTCAGCAGCTGGGCACATCCAGGGGGTGGTGCCACACTTGATTCCTGGGGGAGTCACTCATTTACAGTACGCCGACGATACTCTGATTTTGATTCAAGATGATGACCGAGGGATTGCTAACCTGAAATTTATCCTAATGTGCTTTGAAGAGATGTCTGGACTAAAGATCAACTATCACAAGAGTGAAGTCATTGTTATGGGAAAACCTCGTGAGCACCGCCAAAGGGTGGCGGACATGCTCAACTGTAAGTTGGGATCTTTTCCGTTTATCTACTTGGGTCTGCCGGTAGCAGATAGAAAACTTACTGTGGACCAGTGGAACTTCTTGGTTCTTAAGTTGGCGGCTAGGGTGGAACCCTGGGTTGGGAGATTTCTATCCTCCGGGGGGAGGCTGATTCTCTCTAACTCTTGTCTACCTAGTTTGCCTATGTTTGCCATGGGGTTATTTCTTCTTCAAGATAGTGTCCATGCCAAATTTGATTCCCATAGAGCGAAATTTTACTGGGAAGGGTCGGGCCCTAAAAGGAAGTACCACCTCCTCAATTGGCCTGCGGTTTGTCGACCAAAGGAAGCTGGAGGTCTGGGAATCGTCAACTCTAAGATCATGAACAAAGCCCTAATGCTGAAATGGGTTTGGAAACTTTTCCAAGGGGAGGACAGTCTTTGGGCCAAGTTGATCAGGGCCAAATACCTTCCGAATGACAACATTTTTGATAACTCGAGCCGGGGTGGCTCGCAGTTTTGGAAAATCCTGGGAAAAATAAAACACCTCTTCAAGTTAGGTGCTCGATTCTCGATCCGTAACGGAGAGCGAACCTTATTCTGGACAGACTACTGGCAGGGTGCCGGTCCTCTAAAAGATAGGTTTCCTCTCATCTTTGCCGTTTGTGACGACCAACAGATTAACGTGGCTAGGGTAGCTGCCAATTCTATTCGTCTCCGCCGGTCCTTAGATGAGGCGGGTAGAGCTCAATGGGTTGAGCTCTTACAGCTTATTGATCAGATCCAAATCTCCGACGGGCTGGACGTTGTGTCTTGGGCGTTAGAGGAATCCGGACAGTTCTCTGTTGCTTCTATGTATGCTAAGCTGTCGCAAGGGGCCTCGGTGGCTCACTTCCGTGATGTTTGGGCCGCGAAACTTCCGCTGAAAATCAAAATCTTCTCCTGGCAACTTATCATCGACCGGTTGCCTTCGGGACAGGTTCTCGCTTCGAGGCAGGGGCCTTCGGATGGGTTATGTGCCCTTTGCGGCGCCGTGGAGGATGCCTCTCTCATGTTCTTCTCCTGCTCCATTGCAAATTTTGCCTGGAGTGTGTTGCGGCAACTTCTGGGAAATCGCTGGTGTCCTGCCAACTTTGCGCAATTTTTTGCTATCCTTAGTGGTTTGACGGGTCAAACGCGCAGGGTAGTGTGGACGGTTTTTGTTGCGCAATGTTGGGCTCTTTGGAATATCCAAAACAAGTTGTCTATTGAATGCAGGATTATTAAACATCCGGCTGACGTGATCTACAAAACTCTAATCTTTTTGCAGCTGTGGTGCCTAAACGCAAAGGACAAGGATCGTCCAAGACTCGTGGAGCTGGTGGCCAGACTAAAGCTGTTGTATACAGCAAATCGCCCGAGAAGTCCGAGTAGATCGAGTCGTCGGTGAGCAGCTCCTCGCCTACTCCTCTTACGGCGGTGGTATCGTGACTTTGGGGTGGCGCCCCTGTTAGCCGTGCTACCCTAGTGTTGGTTCTGGCTGCTTTAGACGTTGTTTGCAATGTTGTGAACCTTTGTGGTCTTATTAATTTAAGGCTGGGCACTTTGTGCCTTGTATCTAAAAAAACATTAAAATATTCGAAACATTTTCTTATTTGGAACGGGTGAGTACCACACAAACCCTACTTTTTGCCATTTTGCAATGACGATCAACTAACTGCAAAAATGGCAAGTAGTTTTAGCAAATACATTTTCCTTTACTTGAGAAGTTATCTCTTAAGTCCTCTTTGATTCGTACGATAGGAAAACACAAAATTAGAATATCATGTCCAGTTGAATCCTGCAGGATTTATAGCCTACAAGAATTATCACCAAGTAGTATTTGAATCACAGGAAAAACAAAAGAATTGTATCATAAGATTTGAGTTGATGGAAGATTTCTTTCAACACATAGTGCAATGCAATCCTATGGAAGTTTTTTTTCTAAAAATTAAATCATATGAATCAAACGACGCACATCGAAAATTTTCCTAATAGTCAAAATCCTGTATGATTCCTATGGTATTCCTTTAACTTAGAAAATGATATTTGTATCTTTAAGTGTATATGTTTATAAGGTTTCTGTTTCCACTTGACGTAAAATGATTCTACGACGTCCAATGAAATGTCATGATCAGACGCCTGATCCCTAGTCGTCGACCTAAAAGAAACTAATTTTGATAGTTGAGTTGCAATATCGATCATGTTGCCGTGAACACAGAAGGGGAGGGTTTTTCGTTTATCAGTTACAATAGTTGCCTTAGTTTCAAGATCACCCTTTGCTTCTACAATCAGATGAAAATTCCCTAACTACTAAGAACATGGCGAATGGCGTGCACATGTGTGTATGCTATGGCCATCGCAGCTGAGGCTCTGAGAGAAAACCAATTAGCCATCACGTGGTACGTATTCCCTCCGTTCCAATTTAATCGACTTGCTATGCACCACATGTAGATGTATATAACCATGTGGTGCATAGAAAGTCAATTAAATTAGAACGGAGTGAGTACATTATATTTCGAGATAGCTTTGGACCTGTCTCGCCAGCGCGCGTCGGCCTGACCTGACCAACGTACGGCTCGTCGGCGTTTCACGTGAAGCCAACGTACGGCTCGATCAAAAGTTTTAAACGGTACATTTTTAAATATATAACTCGTATTATGTTAGTCAAATTGATGACCTAAGAGCATCTCCAGTCGGGGCGCCCAAACGGCCGCCCAAAGCCGTTTGGGGCGTGCCGGACACAAAATCACGCCCACTCGCGGCGCCCAAACGCGAATTCGGTCCGGCGCGGCCCAATTTTGTGTCCGGCATGCTCAGCCCACGTCCTCAACTTGGGGAGGCTTGGGGCGGCCCCGGACGGAAGGAAACGCACGCCTCCGACGCGCGGGCCACGCCTGGCAGTGACACGACCACGCCCGGCCGTGGTCAAAGGCGTCGTCAAAGGCGCGTGCCGCGTGGCGACGCCTCGTTTTCACGGCCGGCGGACGGCCAGTGAGCCGTCGCGTCCTCTGCTCGCCGGAATGAATGCGCGGCGCGCCTTTTCGAGGCGAGCGGCGTTAATGCCACCGCTCTCCGGCCGCCATAAAACGGCTTTGGGCGCTCTCCACTCATCGCCACTCTCGCCCTCGCCGTTCTCTCTCCCTCACCTCGCCGCTCCTTCTCCACTCGAAAACTGCCGCCGCTCTCCTTCTCCATGTCAGGCAACTGGAGGCGCACCGGCGGCGCCGCGGCCAACGGCTTCGCGCAGCGCACCCTGCACAAGGAGCAGACAGAGGCGCTGCGCGACAACAGCTATCCGGTGCCGCCGGATATGCGCGTTTGCCACGGGTTCGTCATCGGCGTCAACGGCGTGCCGGTGATGAAGCCCCTGACGCGGGCGAACCGCGGCTTCACCGCCGCGGTTAACACGCGACCTGACGCCGGAGCAGCGTCAGGACCCGCGCTGGGATCCGCGGAACCCGGCCAACCATGGCCGGTACGAGGCGCCGTTCCAGCGCGCCTACGAGGAGGACTTCAACCGCTGGGACGGCCCCGGCCCGGCACCGACGGACAAGAACGTCGCCGGGCGCGAGGCGTTCTGGAGCGTGCCCGGGCGCACGCTCCAGTTCGTGATGAACCACATCGCGAACGGCGGCTCGCTCCTGACGGCGGCGCCCGCCCCTGCTCCGGCCGCCTGGGCACCGTGCGCGACGCCGTCCTCGTCGCGCTCCACGGCGTCCTCGTCGCGGGCGTCGTCCTCGCGCTCGTCCTCATCTCGCTCCCGCGCCTCCTCTCTGCTAACGCCGAAGCCGGAGCAGATGAAGGTGAAGGCGGAGCCGGAGCTCTCGCCGTTCATGGCGGAGCTCATAGCGGCGCAGGCGGGGACGGACGACGATGCCATTGCGGCAGCCGTCGAGGCCGCGTCGATGGACGACGTGCCGCCGCTCGACGGCCCCTCGGCCTGCGCCTGGTCGGCGCGCGAGACCGCCAAGGAGAAGGGCGTGCCCTTCTTCGACCTCACCGTCGACGACGGCCCAGGACCGAGCCGCGTCAAGGAGGAGGACGACGGCGGCGCGTGGAGCAGCGGCGGCGCAGGGAGCAGCGGCGGCGTGAAGGAGGAGAACCCCTACTACGCCTTCAGGCGCCGCTACCGGGTCCAGTAGATTAGGTTTAGTTTTTTAAAATTTCATTCGAATCTGTAAAATTTCTTAAAGTTTGAATGAAAATCGTCGAAGTTTAACTTTACAAAAAAATATTTGGGCGCCGCGAGTGGGGAGCGACGGCGCCCAAATGTGCCAGGTAGTCCGGACGGCGCCCAAATAGCCCGTCCGGAAAGCCTTTGGGCGGCTATTTGGGCGTCGCGACTGGAGATGCTATACCGAGCCGGAGGGAGTACCATAGTTCAGCAATGCCAACCTCCTCGTCCTGTTTCCCAGTCCCCAACTTTCGGAATCCCAACGTCGTCATTACTTAACCAATTCATCACTCACTGCCAATCTCAATTACTCGACAACCATAGTGACCTAATCTCCTCGGAGCACGGGCTACGGCCGGACCAGCTATGGCATACGCTCCTCTCCTACCTCATCAAACTAGTCTGTGCTTTTGGATCGAACAAGTGGTCAAGATTAGTACCCGTAGCAGAGTAAGCTTTGTTGAGATCAATTAGCGAAAAGCCAGCTAGGCCTCTACTGCTAGAGTAGTACTTTGACAAACCAAATCCACTTTGATACGCCCGCGATTGGGCAGCCGTCTCCTGGCGTGCATGTGGACGCCGACCGGAGCAGCAACGTACTCTCGCACTCCTCGTCCTCGAGGCGCGCGCGTGGGGCCGATTTGCTCGATCTCCTCCTAGCTTGGCCTTTGCGTGATCGCGCTACTAATCAATCACCGTCTAAATTGAAAACCTGTCGTCGCTAGCTTGCTCGTCGTTAGTCGCGCCTGCAGCTAACTAATCTCGCCCTAGCTAGCTTGCCATGACTCACCGACCGCCGGCCGGCGTCGGGTCAATGCATGTGTCTTCCCCGAGCGAGGCCATTTAGTCAAGACGACCCACAAGATAGGCGTCACGCTGCTGTTACCGGCTTATTACAGCGGTTAAATATATATAGATGTTATTTCTTTTTTTTTTGAAATTTACCCAACATATATTAGGTCAGCAAGCCGCCTCATTAAAACCCTGCCAGTCCCTTTCGGTACCCTGGTTAGGGAAAGAGTGCGTCTGAAACTTGCCATGTTAACTGAATCCGTCTATGTTCACTAAAGATGAGAAAACAGGACCCGTTTACGCCCACTTTTTGTTTCCATTTTATGCTAATCTAGTACAAAATGAGGAAAAATGGAACAAATAGGACCCGTTTTTACATCCTAATGTTCGCCGTAGCTAACATGCATGGTTGCTATATGTTTCAACCAAGGTTCTCCACATGTATATTCTTGGCGCTAGGAGCAGAGTTCATCGATCGCGGCAACATAGGTGTAAACTCGATGCTTTGTTTTCAACCCAGACCGGAGTAGCGCTAATGCCAAGTTTAACCGGAATCATGGCCATTTTGCCTTGCATGAAAGGCGCCACATTTTAAGGAAGGCGGATATATCTATCGACCCATTGGATGGCTTGCTGCCGGGCTTCTGCAAAGCAAGGCTTCAGCCCAAAGGCAGGCACAACTTGGCATGTTTCAGGAAATCATGGTTTGTTAAGATTGTTCTCTCTTTTCCTTATCTTGATGTGAAGCCTAAACTAATCCCAGTTGCATGCTAGTAAAGCTTAAGCGCCAACCACTGAATCAAGCAAAGGATGAGGCCACTGGCTTAGCTTAGCTCGCTCCTAGGTAGGGGACCGGCCCGCTGGGAAACATTCAGACAAAGGCTAATTAAACGCTAATTAAACAAACTCGTTAGCTTTGTGGAAGTGTGCTTCGGCCACACTGCAAGCTCCCACAAGTCTTCCTCTAGCATTAGGTGCCTTGACGTGGGCACACGTTTGCTGACCTGGCTGCCCCGAAGAGCGACACGTATAGTCGTACACGACAGGTACATCGACAGTGTGAGGGGAGGAAGCAACCCCTGGCGCACGCATACCGAGGATGCCATCTCGAGCAAGGTGATCGACTTTCTTTTATTTATTTTTGTTTTGGTAAAATAATGGTGGGATTCCAAATGTTTAATGCCCCAAGTGTAAAGGTTAAAGAAAGGGTTTTTGGGTGGGAGAGGTTTAAGGAAGGATATCACGGCCATGGCGAGGCGAAACGTGGCCATCGTGTTATGATTAGCTTAGGGTAGGGGAGTATTTTAGTTAATTGCCTAGTTAACAACAACTTGATGAACGGCTGAAAGGTGGTGGAACTTTCTTGTGGCTAGCTCCCTTTAGGGGCTCACTTCCCTATGGAAATGACTTTATCTTGTGATTTTGCCATACAAGGCAAGTGTGTGACATAAGGGCTGACGCATACTAGTTGCCATGTCAACACAACACTTGTATGTGTTGTCTCAGTCTATATATCTCTACTTTGGCTCTATCTCTGCTCAAACCGAAAATAAGCTCATATGCTATACATTTTGGACACCCAAAGAATAAAATAGAAAACTACCAACACATAATACAGCATTATTTTGTGTACACTATCTTTTTTCTCAAAACGGAGGCAAAAAATGCTTCAATATACCAAGTTTAACATCATATTCAGAAAACCAATATTGAAAAAAAAAATATCAGAAAACCACACCACACCGCTCAGAACCTCAGACTATTATATATAGTACATCGAAGCCCATCAATATTACACTGCACATATACAAGACAAACAATATGTTACTGATGGGCTGAAAATGTACATTACTAATGGGCTGACACCACAAAGCGCACTATCCAAATGCCAAGAAACCAATATCACAAATACAACACGATCATGTTCTAAAAAAAAAAACACACAACACGATCATACCTGCAAGATAAAGAATCATTAGCACAACTCAGGCCAAGTTCAGAGACTAATCACACACCCCAGATCCCTGAATGCTCCGAAGAGGACGAGCTCAACCTTTTTTTTTATGGGTGAGCTCAACCTTGATCTCCTACTAAAGCCTGCTCAGCTCTGGTGTTCTTCTCATCTGCGCTGGCTTGGTTCCCGCAAGCCTGAAACCTTAAGTAGCATGACAAGTGGTCGTTCACGATACCGGCGACCTGCATGAAGGAGTAGATCGTCGTGGGGACGACGCACCGGAACCCTCGCCGCATCAAGTCCTTGCTCATGGCTTCAGATTTGGGCGTCTTGCTGGGTACTTGGCGAGCGTAGCGGAAGCCGTTTGCGATGGGCCTGTGGTTCACGAAGCTCCAGCAGTAGTTACTGAACGATCCGAATTCGCGGACTACCTGCAGTACATATGCATTGCCGATGGTAAGGGCATCTCCAGCCGCCCCCCCCCCCCCCGCGCCCCCCCAGGGCCCAAAAAAACCGCCGAAATGGCCTGGGAGCGCCGTTTTTTCACCCAGTCGGCCCCCCAGGAGCCCAAATAGCGCTGGATCGGCGGAAAATTGCGCCGGCGCTCCCAGGCCAAACCCAGCCCACCGGGTTCGGCCTGGGGGGCGAAATGGCGCGAAAAGGAATGTGGGCCAGAGCTGGCAGCGAGATAGGCGAAATGGCGCGGAATCACGGGCGGAAAAACGCTTCGTCGTCATCTCCTCGTCTCCCGCGCTGGTCAAAAGCCTGCCGGAGTAATGGTCGTGGACTGCCGCGCCGTTCAGCGGCGGCCGACGCGTCCAGTCGATTGCCACGCGCCGGAGTAATGACGCGCCACCGTCTCGCCTCCCCCTACGCCTATTTATTCCCCGCATCTCGCCGTGGCAAGGCACACCATTCCCCATCTCTCCATCTCTCTCCTTCTCCCGAGCAAGAGCAATGGCCGAGCGATACCCCGGAGACGAAGCTACGGCGAACGGCTTCGGCCGGCGTTTCCTGCACCCGGAGGAGGCCCGCATGTTGTACGAGGCCGGGTACCCTACGCCGCCGGACATGCGGATCCCCGGCGAATGGCGCCTGAGCGCCGGAGGCGTCCCCGTTCCGCCGCCGCCAGAAGGAGCGGATCGCGTCTACGCGATCCAGGACGTCCTCGCCGGGCTCTCCGAAGAGCAGGCGGCGCGCCACCGAGCGACGACGACGACGACGACGGCGACTACACGGCGTTCTACCGCCAGCTGGGCATGTAGATCGCCGTGTTTTAGTTTATGTTTAAGTTTTAAGCTTATATTATGTAATGAACAATGCGAAATTCGCCTATATAGTATGAATTTCGCCTAAGTTTAACAAATTTCGCCGTGTTTGATGAATTTTCGTCCAATAGCTTGTTTTTGAATTTTTCGGCCCAATTCTGGGTTTGGGCACGGCTGGAAAATCGCCCAACCCATGACGTCGAATAGCGCCGGCGTCCCCCCAGGCCGTCGAAAAAGGCGCCGTTTTTCGGCCTGGGGGGGCCGAACGGCTGGAGATGCCCTAAGCATATCACTATCCAAAGTTTACGGAACTCCAGGGTGCACGTAAAAAGTTTAGGTACACGGAAAACGATGATTAAAAGCTGTAGTTTGTGATGCAAAAGATAATGACATAATGTGTTCAGTAGATTTTTGTTTTGAGACACATTTAACAGAATCTTTTACTGAACAGATACTGAAGAACTTGGTTGCAGAGTGCCTGAGTACGTAGTAGTATGATGCGGGAGTAGCAGTCTACTGGCGCACTCGATATGTCAACTGTTCAGAACTAGCGTAAAGCAAATGTTTATCATGGTACTAATACTAGTGTCACACTGTTCAGATTCAGAAACTCTCAAAGTCAAAGAGCAGCATATATGGGCCATATATGGCCCATAGCAAGAAAAGTTTTTGGGCTTTCACTGCGTAGTTTCAATTTACTGCTAAAATAAGATCAGTTTTTCTTGAATTTTTTTAAAATTTGGCTCATGCTTTCTATGCATTGGCCATTTCAGGGATATACCCTTATTTCCCAAATGTTTAATCCCAGTTCTGATCTGTCAATGATCTGAGGAGTAGAATAGTATTTTTGTTCTGCTCAACGCCTGCTGAAAGGAACAGGTTTAAGAGAATAATTTATGTTTCCTCAAAACATAAACCAAAAAAGCTACTTTGATTGTTTATAAATCCCCCCATGAAAGGATATTTTGATGGATTTCACTGATATAAGTTAAGCCATAGCATGAAAAGATATTTTACCTTTTGCATTTGCTTGGCATTTATGACCACAGCTCGCATCTTTTGCTTCGACAAAAGCGTGCTTCCATTTGACTTGGACAACTGGTTTATCTTCTTGTCAGTGAACTCACATGCGGACGCATCGTTGAAACAACCATCAGGCAGGCGTTGAGCAGAACAAAAATACTATTCTACTGATACAAGACCGAATTTTCACATGGAGATGCGCATCTCGGCACTTTGTACCAGTAGAATAGTATTTTTAATATAAACGCCTTGTACCATGGAGACATGCGCATCTCGGCACTTGTTTAACATAAACAGAACTATATAAAATTATAGCGCACCTTAACTCGTCCCTCTTGCTCAGAATGACAGGCCAGGTGAGCTCAGCTAAGGCTTGTGACAAGGTAAGCAGCTCAAACAGCTTACGGTCATCGTGAACCGGAACTCCCCATTCTTCATCGTGGAATGCAACATAGAGGGGGTCTGAAGAAATGAAGGCAGCTTGCGATGATGTATTTATTGGTAGAGTACAATTAGTAGATACGAAAGGAAAAATGTATTGAGTCCTTCACATACTGCTCAAATTGTACCAGAGACTACAGAGTAACAAAATTGCTCACCGGAGTTGGCAGTGATCCAGGAGCACCTCCTTTCCCCCGGCTTTGGGTCGACTAGTGGCGGCGGGCTCATACGCCTCGTCGATGCTGCGGATTCATCACCTTCCCGGCCTGCCTTCGCCTTGACTCTTTCTACAGTACCCCTCGCAGCGGTTACCTTCGAGGAGGCTGCGGGGAGAATCGTCCGGATGCGAGGGAGCTCCGGCAAGCTGCTCGCCGTTGACGAAGAGGTGATTCCCGGCATTTTAGGTGCCAACTTGTTGCCACAATTTGGAGCAGGCGCATGCACGAGGAGCGAGCGGCTAATAAGGTTTTTGAAACGGGTTGCGAAAGGTCGGATCTACCCTGTGGTGAGTTGCAACGGCCGGAGTCTCTTCGCGAGGGTATATGCGTCTTTCCGTTCCTTCTGTGGTCACGTAGTTCGTGTTGTAGGAGAGGCTGTTTCGGGCTGCACGTCGCCGTCGGGTGCCGGTGCAACGGCCTCCGCATGAACGGAGGGTGGCTTGGCTCGGACGGCTCGTACCGTTACGCGCAAGCGTTGCCATGCGCCGCCCTATCCACACGTAGCGGATCCCTGTACTCGTCGGCAACGGCAACAGCGTCTTCTATTCGATAACCATTCAGCCCATGTCCTCCATCGAAGAAAAATTACCCATTCTAGCAGCACAACGAAACGAGAAGAATGCATATATGAGGACAACAGATAGCGTCCAACACAATTTACATCGGAATGTTCTGGATCCTCGTGAGGACTTGAATTAGTTTGAAACAAGTTCATGATATCTTGAGCTGGATTGCGGTTTTTAGCGCGACAAAATTGTCATCACTCTGAGTGTCTCCTCTTTGTTCTGACTACCCCAGCAAAAGCAGTCTACAGCTATGCAGGGAACAAAAGCCTGGACGGGATGAATCGAACCTACAAACTTTTGACCAATGTTGGACCTTGGTAGTTGTTATTTGTTACCAATCAGCCACTGCTGTGACTGCCAGTGCTAACTAACCAGTTGAGAAGCCAGATTTCAAACTCTGGTGTAGGCGTGTAGCAGTACGCAAATCCAGCTTAGAGGTGTTCTGCAGCGCAGGGAAAATGCCGTCAGTTGATAAAAAAATTAACAAATAGCCAGAGGAGCTAAACACAAGTGTGAAGTGTGAGGCTTGAATAGAAATATAAGAGGAACGGGAACAGGGAGCTACTTACAGAAAAGCATTATATGACACAATATAAAACAAAAGCATTACGTCGATTTAGCAATTGTTCAACTGTGTCTATCGATTTACTTCTCCGAGAAGTACTTGGAATCCTGAAAATGGAGTGGCTCGTTTCCCCAAGAGGTCCATCCAGAACCCAACTCTCTTGCAAAAAGCTCAATGCACCTTGGAGGTTTAGGACCAGGAATATATTCTGAAAGTATTTCTTTTGCAGGTTAAGGAGATCATATCGCAACTATACGAAGAGCCGCTTAGGTTAATATGCTCTTCACTGCTAATAAATCACTAGTTAATTAACAGGATAGACACTGACAAATCATAGACAAGGATACTCTGAAGGGGAGGTTTCCTTGAATGTGCGCCCGGAACACTCATAATTACTTGGTTGCCTTGCAAAAACTTGAATTTTGATCTTGGTTCAGCTTCTCTATTCTGCAGGAGGAAAACCAGAAGAACAAAATATATTAATTTCAGGATCCACGGTGCAGATAAAAGCATTCCAAGGCAAATAATCTGGACGAAAGAACTCACAATGTTTACGTAGCCAAGAAGGAGACACTCATAAGGCCTGTGATGGAACAAGTCTAGATCACCAATCAGTGAACCATCCGTCTTTACCTAGGATTTGTTGAGATTTTCAGTGCCAGATTGCAGAAAAATAAATAACAAGTATAAAATTATCGAATCGAATGTGTCAATGTTGAAAGATAAGCTGCACATGAGTATTAGCTGCAAACCTTCAGCCAATAAAACTCGGTGGGATCTTTCACTCCCCAAGATGGAAGCAACTCCTCCTTAACAAATCTTAGCAGTTTCTCCCTATTTGTAATCCACAAAACTAGAAGAGCTCCAGCTGGATCGGCAAGTTCTTGAACTGGAAGAGACAACAAATATCTGTTGGGAAGTGTAGGATACCTAGGGTATAAATTGTTGAATAAATCAATTGAAATAAGAAATGGGACTATCACAATTAAAAATATGACAACAAGACAGAAGATGGATCTGTTTTAGCCCAAGAACATTTAGATTTCATGAAACTACTAACAAGCACATCCCCCACTCAGTGTTTACTAGTAGAGAACATAATATCAAGCACACATGGTTCATGCTCAGTGTATCATACCTATAAATCATAGCGTACCATATAAGATATGCTTCCTACTCTTATGGGAAAAAAGACTTCAAGAAGACAAGAACTAAGGAATGGTGTAGAATACTACAAATGCAATATTGAGGAATAGTACACACAGAACAACACTTTGTAGGTCGGATATCACATATGTATGCTAATATTCAAAGCAGGAGTAGAAAGTTGACAATGCAGTGTAGTTTAGTTATATCATGTCACAGATAGACAAAAAGGAGAAAGACTGGAAAGTCAGCTACCAATAAGCCGCATGGTAACAATCCAAAGTTCACTTACTTGGCAGAAAAAAGAGAAATGGAAGTGCTAACTTACGCTTCTTTCTGACGAACACATCCATTCTCCCATGGTGGGTCAATAACTATAAGGTTGTACCCTTTATTAGAATTATCTGGAGACAAAAGATACCATTCACAAATTAAACGAGTACAAGTACATCTGCCAGTACAACTATAACAAGCACAGCAGGATCTATACCACGTATTAAGACATTCTTTAAGCTATATTTCACATACCAGGAATGAGATCACGAACATGCCTGAGGTCAGTCTTCAGTTTATGCATCACCATCATCATCATGCAAAAGCATTTGAAATTAAGGTGGATAGTTCACTTCGATGAAAATAGATGAGATCCTTGCAATAAAGAATGATAATACTAACTCACCATCAGGAAACGACTTCCTTTTGGTAAGATATAAAGTCTACTCTGAAATTCTCCTTCCGCCTCGTCATTTTCCTCAACACTGATTATCCTGTTAAATAACGGACTTGATCTCCTTTGGATATGGCAAGGACCTAAAACAACGGTAGATAAGCTACTACACTTTAATTATGCACTTAGCATCATATATACCAATAAACATGGTCAGCAAGAAGTACTACATTTTTTACCTAGCACGTCCTGGTCATGAGGCTTCTGAAAGCAAAGAGTCATCTCATAGAGAGGTGCTCGCCACGAGCTCCCAAGCTCAACAAAATTGTTCTCAGAACCATTTTCGACATCGGGTACGCATTCATCTCCCTTGATCATCCGCGGAAGGAACTCCAGTAGATCTTTCGACTCAAGGAGTGAATTATGCACGCCAATTAGCAAAGGTCTTGCTTCCTATCACATGGAAGACCACAACAGATCCAAACATTAGATCAAACAACTGTAAAACACTATTCTGCCTATTTCTCCACAAATTTGATATCGTCATAGTGGCATACTCACTATTACTGTTTCGCGAACATCCTAACAAGACAACAAATGTTAATGACAGAACATCCTAACAAAAAATGGCACCTCCTAATTTCTAGTTTGCTGATGACACAATTAACCCTTGGGCACGCTAATTTTCTGTTTAACGGTCATTGCTCCATACGAGCAAATGTAAAGTTACTGTATGAAGTAATGGGGAATAAACAGACCACAGCCTTTTCACTGGTTCAGCTCTTACCGAATATACAATTAGATGAAAGAAAAAGCAGTAAAATAATCCAAACGAATGCAGCACATCGTCACCTGGTGCCGCGCTTCCGCGACCCGCTCCACGGCATTGAGTTCCCGGGGTTTCGACTGGCGCTTCCGCTTGCGCTTCTTCCGTTCAGGAGACGGCACCGTCTGCTCGCTCTGCTCGTCGCCTCCCTGATTCGACGGCCGGAAGCTTCGGGAGTAGTACGCAGAGGGGACGAGGCGGAAGCGCCTGTAGGATTCATTGAGGAGGCGCACCGGATCCAGGAAGGCAGCGCGGGAATCTGCGAGGCGGTAGATTCCCGTGGCCTCCAGCGACCGGAGCTTATCGGAGACATCCATCGGAGAGGCGGCGGCGCCGCGGCGAAAGGGTTAAGATCGGGACCGAGATTGCCGGCCGCAGGGCAGGGATTTAACCCAGACGTGGGACCACGGGTCAGTGCAAAGAGTCGTCAGAGTCACGTGCTGTTTAAACAGTTGGTAGCATTAGAATTATTTAAAAATATTTTTAAATAAATTTCAGAGATGATCAAGAAATAAATTTTGCAAGGATGATCAAGAATTTTTTTTCAAGAAATAGCAGACGAATTGTTTTCATCCGCTTCAGAGATGAATAGCCTTGACCTCATCCCCTCGGCTATTCACAGAGTCGATAGGCCCAACTATAGTCGAGAGAGGAAATGAAAAAAGGTTTAACGAAACACTTTCAACTCCCGGCCGAAACGATTAGGCGGCATCTTTTTTTCGTTCTCCTGGCCTCTCTCTTTTCTCCCAAAGAGGTAGCGTGATGCTCCCCCAAACCCATATCAAATAGTTAGAGGAAGAATAAGTCACGACCTGATATGGTGATGGGATAGCTGGGTTGTTGTGGGTGGGGGGGGGGGGGGGGGTGTGTGCTCTGGTGGAGCAATGGTGGGCAGCGGACGTGAGCGGTGGAGTTGGGGTGGTGCTAGTTTGAAGCACGACACTCTGTCAAACAGGTTTCACACGAATCAAGGGTAAAACCTTAATTACTTGCTAAGTTAGGTTTAGTGTACATGATTTATTTGGTTTGTTTCATGGGATATGTTTGGGTTAGTGTAGATGTATGTGTATCATAAATGTTTATATAATGTTTGTAACGCTCGTTCAATTGGATTTATGCGATATGTTTGGTACTTTTTCGATAAAGGGTAATATTAATATCAAGATGATACTAGTTACACCTAGTTTTTACAACAACACAACGTCAAGACCTAATCGAGACATCGATAATGCAAATAGCCAATTTATCACAAAAAGAATAAATGAAAGAAAATATGTGGCGCGAGGGTTAAGCCAAAGCAATACACAGCAATGCAGCACCCAACAAAAAAAATGACCCTGCTGCAATGCCTCGATCGTCGGCAGGCACATATGCTCCATGAATCTATGAGTGTTGGTTATCGTTCTTTTGATAGCTAAAAATAGTACTCACTTTGTTTATAAATACAAGTCCTTTTAGATAAGTACAAATACATGCTAAATATGGATTGAAATGAGTGAATCAACACACCAAAATACATTTAGATACACATGAATAACGAAAAAACTAAGAAATACTTATAATTTAGAACCGACGGGTGTAGTTGTCACGGATTACGCCATTATGTGCATCCTTCACTCATGTTTGTTCTTCTTTCTTGTGTGTGTTTCTTGGGCAAATCCATCACTGTCGCGACAACAGGGGTAGAGTTCAGTCAAAGGGGAAGAGCGGCTAGTGCAGGCGAAAGGTCACGTTACCAACAGAAAACGAAACATGGTGTTTTCACAAGAACAACAATGCCACATGTAAGCACGTGCGTGATCTGAACCAGTTTTGCACCCGCATTACAACTTAGCGGACCGACTCGTCTGAATTCTCAAGTATTTTAATCAATTTGCACCCTCCAAGCAAATTTTAAGATACTATTCAACCTTTTATAAGTATGTGAACCAGCACGGGACAAAAATTGCATTCAATTGAAATCTACACGAACAAAATTTAACGACAGCAGATTCATCTCCTCATCCTCAACAATAACCCGAAAATAATCTTAAATCTACCAGTATACAACCAAATCATAGAACATGGATAGCGCCATCTACACCGATCATCAACCAGATCTTATTAGAACCATGAATACTACGCGATCTACACTGACCAACAAAAAAATAGGGGCGACCATGCAAGAATAAAGTTAAAAACTTTAAAAAAGAATAGCATAATTAAAATCATTGATAGGTGTTCCAGGTCGATTCATGGAGGAAAAAAAAACTAGTTCACGGATGGGAGCATCCAAAATTTAATCAGCATCTGCTGGAGGAGTACAACAGGCTATGCCAACTATTATGAGGATCGAAGGCAAGGTCACCAAAGCATAGCTAATCAGATACTCCCTCCGTTTTTTAATATAAGATGTTTTAGCATTTGTCCACATGCACATGCACATGTACATAAATGTATGTAGACATGTATTAGTGTGCATGTTCACTCACTTTAGTATGTATCTAGACAACATGTACAACACGTAAAACATCTTATATTAAAAAACAAAGTGAGTAGGTGCTAATTTCAATGTGCGTGCAATTGAGCTTCCCGATGATATAGATCACCACCCACACCTCCAGCGACAAGTAGGCAAAGAAGTATAAAGCCTGCCGTCAAAGAGAAGAGCATGAATTAGAGATAGGCTATTTGCGCACATATGATGTACTAGATAAATTGCACGCACCCGATTTAAGCGCATAATGTTGGGTGTCATGGCACAAGGGTGGTCCTCAGTGGCGGAGGACGGGAAAAAATTAAGGTGGGGCGAACTCTTAAACATGGTCATGGACTTCGTCGCCGCCACGCTAGCTATTGGTTCTTGCTGTGCACGTGTTGTCACTGAGACCCGAGAGGGATTTGTTTTCTATTTTTGAGAATCGCTGAGAGCCTGAGAGGGATTCGTGCGTGTACTGAGGAGGTCGCTTGACTTGTTCATGTCGTTCCAGGCTGCGTGCGTCGTGAGTAGTTCTGTAGTTGCCTAAGCCCAAATGCCCAATACTATGACTATGTGGCCCATATAAACCAAGTAACTACCGACCGGCGTCTTTCTAGCGATTTTCCCAACGAACCCAGCCAAAGGCAATCGTAGAAGCAAGCGTATGCATACGTATAGATTTGTTTTTGCACGGGATTAAGGTAGGGCGGGCACCCTACCTTGCCCGTAGGGGTCCTCCGCCACTGGTGGTCCTCCTCCTCCACGGCCCTTCTAGCGCGGCGCGCTCTGCGCTGACGCCGACGGTCTTCATCGTTGGCGATGCTAATGGCGCATTGCTGGTTCTCCATGTCGTCGGAGAAGATTTGGACGACACCGAGTAATATCAGTCCAAACGAGTACCGTGACAGTGGTCTCTTGCATCTTTATATACAGCTGAATCATCCTTGTCAAATCCCACGTTTATTCATTGGACCTTCCGTAAATTAATATACCCCCTAAAGGCCTAAAGTATTTCCGAACTTTGATTTGAACATTCCTTGTACAGTCCACACTTCCTTGAAATTTTCAGAGCCTTCCCAAAATACTCGGATTTCCTAAATATATGTGAACCTTCCATAGTCAGAGTTCAATGATTTTCACACAAGCCCACGCCACCCTATCTGCCCCCCGCAAATCAGCACACACTCGACATTCGGTCCGCATGGTACTCCTTGATAGTGACCAGCGACGACCTTGGTCCCTGCGAAACTACAGTTTATAACTACTCCCTCCGTCCTCAAATAAATGGACGTTTAGGTTTGAAATTTTTTCACAAAAGAGTGTACGTCTAAATTCCCAATGCACTTTGAAGTGGAGAAAATGTTTCTCTCTCATCACACGGGAATCAAGGCCAATAATGTCTAATGCATGGTTTCCTCATTTTCTACATGCACTTAGCTCATTGTGGGTGGGGCAATTAAGAAAGAGAGAGATGGTATTGCACATTCCCAATGCATTGTTTAATCATTCCATAATTTGTCTTCAAATGTCTATATGTCCACTTATTTGAGGACGGAGGGAGTATTTTCCACTGCACCCTATTATCGAATGTCTTATTTTCGAGTTTTTTAAATAATGCGAAATAAATCATGAGCATAGATTATGTTGTATCTAATGCTTGTGCAAATTTTCATCAAAAAATATGATTGCGTGTGGTCTGCACACAAAAAACAAGTTTGAACACATGATACTATTCATTTAGATCCTTTCTTTTTTGCACATGTCACGTATTGCCATATTTTGGAACGAAAATTTGTAAACGCACAAGATACAACATAATCTATATCCATTATTTATTTCACATTTTTTATAACTTATAAGTATGACAGCAAGTACTTAGGGATGCCGCTCTCGGGGGAAGCCGGGAAGGCTTCGACGCTTGAACATCTAGACGTACATCGACAAAATGGAATCTCGCCTCCACCTAAGTAATGGTCAGTTTGTCACTCACGCCAGATGTGCGGAGCTGATCAAATCGATCCTTACCTCGCCGCCAATCTTCTTGCTCACGGTCATCAAGGCGAATAAGCGGACCCTGAAGGCTTTCGACAAGATTTGTTGGGGCATGCTCTGGGCTTTCAAGGAAACGGTCAGCGGTGGTGGAGAATGCAAGGTCAACTGGGGTAAAGGTGTGCCGCCCTAAGAGCTTGGGTGGGTTGGGCATTCTGGATCTCGACAAATTTGCTTGTGCCCTGTGTCTGCGTTGTCTTTGGATTGAATGGGTGTGTCCCCTGACAAGTCTTGGATGGGCTTGGAGACCCCGAATGACAAGACAAACATACAACTCTTCCGCGCCGCTACCCCCATCAGCATTAGCGAGGGCCATAAGGCCTCCTCCTGACTTGACGGCTCGTCCCCCAAGGTGATTATGCCTCCAAGCGAAAGAATTGATCGGTGCACAAAGCTCTCTCGAACCTTACCTGGATTGCAGACATTCGCGTCAGCAACTTCACTGTCAAGCACATCGCTCAGTTTGTTCGCCTTTGGGATCTTGTTTTTACCGTGGCGCTATCCTTCGGTGTGGAGGACTCTATCGCTTGGACACTCACCTCCAGTGGGACCTACTCGGCAAGCTCGGCTTACAAGGTTGAGTTCCTCGGCTATCGTACCTTGGAAAACTTGGGGCCCCGCCCAAATGTCGTTTCTTTGCCTGCCTGGCTGTGCGGAATAGACTATGGATGTCGGATCATCTCGCCTTCTGTGAGTGGCCTCACCAATCTACATGTCAACTATGCAAATGTCAACCTAAGAAGGCTCACCACTTCCTTTTTGCCGCTACTCCCGGAGGGTCTGGTTGGCAGCAGCAGCTGCTTTGGTTGTCATGTCCATCCCTCTTGCACTATCTGGGCTAGGGTTGTGACACGGTGATATGCAAGGCTTTCCTTATCTGTCACCCAAAGACGCTTAGGTCCACCATCATCCTGGTGGTTTGGGAGATTTGGAAGAAAAGAAACGTAAGGGTTTTCCACAAGTCATCTATGCTTGCAATTCTGATTCAGAAGATTAAAGACGAAATGATTGGATAGATGGTGCAAAATATCTAGCAAAAATTGTCTTTCCCCTCGTTTTTCTTTTATTGCTTGGCTCAGTCCACTGCATATTTGCTTCTCTTACATCAATATATTAGGCAAAACTTCTACACTTTTTCCTTTTCTTAAAAAAAATATAGTTGGATCTCCAGCGTCCGGAGCTCATGGGAGGCCTCCATCGGAGAGGCGCCGCCACAGCGAAAGGTTTGGATCGAACGGAGTAACCGAGTTTAATGCGGAGGTCGGGGGAGGTCCTATTCTACGCCTTCAGCGTCGGTTCACACAGAAACGCGCCGAGGCTGAGCCACCCCGCACTACCTCGCCTTCGTCACCACCGACGGCGTCGCCGCTCCGTCTCCTCTATCGCCTCCTCTGTCGGCCAGGCCGCCTGCTGCCAAAACCAGCGGCCGGCGGCGCGAGCGCTGCTTCGCCGCCCCGTCCTCCTCAACCCGCCGCCCATCACCGGTCCGCCGACTCCCCGGGCATCCCTCTAACCCCCCTTCCCCGACGCCGGCAAACCCTCCCCGCACCCCAAACCCTAATTCCTCGTCCCCGGCGAGCTCCCCACCCGACCCCCACCCCCCAAGTTAAGGCAATTCCTCACCTGCACCTGTGCCGCCTCGGTGAGCCACGTCGTCGCCGGCTACGGTGAGGTCCATCCCTCGCCTGGCCGGCGACATCGCGGCCAGCGCCGCCGTCCACGTCGGCGGCGAGTGCTTCGTTTTCTTCTCGGATCGTCTTCCTCCTCCCTCCATCGAAGCAAACGGGCCAGGCCCGAAACAGCGAGAGGAAGAGCAGGAGGGTACACGTTTCGGCGCTAACCAGTGCAGCGGGTGTAGAATAGGATTCACCGGAGGTCGGGCCACTGGTCAGACGAGTCCTCGGAATATCGCGTGATGTTGACCGTTCAGCCCATAGGTCCCACTAGTCAGAGAAACTACCGGCCCAGCAAATTGGCACGCGCGGCGGCCTACCACAGCAGTCGCCGTCCACGGAACCAACGAACAACCCCCGCGAAATCTTCAAACCCCACCGCGACCGCCATGCCAATTTCCCTCCTCTCCGCCTCCCTCCCCTGTCCGCCGCCGCCTCTTCTCCGCCGCGCTATTCAACGGGGCCTGACCCCTTTCCGTGCATCCCTCCCGCCAGCCGCGGGTCGCTTGGGCCTCGCCGCCGTCTGTGGCGATGGCGGCGGGAGGCGGCTCGTCGAGACGCGGCGCGCGCGGGCGGCCGCGGCGGTTCGGGTTTCAGGGGAAGTAGGCGGTGGTGGAGGAGATGGTGTTGGTACGGGGATCACAGCGGCGGCGGCGGCCACCGTGGTGCTCGCGGTGATGAACCGTGTGCTGTACAAGCTGGCGCTCGTGCCGATGAAGGATTACCCCTTCTTCCTCGCGCAAGTCCTCACGTTTGGGTAATGTTTGTGCTTCCAAGGTCATCTTAGCTCAATTTCAGCGAAATTCAGTTCTAGTGGTACAGGCTTAAAAAAGACTTGCAACCCTTTCAGAGTGCCATATATAAACTGAATTAATGTTGACTTTTGCAGGTATGTTATAGTGTACTTCTCTATTCTCTTCATAAGATACCGCGCTGGTATTGTCAGTAAAGAGATGCTAGAACTTCCTAAATCGCGGTTTATGTTGATTGGCTTGCTAGAAGCAATGGGTGTTGCTTCAGGCATGGCTGCTGCAGGTGATTACTGATACTAATATTCCAACTTATTTTCAGAATGTAGTATTTGAAACGTGGTTCTTAACAGCTACTGTGTTTGAAGTATTGTTTCTTCAGAAGTCGGATCATAACTAAACTGCATTTGCTTGTTTGTCTGTGCTCACAGCTATGTTGCCTGGGCCATCCTATTCCAGTGTTGTCTCAGGTACTATGTTTTGATTTCGCCTGACAGGTCTAAATTCTCCACAGGTTCACTTCTGAATATCTAATATATTGTACAAAGTATGAATGTCCGCGCGTACTGCATCCAATCCTGTATGAACTAGGTCACATGTAAACCCATCTTTGCAATATCATAAATTTGTGTATTTCGTTTTTCTTACTGTTCCTCTTGATAATATTCTTTTGTTACAAATCTCAGTACTTTCGAAATTACCACTTTATAATATTGCTAGCTGCAATGCTAGATTAAACATATGTACACGATGATTAGTACTTTCTGTCTTTCTTTTGATGATTTGATGCATGCTGAATACTCTTAACACGCTTGCCCTGGCTTTGCAGTCTTTTTTGGTATGGCAGCTCATTTTATCGGTTGTCGTTTTGGGAAGGAAATATAGAGCAAACCAAATTCTCGGATGCCTACTTGTTACCACTGGAGTAATTCTATCAGTAGTAAGGTATGTATTAGAACAGATAGCCTTGTTTTATCTACTCATTTTATGTAGTTCACATCATTGTTCTCATAGTATGCACTGAAATAGTTCCCGATATCTGCTATACTCGGCATCATGGATTCATTGGTATTGTGTAATAGGACATGGTCATGTAAAGACCATACTTCTGATAAGGTGAAATTATCAGCTACTGACTACTATTGGAGCACTTTCGTGCATCAGAATGGTTAATTGGTTATATTGTAGGACTAATATATGTATGGTATATGGACATTATATATGTATATTTTTCAAACCCCACCGCGACCGCCATGCCAATTTCCCTGGACGAACCAATGGATGTGAGAATGTTTACGCGGCATAGTTTAATTTCCATCCACTAAATCATTGTGTCGAACTAAAATTTGTTGGAAAGTTAGTAGCACGAACCTGGCCAATTCATACAAATCTAACAGATATTTTTGTGCATTGCAACTTCTCGGTAGCATCCAGGGCATAGGATTTTCTGTATTCCATCTTCTCAGTAGCATCCAGGGCATAGGGCTGGGTACATTTTCTGACAGTTATCTAACATGTAATTTCCAATGGCATGTAGATAACTCCCCTCTTGTTTGAAGGTGCTGTAACTAAGTATTAGCACTTATGCAGGCATTATAAGTCACATAATTTATTTTTCATGTATCTGTCTGCAGAAAAGCTTACCGGTTTAGGTTAACTATCCGGATACTTATTTCTTAGAGGCGCGTGCAATGATACACACCACTGGTATATGTATTGTTCTCCCACCAAAAACACCATTGAATTGTAATAGAACTCAAAAGTAAATGTTTGTGGTGAGATCAGCTATAGATGGGTTAATCATTGCGTAGTTTTGTAGCACAGGGTTCTCAAATGATCGACTTTTCAAATGTACAGTTGGTGGTTCAGAAAAAATGCAAAAATGATGAATCAAAAGTTTGGAAAAAATATGCGGACTGAGAAATGAGCATGGATGTACACTGGTAGGGTAGCATTATAATATATGTATGGTATATGGACATGATGTTGCTAATATGGAATATGTATATTTTTGTGTTGATTCTCTTTTTAATATATCCTGGACATGTTTTTATTTTATGAATGCAGTGGAGCAAATGGTGGTCCATTTCTATCTGATGTCAACTTTTTTTGGCCAGCAGTTATGATGGCTTCATCTGCATGTCAGGCTGGTGCATCTATAATCAAGGTTGAGCGGACTTGCTTTTGTGTACCTCTGACAAAACTTTCAGTTATCCCAACTCTAAATAATGTTTTTAGTATGGCAGGAATTTGTCTTCATTGATGGGGCAAAACGCCTTGAGGTTCGTAACAATAGTAATTTCAGGAGATAATGCATGTGAATATCTGCTGTGCCTAATTGTTATTTTCATTTTAAGCAATTTTTTAGGCTTGAAGCATGATGGGTTAATTCTGTGTGTTTCTACACAGGGAAAGCGGCCTGACATATTCGTGGTAAACTCTTTCGGGTCAGGATTCCAGGTAAGCTATAAAGTCATCTTAGTTTTTGTTCATTGTAGGTCGAATAGTCACTTGTGAAAATAGAAATCCTACTCAAACCGTTCTTGTTTGATACTTTACGTCGCTGTGGAGCTTTCTCGTGGTTCTTGTATCCTTACTCATTCCCCAATCCATAGAATTTCCTCCTTTTTGTTCACTTACAATCTGCTACGTTGGACTATGCAGGCTCTTTTTGTTTTCCTACTCCTGCCGTTCCTATCTAATTTGAAAGGCATTCCATTGGCTGAGCTCCCTGCATATGTAAACTGTGGTGCTGCGTGCTTTCTGAATATTGGGGGTAATCTCAACGGTGAGTAATGCTTCTGATTGTTGTATCTTTAGATGCTAAATAGTAGACTATCATTTGTGCCTCATATACCATGTATAATGTATGACTTCAAATTTGTTGTTGATTGAAGTAAAAACCTTCCCTAGAACCTTCCACTTCAACAAGAGCTGTTCTTTTTTCATTCGTGTGGACAAATTATTCAGTTATGCATGGCATAGGCTGACACATTTAAAGCCCTTGCTAAATATTGCAATTCATAGTGTCGAAGGCCCCGTCTTTGTCACTCGGGGGCTTAACCACTGATTAGTAAAAGCTGTGCGTCATGATGAGAGACCATGCTGCCATAGCCACTTTTCTCTAAACATATCTCAAACATCTTCTGATATTTTGGATTTTCAGATTGCCATGGTGCCCCATTTCTACCACTGCTCTTCATAACTATGAACATGGCCTTCAACATTTCTGTGCTAAATCTGGTGAAGATGTCTACTGCACTCGTTGCTTCGTTGACAGCAACTTTGGCAGGTCAGTAAAAAACCGAACTCCCTCTGAAAAGTTTACTGGCACCACCATAAATCATGCGTACAAAGCACTGGTTTTGAAAGTTGAGTGAAAAATGACGAGACAGTTCAGTAATGCAAGTCCAAATTTCGTTTTGTCGTTTTGGGTGTTCCAAATTCCAGCGGTAGTACCGCTGGGTTAAGCGGTACTACCGCTCGGAGCTGCCGCCACCGCTACCGCCTCCGCTACCGACAGAATGGCCGTCTGACGCGTTAGTCCGGTACCGACTGGTACCGCTGGCGGTACCGCCGCCGGTACCGCTGAGGTGGGAAGAGACGAACCAGCCCACCCCAGCGGTAGTACCGCTGGGTTAAGCGGTACTACCGCCGAGGTGGGATTGTTTCCGGGATTGATTCCGGGTTGGACTGCAGCCGACCTAGGGTTTGATGTTTCTATTTATTCCTCTTGTAAGCCGCCGTTTTGGGGTAAGCCACACATTGTAAACCCACGGCGTTTGTAACCTCACCCGATATAGTGAAGTATTGCTGGCTGGCGCCCGTGGTTTTTTCCTCTCCTTTGTTTGGAGAGGTTTTCCACGTTAAATCTCGTGTCCCCTTTGGTTTGATCGTTCCGCTCTTCGTCGTTTCTTTGCTATCGTTTACAACAAGTGGTATCAGAGCCCTGTTTCAGATCTGTTTTCAGATTAGGGTTTTGGATGGCATCGATGAAGTTCGATCTACCGGCGCTGGACTACAAGACGAGATTTCGCTGTGGCAGGTCAAGATGCGTGCGATCCTCGCACAGTCCAATGATCTTGACGAGGCGCTGGAGAAATTCGGCGACAAGGATGCGGCGGCATGGACCGCCGATGAGAAGCGGAAAGACCGTAAGGCTTTATCGCTTATTCAACTTCATCTATCTAATGATATTCTGCAAGAAGTACTCCAGGAGAAAACCGCAGCGGCACTGTGGGCTAAGCTGGAGTCGATCTGCATGTCCAAAGATCTCACCAGCAAGATGCATGTGAAGATGAAGTTGTTCACGCACAAGTTGCAAGAAGGTGGTTCGGTAATGAATCACTTATCGATCTTTAAGGAGATCGTTTCTGACCTAGTGTCGATGGAGGTAAAGTACGATGATGAAGATCTAGCACTTTTACTTCTATGCTCGCTGCCAAATTCCTTTGCAAATTTTCGTGATACCATACTGTTAAGCCGTGATGAACTAACCACCGCGGAAGTATATGAGGCCCTGCTTGCCAGGGAAAAGATGAAAGGTATGGTACAGAAAGAGGAGTCGTCGTCCTCCAAGGGCGATGCTTTGCAGGTCCGAGGGAGGCCTGAGCAGCGAGATAACCACTACCACAACAACAACAGAGACAAGAGCAAGGGTGACAGAAGTCGCTCAAAGTCTAAAGGCCGTGACAAGTTCTGCAGGTATTGTAAGAAATCTAATCATGTCATTGATGATTGTTGGAAGTTGCAGAACAAGGAGAAAAGAAAAGGTACTTACCAACCGAAAAATAATGAAGGTAAAGATACCGGTGAGGCTTCTGTTGTTGATGGTAGTTCTGATGGCGAATGCCTAGCTGTTTTAGCTGCATGTGTTTCTCGTCAGGATGAATGGATTCTAGATACTGCATGTTCTTTTCATATTTGCTGTAACAAAGATTGGTTCAGTTCTTATGAGTTAGTGCAGACTGGAGATTTCGTGCGTGTGGGGAACGACCAGCAATGCAACATTGTTGGCGTTGGTTCCGTTCAGGTCAAGACACATGACGGTATGACACGCACGTTGACGGGAGTGAAACACATACCAACCATGGCAAGAAATTTGATCTCGCTCAGTACCCTTGACTGTGACGGGTACAAGTACAAAGGAGGAAATAAACTCCTAAAGGTATCAAAAGGTTCTCTCATAGTTATGGTTGGTGATATGAATTCTGCTAAGTTATATGTTCTTAGAGGTAGCACGTTATCTGGTACTGTTGCTGCTGTTTCTCATGATGACGCTAGTAAAACTAACCTTTGGCATAAGCGTCTTGGACATATGAGTGAACTTGGTATGGCAGAATTGATCAAGAGAGACTTGCTGCAAGGATGCAGTTTGGGTAAGATGCAGTTCTGTGAACACTGCATTTTCGGTAAGCACACAAGAGTTAAGTTTAATGCTTCTGTTCACACCACCAAAGGTACACTTGATTATGTACATGCTGATGTTTGGGGGCCATCTCGTAAGCCCTCTTATGGTGGTGCTCGTTATATGCTTACCATTATTGATGATTACTCTAGAAGAGTTTGGCCTTATTTCATGAAAAATAAGGATGATGCGTTTGCTGCTTTTAAAGAGTGGAAAGCTATGATTGAAAGGCAAACAGAAAGGAAGGTGAAATTACTTCGTACTGACAATGGTGGCGAATTTTGTTCGAATGCCTTTAATGATTATTGCAGGAAAGAAGGCATTGTCAGGCACCTCACCATCCCGTACACGCCTCAGCAGAATGGTGTAGCGGAGCGGATGAACAGGACCATCATCTCCAAGGCTCGCTGCATGATCTCCAACGCTCGCATGAGTAAGCGTTTTTGGGCTGAGGCGGCTGCCACCGCCTGCTACTTGATAAACAGGTCACCATCTATTCCCCTCGACAAGAAAACTCCCATTGAGGTATGGTCAGATTCTCCTGCTGATTATTCACAGCTTAAAGTTTTCGGCTGCACTGCTTATGCTCATGTTGATAATGGAAAGTTAGAGCCGAGAGCTATTAAGTGTGTGTTCATTGGTTATGGTTCGGGTGTAAAAGGATACAAGTTATGGAATCCCGAAACTAGCAAGGCATTTATGAGCAGGAGTGTTGTTTTCAATGAATCTGTTATGTACTTTGATAAGTTGTCCTCAGATGTTTTGCCAGATTTTTCTGAGGAGCAGGTTCGTGTCGAGGTGGAGCACTCTGTTGAAAAGGAAAATGTCACTGTTGACAATGATGGTGCTGCTACTTCAGATGATTCTGATCCTGATTCTGCTGGTTCTGATGATTCTGTTCTTCTGATTCTGATAATAATGTTCAGAACTCACCCCCTGTTTTGCAGCCACAACAGTCTATTGCTGCTCGTAGGAACAGGAGGAATTGTGGTCCTCGACCACGTTTAATTGAAGAGTGTAACATTGTTGATTATGCTCTGAGTTGTGCAGAACAGGTGGAGCACGGACATGAGCCGTCCACCTATACTGAAGCTATTGGTTCCGGTGACCGCGAGAAGTGGCTTGCTGCTATGCAAGAAGAAATGCAGTCACTCGATAAGAATGGCACATGGGAAGTTGTGCGCTTGCCTAAGAAAAAGAAGGCAGTCCGCTGTAAGTGGATCTTCAAGAGAAAGGAGGGTTTATCTCCTAGCGAGCCTCCGAGGTTTAAGGCAAGGTTAGTTGCAAAAGGCTTCAGTCAAATTCCAGGTGTGGATTATAATGATGTTTTCTCTCCGTTGTTAAGCATAGTTCAATTCGTACATTCTTTGGTATTGTTGCTATGCGTGATCTTGAGCTTGAGCAGTTAGATGTAAAGACTGCGTTTCTGCATGGAGAGTTGGAGGAGGAGATATACATGGACCAGCCAGAAGGGTTCATAGTGCCTGGTAAGGAGGATCTTGTGTGTAAGTTGAAAAGGTCCTTATACGGTTTGAAACAATCTCCTCGTCAGTGGTATAAAAGGTTTGATTCTTTTATGTTGTCACATGGCTTTAAGAGGTCTGAATTTGATAGCTGTGTGTACATTAAGTTTGTTAATGGATCACCTATATACCTGTTATTATATGTTGATGATATGTTGATTGCTGCCAAGAGCAAGAAAGATATCGCTGCTCTCAAGTCACAGTTGAGTAGCGAGTTTGAGATGAAGGATCTTGGTGCTGCTAAGAAAATTCTAGGTATGGAGATTACCCGTGACAGAAATTCTGGTTTGTTGTTTCTTAGTCAGCAAAATTACATTAAGAAAGTTCTTCATCGTTTTAACATGCATGATGCAAAGTCTGTTAGTACTCCTATTGCTCCTCACTTTAAATTGTCAGCTGAACAATGTCCTAGTACGGATGAGGATTTTGAGTACATGTCTAGAGTTCCATATTCTAGTGCTGTTGGTTCTTTAATGTATGCCATGGTTTGCTCACGTCCAGATTTATCATATGCTATGAGTTTGGTTAGTAGATATATGGCTAATCCTGGTAAAGAACATTGGAAGGCTGTTCAGTGGATTTTCAGGTACCTTCGTGGCACATCCAATGCTTGCCTCAAGTTCGGCAAGACTGATGAGGGACTCGTAGGCTATGTGGATTCAGATTTTGCTGCCGATTTGGATAAGAGGAGATCCCTCACAGGTTATGTGTTCACGCTTGGTGGTTGTGCCGTGAGTTGGAGGGCAACGTTGCAATCCGTTGTTGCCCAGTCTACCACTGAAGCAGAGTACATGGCTATTGCTGAAGCATGTAAAGAATCGGTTTGGCTGAAAGGTTTGTTTGCTGAGCTTTGTGGAGATGATACTTGCATTAACCTGTTTTGTGATAGTCAGAGTGCTATTTACCTTACCAAGGATCAGATGTTCCATGAGAGAACAAAGCACATTGACGTCAAATACCATTATGTGCGTGATGTTGTTGCAAAAGGTAAACTGAAGGTATGCAAGATAAGTACTCATGATAATCCTGCTGATATGATGACAAAGCCAGTTCCTGTTACTAAGTTCGAGCTTTGCTCGGGCTTAGTTGGTATCACTGTCTAGCCCAAGAGGCTATTTGGCGCCGAAGGTGTTTTTCTTTGTTGTTTCAGGGTGAAGTTCTCTTTCATGCTACAAGATGGAATTTGTCTCAAGGTGGAGTGTTGTTTTTGGTGTTCCAAATTCCAGCGGTAGTACCGCTGGGTTAAGCGGTACTACCGCTCGGAGCTGCCGCCACCGCTACCGCCTCCGCTACCGCCAGAATGGCCGTCTGACGCGTTGTCCGGTACCGACTGGTACCGCTGGCGGTACCGCCGCCGGTACCGCTGAGGTGGGAAGAGACGAACCAGCCCACCCCAGCGGTAGTACCGCTGGGTTAAGCGGTACTACCGCCGAGGTGGGATTGTTTCCGGGATTGATTCCGGGTTGGACTGCAGCCGACCTAGGGTTTGATGTTTCTATTTATTCCTCTTGTAAGCCGCCGTTTTGGGGTAAGCCACACATTGTAAACCCACGGCGTTTGTAACCTCACCCGATATAGTGAAGTATTGCTGGCTGGCGCCCGTGGTTTTTTCCTCTCCTTTGTTTGGAGAGGTTTTCCACGTTAAATCCCGTGTCCCCTTTGATTTGATCGTTCCGCTCTTCGTCGTTTTTTTTGCCATCGTTTACAGCACGTTTGGCTTTCACTATTGGTGTTTGAAAAGTGAAACATCTAGTTTTTCACGCAAATCATTTCGGAGGTCTTGTGCTAGAACAGGTATCCTAATGAACAGCTGGCGCCTGGCACATGCGCTCAAATACACAGTTAGATATGAATCTTCTGTTTAGTCGGTCTCGTTCATTTCTAACCTTCTATAATCTCTGCTTTCGCTGCAGTGCCTCTATCCATATATGTCCTGTCGCTTCCCCTGCCATACATGCCTGGAGGGACAAGTTTAAGCACATCGTTTCTGGTGGGTGCTGCTGTCCTGGTGCTTGGGTTGCTCCTATACAACCTTCCTCAGAATTCAGCTGGTCAATCGAAGACGGACTAACCAAGGAAGGCAGAGAGCCTCACATTGGTACAGCATTAGAATTAGATTTCATTGGGTGCGGGCAGCGCAGATTTGTACATAGTTTCTGATGAGTTGGCCACTCTGCAAGCATTTCTACCTGAGAAATATGTTCCTGTCAGGCAGGGTCTAGTTTAGATTTGTAACTGCCACGGGTTGGGAACTACATGATCATGTGTCGGAGTCTGTGGTACTGACAAAACAGAAAGACAGAATGTTGACAAGGCAGAGTTAGTGGCTTCATCAGCTCATATGCGTCTTGTGTTCTTAGTTCTCACACATATTCAGCAACTGTAGCTACAGAACACTTACACTGTTCTAGACGGAAAAAGATCAAGTTAAGAAAACCCAAGAGTTCCAGCAAGAAACCTCGAATACGAACCGGAGCAAATCCATGTCGAACAGTGCTAATCCCCTCTAGTTTCTGAAACTGCCTTGGTTTTCTACATTTTTTCTTTTGGCACGAGGAGAATGTGTCATCAGTGTGTCCTGTCCCTCTCCTTAACGATGACACATTAACACTCCTGACTCAGCATATATGCCACTAGTACGTCGTTTGCGTGCATCGCCACGCATGTATGCCACTCATGTACAGAAGAGGAGAACGCCGGCGCCATGCCAATGCGTGACTGATTTGGATCCAATTGCTTGTCCGCGAACGGCAGGCTCGTCACCCGGTTGATCCAAGTCTATTGTGTAAGAATCGCTGGTAAAGAAATGCTAGCACTTCCTAAATCGCGCTTCATGTTAACTGACTTGCTAGAAGGCAGCCTAGCTTGTGTGAAAATCATTGAACTTTGACTATGGAAGGTTCACAGATTTTTGCAGGAAACATTTGGGGAAGGCTCTGAACGTTTTTAGGAAGTGTGGACTGTACAAGGAAGGTTCAAATCTTGTTAGGAAATACATTACGGAAGGTTCAATGAATGAACGTGGGATTTGACAAGGATTCAGCTGTACTAGAAGGGGTTGGCGCGCTTTGCTGCGCCTGAGCGTATTATTGCGATTATGAATACAGAACATGCTGATCTGATTAAAGATTAGTGTCTCATACATGATTAGGTACACAAGTTCATACCCTTTTCAGGAAATATTGCACATATTGGTCTATCACCTACCCTATAAACTGTATAATATTTTTTAATCTCTTAACGAGGCGAGCCCGACAACTGGTGTGTAGACAGCGAGGAGTTGTACGATGCGGGGCTAGTCGAGGTGGAGGCAGAGCTACCGTGTGTCGCTCGTGCTCGTGCTTGCAGACCGGGAAGGAGGAGGCACAGTGAGGAAGGGGAGGGGAGGAGGGCCGCTCGGGTGGCTCATCGGTCAGAGCTACAAACGGGAGTCGCGCATGGAAGGAGAGCGACGACATCACTCGAGGACGATCCCCACCGATTCGCGGCCATATCGGTTCAGAGTTGTGGCGGACCTGTCGGATCGAGGCCGAATCGATGAGAGAAGAGTTAGTGATGGTCACCGGAGGAGAGGCGTGAGAGTGACATGAAAATTTTGACTGGCAATGCCGCGCTTGGTGACCTTTAAATAGTGGCGGTGTATTCGTGGCCGAATCGATTAGAGTGGTGGCGAAACTGCCGGATTCTAGGCCAAATCGATGGGAAGAGACGGCACTAGTCACCGGTGGAGAGTTGTGAGGACGACATGAAACTTCTGATTGGCAGTTAGCATGGGCGTGTTGGTCTTTCTTTTATATGGTATCAGTCCAAATATTTTATATTTGCAAACTTCATGTTATTTGGCAAAATTTAATAGTTGATGGCGCAAGATTTGTTTTTCCCCAAATGACCTAGAAAAAGTTACGTCCTAAAATAGGGCAGCAATTGAACATGCTTTAAGAGAAGGGAAGAACCTTAATTTTGTGCGTATATGGAAAACTAAGTTGTGTATTCATCTAAACGGACAAATAATAATTTTTTGCCACCTAGAGTTGTGTATTCATCTAAACATACAAATATTATTTATTTCTACATTTATCTTATGTATCCAATAAAATATTGACATGTGGATGAACCATAGAGCTCTATTTCTAGGGAGATTTCTACATTTATCTTATGTATCCAATAAAACGTTGACACGTGGATGAACCATGGAGCTCTATTTCTAGGGGGATTGTATATTGTAAGGAAAACTTCATGTTATTTGGCAAAATTTAATAGCTGATGGCGCAAGATTTGTTTTTCCCCAAATGACCTAGAAAAAGTTATGTCCTAAAATAGGGCAGCAATTGAACATGCTTTAAGAGAAGGGAAGAACCTTAATTTTGTGCGTATATGGAAAACTAATTTGTGTATTCATCTAAACGGACAAATAATAATTTTTTGCCACCTAGAGTTGTGTATTCATCTAAACATACAAATATTATTTATTTCTACATTTATCTTATGTATCCAATAAAATATTGACATGTGGATGAACCATAGAGCTCTATTTCTAGGGAGATTTCTACATTTATCTTATGTATCCAATAAAACGTTGACACGTGGATGAACCATGGAGCTCTATTTCTAGGGGGATTGTATATTGTAAGGATATAAAAACATGCAGGAGGCCACTGTCACGGTGCTCGTTTCGACTGATACTCGGCGTTGTTCAGATCTTCTCCGGCGACATGGAGAACCAGCAATGCGCCATCGGCGTCGCCGACGATGAAGACCGGCGGCGTCGGCGCAGAGCGCGCCGCGCTAGAAGGGCCGTGGAGGAGGAGGAAGACCACCCTTGTGGGATGGCACCGAACATTATGCGCTTAAATCGGGTGCGTGCAATTTAACTGCAGCTTTCGTAAGTGCAAATGATTAACCTGTCTCTAATTCATGCCCTTCTTCTGTTTGACGGCACAGGCTTTATCCTTCTTTGTGTACTTGTCCCTGGAGGCGTGGGCGGTGATGTATATCATCGAGAAGGTCAAGTGCACCCACATTGAAATTAGCATGTACTCTCTCCGTTCTAATTTAATTGACTTGCTATCCACCGATTGTTGATGTATCTAGATATGTTAAATGTATAGATACATCCACATGTGGTGAATAGCAAGTCAATTAAATTGGAACGGAGGAAGTATCTGATTAGCTTCGCTTTGGTGACCCTGCCCTCGATCCTCATAACAATTGGCATAGCTTGTTGTACTCCACAAGATGATGCCGATTAAGTTTTGGATACTCAAATCTGTGAACTACATTTGCGAATTCAAAAGGAGTCCTGAGTGCAATTTCTCTTTTGTTTCCTTCCAAGATATCTGAAACAACTGCCAGTGTTTTTTTTGTTGAGGGACGCCTGCCAGTGATCTTAATTATGCCCGTTCTTCTTGAGTTTTGAATTTTTTTCTTTTGCACGGTTACCTCATAATTTATATCTATATTACCTTCTTAAAAAGTTTAAATTGTGGTTGTTATATTCTATCTTAGGATGAGTTTAAGTTGGATTACCTTACGGAAAAGATCGAGTTAAGAGAGGGGGCACACACAAAGCATGATTACTACTCCCTTTGTTTATAAATACAAGACCATTTTGTTTTTCGTGTCAACTTTGACTTATAATTTTAGTCAACAAAATATATGTTATATGTCATAAAAATATATCATCGAAAACGTTCTTTTGAAATGTGCATTCAACAGTTTTTGTGGCATATAACTTCGTTGTTGGTAAAACTCATGATCAAATTTAGACCTAAAAATATGAAGTGGCCTTATGTTAAAAGACGGATGGAGTAGGGCGCGGACTAATGGCAAATTGGGACAAACGCAGCTGATACAAAAATGGCCAAAAAATTCTGAAATTTGTTACGCTTAAAGATTACCAAGTATCATTTTCCTGAATTTTCGACCAAGAGCATACATATTTTTTCGAAAAGTGCTAATCCTTCCCAGTTTCTGTACCTGGCTTTGTGCTATTTTATATGATATTTATTTTTTTGGCACGAGGAGAATGTGTCATGAGTTTGTGTCATGTCCCTCTCCCTCACGGTAGCACTCTACACTCCTCCCTCAACGGAAGCCATGTCAATGCGTGGTTGCTCTGGATCCAATTGCTTCTCCGCGAACGGCAGGCTCGTCACCCCGGTTGAGTCCACGCCTATCTGCTCTGCAAATCCCACGCGCGCGTGCATCTCTTAGGCAATCAGTACACTGTTAAATTTAACTTGTTGCTTTGGCTGGCATGTGTGTCAAGAAGAAAGGACGCTGCAGAGAACGTTATGTATACAGTATACATCCATCCATACTTACTTACCGAACAAAAAATCCGGCCACCACACTTACGCATGATCGATGACCATATGTTTCATTATTTGCAGAAAGGAAATCATACGTTTCCTTAAAAAATGCAGTTATGCATGATTGCCTGATTGGCACTACTATACAGGTTTAGCATCATCCACATGAACCTGTCAAACGAGCACGTTTGCACACAAATGTGAGGTCACGCACAGTTTCTTTAATTGTTTTGGACAACATATATACATCACGCATAACCTCTCTCGCGTGTTAGAGCATCTCTAGCAGATACCCTAACCTAATACGATATATCCGGTATGAGCCGAGCTCGGCGAGAACAGATAAAATAATAAAAGTTACTAGATATTCAAACTTAAAAACATTTGCAAGTTTGGGCGAGAATAGATAGCTAGAACATGATTGAAACTACATGATGAACTGAAATTAAACTGCACTATAACAGAAATTAAACTACACTAAACAGAAAACGAAACCCTAGATCTTCTCTCCGGCGATGTAGATGCGGCAGCGATCTCCTCCCCGGCGGGCTCCTCCTCGTCGATCTACGGGTCGGTGTCGAGGTCTTCCTTCTCGACGATGTGGCGGACGGCCCATGCGAGCAAGCGCTTGTACACCGCCGCTTGCAGGCGAGCCGCGAAGCCGGGTTCGTGTGCCTCCCACGCCGCCGTTGCGGCCTCGAGCTCTCGGTGACGTCCTTGGCCCGCTTCCAGGCAGGCAGCACATCGTCAACGAGGGTGTCGAGGTGGCAGGTACCGGAGCCGCACCTGCCCACGGTGACGACGCGGCCATCCTCCGGGATTGACAGCACCGGCGAAAGGCGGTACTCATCGGGGAACTCCTCGCACTCCGGCGCGGCCTAGGGCGCCTTCCTCCTTCTATTCTTATAGACAGTGTTGGGGTTTCAAGTGCAGAGGTTTGTAGAACAGCAACAATTTTCCCTTAAGTGGGTAACCCAAGATTTATCGAACTCAGGGAGGTAGAGGTCAAAGGTATCCCTCTCAAGCAACCCTGCAATTAAGATACAAGAGTTTCTTGTGTCCCCAACACATCTAATGCACTTGTCAGATGTATAGGTGCACTAGTTCGGCGAAGAGATGGTAAAATGCAAGTGATATGGATAGTAACAAGTGATATTTGTAATCTGTGATAAAAATGGCAGCAAGAAAGCATGTAACAAAAGTGAAAGTAAACGGTGTTTCAATGATTGGAAACAAAGCCTAGGGATCGTACTTTCACTAGTGGTCACTCTCAACAATAATAACAGAATTGAACATATGCATGATACTTCCTCTTCAATATGCAACTTAGATGCTACTCGGAGACTATTCTCCTGCTCGACAAGAAACATCATTACTACTGCGTAGGGCTATAAAAGCACACCTTAAAGTCTGAGTAAACAAACACCACAATTTCATAGGTCATACAACACAAAGAACAACTCATGGTAAGTATCCCTCTAATCTATTATCCATAGAGTCACACACGCCACCCATATTGTCACCAAGGCTTTGTGTTGTCAACAGTGACTCCGGAAATTATACTAGATAAAACCAATTGAACAGCATATCCATAACATAATGAAGGGTAAACATCTATGAATTCAACTAGATTATAATGCTCATGATCACATAAAGATCACACCATGGGAGAGAGAAATAACCACATAGCTACAGGCATGAGCCCTCAGCCCCGATGAAGGACTACTCCCGGCGCAGCAACGGCGATGAAGATGGTTCCGGGGCAATTCCCCGTCCCGGCAGGGTGCCGGAACATGAACTTGTGTCCCGAATTAGGGTTTTTTATGGCGGCGGAGCTCGGAGTCGTATTTGGAAAAATCCGTCGGGGGTTAGGGTTTTTTCATCGTGGGGGATATATAGTCCGAAAGGCGGCGTGAGGCGGTGCACGAGTTGGCGAGACGACCCCTCGGCGCCAACCCCCTAGGCCACGCCAGGGGGCGTTTGGGCTCTGTGGACCTCCCCTCGACTTGTCCTTCTGGCTCATGGAGTCTTCTAGCGAAATAGAATTTCTGTAATTTTTTTGGATTTTTCCGAGCACTTATATTTTTTGGACCTTTTCTGCAATGCATAGACAAAATAAACAGAAACTATCACTGGGTTAATAGGTTGGTCCAGAAAATGCCCTAAAATGATATAAAACTATAATAAACACATGTGACATTGATATAAAATAAGCATGGAACATCAAAGATTATAAATACGTTTGAGACGTATCAGCTGCCCACCTCCGCATCATGCGCCGCCCTCGCCGGGACGAGCTGCTCCCACCGGCGCGGACGAGTGCGGCCTTCCGCGCCGCGTCATCTTCCGGAGGCTCCTGACCTCCTCCGCGCCAGTTGGATTCGCGCATTCTTGACCCGACCATGGGTCTGGTGGTGGGAAGGGTTTAGCACTTTAGCTAGGTTTGCGGCGGCGCTGGGCTAGGTGCAGCGGAGGGGTTCGGTATTGATACCGAATCGACCCTTCGTCCCGGCTATATATAGCGTACGAGCTGCCGCTTATCCGATGACCCGGATATAATTTTTCAGGCCGGCCCATTTTTCGGTATCTGCTCGAGCCAAAAAAAACTGACGCGCCCCTAAATTGGCCAGAGTTTTCGGGACCGATGTGTTAGAATTGTAATACGCTTTGTAATATGATGAATACGTATTGAGTATGGAGTAGTACTCCACCTCATATACGCCTCCTTGTATTGCCACACCAGGGGCTCTTCCTGGCTCATATAACACAAACCCGATCGACCCTACTGGGATACCAACTGGTATCCGGACACTGGTGCCACCAACCACATCACGGGAGAGTTGAGCAAGCGCTCTCCACACATGACAAGTACAAGGGACGCGATCGTGTCCAAACTGCAAACGGAAACGGTATGGAAATAAGCAACATTGGACATTCAATATTATGCACCCCACATGCTTCTTTACATCTTAACAATGTCCTTCATGTTCCTAGTGCTACCACAAATCTTCTATCAGTTCATAAGCTTACACTTGATAATCATATCTTATTTGAGTTTCACCCTGATTTCTTTTTAATTAAGGACCAAGCCACAAGGAGAATTCTATTTAAAGGGCCATGCCATGGTGGTCTCTACCCGCTAGTGTCGTTTTCCACGGGTCTTCCAAGCATGCTTTCGTTACAATAAAGACATCGTCTTCCACTTGACATCGTCGTCTAGGGCATCCCTCGTCTTTTGTGGTTCAGCAAGTTCTTAGAAATAATAAGATATCCTATATGTGGCACCCCGATCCAGGTGATCGAGCTACCCCATATACCAGTCCCAGAAACACTGGATATATGACAACTTGATAAACAAAGACATAACCAAATACATATATGGTTCCGGGTTCGGATGGATACATGATTACAACACGGGGTGAGGCTCCAGCGCTCGCGCAACAGGCGCACACAACAGTATGTACATTATTTATCCAACATCGAGCCTCTATCGGAGATCGTAGCGGGTACATAGGTAGTAGCGTGGCAACAATGGGCCTTATTCCACGGGGTTCTGCCTGGGATACTGACTCCTAGTTCTCGTACAGCGGGTACTCGGCGACGGGTGCAGCGGGGTCTGGCCACATGAAAAGTCAGGTAAGTACTTGAAGTACTCGCAAGACATTAGCCCAAAATCAAACATGGTCTACCTACATGGCATGGCATAAGTTCGGAAAGTAGCATGGCATGGGTTTGGGTACATAAGTGCGAGTCCAAGCTTAACGGTTGGACATAACTTACCTACTTACCTTAGTAGGGATGTTTCGTGTTTCTCAAGTGAGACCACGTTTCTCACTCAACAACATTTAACCACAACTAGGCTTCCAAGCCTCTAGCCAACTCTGGCTTTACCCGAGGCTTCCAAGCCTCTAGCCAACTCTGGCTAAGCTCTCGAGTTTCCACATGATCGTTGGGTCTCATATTCATTATTTCTCCGTGTTTGACCGGACTGACTCATAGTGTGACTTGACCCAAACATCGTCCCATAACCTAGGGATAAGGCTAGATTCTAGTTACACTCTCGAGAGGTTGCAACTTTTATCCACACGCTGAAGTCTAGGCTTGTACCGCCGGTACCGAAGTACTAGAAGCGATCACGGCGACAGTACAAACCCACACTTCCACAACCGTTTATTCTACCCGGACACTCCCTGTGTAGCCACCGACACGCCCAAGGGACCAAGTCTTATGACGAAGTGAATCTGGCACGCCCCCACCAGATGAGCGACGCCTAGCTCCGGAACCTTCGCAAGACTAGCCCCGACCATAAAGGTAACCGACTAGACTTGCCAAATGGGTGGCGTCAAAGGAGGCTTGATAGAATACTCGGCCATGGTCCGCCCATATGAAAGACGCATGGTTGTGCTGGTTGTGCTTGGTGAGTGGCACTATGTGACACAATCTAGTCGAGGGAGGTGGTTATCTTTTTAATCAAGTTTTAATTCCTGTTACCAACATGAGCCAAGCAACACATGACATTCACATAATATTCCACGCAGCAAATAGATCATATTGACAGAAGAAAATAGCGTCAATCGGACGACTGTGGCGGAGCTACCTCCGACCAGCGCCATCTCGTTTGACTTATAAAAGAAAGCAACGTCATCCGGATGACTGTGGCGGAGCTACCTCCGACCAGCGCCATCTCGTTTGACTTATAAAAGAGAGCAACGTCATCCGGACGACTGTGGCGGAGCTACCTCCGACTAGCGCCATCTCGTTTGACTTATAAAAGAGATCGGCACAGTTGCATCGTTCCTCCATTCCTTCGACGGTGGCGGTTCCTCCAGCCCATTGTCTCGAGAATGGGGAGTGATGCGCAAAATATTGAAGATAAACAAATATCTAGCAATGCGACAATATTCGATGCAATATGACATGTGAGATGCAACAGCAACCAAATTAAACAATCAGGAAATTTTCTAAAGTTTGACCAAGCTTGAGATCGGGTTAACGGCTTGCCTTCAGCAGTGGGGTATGGTTCGGGAACAACATCCACTTCGTTGGAGAGGTTTAAATCTAACAAGGGTATAAAAATATGCATCAAAACCCTTCCTAAGCCACTGAATAAATGACCAAGCAAATAAATTCCAAATAATTATATCTTGGTGCCACTGGACAGACATTTTCAAAACAAAGCCAACAAAAAAAGATTCATATTTTTCTGATCATTTTTTAGGGAGAAAATGGCCTCCAAAGTTGGGTTTAAAATCTGCCCAATTTTAAACAGAAAAACGTTTCGGTTAATTATTAAAAACCTGACCAACGGGACCCACTGTCAGTGGCCCACTGTTTCGAACCGTTTTCCGCGCGAAAACAGAAGACAGGGCTGGTCGTCTCCGGCGAACTCACCGGCGGCGTTTTCCGGTGGCTAGGGCTACGGGGAGGCGAGGGAGAGGAAGCAGCGCGGCTCAGGGAGGGGTGGCGCAACTCGTCCGCGTGCTCATGGTCAACGGCGAGCTCGGGAGGCAGCGGAGCGTCTTCTCCGGCGGCGTCGGCGTCGGGTCGATGATGAACTTGTCGATTCCGGCCACCAATCACCCCGGCGAGCACGGCAGAAGCATCGTGGTGATCTGGGGAAGCTCTGGGTGGAAGGAATCGACGGGGAAGGTGCTCTAGGTGAGGAAATCGAGCGGAGGTCAGTGCGGCTCGGCTACTTCGATTCCGGCGAGGTGGTGCTCTTCTGGCCTCGATACTATGGTGGAGGACGATAGGGAGGGTGAGAGAGGAGGTGCGGTGCTCGGAGGGTGCTGGGGTGGCTTCTTATAGGCCGGAGAGGAGGTGGTCGTCATCAATGGCGCGGCGAGGTGGCAGCGCGGCGCTGCGGGCTGTTCGCGCGGCGCGTCGTGAAGTAGCTGGCACAGAAACGCACGAGGATAATCTCCGGAGTATGGATAAGGCTCGGCGGCGGAGGAGTCACTGACCAGGGGGCCCGCGGCGGCGCTGTTCCGGACGGCGCGTCAGCTAGCGCCTCTGGCGTTTGTGGAGGTGGCCGTGCTGGCGATTCTCCGGCATTGGTGGTCGTGGGAGTGGTGGAGAACAGGCAGGGCACTGTTTAGGGAGATGGGGAGCAGAACGGCGACGACTACAAAGTGGCGGCGCCGCCTGGCACGACCACGCCGGCGGTGACCACTGTTCTAGGCATGCCAGAAGCGGCATGTGGACGTTTCTCTCAGCTCCGAGCTCCAAATGACGTGAGGTTTTCACCGTTGTGCGCCAAATGAAAAGACCTACCACTTTGCTGACTAAAGTTTTTGCAAATTCGAGACTTGGTCCGTGTAGAAAATTTGAAAAATGATACTGGCCAAAAAGGAAACAGTGGTTTTGGGGAAGCAAATGATTTTTGGTTTGGCCAAACTTTTGTCCAAAGGTGTAGACACTCCTTGTGCTTGCATCTAGGTACTTGACTCCCATTGGCAAAATCATTTGACTAGCTTTTGAAATCATTTAGGTTAGAGGGCAGAAACTTGATAGAAATAATTTGAGGTAAATCCTCAAGTGCAAATCAAATATTTTTGCATAAACAGGCTATATATTGCCCAGGGATCCTTCCCTGAATTTTGGAGAATTTTTTAGAAGATATTCAATATACTTCCTTTGTAAAGCTCTAATAAAAGGATTTTGGTTTATAAGACAAAAGAAAATATTGAGAAAAGATTTTTGGGTAAAAGGTCAAGTAATAAGTGTACCAAGTGGGAGAGAATCCAAAACACAAGATCCCAGGCTTGGACAAGGATTTGTAAAAGATTGCAAATTGAAAGGTTGACAAACCACGGAAAAATTAAATCCAAAGTCGATAGTAATATTTTAAAAGGATTTTTTTTTTTTGAAGGGCCAAATTTCAGGATGTTACAGACCTTCCCCCCTTAAGATGAATCTCGTCCTCGAGATTCCTGTTGCTCGTTGAATAGATACGGATACTCAGTCCTTAGCAAATCCTCTCGTTCCCATGTAGCTTCATCCTCAGTGTGTTTATCCCATTGTACTTTGTAGAACTTGGTGACCTTGTTGCGGGTGCGACGTTCTGACTCATCCAAAATTCTGACGGGGTGTTCCTCGTAAGTCAGTTCACTGCTCAACTCCAACTCCCTAAAGTTAGCCAGTTTGGTTGGGGGTGAGAAGCATTTCCTCAGCTGGGACACGTGGAAAACGTCGTGCACCCCAGTAAATTCCTCTGGTAGTTCCAGTTGGTAGGCTACCGACCCTTTTCTTGCCAAGATCTTGAAGGGTCCAATAAATCTCGGGGCCAGCTTCCCTTTCATGTGGAATCTTTTCAGGCCCTTGAGGGGTGTTACCCGATGATACGTCTCAAACGTATCTATAATTTTTGATGTTCCATGCTTGTTTTATACCAATTGCTACATGTTTTGCATCTACTTTATATCACTTTTATACATTTTTTGGGACTAACCTATTAACAAGATGCCGAAGTGCCAGTTCCTGCTTTCTGCTGTTTTTGTATTCCAGAAAAGCTAGTCTGGAAATATTCTCGGAATTGGACGAAACTACACGGGGGTTCCTATTTTTCCAGAACACGCCTAACGGAGCGAAGGAGCAACAGAGGAGGGCCACCAGGTGGCCACACGCACCAAGGGCGCGGGGCCCCCCTCTGCCGCGCCCTAGGGTGGTGTGGGCCCCTCGGGGGTCTCCAGCCGCCGCCCTTTCGCCTACTTATTCCTCCCGACGCGAAAACCCTAAGTGCCTGAGCAAATATCCACGAAAAGGTCCAGAGACGCCGCCGCCGTCAACCCTAGCTCGGGAGGGTTCAGAACCTCTTCCCGGCACCCTGCCGGAGAGGGGAATCATCACCGGAGGCTTCTACATCGCCATGCCTGCCTCCGGAGTGATGCGTGAGTAGTTCATCCTTGGACTACGGGTCCATAGCAGTAGCTAGATGGTTGTCTCTCCACTTTGTGCCATCATGTTTAGATCTTGTGAGCTGCCCTACATGATCAAGATCATATTATTGTAATGCTACATGTTGTGTTTGCTGGGATCCGATGAATATTGAATAATATGTCAAGTTGATTATCAATTTATCTTATATGTTATTTAAGATCTTGCATGCTTTCTGTTACTCGTAGATGCTTTGGCCAAGTAGATGCTTGTAACTCCAAGAGAGAGTATTTATGCTAGATAGTGGGTTCATGCCTCCGTTTAATCTGGGACAGTGACAGAAAGTTCTAAGGTTGTGGATGTGCTGTTGCCACTAGGGATAACCCAACGATGCTATGTCCACGGGCATATGTGTTTGTTTACATTACGCGCTTTACTTAATGCAATTATCCGTTGCTTGCAACTTAATACCAACGGGGGACTCGGATGACAACCCGGCGGTGGATTATTAGTCATAGATGCTGTTGGATAACGGTCTATGTATCTTGTCGTAATGCCCAATTAAATATCATAGTAGTCAACATGTCATATATATGCATTGTCATGCGCTCACTATTTATCAATTGCCCAGCTGTAATTTGTTCACCCAACATGTTAGTTATCTTTTATGGAGAGACACCACTAGTGAACTGTGGACCCCGGTCCATTCTTTTACACTGATTAAACAACCACAAACTGCAAACTGTTCCTTTTTCATTCTCTGCAATTTAATACTCATTTCCCACACGAGACGTTTAATCCTTTGTTTTCAGCAAGCCGGTGAGATTGACAACCTCACTGTTTCGTTGGGGCAAAGTACTTTGATTGTGTTGTGTGCAGGTTCCACGTTGGTGATCGTGTTGCGCCGTGCGGCCACCAACAACCTTCTGAAGAGTTGCTGCTCCTACTGGTTCGATAACCTTGGTTTCTTTCTGAGGGAAAACTTGCTGCTGAACTGCATCATACCTTCCTCGTGGGGTCTCCCAACGAGCGTGTGATTCACGCCATCACCCGAAGATAGACATAGTCATTCTCTTCGAAGTGTATCTGACGGTGTCGTCGGTCCTAATAACTCTTCTGGCGGGACTGAGCTGCCTTGAGCCGGTCACGAATCAGATGTACTTGCTTTTCGGCTTCCAACAAAACATCGGGCCCAAAGATCTTGCTATCTCCGGCTTCAGACCAGTTGAGTGGGGTCTGACACTTTCTCGCATACAGTGCTTCAAATGGTGACATTTTTCAGGCTGTCTTGGTAGCTGTTGTTGTATGAGAACTCCGCATAGGGTAAACTATCTTCCCAACCTGCTCCATAGGCGAGCACACACGAGCGGAGCATGTCTTCTAATATTTGATTGACTCGCTCTGTTTGGCCGTCCGTCTGTGGGTGATAGGCTGTACTGAATGATAGTTTTGTCCCCATGGCCTGATGCAAGCTTGTCCAAAATTTGGAGGTAAATTGTGTACCTCTATCTGACACAATGGTCTTCGGAACTCCATGGAGTTTGACAATCTTGTTCACATAGAGTTGTGCTAGCTGGTCCGAACGGTACGTGTCTTGACGGGAATAAAGTGAGACACCTTCGTTAAACGGTCGACAATGACCCAGATAGAATCATTTCCTCGGCTGGACTTGGGAAGTCCGACAATGAAATCCATACTTATGTTGTCCCATTTCCACTCGGGCACCTTAAGGGGTTGGAGGAATCCTGGGGGTTTTTGATGCTTGGCTTTCACTAGGTTGCATACGTTGCAGCACGCGACATAGTATGCGATCTCCTTCTTCATACCAGCCCACCAGAATATTTGCTTCAAATCTTGGTACATCTTGGTACTTCCCGGGTGGATAGAATAGGCAGACTCGTGGGCTTCCCTGAGGATCTGTTGTTTTAGCGCGGCCTTGTCGGGTACACAAAGGAGGTTACCGTAGCGGAGCACTCCTTGACTGTCCAAGGAAAATTTCTTGGACTTACCCAGTGGTATTTTGATCTTGATCCCTTTTATGCCGGGGTCGTTGGCCTGCTCGGTTTTTATCTCTTCCTCCAGGTTTGTTTTCACCTCTAAGGTGCTTAAATAGGTCTTACTTCCTACGCATAAGTTTAGCTTTGCGAACTCTTTCTCTAAACTTGGCGGCATCTTAGGGGGCTTCCTGCTTAGGGCATCTGCTACCACGTTGGCCTTTCCTGGATGATAATGAATCCCAAGGTCGTAGTCCTTGATTACCTCCAGCCACCTTCTTTGCCTCAGATTGAGGTCAGGCTGGGTGAAGATGTACTTCAAGCTTTTGTGATCCGTGTAGATCTCGCATCATCGACCAATAAGGTGATGTCGCCAAGTCTTCAAGGCGAGTATGACAGCGGCCAATTCCAAGTCATGGGTGGAGTAATTCAGCTCGTGGGTCTTTAGTTGCCTTGATACATATGCGATGACCTTCCCTTCTTGCATGAGTACGGCCCCTAGTCCATTTCTACGTGCATCACAATACACGGTAAAATCTTTGGCGTCATCAGGCAACACCAGTATTGGGGCTGTGGTTAACCGGGTCTTCAATTCGTTGAAGCTTTCTTCACATTCGTCTGTCCAGACATACTTGCGATTTTTCTTTAATAAATCCGTCATGGGCTTGGCTATCTTGGAAAAGTTTTCAATGAATCTTCGGTAGTAACCAGCCAATCCAAGAAAGCTTCTGATTTCTGACACATTGGTGGGTGTTTTCCAGTTCAGCACATCAAAGATTTTGTTGGGGTTTATGGCCACACCGGCTCCAGACAATACATGTCCTAGGAATTCCACTTCTTTTAACCAGAACTGGCATTTGCTGTACTTGGCATAAAGTTGTTGCTCACGTAGTCTTCCGAGAACCAACGTGAGGTGTTCGGCGTGCTCCTCCTCATTTTTGGAGTAGATGAGGATGTCGTCAATGAACACCACGACAAACTTGTCGAGATATTCCATGAAAACCTTGTTCATCATGCCCATGAAATAGGCAGGAGCATTTGTTAGGCCAAATGACATAACAGTACATTCATATTGTCCATATTTGGTGGTAAAAGTGGTCTTGGGAATATCTCTTTCTCGAATCTTCAGCTGATAATATCCAGTGCGGAGATCAATCTTGGAGAACACTCGGGCACCACGGAGTTGGTCAAACAGATCATTGATTCGTGGAAGTGGGTACTTGTTCTTGATGGTGACATCATTGAGAGCACGATAGTCAATACATAATCGGAGTGTACCATCGCTCTTCTTTGCAAATAGAACTGGTGATCCGCAAGGTGAAATGCTCGGGCGAATGAACTTCTTCCGAATTAGTTCATCAAGCTGTTTCTTCAATTCCACTAGCTCGGGGCTTGTCATACGGTAATGTTTCTTGAATATTGGGTTTGTTCCCGGTACAACTTCAATGGAAAATTCAATATCACGGTCAGGGGGCATTCCGGGTAGTTCATCTGGGAACACATCTGGATATTCACTGACCACATATACTTGTCCTATCTCCGGGGCTTGGACAAGGAACATCTTTGCATTTATCTGGTGGGGTTTATTTGGCAAGTAGGTGGTACGTATGCCTTCCGGGTTGGTGAGAGTAACTGCTCTAGTTGCACAGTCAATCTGGGCTGCATGCTGGACCAACCAATCCATACCCAGGATGGCGTCGAGGCCGGGCATATTGAGAGTGTTGAGCTGAGCTGGGAATTTCACTTGGTTGATGTTGATTGTCAGGTCTTGACAAATGGTGTTTGTTTTCATCTCTGAGGCGGGGGTTTGTATCACCAAAAGATGGCCCAAAGGGGAAACGGGAAAACGGTGTTTGGCAACAAAATCCTTCGAGACGAAAGAATGGGAAGCTCCAGAATCGAATAAAATCAGCGCGGGTTTAGTGTTGATAGTACATGTACCAAGCACTACATCCGAAGCTTCATATGCTTCCTCTGCGGACATGTGGTGGACACGGGCAACTTGAGGTGGCTTGATTGCACCAGCAGGGTGGTTGTTGTTGGAGTTTTTGTCGTGATTGTTGTGAAGGGGGCAATCCTTGATGTAGTGTCCTGTCTTGCCACACTTGAAGCAGGAGTTCTCCCTCTTGCAGTCATCCACTAGGGGACGCTTGTGGTAGAATCCTTCCCGGGGATATCCCTCCTTTCTGGGTTGATTCCAAGTATTCTGAGGTGTTGAGGTCCGGTTGTTGGGCTGCCATGCACGTGACTTCGAAGTAGCCCCTTCATGTTGGTGCTTACGTGGCTCGAACTTCCGCTTGTGAGATTCATAAATCGTGCGGTGCTCCTTTTCTGAGATTAGTGCCGTATTGATCATGGACTGAAAATCTGGAAACTGTAGAACACTGAGTTGAGTTTTTATGGTCTGATGCATCCCATGAAGGAACATGTCTTTCTTCTTTTCCTCTGTGTTGGTGTCCTCGGGTGCATAGCGAGTCAGGTTGTTGAACTTGGTCAGATATTCACTGATGGATTTGCTTCCCTGAGTGAGTGCCAGAAATTCCTGCTGCTTCATCTTTATGAGACTTGAGGGAATGTAGGCTCTGCGGTAGGCTTCCTGAAATTCCGTCCAAGTGACAGCGGGTCCATTGCCCCTTGCGTCCTTTTGATTATCCCACCAAACGCTGGCAGGGCCCTCAAGGTAGTGGGTGGCGAAGGGCACCTTGTCCTGCTCGTCTATGCGAGCGAGCTCCAGTTTCTTTCCCATGGTACGGAGCTAATCGTCAGCCTCAAGCGGGTCATCAGCAAATGAGAACTTTGGTGGTTGAGTACGCTGGCAGTCTTGCAGCTTCGAGCGGCCTGTGTGTGGGGCACCTTGGGCTTGCATGTGCGTGCCAAACTCTCTCATGATCTGAGTTAGGTGCTGGTTGTGACGTTCATCCATCATCATCATGAACTGACTTGGGCTTGGTTCCTGAGTTGGAGGAGGAGGAGGAGGTGGTTGCCGGGGCACGGGATCCTCGCCCGCTTGTCGTGCGGAACGACGAACCAGGGTTCCTTGGCTGCCACTTGCACCGCTATTGGGCCTCACCCTGGATGGTTGAACGTGGTGATGCGTATCATGAGCATCCATATGGGGAAAAGTGTAACATCCAAGAAAACCAAATGAAAACACGGTTTGCAAAGACAACAAGCATGGTGATATACAATGGCTGGTTGAGTTACAAGATTCTAGTTACTTGCTACATTACACGAGATGCAAGATAGAGATACCAGCTACTCTATACAAGATACAAGATACAAGGTACATGATACAAGATGCAAGATACAACTCTACCACTACATTATTCGAGCGCGCGATACGGCGGAAAGGTAAAACAAACTAAGCGATGTAGTCTCCGAGCGTCTAGAACTCCATCTCGAGGGGTGTCGCTGGCGGGATGGTGTCGATGCCCTCCTCCGTGGGGCTGTAGTCGGGTGAAGCGCGATCGTCGCGGGAATCTCCGGAGTAAGAGGGTGGGTCAGCACGGATGCAACGACGCTGAGACCGTACAGGGGTGAAGCGTGAGTAGTAGTGAGCGGCGCTGCTACGAGTGCGGGAAGGTGGCGACGGCGCATGGGGTGCGGAAAAGCGGGCGATCCCCTCCTGATCTGCTCGAGGGAGCTACAGGTAAAGGTGGGGAGCCGAGGTGGGTGGCGAGAAGTACCAGCTCCAGATGCCCGCGTCATCTCGGCCAAGGCCACGTTGGCGCGAAGCGAGGCAAACTGGAGGAGGGTGATGTGGAGATACTGGTGGAGAAGGGTGGTGTACTGAAGGAGGGAGGTGAGGGGTGAGCTGGGGTCACCGGGGTTGGGAAAAAGAATGTCCCTGTTGTCTAAATCCAACCTCGGAAAGTAGGCGTAACGGGTGCACTGCTTCATGACTGGGTCGTAGGTGCGAAGGAAGACAATGGCATCTCCTGCAGCCTCCTGTATGGCTCGAGTCGCCTGAGTAGTGACACCGGAAGTGAGGGCGTGGGAGATCCCAGCGGCCACTGGCTCTGGGCGCAAGTGGACGGTGGCGGTGAACTCAGAGGTGGATCTGTCGAGACGGTTATAGTACACGTGGTAGGTCGGGGGAGGTGTGCTTGGGTAGAGGTGGTCCCAAACCTCACGGAGAAACTGCGGGAAGCCGGGAATGTGTGCGGCGGTAGTCTCGGCGAACAATTCTGCCATCTGTACCAGGGACAAAAGTCAAAAAGGTGAGCGTTAAAGTTTTAAAAGCACAAACAAACAGAGAAACAGTGAAGAAGCAGGCAACCGCAGCTCTACCCTTAGTCGTCCATGGAACTAGGGTATCCTATAGGTAGTTAGGCTCTGATACCAAGCTCTGTGGCACCCCGATCCAGGTGATCGAGCTACCCCCATATACGAGTCCCAGAAACACTGGATATATGACAACTTGATAAACAAAGACATAACCAAATACATATATCGTTCCGGGTTCGGATGGATACATGATTACAACACGGGGTGAGGCTCCAGCGCTCGCGCAACAGGCGCACACAACAGTATGTACATTATTTATCCAACATCGAGCCTCTATCGGAGATCGTAGCGGGTACGTAGGTAGTAGCGTGGCAACGACGGGCCTTATTCCACGGGGTTCTGCCTGGGATACTGACTCATAGTTCTCGTACAGCGGGTACTCGGCGACGGGTGCAGCGGGGTCTAGCTAAATGAAAAGCCAGGTAAGTACTAGAAGTACTCGCAAGACATTAGCCCAAAATCAAACATGGTCTACCTACATGGCATGGCATAAGTTCGGAAAGTAGCATGGCATGGGTTTGGGTACATAAGTGCGAGTCCAAGCTTAACGGTTGGACATAACTTACCTACTTACCTTAGTAGGGATGTTTCGTGTTTCTAAAGTGAAACCACGTTTCTCACTCAACAACATTTAACCACAACTAGGCTTCCAAGCGTTTAGCCAACTCTGGCTTTACCCGAGGCTTCCAAGCCTCTAGCCAACTCTGGCTAAGCTCTCGAGTTTCCACATGATCGTTGGGTCTCATATTCATTATTTCTCCGTGTTCGACCGGACTGACTCATAGTGTGACTTGACCCAAACATCGTCCCATAACCTAGGGACAAGGCTAGATTCTAGATTTACACTCTCGAGAGGTTGCAACTTTTATCCACACGCTGAAGTCTAGGCTTGTACCACCGGTACCGAAGTATTAGAAGCGATCACGGCGACAGTACAAACCCACACTTCCACAACCGTTTATTCTACCCGGACACTCCCTGTGTAGCCACCGACACGCCCAAGGGACCAAGTCTTATGACGAAGTGAATCCGGCACGCCCCCAACAGATGAGCGACGCCTAGCTCCGGAACCTTCGCAAGACTAGCCCCGACCACAAAGGTAACCGACTAGACTTTCCAAATGGGTGGCGTCAAAGGAGGCTTGATAGAATACTCGGCCATGGTCCGCCCATATGAACGACGCATGGTTGTGCTGGTTGTGCTTGGTGAGTGGCACTATGTGACACAATCTAGTCGAGGGAGGTGGTTATCTTTTTAATCAAGTTTTAATTCCTGTTACCAACATGAGCCAAGCAACACATGACATTCACATAATATTCCACGCAGCAAATAGATCATATTGACAGAAGAAAATAGCGTCAATCGGACGACTGTGGCGGAGCTACCTCTGACCAGCGCCATCTCGTTTGACTTATAAAAGAAAGCAACGTCAACCGAACGACTGTGGCGGAGCTACCTTCGACCAGCGCCATCTCGTTTGACTTATAAAAGAGAGCAACGTCATCCAGACGACTGTGGCGGAGCTACCTCCGACCAGCGCCATCTCGTTTGACTTATAAAAGAGAGCAACGTCATCCGGACGACTGTGGCGGAGCTACCTCCGACCAGCGCCATCTCGTTTGACTTATAAAAGAGATCAGCACAGTTGCATCGTTCCTCCATTCCTTCGATGGTGGCGGTTCCTCCAGCCCATTGTCTCGAGAATGGGGAGTGATGCGCAAAATATTGAAGATAAACAAATATCTAGTAATGCGACAATATTCGATGCAATATGACATGTGAGATGCAACACAACCAAATTAAACAATCAAGAAATTTTCTAAAGTTTGACCAAGCTTGAGATCGGGTTAACGGCTTGCCTTCAGGAGTGGGGTATGGTTCGGGAACAACTTCCACTTCGTTGGAGAGGTTTAAATCTAACAAGGGTATAAAAATATGCATCAAAACCCTTCCTAAGCCACTGAATAAATGACCAAGCAAATAAATTCCAAATAATTATATCTTGGTGCCACTGGACAGACATTTTCAAAACAAAGCCAACAAAAAAAGATTCATATTTTTCTGATCATTTTTTAGGGAGAAAATGGCCTCCAAAGTTGGGTTTAAAATCTGCCCAATTTTAAACAGAAAAATAAAACAGAAAAACGTTTCGGTTAATTATTAAAAACCTGACCAGCGGGACCCACTGTCAGTGGCCCACTGTTTCGAACCGTTTTCCGCGCGAAAATAGAAGACAGGGCTGGCCGTCTCCGGCGAACTCACCGACGGCGTTTTCCGGCGGCTAGGGCTACGGGGAGGCGAGGGAGAGGAAGCAGCGCGGCTCAGGGAGGGGTGGCGCAGCTCGTCCGCGTGCTCACGGTCGACGGCGAGCTCGGGCGGCAGCGGAGCGCCTTCTCCAGCGGCGTCGGCGTCGGGTCGATGATGAACTCGTCGATTCTGGCCACCAATCACCCCGGCGAGCACGGCAGAAGCATTGTGGTGATCTGGGGAAGCTCTGGGTGGAAGGAATCGACGGGGAAGGTGCTCTAGGTGAGGAAATCGAGCGGAGGTCAGTGCGGCTCGGCTACTTCGATTCCGGCGAGGTGGTGCTCTGCTGGCCTCGATACTATGGTGGAGGACGATAGGGAGGGTGAGAGAGGTGGTGCGGTGCTCGGAGGGTGCTGGGGTGGCTTCTTATAGGCCGGAGAGGAGGTGGCCGTCCTCAATGGCGCGGCGAGGTGGCAGCGCGGCGCTGCGGGCTGTTCGCGCGGCGCGTTGTGAAGTAGTTGGCACAGAAACGCACGAGGATAATCTCCGGAGCATGGATAAGGCTCGGCGGCGGAGGAGTCACTGACCAGGGGGCCCGCGGCGGCGCTGTTCTGGACGGCGCGTCGGCTAGCGCCTCTGGCGTTTGTGGAGGTGGCCGTGCTGGCGATTCTCCGGCGTTGGTGGTCGTGGGAGTGGTGGAGAACAGGCAGGGCACGGTTTAGGGAGATGGGGAGCAGAACGGCGACGACTACAAAGTGGCGGCGCCGCCTGGCACGACCACGTCGGCGGTGACCACTGTTCTGGGCATGCCAGAAGCGGCATGTGGACGTTTCTCTCAGCTCCGAGCTCCAAATGACGTGCGGTTTTCACCGTTGTGCGCCAAATGAAAAGACCTACCACTTTGCTGACTAAAGTTTTTGCAAATTCGAGACTTGGTCCGTGTAGAAAATTTGAAAAACGATACTGGCCAAAAAGGAAACAGTGGTTTTGGGGAAGCAAATGATTTTTGGTTTGGCCAAACTTTTGTCCAGAGGTGTAGACACTCCTTGTGCTTGCATCTAGGTACTTGACTCCCATTGGCAAAATCATTTGACTAGCTTTTGAAATCATTTAGGTTAGAGGGCAGAAACTTGATAGAAATAATTTGAGGTAAATCCTCATGTGCAAATCAATTTTTTTTGCATAAACAGACTATATATTGCCTAGGGATCCTTCCCTGAATTTTGGAGAATGTTTGAGAAGATATTCAATATACTTCCTTTGTAAAGCTCTAATAAAAGGATTTTGGTTTATAAGACAAAAGAAAATATTGAGAAAAGATTTTTGGGTAAAAGGTCAAGTAATAAGTGTACCAAGTGGGAGAGAATCCAAAACACAAGATCCCAGGCTTGGACAAGGATTTGTAAAAGATTGCAAATTGAAAGGTTGACAAACCACGGAAAAATTAAATCCAAAGTCGATAGTAATATTTTAAAAGGAATTTTTTTTCAAGGGCCAAATTTCAGGATGTTACACTATACTCCAGAAAATCAGTCCGTATGTTTGTGATCCATGTCAGTTAGCCAAGAGTCATCAGTTGCCATATCCTGTCTCTACTAGTGTTTCCACTGTTCCTTTGGAGCAAGTGTTTTCTGATGTATGGGGCCCAGCACCTGAGTCTGTTGGCAAACATTCGTATTATGTAAGTTTTATCGATGATTTTAGTAAATTTACTTGGATTTATTTGCTCTAGAAACGTTCTGAGGTGTATCAAGTTTTTCTTAATTTTCAGCAGCTTGTTGAGCGCAAATTTGATAGAAAAATCATTACTATGCAAACTGATTGGGGTGGTGAATATGAAAAACTCAACAGTTTCTTTCAAAAGCATGGCATTTCCCATCATGTTTCTTTCCCACATGCCCACCAACAAAATGGTTCCGCTGAACGCAAACACCGTCATATCGTTGAAGTTGGTCTTGCTTTGCTTGCTAATGCCTCCATGCCACTTAAGTCTTGGGATGAAGCTTTTCTCACCGCCACTTTCCTCATAAACTTACTTCCAAGCAAAGTCATAAACCTTGATACACCTATTGAACGTCTTCTCCATACCAAGCCAAACTATGAATCTTTTCGAGTGTTTGGTTGTGCTTGTTGGCCGAATTTGCGCCCTTACAACAAGCGCAAACTAGCCTTTCGTTCTACACGATGTGTTTTTCTGGGGTATAGTCCACGTCATAAGGGAGTTGAGTGTTTAGGAGTTTCCACCGGTCGTATCTATATATCAAGAGACATTGTTTTTTATGAGAGTGTTTTTTCGTTTGCCTCTCTTCATCCTAATGCCGGTGCACGTCTTCGAAAAGACATACTTCTTTTACCTTCCACCACTTCCACACATGGGGATGCGAATATTGATGACTATATGTCTTTGCCTATAATACTAGATGTTACTAATGATCCAAGTGCAGAAAACAGTGCAGCTACAGGTACACATACACAGCAAAAAGAATCAGAAAAAAAATTGGCGCCAAATGGCGCTGAACAGCAGCAAAACCAGGCGCAAAACGACAGACGTCGTCTGCCCTTCTGCGGTCTCGAGGTCGATCCGATCCTCGCTGATCCCGAGGTGGATTCTGGTCCTGATGAACCCACAGATCCCGAGGAGGATTCCGTGTCCGCTGGCGCCGCGCCGGACACCGCGCGGTCTCCATCGCCTCCTCCTGACGAACCTGGAGACGCCACGTCGCGCTCCAGGCCCCGCTCTCGGACTCCACCACGCCAGTCGCCACGCACGTCGCCATCGCGGTCCCCGCCCAGGACCCCGCCCTCGTCTCGTTCTCCGCGGGGAGATTCCTGCCGGGACGAATCGTAGGCCGCCACGCCTCCTCAGCTGTCTCCGACAGCCTCGGACGCGCCTGAAGGCGCTGATCCCTAGATGACGCCCACATCTAGCCATGCAGAGGTTGGATCTTCTATGCCTGGGTCCGCTGCAGCCTCGTCTACACCAACGTCTACATCAACGTCTACACCAACGCCTTCTCCACCGCCTCCTCCGCCTCCTCCACCTCCGGAACCTCGAACTCGTCTACAAAAAGGTATCCGTCAACCACGGGTCCCTACTGATGGCACTATTCGTTGGTGTCTTTTTACGTCTACAAGTGAACCAAGTACACTTTCGGAGGCTCTCAAGGATGAACGATGGCGCAAAGCGATGGGGGAAGAATATGATGCTCTCATACAAAACAAGACATGGCACCTAGTTCCTCCTCATCATACCAAAAATCTCATTGACTGTAAGTGGGTATATCGCATTAAGAAACATGCAGATGACACAGTTGACAGGTATAAAGCACGACTTGTTGCAAAAGGGTTTAAACAGAGGTATGGAATAGATTATGAAGATATCTTCAGTCCTGTTGTCAAGATAGCGGCCATTCATATTGTTTTGTTTGTTGCTGTTTCCAGATGATGGAGTTTGCGACAGCTAGATGTCAAGAACGCGTTTTTGCATGGCGTTCTGGAAGAGGAAGTATATATGAAACAACCTCCTGGTTTTGAAGATTCCCATTTCCACACTATATATGCAGACTTGACAAGGCTTTGTATGGTCTCAAACAAGCCCCTCGAGCATGGTATTCTAGACTCAGTACCAAGTTGCAACAACTTGGCTTTTATCCCTCCAAGGCCGACACCTCTCTTTTCCTCTATAGCAAGTCTGATGTTATGATATTTGTTCTAATCTATGTTGATGATATTATAGTCACAAGCTCTTCAGATCAAGATATTTCGGCTCTCCTTCATGATTTGAATGCTGATTTTGCTCTCAAGGATTTGGGAGACCTACACTTCTTTCTGGGCATTGAGGTAAAGAAAACTCCAAATGGTTTGCTTCTTACTCAGGAAAAATATGCTACTGAGTTGTTTGATAAAGTCGGTATGACTAAGTGCACATCCTGTCCTACACCGTTATCCTCCACTGATAAATTGTCTTTAACTGAGGGAAAACGAATTACAGAAGTATGGTAGGTGCATTGCAATATTTGACATTATCAAGACCTGATATCTCTTACTCGGTAAACAAAGTTTGTCGGTACTTGCATGCACCAACTACTGCTCATTGGACAGCCGCCAAAAGGATTTTAAGATATGTTCAGGGTACAATCCGTGTTGGACTCACATTTCAGAGATCCCCCTCTACTTTGCTCAGCGCTTTCTCAGATGCAGATTGGGCAGGTTGTCTTGATGACAGAAGATCAACTGGAGGCTTTGCTATTTTTATTGGACCGAATCCGGTCTCTTGGAGTGCACGTAAACAGAGGATTGTGTCAAGATCTAGCACAGAAGCCGAATATAACGCTTTTGTAAATGTTGCAGCTGAGTTGATATGGGTTAAAGTTGTTCTTAAAGAACTTGATGTTGCACTAAAAGAAAAGCCATGTTTATGGTGTGATAAATTGGGTGCTACCTTCTTGTCTGATAATCCTGTGTTTCATGCTAGGACCAAACATATTGAAATAGATTATCACTTTGTTCGTGAAAGAGTTGCAGACAAGTTGATTGACATCAAGTTCATCTCTAGTAAGGATCAAGTTGCTGATGGTTTCACAAAGACTTTGCCAGTCAAAAATCTACATGAGTTTATGCGTAATCTCAACCTCTCCGAAGGTTGTGATTAAGGGAGCCTGTTAGAATTGTAATACGCTTTGTAATACGATGAATACGTATTGAGTATGGAGTAGTACTCCACCTCATATACCTCCACGCCAGGGGCTCTTTCTGGCTCATATAACACGAACCCCCGATCGGCCCTACTGAGTAACGATCGTTCCACCAAAATTCATACGATGCTCTTAATAATTCCTCTGTTCAGAGAAATGACGATCGTTCCAGGAGCCAGGGACGCAATGCGAATGCAACGCGATAGATGCAAAGGAAGCGAAGCGACCACTCGTGGTGATCCGAAACAGGGAAAGGCTAGGTTGGCAAGGCAAGCAACGGAAACCGTTAAGCGAGCGTGTTCATCCGATGAAACCAGCGCCCCGGCCGAAAGCTCGCGATGTCGCCAGCTAGCCTCTCCTCCAGCCAGCTAGCCATAGCTTGACAACTTGACCGGTCGGTCGCCGCGCCAGCACTCAACGCAGCACCGACGTAGTACGTGCTTGGCTGCGCCGCGGCGGATCTATTGGTTAGCGTGCGTGGCGACGAGGAGATCAGATGATCGGGACCCGTAACATCCCGGCGACGCGAATCCGGCGGTCCCGTTGAGTCTAGCTTGTTCAGGCCGGCGGCCGGCCGGCCGCCTCCGGTGACTAGTAAGGGCAATTGCGGCAAACATAATTAGAAGGGAAATACTGGCCTCTTTGTTTACCTGTCGACCTGGGTTTATTTGTTCAGCCCGCTTAATCAAATGGATTAGCATACTTGTCGGTACGATGAATCTCTTGCAAGAGGGATTTTGCGTCCTACTATACAAAAGAGGACGTATGACGGTGCACGTGCCCCTGGAAGCACATGGTAACCCATGTGCACCGAACTGTGTATTTCATATATGACGTGTATGTCGGTTTGATGTACGATGTATTTCATAAATACTTATCTATGTCATTTTTTTTTTTGCGGGGAAAGAAGGCAGACTTACACCATCGATCTTACAGAAAAACCCAGAAGAAACACAAAATTACAACGCAACCCTCCTTCTTCTTCTTCTAGGTTCCGACACGGACGACGACCAAGGACCGTCGGTGGCACGCCGCTGCCGCTGCTCCGTCTTCGACCTTGGAAAAGAGCCAGCCCCGTGGCAGCCGGGAAGTCGCCGATCGCCGGATCCGTAGATCCTATCCGCTGGAACGCCATCTTCGTCGCGATGGAGCTCATCTTCACCTTCTCCTTCAACTTCGAACTCCGGATCCAACACCACTCCAGATCCGGCTGGGGCACGAAGAACTCGACAGATCCGCAGTCCGCCAAGCTCGGGGAAGTCGACCGCCGCGCGGAGAAGCTCCTGGAAGCGCCGCCGCGAGAGGAGAGACAAGCCGACACCAAAACCCGCACCACCGCCGCCTCCACCTCCATGGCGCCGCCGGCTCGGGACCTACCAGACCCTACGCTATTTACAAGCCGAGATCTACGGATTCCTCCACCTCCCGCCGCCGGAGCGGCCGACGGAGGCGAAGAAATCCGCAGATCGCCGGCGAGTGAGGTGGGCTGACAGGCGACTCTCAAAATATCGTCTCTCCTGCTACAGTGGTGAGGGAGAGGGGCGCGTCCAAGTCGCGAGACTTAAACAACGTGCGCATAATTATCTTGTATTCTAGATTTAGTCAAAGTTAAAGTTTATAAAGTTTGACAGCATATAATGTTTTGGTTGTGATATATGAGTGTTTGGGCCTCGAGTTGCAGCGGTTAAAATTTCATGTCCGACCTTCATTGGTTGAACCTCACAATGGCGAAGTTTCTTGAAAAACTGAAATTTGGTCGGACTTCTCTTTGGAAGAAACGCGTGATTTTGTCTTACGTGATCCGATCCACGGACAAGTCGTTCCCTTCCCCGATGTGTTCTTTTGGAGCATCTCTCATGTTACCCTCCGGTGTCATCTTCGGTGGTTGTTGTACCTGTTCTGCAAATCGTTTCTTTTTTACTTTTTTCTGTGATAATCTTATCATGTGCCTCCTCGATATCTTGGCTAGGTTTTAAGTGCATCTTCGCCGGCGCTACCAATAGAGCGTCCGAAAAATGTGAGGAGAAAGTGATATTCGAAGCTCCAACACAGGTTGTCGGCTATTGGGAGTGGTTTTCCGAATCATTCGAACGACGATATTAAAACGATACTACTAAATTTCATTGAAACTTGATGGATTTTTACAAAGTTCGACCGAAAATTTGAACTCATCTAACCTAAACTAGCCAGAGCGGTAGTGCTTGTCCCAGAACGCGAAGTACATCGCGTCCAGATCCTCCATCTTGACCTCGGCCTCTCCAGCATCGCCCCCGTCTCGACGTGTCAGTCGGATGCTACGCGTCTTTAACAAGGGAGAACTACCGTCGCTACCCGCAATAAATTGTGCTGACCGGTTCGAGTCAATGACACGCCGGGCCTGCCGGTCGGAATTCGACGTGGCGACGGTTACCGTGGCTGGTGGCACTCCCACTTCCCCTTCTACGGACCGGACGCGTAGCAGGTTTGCCCGACGCGGTATTGGGCCCGTCCCGCGATTTTACCAGTATTTTAGGCCGCCGCTGAGGTCTTTTTTACCGGCATACCCAATAGCCCTATTGGTAGCGCCAGTGGAGATGCTCTAATACCGTGTTGATGTAGTCACCGGGATTGGTATATTTTCTATATTAATATATTCTATTTGTTTTAAAAAATACTTTCCAGATTCATACTCCCTCCGTTTTTTAATATAAAATGTTTTAGGTCCCTCACATATTGATTAGGTGTGGACCCAAATAAGTGAACATACACACTAAAACATGTCTAAATACATGTAGACACATATGAATGTGAACAAAACTTAAACATCTTATATTTAAAAACAAAGGGAGTAGCTGACAAGAATCATGGACAGTATCATGAAACCTAGCGTAAACAAGTTAAAGATAGTAAGAAACAGAAAAATGTGCTTCGACGAAGAGGGAAACAAGTTAACGGACAGATCTGGTGTAAAGTGCATCCAAGTCAAATATCATGTGACCGGCAAGTGCATCTGTGCATGGGACGACACGTCTGTGCACTAGAAAATGTAGTCGTGTCCTTTCTCTCCAAGAAAACGTCTTCTTCTCCGCAAAGACCAGACCACGCCGGGACCATATGGTCCGGCCGGGTGGCCGGCGGACGGCGGTGCCAACTTTTCTACTTGCGGGGGCCTCCGCACTCCTACTGTTCACACTTGCCAATCCACTCTTGCTTAATCAACACTCGAGCCCAAGTGAAAAATTCTTCTAAACCGGATTACAATTTGACCTTAATCGCATTGGGTTAATTATGGGGTTGATGAGTAACTATCTGATCATTATGCATGCATGGCGATGGTTTATCTGTAACTAGTTTGCACCTTTTGGTCCGTCTGGTTTCTGAAGACGTCATAGTCGTATGTGTAAGGTCAGGGGCGGATCCAGGGGGGTGCTAGCAGGGGTCAGACCCCCCCCAACCGATCGCCCCCCTCAAGAATTAACATAGGTGTCTACTAGTATTAGTCTATTGGAAGATGTATGTACGTACTAATGGCCATAGCTAATCAGGTAGTACACGTTAGTACTTAAGCCCAAGTTCAAGCATCCATTCACGAACTGAAGCCCAACAAGTGAAAAACAACCCATCTGCTAAGTGCCCACGTACAACCAAATGACATTTCGTGGAAGGCTGATCCTTTCCACTTCCGATCTCACCTAATCAGATCGTTGGACTTTGATTGACGAGTAGTACGGAGGCGGCCACAAATCTTCTGCCCGCTTATCGTATGTCCACACCACCATCTCACCAGTTCACCACCGAATTAGTCAAGGTACACTGTGCTAATCTAGTCTAATTCTTCTAATTTGTTCTAGTACTAGTCTAGGTATACTTCGTTAGTTCAAAAAGATTAGAAACAATATAGTAGATTGAATTTCCCTCCAAATGATTTGATCTTGAATAGTACTAAAAATTTAGGATTTGCCAAACCTATGAGAATTTTCTTGACAATTATTCATTTGTGATATTATATACATGTTAGCTTGCCCCTAAATATATGTCGATACTGAACTTTGTTTTAGACTTGATACCTATCTTCGTATACTTGATCTAGCTATGGCGTAGTGTTCTACCGTTGTACACCATGTCTAAAAAGAGATGAATAGGTGTGTCTTAACCGACTATGGACGACATCAAGCATCGCTTATTTTTGGTGTCACCCTTCCCAGGCATTTGCTAGATCTTAAGTTTTCATCACTCGCCCCCCCTAAGTTCAAATCCTGGCTCCGCCCCTGTGTAAGGTATACACGGAGCAAAACATGGACGGGTGGTGGATGGATAAAAAGCAACTGGAGCTTGGCTATTACACAAAGAAAATGCTAAAAGAAGAAAAACGGCCACGGTTGGATGATGACCGAATGGAGTATAGGATTCTGTAAGGATTTCGTGGAAATGTGGATAATGTGCAGATGTATATAGCACTCCTCTGATCTCATCTCGGTCGTAAGCTTTGCGGCTGAGTAGTGGAGAGTGACGAGAGTTTAAAAAAAAAAATTGGAAACCCCGTCAAACAGTTAAAACCAAGAAACGTCCATGAATTTTATCAGTTGTTGTCTTCAACAGTTGAAAACTATGTATTATTCTGCTGTTCGTGACTTTATTAAGTTAAAGCCAGGCTCTTTTCGAGCCTCGGGTTTATTAATTTTATCAGAAAATGTACGCTGATGCATGCAGCATCAGTCGAAGACAACAAAACTGAACAGCAAATCCACCAGAAAGCCGACAATTGTGCAGCGGAAATCAGTCATCAGTTTGCAAATTTCTTGTGGATACTCGATGTAACACTTTGGCTTTTCCTTGCCTTTTTGTTGTGACCGGGCCACGCACTCGCACCATGCCAACACTCCCACAAAGGAACAAGACCCATCTCCACTTTCACACAAACTAATCGGTGCTGCTCGCTTCGGCCAGACAAACTAATCAAGCAATCCGGGCAAAAGACACGCGCAATTGGTGTGTTACTCCACTGCACTGCAATTGCAATTGCAATTGCATCCACACACGCGCCTAGAGATGGAGTGAGAAGCATTAGGTTGCTTCCGGCGGCGGCCATTGCCATTGCTGGCTGCCATCTCGCCCCGTTCGTCATGCGTACAAGCCATCCCCACATCGCCACCACCTCCCCCCTCAGCCTCACCTGACAACAACCACACTCCACAAAACCACCCCAAATCCCCCTCTCCCGTACCCTGCATTCTTCCCCTCGCCAGCTTCCCAGAAACCTCGCTTTCTTGCCTGCTTGATCCGACGTCCTGGCTGCTGAGGCGTCTCTTGATTTCCCGATCTGTCGCCGATTCCTCGAAATCCAGTGAAAAATCCCTTCTTTTCGCCGGGTCTGATTCGCTTCCGGCAATGGGGAACAGCAGTAGCACCGGCGGCAGCAGGCCCCACCGGCCGACGAGCTCTTCCGACTCGGGGCTGCCGCACGGGGCGGCGGCGGAGGACCTGAGCTCGTACGAGGCGGCGTGCCGCAACGACCCGGAGGTGCGCACCTTCGACTCCACGCTCCAGCGGCGCACGAGCCGCGCCATCTCGACGCTGGCGCTGGGCGTGGAGGTGCGGACCATGTCCCTCGACTCCCTCCGCGAGGTCACCGGCTGCCTGCTCGACATGAACCAGGAGGTGGTGCGCGTCATCCTCGACTGCAAGAAGGACATCTGGAAGAGCCCCGAGCTGTTCGACCTCGTCGAGGACTACTTCGAGAGCAGCCTCCACACGCTCGACTTCTGCACCGCGCTCGACAAGTGCCTCAAGCGCGCCCGTGACTCCCAGCTCCTCCTCCACGTTGCGCTCCAGCGCTTCGACGACGAGGAGGACAAGGACGGCGGCGACGCCACGGGGGACGCATCCGCCGCCCCCTCCGCCCGGTACGCGCGCACGCTGCACGAGCTGCGCCAGTTCAAGGCGGCCGGGGACCCCTTCACCGACGAGTTCTTTGAGGCCTTCCAGGCCGTGTACCGGCAGCAGCTGGCCATGCTGGAGAAACTGCAGCTGCGCAAGAACCGCCTCGACAAGAGGGTCAAGAAGATCAAAGCGTGGCGCCGGGTGTCAAGCGTCATCTTCGCGAGCACCTTCGCGGCGGTGCTCATCTGCTCGGTGGTTGCCGCGGCCATCGCCGCGCCGCCTGTCGCAGCGGCATTGGCTGCGGCTGCTGCCATTCCATTGGGGTCTATGGGGAAGTGGATTGATTCCTTGCTGAAAGGCTATCAGGATGCTCTCCGTGGACAGAAGGAGGTGATGAGTGCAATGCAGGTCGGAACATTCATTGCCATCAAGGATTTGGACAGTATCAGGGTGCTCATAACCCGGGTGGAGATGGAAATCAGCTCAATGATCGATTGCATTGAGTTTGCCGAGCGGGATGAGGAGGCGGTCAAGTTCGGGGTCGAGGAAATAAAAAAGAAGCTGGAGGCATTCATGAAGAGTGTTGAAGATCTTGGGGAGCAGGCAGATCGGTGTAGCCGAGACATCCGTCGAGCAAGGACTGTCGTGCTACAAAGGATCATCCGGCACCCTAACTGAGAGAAAATATGAAGAAGAATGGAAGGTATGGATGTGATAAGTTATAGTCATGTACTCTCTGATCATGTTGTGATGCAATGTACAAAGAGATGCTCCATGTAGACAGTACGAACAAGTCAATTTGAGTATAAATTATTATTTGACTCATTGGTTTATGCTATTTCATCGACCTTGTTTTGCACAATACTGTACAAGATTGTGTTAATGAAAATTTCCCATATGAATTCTTGTTGCCAATTCTAGATATCTTTTATATATTCGATAAGTCTTGTATTTGTAAGAAGTAATCACACGCCGCAAGCCATGATTATGATCCGGACCAAGGCAGGTCATACTGACTTAGTAGTATAACTCAATAGTCTCCAACTGCCATGATTATGATCCGGACCAAGGCAGGTCATACTGACTTGGTAGTATAACTCAACAGTCTCCAACTGAGCTTACCCTCCGACATTTCAGAGTCCCAGGTTTTCTCAAGTCTCTTGTAAAAGAAAAAGAAAAGGTCATTGTCTAAGTTTTCATGGTTGTTAGTCTTCTAGACGTGTAGGTGTTCTCGCTGTTGCTTCCCCAAGTCACATATACTGATATACTTCTAAGCAAAGGAAATTTTAATTTAGAAGATTGTATGTATTAGATATCTGATATCTCAGCATGTAAATCGTGTGTCCTGCAGAACAACCGGTGCAAATCTAGTAATATATTAAGAAATACTTCTTACCAAATAATCATCCTTTACATTTTGGTTGATTTGATACATAATTGCAGTGTTCGTTATATGCATGTTTTCGAGCAATTTTACCCCTTACATGTGAAATACTATCTTGCTTTTATATGCATCATTTTTCTTCAGCAGAATGACCCCGATTTGTGAACTTTAGTTAAAAATATGTGATGTTCAACTGTATATAGCACAAGGAATATGTGCAGTTGTCCTCAAATCTAGAATTAATGTTCTAGTTAGATTTCTTATTCTTGCATTTTTATCTGAACACATATATCTCGATGTATCACACTTTGTTCCAGACATCAAATTCAGATATTAGCAAGCAATTTAGGGTATCAGTATGTTTACAACACAGACAGTTATCTCATGGTCTCTGACATTTATATATTACCCGCTTTCAGCAAAGTAACAGTTGCAACAACTGTTAATCTGTTACTATTTTGAAGTACTGCAGGAGCATCATGGAAACTCTCCTAGTTTAACTTTTCTTTGCTGGCCAATATTTTGCTTCTTTTGATTTATGCGGTAGTTCACCACGCTATATAAGTTGCAGTGTGAAATTCTCATTTTGCTAATTGGTTAAGCTAGCTTTGAATCCTCACCATGTTTCCCACATTTTATTTGCAGGAATTTGGTGATAGCGATGCGCATGAAAAGGTCTGTGTAGTCTGTAGCGTAGGTAAGGAAGCAAAGGAGGTGATCAGTATCATTATCATAAAGCAATAAATGTGCGCTGCTTCCAAACTTCTGTCAAGAAATAGCCATTAGTAACTTTATTATTTCCTGCTGAAACCCCGGTTGCCATCGGGGTGACGGGCATGGCTTTAGTTTAATTATTCTAATAAAAGAATGTTATTTGTTAGAACTTCAGTATGCTCACGTCTGTGCTACATGCATATGTGTGTTTGGCCTAATGATGTAGTACGGGACTACTAGGGTGGCCCGATCTTCACGGATTGACGGGGGATGTGGACGAACGCACGCAAGAAGACGAAGAACACCAAGAAGAACGTCCCGAACAAAGGAACACACACAAGATACAAGAACCGTTTCCCTTACCGGTCGGTCCAACCGGCCCAATAGAATCCACACGAAGGTGGGAGATCGGCAAGTAGATATAAGAAGGGATCTTGGATGGTTGTTTCTCCAACGGTCAATCGAACCGCTCCAATAAAGTCACCCGAAGATGAAAGATTGACAAGTAATCAAACTACAAGTAGAGGTTTTGAATCCACGCAGGGATCTTCTCCACAAGGGGAGGAACCATCCCTGCAAGGGGAGGAAGGAGACCGTCTTGAGGTGGGGAGCCTAGCTCTACTCTAATCTCAAAACATAGTCTATCCCTAACCCTAGGCAGCCAAGGGGTATTTATAGTCTTAGTACAAAACAGGTGCAGGACATGTGAAATCTGGGAGACCGGTCTATGATCCGGTTTTGGCCGGGCTGGAGGCCGGCCTGAAGGCCGGGCTGAGGGCTGGCTGCTTCCACTGTAAACCGGGCTGGGGGCCGGCCTAGGCCGGCCTGGAGGCCGGATGGCTCTGGAAGGTGGCCGGCCAGGAAACCGGCCTAGGCCGGGCTGGAGGCCGGGCTGGTGGCCGGGCTGGAGGCCGAGCTGCAGGCCTGGTGGCCGGGCTGGAGGCCGGCCTGACAGATTTTGCCATCTTCTTCAACTTCGTCTTGTCGCTTTCTCCTCCTCTTCCATGCGTACGCCTTGGATGGTCTTGACTCTTTGGCTTCCTCGGCATCTTCCCGGATGGCCGTACTCGTCATGTGATACCTAGCATAACAAAGGGGTAGATGCTCAAGTAGTATACCATTCAAAGGAGCACGAAATGGGATCTCGTAGAGGAAAGAATTCACCTTTAAGCTCAATGTCGCCTTGTGATATGTTGGAGTGCTTGACATGGTGATGGACGTGACTTGGGCTACATCATCTCCCCTCCCTTTAAAAAGAGTCGTCCTCGACTGTTGCTCGTCATCACCATGCAAAGGAGTTAGATGTGTTGTTGAAGAATTGGAATTCATCATGTCTACAAACACCAAAGACCAAGCAAACCATGTGTGTGCAAGAAAGAGGAGAATCTCAACAATGACATGTCCATTCTTTATCATAGCACCGTTAGCACAACACATGAATATGAAAAGGAAGTGCAAGTGCAAGGTCAATGTGCAAGCAATCCAATGGAACATGTTCAAAATGTGAGAACACAAAAATTCCGTGAAAATATGAGGATGCCCTCTAGGTATCTCATTTTGAACCATATGGTCATTATTGCACACAAGGCATTGAAAGGGACAATTTGTCATCAACCTTGATGCAACAAGAGGAGAATTTGGCAAAAACACACAATGTAGAATGTCCAAAATATCATCATGGGTGCAAACAAAGCACATGAAAGAGCAAGTTTTCTTCATATTTGTTGCAACACCAAATTGGTAGAAACCAATAAACTCATGACAATACATGCACAAAATGTCATTATGGTTGCAAACAAGCCATTGGAAAGAACAATTGTTCATCATATTTGTGGCAACACATAAATCATCCATGTGAAAGATCAAGTAAACATGCTTGTCATTGGGAAGACCAAAAGCAACATCATGATTACAAACAAACCATAAGCAAGGGAAATTGTTCAACTTGTTTGATGCAAAACAAGAGAAAGATTCTAGAGTTGGATTTGTTTCACAACTCACATGTATGCTCTCAAGAGCTCGTATTGTCAACTCATGCTCAATTGAGGTTGATATTATCATGCGTTTACCGGCACATACAAGACACCATATAAAGAAGTTATGTGCACGGTATATGAACACATCATCCATCATGAAGTGTCTCTTCATTTGCACATCACCAACCACATCAAAATCAATTGGAACATATGACATATGTGGATAGTCACTATGCAAAGTGAAGGATGGAACAAGGTCCATGAGAGAAAACGAAACATCTCCAAAATGTGAGAAAGTTATGGGGGCAATCTCATTATCAAACATTTCAATATTATTGCAAGCAACACATGTGAAAGAGAAATTGTTCAACATGTTGCATGCAACATTGGGAGAAAAATGGAAACATTCATAACAAGGCATGCTCATGGCAAAATCATCACAAATAGGTAATTCCACTTGATCAACATTGGTTTCAAACAAATTATCACATGGGAATAAGAACGAATCATATATGACCTCAAAAGAATCATCCATAGCATGCAAGCAATCATAGTTCATCATGTCCACTAGCGGGATCATGGGCACATCAACACCCATACCTTTGTAGTCCCGCTCATGTGAAGTAGGTGTTGAAGTAGTATGGGCTTCCATATAGCCGACTTGTCCATCTTGAAGTAGACATGGGGTGGCATCATCATCATCCTCCATGTACATCTTCTCCATTTGAGGTACCGTCATGTTGAGTAGTGGCGTCTCATCATCCATGGAACCTAGCACACAATGAGAAAACACACTAGAGGAAAGTGGTAAGTTGTTAGAAATCAAAATAGCCTCACAAGACCTATCAACTATCTCTCTCAACTCAAGTGGTGTATCACTCATTCCCTCAAAGTGAAAGCACTCAAACTCACATATGGTGGAGGCACTCAACTCACTCTCACTCACACTCAAGTGGGTTAAGTGGCTCTCATGCTCACATGGGATTGGTACCATCTCATAACTCAAGCTCATAGGTATAGGCTCGGTGTCCTCATCTCCATACGCCTCCAAGGTTGAAGGAAAACTCCCATGCTCAACCTCCTCAACCATCACGCCTCTAAAGGTCAATGCCATAGTGTAGGCATCATCACTCGACTCCTTTGCGGAAGGGAAAATTCCATGCTCCGCTTCATCACTTGACTCCATTGCCGAAGGGAACATCCCATGCTCGGCATCATCATCACTTGACTCATGGTCAAAGGTGATGGCATCATCAACGCTCGCCTCCTTGGTCGAAGGGAAAATCCCATGCTCGACCGTCTTCTCGCCATCTTGGTCTCCAATTGTGCACTCCCACATCATGTGACCTCTTCTATTGCATAGTGGGCACAAGAGATTGGGACATTCTCGTGGATCATGGTCTTGGCCTTGGCAATTGTCACATATAAGGTCTTCTTCTTGCCATATGGGGACCAAAGTGGTGGTGGCACTTGGTGTAGACATCATATCAAGAGAAGTGCTTGAGAAGGGCGCCGTCTTGGTTGTGGCCACACGTTTGTGACCATGTTTCTTCCGGCGTCGACGTATGAGATTCTCGAAGAAGTTGTCGATGTCGGCCATGATCTCGTCAAAGATGGGACTTGTAGCTCTCGTTGGCGCACTTGAAGTGGTAGCACTAGGGGACACCATAGGATGTGCCTTTGTCGCCATCTTCTTGTCATGTCGACGTTGACGCTCTTGAGCGGAGGGGTGTCACCGAAAGTCATTTGGGTGCGTCGCTTCATGTTGACGACGGCGTGCTTGTTGCCTTAGCGACCTTTCATTGGAGCTTCCACTAGAGCTTGGTGACATGTTGTGGTCCACATTGGCATCTTTCTTGTGGCGCCTTGATGAGCTAGATAAAGGACGTAGGCTCTTGGCATACTTGTCCATGGCATCCTTGACAATTTGGAGCTTCGCCTTGTCGATGCACTTCTTGGGACGTCGCCTTGTTGTTGAAGGAGAATGTCGAAGCTTGTCGCCCTTGGCGACGGCCTTGTCATGGCTCCTTCTTGAAGTTGATGGCGAATGGCGAATCTTGGCACTCTTGGAAGTAGATGGAGCTCCATAGGATGAACTCATGGTGGCCTTCTTGTCAGAGCACCGTCTTGAGCTTGAACCATAGAAGTAGGTTTTGCCTTGATGTTTGGTGGTGCCGCTCTTGACCATGGTAGAACCAAAGTTCTCGTCGGAGTACTTGGCGTAGTAGTCGTAGTAGTTCTCCATGTCGGTGAAGCTTGAGCAATCTTCGGAGTCGTAGTCAGAGTAGTTGTAGCGGAAGTCTTGGTGATGATCCATCATGTCATGGGGGTCATTGTCGGTGTAGTCGTAGTAGTAGTCGTAGTAGTCCCCCATGTCCTCAAAGTTTGAGACATCATAGTTGTTGTGGCTCATCGTGTAGTCCTCCTCATAGGCTCCATAGTTGCATTCGCTCTTTCTAGACATGTCAACTCACAAGACAAGTGTATATATGTGGAGTGGAAAAGAACTAGAACACAACCTCTCACCTTGTAGATAGTATTGGACGTCGTGGACAACCAAGGGAAACGATCATAAAGTAAAATGCTTGTGTTCAAGTATCCAAAGCAAACTCCAAAACACACACGGCTTAAAATTTGGTAGGAAGGTATGGAAGGTGGAAAGCAAATTGAACCAACCGGAAACCAAGATATTGTTAAGGCAAGTAGAGAACCACGATGATCACAAAGCAAAACAAGTCAGTCTCAAAGATAGGAATGTAGTTCAAGGAAACACACGCGCGGAGAGATAAATGGGACTCGTGCAACCAAGAAGTGAGCTAAAGAACCAAATGATTCTAGCGAAGACTATAAGCTCGTGTTGCACAAGTACAAGGAGAGCCAATAGCTCGATTGCAATTTATTTGGTGGGCTACAAGATTTGCACAACAATGTACCACCTACTAGATGTTCATCGAGCTTGCGCGCTTCCTACAAGAGATGGCAAGTGGTGGCTTCTTTCTTTTCTTTCTTTTGATTTGGCATTTTTTGCTTCTTTTCTCTTTTTAGTCTTTTCTCTTTTGACTCTTTTCTATTTTGCACACCCACTTCTTTGATGCCACAACAAGATATATGATATATGAACTAGCGCATACAACGGTCGCTCGGAAACTACACGGTGCAAATGTGCAAAGCCCAAGCAATCATCAAGAGCTAGCCTCAATAGGACAAGATAAACACAAGGGTGTGATGGCTATCAAAGGAATGGCAAGGGGAAAAGATTCGTGATGTTTATACATTTCGTCGACGATCTTCACCCGTTGATGTAGAAGCTTCGTGCTTGCCCACGAATTTTGGTGATGGTGGATGATGGATCAACCGCAATGGTGATGAAGGCCTTGATCGTAGCTTCGAAACGAGCCAAAGAACACAAAAAACGGAGTCCGGAATCAAAAGATATGGCCAAAACAGTTTTTGAAAAATGCAGTTTTCTTGGAGGCCGGCCCGGGGGCCGGTTTTGGCCGGCCTGGAGGTCGGATGCCTCTGTTGGGGGTCCGGTTTTTGAGCCGGTTTAGGCCGGGCTGAGGGCCGGGCGACCCACCGCGAGTTGACCATCGAAAATCCGCGATTTTGGCGGAAAAACGGCCCGAAAAACCTCAAATCGGAGTAGAAATCAATGGAATTTGGCCATGAAAATGCAAGGAAAGCAAGATCAACTAGTTGAGCAATAGATCTATTGATCGAAACTTGCAAAAGCGCACAAGATTCACAGATCGATCCAAAAGCAATTTGGGGCTATTTTTGGTGGAAATTTTTGAATTTCTCAAAATCAAATAAATTTTTGGTGGGTTTGGGGGTGGAAACACATGTCAAATCCGTTGCAACCATGCTCTGATACCATATGATGTAGTACGGGACTACTAGGGTGGCCCGATCTTCACGGATTGACGGGGGATGTGGATGAACGCACGCAAGAACACGAAGAGCACAAAGAACACCAAGAAGAACGCCCCAAACAAAGGAACACACACAAGATACAAGAACCGTTTCTCTTACGGTCGGTCCAACCGGCCCAATAGAATCCACACGAAGGTGGGATATCGGCAAGTAGATACAAGAAGGGATCTTGGATGGTTGTTTCTCCAACGGTCAACCGAACCGCTCCAATAAAGTCACCCGAAGATGAAAGATTGGCAAGTAGTCAAACTACAAGTAGAGGTCTTGAATCCACGCAGGGATCTTCTCCACAAGGGGAGGAACCATCCCCGCAAGGGGAGGAAGGAGACCGTCTTGAGGTGGGGAGCCTAGCTCTACTCTAATCTCAAAACATAGTCTATCCCTAACCCTAGGCAGCCAATGGGTATTTATAGTCTTAGTACAAAACGGGTGCAGGACATGTGAAATCTGGGAGACCGGTCTGTGATCCGGTTTTGGCCGGGCTGGAGGCCGGCCTGAAGGCCGGGCTGAGGGCCGGCTGCTTCCACTGTAAACCGGGCTGGAGGCCGGGCTGGGGGCCGGCCTGGGAGCCGGCCTAGGCCGGCCTGGAGGCCGGATGGCTCTGGAAGGTGGCCGGCCAGGAAACCGGCCTAGGCCGGGCTGGAGGCCGGGCTGCAGGCCTGGAGGCCGGGCTGCAGGCCGGGATGGTGGCCGGGCTGGAGGCCGGGCTGCAGGCCTGGTGGCCGGGCTGGAGGCCGGCCTGACAGATTTTGCCATATTCTTCAACTTCGTCTTGTCGCTTTCTCCTCCTCTTCCATGCGTACGCCTTGGATGGTCTTGACTCTTTGGCTTCCTCGGCATCTTCCCGGATGGCCGTACTCGTCATGTGATACCTACCATAACAAAGGGGTAGGTGCTCAAGTAGTATACCATTCAAAGGGGCACGAAATGGGATCTCGTAGAGGAAAGAGTTCGCCTTTAAGCTCAATGTCGCCTTGTGATATGTTGGAGTGCTTGACATGGTGATGGACGTGACTTGGGCTACATCACCTAATAATCTCAACAAGGAAAAATATACATGTTGGTCTCAATTCTGGATGTATAGTTGCTGGTGGGGTGGGAAACAGGGTGAGCATTTGTGTTGGGTTTTGACGTTGTGTGGCTTGTGAACTGGATGGTTATCTCCCATAAAAAAACTTCATCTTGTGTCTCTCGTCATGTATGACACTGAAAAGCACAAATGACAATTTACTTACGACGAAATTATACCCAAGGAGCATGACACAAATCTATCATAAATATTAGTACCTCATTCGATAATTTTTTTGTGGTTTTAGCTTGAATTCTTGTTCAAGAATTTTAGTTGTGTAACGGAAGTAGTACATCAGAAGACAAAACACACAAAATTATCAACATTTTTCCTTTTTATTTTTGTCAATTAAAAGTTTGGTCATTGCAGAGCGGTACGTGTTTGATAACTGCACATAGCCCAACCAGGCCCGATATCTGGCATGCTATGTTAAAAGCCCTGTGTAAAAAAGATAAATTCCGGTACTTCAAAAATAATCTAGACATTTTTTTATCTTTTTCACACAGTCCAAGAAAAAAAAACTTTGTGTGCGAACATAAAATGTTTAGATGTACACTAAAATTCCTGTTCAGAACATAAAATGTATTTTTCACAACAATTGCATCTATGGCTAACACGTGCACCGCTGAAGCCACCACGTGAGTCAAAATCTTGTGTGCGAATATAAAACTCTATGAGTCAAAATCTTGCGCATCGTTGGATTTGGAGGCGGCGGAGGGCCGGCGGCTAGGAGCATGGATTTGGAGCCCGCGTTGTTCACTTCGCCACCCGTTCACGGAAGAAATGCAAGAGCAAGAGCAATGAGGCATATTATGTCCTCAAATTCGTATGACATGTTGTGAGCCATGTAATGATTGCATAATCTGAAGACTCCATATTTTGTATGTGCTAGAAGACACTTTAATTCTCTGGAACTTGTAACTCTCATGAGACACTTAAGCCTTTGGGGTTTGTAAAGTGCCATGAGTTTATGCTCTCTGCGATAGAGATGATTGCATTGTTATATATGATGTCATGTTGATGCTGAATTTTGGTGCATAATCTCTATATTTCCCAATGTTATGCTGCCCTTTTTTTATTCGCAACAAAAAGCTGCCCTTTTAAAATAAATTATTGTATAATTATGTTATACGGTATTTTATACGGTAGACAAGTACAGGCCACCTGCCAGGTACTCCCTCCATCCCAATATACAAGGCGTCTAAGCACCTCTAAATTTTCCCAAAATATAAGGCGTGTAAGCCTTTTTGTGCCGTTTCTTCCAACTCTGCCCCTGCCTGCATGCAGCCCTGCGATCATCTCTCTCCCCAAAATACTCTTTGGCGTTAATACTTTCCTTTTCTATATTAAATAGTTTCCTTTCCTAGTGGATTTTAACAGATTCGTCATGGACGCTGCAAAGACTACCAAAACTCCCACGACTCAGTCTCATCTGCATGGCAATAGATTTATTACTGTGTTTGCATTGACGGCAATAAATCCCTAGAATTATGCTCGCTTTTCTCGCAAGGTTGTGTCGCTAATAAAAAGAGGCAGGGGTAGAAGGTCAAAATTAGCTTGCGCTAATTATCGTGCCAAATCGCTTAGGCGCCTTGTATATTGAGATGGAGGGAGTATTGTGTTAAGGCACTAAATCAACTATTTGGGCTAGCTGCAACGAATTAGACAGAAAACTCGGGTCGGCTGCAAAACTCGTTTTGTTTCTGTGTTTTGTGCAACGTTGGCACCAAACATTGATGTTATGTGCAATTTTCTCTCTCTACTAGGCCTCGTTTATCGTAGGCGTCTTAGGCTTCACATTGTGCTCTAATATTATTAGCTTCTCTGTTCTTCTTATTAGGGAGCCCCCTAATAAAAACATTTAGGGAGCAGAAAAAGCTTCTCTCCTCCTACTTCGAAAAAAGTGCACCCATTCTCCTTGGATAATTGGCTAGTGCGGAAAGCTACAAGTTGGTTATAGCATTGATTGCATCTTTCCCGTGTCTTGCATGTAACATCACATTAAGGCCTCCTTTGATTCATAAGATCCCAAAATGAAGGAATAGGAATAGGAATAGGATTGTGGTAGGATTGCAACCAGAAAACAACGGGTACAGGAACATTTCCTAAACGATCGTTTGAAACAAAGGAAAGGAATAATGGAGGAATTTAATATGCTTCCTTAATCAACTATATTAGCTTAAATAATAGGCAAGGGAAGTGGTGTCGATTGGCTGTGCTGCAGCGTAGCTTTGATTTGCCTCGTTCCTTGCAAAGGAATGCAAAAAAGAGGTCTGACTAGATTGTTTATTTCCTGTGGATTCTGTGGGAAATCTGGTTGCAAAGGAAATTTTCCTTCGATGCATTCCTACGAATCAAATGCCTCTACAGTGCAAATTCCTACAGGAAAGGGGATCCTACATTTTTCCTACAAAGATCCTGTGAATCAAAGGGGGCCTAAAGCTTATAGCCGACTACCATGAGTAGAATATACAACGTTGAACCATTCAACAAAAGACCAACAGGTTGGCACTTGGGCTGGCTGTACGCTGCTTTGCTTAATTATTTAGGTAGCAATCTTAGGGTGTGTTCTTTTTTTTGGATGGAGTGGAATGGAATGGAATCTGTCATGGAACCGTTTCATTTCTGTGTTCTTTTTGGACAAAAAATTGTCACAGAACCGTTCTATTCTTGTGTTCTTTTCTGGGATGGAGTGGAATGAAATGAGAATGGAATGGAATGAGAACGACATCAAACTCGATTAATTATTTCCTAATCTAGATTAATTATTGCTAAACTTAATTAATTATTGCTAAACTTGATTAATTATTTCTAATCTTGATTAATTATTGCTAAACTTGATTAAATTAGAGTTAATCGCCCAGCATTACTGTGCCGTTCCACCTCGTCCGGTCGAATCGGCCGGACCGGTTGGTTCCGAATATTGAGGGAATATTCCCTTTTCTGGAACCATTCCATTCCACTCCATCCCAGAAAAGAACACAAGAATGCCTTTTGTGAATGGAATGGTACATTCTATTCCACTCCATCCCAGAAAAGAACACACCATTAAAGGCTGGTGGCGCACCGGATTGGAAGGAAAGGGTTGCATGCCTGCATGCAAACTGCTTTTCCCTCGTACGGTGTGCTATAGCCGAGCGACTCATCAAGCGCCGGCTTCACTCTCTCACATCTGTTCTCTCTCTTCCACGTCGGATTTTAGTGATATGGCAAATGCTATATCCTGCTGACTAGGCCTTATTGTACTTGCTCTTAGGCATATGTCAATGCAAATTTTTTAGAGCGGTTTCATAGGCATTCTACTTATGTGACATACTACTTAATAAAGAGAGAGGGTGAGGTTGTACCTTAGCTAAGATACAACTTTTGCACGTGGCCATAGGTAAAAAATGGTTTTAACTCAATCGTATATATACATTAGCATAAAATAATTAAATGTAGATACAACACATAGAAAACAATGCATTGTACAAGTTACAAGTTCCACTCAAGTGCGGCGTCAAGGTCCGTACACTGCGATACACCGGCCTGTACAACATTTATTGAGTACAATCTCTCTCCTCATTGCCTACGTGGTACTGACGACTAGCCATAGTGGGAGTATCATAGGTAGTATCATGCATGCCACGTTGACAAAAAAATGACGTGTCACTACAATTAATGATGAGAGAAGTGATAGTGGTATCATAGATAGATACCGTAACATAGCGGATTCCAAGACAACATGAGTGTGCATGCTAATAAATATACTACTATATGATTCCACATATATGTTACTACCACTATGGAAGTAATAACATAGACTAGTATCATATGCATGATACTAGTATATGATACTCTCCACTATGGCTAGTCGATGCATTGGCACGGGTCTTACAAGTACGAGTATTAAATCATTTGAATATTCAATAAATGCAGACTTCACCTGACGTGGCATATGCGTGTAGCCGGCTGCCGGCGAAGCTATTGTTGTTGCTCATAGACACGCCATAGCTCGTTGTTCGGAGAGCGGACATGGTAGGTGCTCAAAGTTGGAGCCAAGTACTCTATCCCTGTTGTGCTTCTCGGGCTTGAACCCAAGCCAACATGACCAACCGGAAGTTGGCTTGGTGAGACCCGTACGAGACTTGTCCCCTGTGGCGACTCGCTCTTCTTGAGCCTTCTCCCCGCAGATCTCCTCACCGGCCTCTCTTCCCTCGGGCGCCGGCGGCCATGGTGGTCGGAGTCGAGTGGGAGGGGGGTCTGGTTGTTTGTAGTTGTAGGTTTTTCTCTCTATAGCTTCTCCCCGGCGAATAAGATGGCGGCTGGATCCGGATCCATCCCCTTCCTCCCTCTTGGCTCTTTCCCTCGGATCTGCAACGAGGTGGATGGTGCGAGAGAAGGTCGCGGTGGGTCTCATGCCTGCACCTCCCTGCCGAATCCATGGCGAGGCTTAGCTTCGGTTACCCTTGCTCCTTTGATCCCATCCCATTCTTGCTGTAATAAAGCTGTTCTGGGTGGCTGTGCTTCTCCCTACTCCCTTCCGTTCTTGGCCGTGGCGGCCTGGGAGGAGAGGATTGGTCGAACTCAGTTTCCTGGTGTGGTGGAGTGGCGCTTTGATTTTTGGTGGCTGTTGACCGGTAGTCAGTTTTTTCCCACTCTGGATGTCCTTCGCTGTGCTGCCATGGAGGCAGCAGCAAGGGGATTGCGGGGTGGCTGGCGACTGAAGATTCTGTCTATGCTGGTAAAATCTAGCGCCTTCCCGTCGGATGCGCTGGATCTGATCCTCCAGCGTATGTTTCTTGTGCTTCTCAAGTCTCCTGGGTCCGTAAGCAGTGCATATTCGATGGTAGCAACTGTCTCGCCTCTGCTTATGGTTGAAGGTCGACCCTTCTCAGTCAAGCTGCTGGCTGGTGAGTTTGCTGCCGACATCACGAAGGGGATTTTGGGAGCCAAGATGGAATCTTTGGAGGCAAGTTCAACGAATATGATGATCTCTATGAGATGGTATGTTGATCTCAAGTTCTATCATGCTTTCATCTCGGAGTTTACAGATGTTAGCCTCCAGCACACACAATATATAAGATTCCAGGGCAACAAAATTGTTGGGTGTGCCTATATGCTTACCGGATTATCATCTCCATGCAATGCAACCGTTTCAAAAGAGCAAGTTTCTTCTACATGCTTTTGTTGCACTAGATCAACTTTGATGGTTGGCTATATTGTTGAGGATACCGCCCCCTTGCTGTTCGGGCTATGTCACCGGAGGTGGATGGCAGCACCTTCGTTGTTGATCCCCAGATTTAACAGTGGGGGCTTTGCCAGTTTGAGCTCGATGAAGGTTATTCGATATCTACAGCTCAACACTCACAAACCTCAAGTGCATACACCAGAAAGACCGTTGGGAGAGTCACTCACTGGGCATCAACTGGTATGGAGCACAAAAGAGGCCCTTGAAGATTGCTATTGCAGCAAGTTCGAGCCCGGACTGTCGACGGACGACCGACCGCTGTTTGACTCCAATTGTAGTCTTCGGTATCTTCTATGCAAATTTCGGCCATCTAGAATTTGTTCTATGCAGCTCAGCACTGTTGGCTCTTACCTTGTTATGCAGTTTATAAGTTTGTACCGGAAACGTTAATGTTAATACTCCCTCCTTCCAAAAATAAGTGTCTCAAATTTGGTCAAAAGTAGATGTATCTATACATGAAACATTCATTTTTTTGCAAACTTGAGACACTTATTTTGGGACGGAGGGAGTATATCTTTTATGGTCAGTGGCGGACCCAGGGGGTGTGCCGGGTGGGCCGTGGCCCACCCAGAAATCTGTGAAGATTTTCCACTACCCCTAATCTGATGTTCAGATCGTGGCCTAGTTTAGCTGTGTGGGCCTTTTTTTTCCTTTCCGATCGTTGCCTCCTGGTAGTGAGGGCGAGACGGACTCGTTACCTGTGTCTGTGGATTCTGTACAAGACTGATCGCGCTCCCCTCAATTATCGCCGGCGTATAGACTTGATCTCTTCAGCTCTTGCCTTCTCTTTTTTTTCATCTACGTACGTATACTGCTTCCTTTCACTTCCAGCGTATACTGCTTCCTTTCACTTCCAGTTTTTAACGACAATATATAGAATGTTCCCATATACGTAGAAATTTTCCAAAAAAGGAAGTACATAAATCCTAAAGGCTCAGAGTACAAAATTTTAAAAATTTAAATTTTGAACCAAAAATGCCGGTGAACAGAAAACAAACTGAAATTTGGGTGAACTGAAAATAATAGTGAAACATACCTAAAGGCTCAGAGTGATTAGAATCATGCACATATGAAACAAACGTATTGAATTAAATTTTTGTGAATCAACTGCCTATTTATACTAATAGTTTGGCAAAAAAAAAACCGCGGTGCGGAAATTTTGTTACAGTGTGCCCACCCTCCATTTTTTTCCTGCGTCCGCCACTGTTTATGGTTAAAAAAAAACAACATGACAAGGCAGGCTCGAACCCCGTGCAAAATTTTAGACAAGGATAAACTCTTGGCAATTGACTCCTGCTATGTACAGCATGCCACACCAACACTATCCATGGCATGGCAGCGCGTGCACAAGCCTACGCGACACGCGAGCTTCTAGGGCGAGAATTTGCGTGCGCCTATACTCTGTTCCATAGGTCCATGCGCGCACGCATGTGGCATGCACGTGGCCACCGATATGGGCAGGGCAGCAGCTAGCACTGAACTGACACTGCCTGCATGCGTCGATCCCTGCCGCTGCAACATGCCCTGTCTGTTCTGGCTAATTTTATTTAAATAATACACGAAAATTATTTAATTCCAGAAATATTACGCGTTTTAATTTTTTTGCAGAAGTAGGATCCCGTCGTCTTTGCCAAAGACGACTTTGGCCTGTCGTCGTTGCTGATGACGAGAGGGCCCACACGCTGTTACTAGTGGCGTGTATGTGCGGATAAACGCCACTAGTAATATTACCAGTGGCGTTTATTTGTGCACGCACGCCACTAGTCGTCTTCGCCAAAGACGACAAGCCACCTGTCGTCTTCGCCAAGGACGACAAGTCACCTGTCGTCTTCGCCAAGGACGACAGGGCCCTGTCGGCTTCGCCAAGGACGACGGGATCCTATTTTTGCAAAAAAAAAAATCGCGTGTTATTTCCGGAATTAATTATTTTGTGTGTATTATTTAAAAAAAATTAGCTCTGTTCTGCTGCCGTTTGCGAACCGAGGAGGGGTCGATCCAGCGGCGGGTTGCAGACTTGCAGCACTCTCGGCGAGAGTCTCTCGCTGAATGCCGGGCCGAAGCCATACGTTCGTTGAACCTGCACTGTGATCCACCCGGCCGGCGCGGCGCCATGCATCAGTGAGATCGACGCTGATGCCTGATCTGCATATATCATGTTTTTGCGTCAGTGATAAAGCTGGCACCCGGCATGATGAGCAAGGCAGTTAGGCAGGTATTGCATCCCCTCCCATGCTGCGTCTGTATATGCTCGCTCGCTCAGTGGTCACCTCGATCCACACATGAATGCATGTGTGTGCCTCTCGATCTCGAGTCCGCATCACAAGATCCTGCCTGCCTGCCCACGATTCGGGATAGCCTCTGGGATTTGACATAACATGCACAAAAGCTTGCGCTGGATCCATGAAACCATGCATGGTGTCTGTGGGGTACTTGTGATCCATCTCTAAAGCTGTGTGCCTTCGTGGTCTTGTCATCAATCTAATTTTGGCTGGAGCCTGTGATCAATTGAATTACGGAGCGACATGATCTCGCTATATATCTCAAGTTCTTATTGCCTATGTGGCATACTAGTTGTTGAGCGTTCGATAAAATGTACTTAAAAAACAAGGTGGCACTCGCCCTTGTGGGTGATTCCAGCAATATAGGCTAGGCAAGTGCCGAGTGGATTTTGAGTGCTGCCGCTAGCATGCTATTTATCATAGTGCGCTATTATTTGAAAAGTGTGTTTGGTTTCTGAACTCCAGTGGTCCCTTTGTTTAAAATTATTTAAAAATCATATTTATAGGTTTAAAAAAGTTCTAAAATATATTTCTAGGCATTGCCAATGATGTAGCCAACAAGCATGGAAAATTGCAATGCAAAATTATTCGTATTATGGTCTATACAAAAATTACAACATTTGATAAATTTGGAGATTTGAAAATGCATATTTAGAACCACACTTTTGTCATTTAGTGTAGCTCAATAAATATGCATAGTATTTGAAATTAGTAATTTGCACGTTTGTGAGATGCGGCATTTGCTACATCCGGATTATTTCCATTTAAAAGAACTCATAAATATGTTTTATATTTTTATAATAAAAGGATCACTCAAACTCGGTAGCCAGAAATCTCCACACGCTATTATTTTCTTCTTATTGATGCACTGTGAAGAAGTTGCACATAGCTAGCTGTAATAGTCATCGCAGTATATATAACGTTGTGTGAATCGTTCTGAAGGATAGGGGTTCAACATCCATTTCCGAAATAGCAGCACAGCCGCAGGCCGCAGCCCGCGCGCAGATGGGGTGAGCCTGTCGACATGGCTATCCTATTCTGGAGGGCAGGGATTGACATTGACTCCACTGTTGGTATTTTAGGATTAGTGCCCTAGCACGAACGCAAGGTTGCGACTGGATGGAGCCAAGGGAGACAACCTTGGGTGTAGAATGAAGGAATGTAAATTGGAAGCATTAGAGGGAATGTAGCTGGATTCCTTCCTGTATGGCGCTGTGCGTGGGCGTGGGATGTCATGTCTCGATCCATCCATCACCCGTCCATCCGTCGTCATTCGGAATCCTTAGACCAGAGCATATGGATGCGATGCTGCAATTAGCCAATTTTAGGATCTCATTTCAGTTCCTCTCCAGTTCAATTCTTTGCTGGAGTGTTGAAGTTGAACCAGATAGTTTCCGTTGTTGTTGTGCACAGTGAAACCGTAAATAAGGAAAGGAGATTTCTACGGCCGTTGGTTGAACGAAAGCAACGGCTGGCGGGCTGGACTAGCGTTTTTTCTTGCCATACGTTGACCTGGGTTGGGCGAGAGAGAGCAACAGCTTAGCAGCTGGCTCTCCAACATTCAACACCTAACGATACGCATGTCGAACATACGTTGAACGTAGACACCTGCCTGCACACACAAACGCTGGCACAGTGATGGCCGATTGTACGCTGGCTGGCTGGCTGGCTGCCCCTTGGACGCGGGCACCAAGCTACTAAAACCTAGCGCAGCGGCCGGCAACCGCGGAGTTAAATGAAAGAAGCACGCATGTAACCGTGTTCCCGGATTCACAGACAACGCAGCTGCCTCCTCCGCCCTCCGGTTCTACTCTACTCTCGTAGCCAAACGGCATATATCGAGGCACCAAAAGGCTGGCTTTCACATGTGGTGCAACGTCAAGCGGAGTCGCCGTTATTAGCCCGTAGGAAGAGATCGATAAGCTCCTCTCTTACTGCACTAACCAAATGATCTCACTCGGAACAATGTCGCAGTTCAACAGGATCCACGCTCTCAATCTGCTACGGCGATCGTAGTGCCCGACTGGCCTGAGCGGAAATGGGTAGGAGGACTAGCTAGCCGACGAAGATCATCATCAATTAATAGCCTCCAAGTCCAAGCACAGATCCCGGCCTGTGCGGCGCCGACCATGGTACGGCGGGAGGCGGTCACCATGCCTGACTGCTCGCTGGACGCTGGCTGGCACGACGCCATCGTCCATCATGGCGCGCCAAGGATGAGCGGGCAGCAGTACAGCCGCCTGATTCAGCTGTTGCAAGTATACATGATACGACATCGCACGCGCGGGGGGATGCGAACAGTGCAGCGCCCAGCCTAGCTTTCCTCCGAGCCAACAGGGCTGGCGTCCCCAACTGCGGAGACATACCCCCCCGTCGCCTCCATCGATCCATGGCCCGTCCATTGTTATCTCGGCTCCAAAGCCGCCGCCGTCGACGGGGCTAGCTGTGTGCTCGCTTGCGATCGAGGGCAGTACGATCGACTCGACTACTCTCGTCGCATATATGCATCTCGGCCACCCTGGTTCTGAAAGCGACCACCATGCAATGCAATGCATCCTACGGTACCAACAACGATGGTGCTCTGCAGGATCAGTGCCAAGACAAGAGAGATGATTTGGGGTTTGATCAGACCATGATCCGCTGCGTACGTGAAGTGGGATTTGTCGCGAGTCTCGACGCCGTGGCGTAGGTGTGGCAAGTGGCCAGTACACTCGCAGCCTGTCCACAGGATAGAGCGCATGGTTTGAGACTGACCGGCAGTAATTAATGGAGTTCAACTCGGGGAAATCAATAGATGCACCCACTACCCAAAATTCGTATTTCAAAATGACAAAAAATTCAGACAGAATTTCGGGTGTATTTATGAATATTTTATTTTAGCACACAAGGTTAGGTGCTATTGGAAACTTGGAGTAATCAGACACTTGATTGAATTTGATCTGCTTCCTCGAGGGGCGAAATGAAGACATCTTTTGTGGCTTGTATAAAAAACAAATCCAAGTACTACGAAATGACAGTTCACGAGACATTTATTTTGTCTTTTATACACGGACCACAAAAGATGTCTTGCTTCGTGAAACTTTTTGTACGGATATAGAAAGTTTCGATGTACATCCGAAACTTTTAGTCATTTTGTACATGCATTAAAAATGCATTTTCATAACGGATACATCTAAACCTATGAGTCAAAACACCGCGAGTCCGTTTAACTCGCGCGGGTACCTCTCTCTCTGCTTAGACTAGTAACAATGGGGAGTATCATATAATAATATCATGCATATGATACTAGTGTATGTTAATTTTTTCACAATGGATAGTAACATATGTGTGATATTATATAATACTGTATTTATTAGAATCTAGACTCATATTACATTGGAATATGTTATGTTTTGTATCTACCTATGATAACACTATCAACTCTCCTTTTATTAATTGTACTGCCACATGAGTTTTTTGCCAACATGATTTGTATAATAACACCTATTATACTCCCATTGTGCCTAGTCTTACATTTTCTTTCTTACGGAGCGCAAGCAATAGGGAATCTTGCACAATCACTGGAACCGTGCAAATGCAGATTGCAGACACCGGCACTCGCCGGGCACATGCCATTTTTTTCTGGTGCTAAACACCAGTGAGATCTTTAATGGGTAGCCACATAATCTGTCGACATGGTACTAATCGCTCGCTATAAAGCTCCCTCTGCATGCCCCGATCGATCTCTCTCACATCGACCTGGCTTCGACATTGAGTACCACATCCACATGTGTGTATGTACCCTGCGTGCCACCTTGTTTTATTAGGATCAAACACGACAAAGACGCGGACGCCCATGGAAAAGTCATACATAGTTCATTAGTTCTACTTACTCAGTTCTCAATTGGGATTAGCGTGATCAGAAACTAAGCTAAGCAAGCATGAAATCAGCTAGAGGTGTCACTCCTACTCCAGTCCTATTCGGTTGACATATTGTATTGATTTTTATTATGTGTTGCTCCCAGCATTCTGTTAAAAATATCTAGAGGAGAGCAGTAGATGTTTATATCAACCGTGAGGTCGGTGACGCCACCATCTCTCGCATCGTCGATGCCATAGAAAGCTCCATCCACCTCCATCCACCACCCGCCTCCTATGAGGAACCTGGGATCGGATTCCCATAATCCACCGCCCCAGGCGCCGCCACATGGACCCACCTCCAAAACAATCATCCCCGACAGAGGGGATGCCATCACCACCATGTCCGGAGACACTGCTCCGGGATCCTTGCGCCGTAGGTCGGCCAACGCCCACCCCGCGAAGCCGTCGACGCGCCGTCGGGAGAATCACTCGTAGGAGGAGGAAGCACCGCCAATCCAATCTGCTTCGAGTACTGACCCTCCCAGCCGCGTCACTGTCACGGGGTGCTAGGGCCCGACGTCCCCTTTTACCGATGGTGCGGGCCACGGGATTTCCCGGTGGCTGCCTCCGAGGACGACGGAGGGGAAAGAGGCGGCGGCATGGGGCTAGGGTTTTCTCCCTTTGTCGCCCTGGAGAAAGGCCACACAAGGGCCAGACTCGTCAGATGATGCTCCCACCTGGTTGACATTGGGTATGTGTTGCTCTGAACCTTCTGTTCAAAATATCTAGAGGAGAGCGGTAGATGTTTCTATCAACTCAAGGATAGATTAATTGGAGCGGTTGACGTCAACGTTTGCAAAAACTGAGACAGGGTTATCATCATCATCAGGAGTCATGGCAGTGCAGGAAATGCATGTGTGGTGCAAAAAGGATCTCACATCCGTTTGTTTTTTCCTCAGGTTGTTGTTTCCCACTGCGTTGACAGCTCAAAAGTGGGATACTAGTAACTGCAGCCATGCTTGGGGAGCTAGCAGCAGGTGCAGTCATGGTAAGCACAAGACACACACAGTGCGAGACAGAAGGAAAGCTCAGCTAGGGAAACTTAAAAAGAAAACATCACGATGTGATGAAAATATCCTCCCGAGAAATGAAAGACTCGCGAAACCATTCTATTCTAGCCGCCGCACATCCGCTCTGGGCCTTTGCCGGAGCAAGAACAGAACGGAGCAGAGTGGCGCATAACGGAAGCCGGGAGCATTGCAGCAGCGGCAGCAGCAACAGCTCTCTCTTGGCAATATGTTCGTCACCATCTCTGGATCTTGTCACCTCCATCTCTGCACACCTGCGAGAAATATAATTTGAGTCGTGAGGTTGAAAGAAATGCTGCCGTCTCCGTCAGATGGAGAAAAAAGGTCGGGGAGAATGCTCACTCACTTGTCCTGTGGGCATCGGTTTGACAGGAGAAGGGGAGTACTGCACTTGCAGGTAGCCGCCCAGCTGATGAGAGTCATTCAAGGGAGACGACTGCGAAACAGCAGCAAAGATAATGCAATGCAAATTAGCCACCATTAACAAAAATTTAGCTAAGGAGCAGCATGCATGGAGATCAATTCGTGTGCGAAATGCGGCTTCACGTTGGTGCGCACCTCGAACTCGAAACCTGTGGTCGTGGCGAAGAAGGCGCAGGAGAAGTCGGCCGCATTGCTCATCTCCATCATCATGGGAGCGGCCGCGCCGCCGTAGCCATTGGCCTCAGGTGAGCCCATGACCTGCTGCGGATGGCGAATGCATGCGCGTCAGAAGAGAGGGAACACAAACTACCGGGCCGTGTAAGCATGGAGAATGTCCAGAAGGGGACCAATGGGAGGGACTGCCGTTTGCACATGACGTACCTTGGGCTTGGAGTGCATGAAGAAGGCCGGCGAGCTGGCCGTGTCCTCGAGCAGAGTGGACGTGACGGCGGCGGCCATCTTGCCCTGCCGCCTTGGCTCCACCACCCTGCTGCCTCTCCTCACCGCGCGGGCGTCGGCGGCGCCTTCGTGGGAGCCGGCCGAGAGCTGCTGGCGTGGTCCGGAGGATGCGTCGGAGACCATGGAGAGGTCGTCCTCCTCCTCAGAGTAGTCGCAACCGTAGCACGGCTGCTGCGGCATGCCGTGGAACTTGGGGGTGTCGTCGCGGGAGTAGGAGTAGGAGGAGCGGTCGTCGTCTAGGTAGGTTGTCCAGCCGGACTGGCACCCGCTGCTGCATTCCGAACCCGCCGCCGCCGCCATCCTCGCGCGCATACACCGGTACGCCACTACACTCTCCTAATCTGATACTACACTGATGGCCGGGGTAGCTCCGGAGCGAGGACGGAGGAGACGTGGTGGTAGTCGTGTAGTGGAGGATGGATCGGCAGTACAAAGAGCGTTAGTGCGTCACTAAGTAGGAGGAGGAGGCCGGGCCCAGCCGGCTGTGGCGGGAGTGGACATTGATCTCATGGCTCGATGACGTTGAGGAGGTGGAGCGGGAAGGGAAGCGATGGATCACGTGCAGTACAGCGAGGCAACAACGGGAGGAGACGGGACGGACCGTACGTGGGTTTTTTTTTTTAACGAAGGCAAAAGATTTGCCTTATGTATTATGTACTCCCTCCGTCTAAAAATAAGTGTCTCAAGTTTGTCCAAAAGTGGATGTATCTAGACATGTTTCACGTATAGATACATCCACTTTTGGCCAAACTTGAGACACTTATTTTGGTACGGAGGGAGTATTAATTAAGAAGTTGCCCGGTTTATTAGCGAAAGAAACCGGACGAAAACCATACAACAACACTGACAACCAACATCATGGGGAGGATAAAGCCGTCCGCCACAAAGATGCCCACCTACAACGACCGCGAACAACACGCCACAAAGAAACCCCACAACTCGGACACAACAACCCCCATCTATCAAGCAACTCCGGAAACTCTAATGACGCCTATATTTCTTGTCCTCTTGAGAGATTTCTCCACCTTCTTGACTACACACTCCGAAACCGTCCCCGCCAACACGGAAGCAATCTCCTTGCCAAATCCAGGCAAAGCCGTCTTCAAATCGACGAGTAAGTCACAAATCTCTTTTCCAAAGAGAGTCTCGGAGTTAGGCGTCAACACACATGTCTTATCAACCTCGTCACTCAAGGGTGACTCTGATGTAGCAACCACACCACCTACAGGAACCACACTCCCAAAGGACTCGAGCGAGAGAGAGGCTACGCCGTCCACAACACCGCTCTCCTCGAAGTCCAGCGCACCTCTGTCCTCGCTCACAGGGGCGGACGTCGCAACAAACTGCGTCGATGGACAAGGACTGCCACGAGGAGAGAAACAACAATAGTGAAGCGCCTCCTCAACCATAGACGACTGTTGCTCAGCGGAGTCAAGCGGAAACAAAGCCTCCCCCTGGGTGAGCCCCAGGCCATCAGAATCACATGCCTCCGACAGGTGCGAAGGACCACCAACGCCTGCCAACAACAGCTTGAGAGTTGTCACCTCTTCACGAAGAGGGCGAGACGCCTCCTCAATGCGGTCAGCGACCAGCTGACAGAGCTCCAAACGCAGCAAGGCAAAGCGGGACTGGAAGGCAGAGTCACTGAACTCCTCGCAACACCTAGGAGAGGGCCTTGGCTGCGCCGCAGGGCACAACGGAGAGTGGCACACAACCTCAGCCAGACTCTTGAGACGATGAGGGACGACGAGACGATGAGGGACGACGAAGCTGAGTGGACGGCAAACGGCTCTGCTGGCAAGTGATGACGTGAAAACACACGTTCGTTGGGAGACCCCAAGAGGAAGGTATGATGTAGTGCAGCAGCAATTTTCCCTTGATATCTACCAAGGTTATCGAATCCAGTAGAAGTCAAAAGGGTTGTCAATGGCGCCGTTTACGACAACTGACGTGGAATCTGCACACAACACAAAAAAACTACTTTCCTCCAACGAAACAGGAAGATTGTCAATCTTCCCGGCTTGCTGAATACAAAGAATTAAACGTATGGTGTGGAGAGTAATAATTGCAGAAAATAACAGAGAACAGATGATTGCAGTAGGTGTTTTATCAGTGTAGAGGAATGGACCGGGGTCCACAGTTCACTAGTGGTGTTTCTCCATAAAAGATAACAGGCATGTTGGGTAAACAAATTACAGCTGGGCAATTGACAAATAGTGAGCGCATGACAATGCAATATATGACAAGCTAGTTTATTGTAGTATTTATTGGGCATTACAACATAATACATGGACCGCTTACCAGCCGCATCGATACCTAAATAATCCACTTCCGGGATAGCATCCGTGTCTCCCGTTAGTATTAAGTTGCAAACAACAAATTATTGCATTAAGTAAAGTGTGTAATGTAAACAAATGCATTAGACCTAACAGACGTACCCTTAAGCTAAACATCGGTTATTTTATCCCTAGTGGCAACAGCACATCCACAACCTTAGACGTTGCTGTCACTCGCCCAGATTACCGGAGGCATGAACCCACTATCGAGCATAAATACTCCCTCTTGGAGTCACAAGCATCTACTTGGCCAAAATATCTACTAGCAACGGAGAGCATGCCAGAATATAAATAAAACAGTAGATATATTGATAAACATCTTGATCATAAAATCACTATTTATCAGATCCCAGCAAACACAACATGTAGCATTACAATAATATGATCTTGATCATGTTAGGCAGCTCACAAGATCTAAACATGATAGCACAAAGTAGAGAGACAACCATCTAGCTACTGCTATGTACCCGTAGTCTAAGGATGAACTACTCATGCATCACTCTGGAGGTGGGCATGGTGATGTAGAGCCCTCTGGCGATGATCTCTCTCTCTCCGGCAAGGTGTCGGGAAGAGGTTCAGAACCCTCCTGAACTAGGGTTGACGACGGCGGCGGCGACGAAACTTTTCGTGGATAATTGTTCGGGTGTTTAGGGTTTTCGGGAGGAGGTGAATAAATAGGCGAAAGGGCGGCGGCTGGAGGCACCCGAGGGGGCCACACGCCACCTCGGCGCGCCTGGGGGTCTGGCCGCGCCCAGGTGTGGTGTGGCCGCCCTGGGTCGCTTCTTCATGCGCCCTTCGGACTTCGTCTTCGTGTCGGTGAAATATTGGGGTACGTTGATTTTCGTCCAATTCCGAGGATATTTCCTTAACAGGTTTTCTGAAACGGAAAAACAACAGAAAACAGGAACTGGCACTATGACATCTTGTTAATAGGCTAGTCCCAGAAAACGCATAAAATTGCTATGATGTGTATATAAAACATGTTGCAATAGGTATAAAACAAGCATGGAATATCAAAAATTATAGATACGTTTGCGACGTATCAGCAAGGAGCACGAGCGTCCGGAGAACGAGCCCGAACATCCGGAGAGCGAGAACAAGCAGCTAGAGAGCGCGCACGGCAGAAACGCTCCCGATGACCAGGACGACGACATCGGATGCATCTGAAAGGCCCACGACATGTGCTGACCTGGTGGCCACGCTCAAGGTAGCGAAAACACCTCCCTCGAGCCCAACGCTTAAAGGCGAGGCTACGGTCGAGATCTTCTTCTCGAGACGGAGACGATGGCGAGTGGACCGGGCAGCCGCCCCGACCCACCTGCACCCAGCCTTTCTCGTTATCTAGAGCGGCAACAGCAGCAGAGAGGCCGCCGCACGGCTCCGCAGGAGCCACCTCAACATGGCGTGCATCAGCGTTGCCGTGACCCGAGCCGGAAACAGCACCTTTGGTGGAGGCCATCGAAATCTGTGGAGCCAACTCTTCATCGTCGTCAACGTCCTCGACGGAGCTCACCTCCATAGAGACCAGGCCGCCCGAGGCAGCCAGCGGCAGCGATAGGGACCCAATGCCCTCGACCACCACGGCGGGGTGATACGTCTCAAACGTATCTATAATTTTTTATGTTCCATGCTTGTTTTATACCAATTGCTACATGTTTTGCATCTACTTTATATCACTTTTATACATTTTTGGGACTAACCTATTAACCTATTCCGGCGAGGTGGTGCTCTTCTGGCCTCGATACTATGGTGGAGGACGATAGGGAGGGTGAGAGAGGAGGTGCGGTGCTCGGAGGGTGCTGGGGTGGCTTCTTATAGGCCGGAGAGGAGGTGGTCGTCATCAATGGCGCGGCGAGGTGGCAGCGCGGCGCTGCGGGCTGTTCGCGCGGCGCGTCGTGAAGTAGCTGGCACAGAAACGCACGAGGATAATCTCCGGAGTATGGATAAGGCTCGGCGGCGGAGGAGTCACTGACCAGGGGGCCCGCGGCGGCGCTGTTCCGGACGGCGCGTCAGCTAGCGCCTCTGGCGTTTGTGGAGGTGGCCGTGCTGGCGATTCTCCGGCATTGGTGGTCGTGGGAGTGGTGGAGAACAGGCAGGGCACTGTTTAGGGAGATGGGGAGCAGAACGGCGACGACTACAAAGTGGCGGCGCCGCCTGGCACGACCACGCCGGCGGTGACCACTGTTCTAGGCATGCCAGAAGCGGCATGTGGACGTTTCTCTCAGCTCCGAGCTCCAAATGACGTGAGGTTTTCACCATTGTGCGCCAAATGAAAAGACCTACCACTTTGCTGACTAAAGTTTTTGCAAATTCGAGACTTGGTCCGTGTAGAAAATTTGAAAAATGATACTGGCCAAAAAGGAAACAGTGGTTTTGGGGAAGCAAATGATTTTTGGTTTGGCCAAACTTTTGTCCAAAGGTGTAGACACTCCTTGTGCTTGCATCTAGGTACTTGACTCCCATTGGCAAAATCATTTGACTAGCTTTTGAAATCATTTAGGTTAGAGGGCAGAAACTTGATAGAAATAATTTGAGGTAAATCCTCAAGTGCAAATCAAATATTTTTGCATAAACAGGCTATATATTGCCCAGGGATCCTTCCCTGAATTTTGGAGAATTTTTTAGAAGATATTCAATATACTTCCTTTGTAAAGCTCTAATAAAAGGATTTTGGTTTATAAGACAAAAGAAAATATTGAGAAAAGATTTTTGGGTAAAAGGTCAAGTAATAAGTGTACCAAGTGGGAGAGAATCCAAAACACAAGATCCCAGGCTTGGACAAGGATTTGTAAAAGATTGCAAATTGAAAGGTTGACAAACCACGGAAAAATTAAATCCAAAGTCGATAGTAATATTTTAAAAGGATTTTTTTTTTGAAGGGCCAAATTTCAGGATGTTACAGACCTTCCCCCCTTAAGATGAATCTCGTCCTCGAGATTCCTGTTGCTCGTTGAATAGATACGGATACTCAGTCCTTAGCAAATCCTCTCGTTCCCATGTAGCTTCATCCTCAGTGTGTTTATCCCATTGTACTTTGTAGAACTTGGTGACCTTGTTGCGGGTGCGACGTTCTGACTCATCCAAAATTCTGACGGGGTGTTCCTCGTAAGTCAGTTCACTGCTCAACTCCAACTCCCTAAAGTTAGCCAGTTTGGTTGGGGGTGAGAAGCATTTCCTCAGCTGGGACACGTGGAAAACGTCGTGCACCCCAGTAAATTCCTCTGGTAGTTCCAGTTGGTAGGCTACCGACCCTTTTCTTGCCAAGATCTTGAAGGGTCCAATAAATCTCGGGGCCAGCTTCCCTTTCATGTGGAATCTTTTCAGGCCCTTGAGGGGTGTTACCCGATGATACGTCTCAAACGTATCTATAATTTTTGATGTTCCATGCTTGTTTTATACCAATTGCTACATGTTTTGCATCTACTTTATATCACTTTTATACATTTTTTGGGACTAACCTATTAACAAGATGCCGAAGTGCCAGTTCCTGCTTTCTGCTGTTTTTGTATTCCAGAAAAGCTAGTCTGGAAATATTCTCGGAATTGGACGAAACTACACGGGGGTTCCTATTTTTCCAGAACACGCCTAACGGAGCGAAGGAGCAACAGAGGAGGGCCACCAGGTGGCCACACGCACCAAGGGCGCGGGGCCCCCCTCTGCCGCGCCCTAGGGTGGTGTGGGCCCCTCGGGGGTCTCCAGCCGCCGCCCTTTCGCCTACTTATTCCTCCCGACGCGAAAACCCTAAGTGCCTGAGCAAATATCCACGAAAAGGTCCAGAGACGCCGCCGCCGTCAACCCTAGCTCGGGAGGGTTCAGAACCTCTTCCCGGCACCCTGCCGGAGAGGGGAATCATCACCGGAGGCTTCTACATCGCCATGCCTGCCTCCGGAGTGATGCGTGAGTAGTTCATCCTTGGACTACGGGTCCATAGCAGTAGCTAGATGGTTGTCTCTCCACTTTGTGCCATCATGTTTAGATCTTGTGAGCTGCCCTACATGATCAAGATCATATTATTGTAATGCTACATGTTGTGTTTGCTGGGATCCGATGAATATTGAATAATATGTCAAGTTGATTATCAATTTATCTTATATGTTATTTAAGATCTTGCATGCTTTCTGTTACTCGTAGATGCTTTGGCCAAGTAGATGCTTGTAACTCCAAGAGAGAGTATTTATGCTAGATAGTGGGTTCATGCCTCCGTTTAATCTGGGACAGTGACAGAAAGTTCTAAGGTTGTGGATGTGCTGTTGCCACTAGGGATAACCCAACGATGCTATGTCCACGGGCATATGTGTTTGTTTACATTACGCGTTTACTTAATGCAATTATCCGTTGCTTGCAACTTAATACCAACGGGGGACTCGGATGACAACCCGGCGGTGGATTATTAGTCATAGATGCTGTTGGATAACGGTCTATGTATCTTGTCGTAATGCCCAATTAAATATCATAGTAGTCAACATGTCATATATATGCATTGTCATGCGCTCACTATTTATCAATTGCCCAGCTGTAATTTGTTCACCCAACATGTTAGTTATCTTTTATGGAGAGACACCACTAGTGAACTGTGGACCCCGGTCCATTCTTTTACACTGATTAAACAACCACAAACTGCAAACTGTTCCTTTTTCATTCTCTGCAATTTAATACTCATTTCCCACACGAGACGTTTAATCCTTTGTTTTCAGCAAGCCGGTGAGATTGACAACCTCACTGTTTCGTTGGGGCAAAGTACTTTGATTGTGTTGTGTGCAGGTTCCACGTTGGTGATCGTGTTGCGCCGTGCGGCCACCAACAACCTTCTGAAGAGTTGCTGCTCCTACTGGTTCGATAACCTTGGTTTCTTTCTGAGGGAAAACTTGCTGCTGAACTGCATCATACCTTCCTCGTGGGGTCTCCCAACGAGCGTGTGATTCACGCCATCACCCGAAGATAGACATAGTCATTCTCTTCGAAGTGTATCTGACGGTGTCGTCGGTCCTAATAACTCTTCTGGCGGGACTGAGCTGCCTTGAGCCGGTCACGAATCAGATGTACTTGCTTTTCGGCTTCCAACAAAACATCGGGCCCAAAGATCTTGCTATCTCCGGCTTCAGACCAGTTGAGTGGGGTCTGACACTTTCTCGCATACAGTGCTTCAAATGGTGACATTTTTCAGGCTGTCTTGGTAGCTGTTGTTGTATGAGAACTCCGCATAGGGTAAACTATCTTCCCAACCTGCTCCATAGGCGAGCACACACGAGCGGAGCATGTCTTCTAATATTTGATTGACTCGCTCTGTTTGGCCGTCCGTCTGTGGGTGATAGGCTGTACTGAATGATAGTTTTGTCCCCATGGCCTGATGCAAGCTTGTCCAAAATTTGGAGGTAAATTGTGTACCTCTATCTGACACAATGGTCTTCGGAACTCCATGGAGTTTGACAATCTTGTTCACATAGAGTTGTGCTAGCTGGTCCGAACGGTACGTGTCTTGACGGGAATAAAGTGAGACACCTTCGTTAAACGGTCGACAATGACCCAGATAGAATCATTTCCTCGGCTGGACTTGGGAAGTCCGACAATGAAATCCATACTTATGTTGTCCCATTTCCACTCGGGCACCTTAAGGGGTTGGAGGAATCCTGGGGGTTTTTGATGCTTGGCTTTCACTAGGTTGCATACGTTGCAGCACGCGACATAGTATGCGATCTCCTTCTTCATACCAGCCCACCAGAATATTTGCTTCAAATCTTGGTACATCTTGGTACTTCCCGGGTGGATAGAATAGGCAGACTCGTGGGCTTCCCTGAGGATCTGTTGTTTTAGCGCGGCCTTGTCGGGTACACAAAGGAGGTTACCGTAGCGGAGCACTCCTTGACTGTCCAAGGAAAATTTCTTGGACTTACCCAGTGGTATTTTGATCTTGATCCCTTTTATGCCGGGGTCGTTGGCCTGCTCGGTTTTTATCTCTTCCTCCAGGTTTGTTTTCACCTCTAAGGTGCTTAAATAGGTCTTACTTCCTACGCATAAGTTTAGCTTTGCGAACTCTTTCTCTAAACTTGGCGGCATCTTAGGGGGCTTCCTGCTTAGGGCATCTGCTACCACGTTGGCCTTTCCTGGATGATAATGAATCCCAAGGTCGTAGTCCTTGATTACCTCCAGCCACCTTCTTTGCCTCAGATTGAGGTCAGGCTGGGTGAAGATGTACTTCAAGCTTTTGTGATCCGTGTAGATCTCGCATCATCGACCAATAAGGTGATGTCGCCAAGTCTTCAAGGCGAGTATGACAGCGGCCAATTCCAAGTCATGGGTGGAGTAATTCAGCTCGTGGGTCTTTAGTTGCCTTGATACATATGCGATGACCTTCCCTTCTTGCATGAGTACGGCCCCTAGTCCATTTCTACGTGCATCACAATACACGGTAAAATCTTTGGCGTCATCAGGCAACACCAGTATTGGGGCTGTGGTTAACCGGGTCTTCAATTCGTTGAAGCTTTCTTCACATTCGTCTGTCCAGACATACTTGCGATTTTTCTTTAATAAATCCGTCATGGGCTTGGCTATCTTGGAAAAGTTTTCAATGAATCTTCGGTAGTAACCAGCCAATCCAAGAAAGCTTCTGATTTCTGACACATTGGTGGGTGTTTTCCAGTTCAGCACATCAAAGATTTTGTTGGGGTTTATGGCCACACCGGCTCCAGACAATACATGTCCTAGGAATTCCACTTCTTTTAACCAGAACTGGCATTTGCTGTACTTGGCATAAAGTTGTTGCTCACGTAGTCTTCCGAGAACCAACGTGAGGTGTTCGGCGTGCTCCTCCTCATTTTTGGAGTAGATGAGGATGTCGTCAATGAACACCACGACAAACTTGTCGAGATATTCCATGAAAACCTTGTTCATCATGCCCATGAAATAGGCAGGAGCATTTGTTAGGCCAAATGACATAACAGTACATTCATATTGTCCATATTGGTGGTAAAAGTGGTCTTGGGAATATCTCTTTCTCGAATCTTCAGCTGATAATATCCAGTGCGGAGATCAATCTTGGAGAACACTCGGGCACCACGGAGTTGGTCAAACAGATCATTGATTCGTGGAAGTGGGTACTTGTTCTTGATGGTGACATCATTGAGAGCACGATAGTCAATACATAATCGGAGTGTACCATCGCTCTTCTTTGCAAATAGAACTGGTGATCCCAAGGTGAAATGCTCGGGCGAATGAACTTCTTCCGAATTAGTTCATCAAGCTGTTTCTTCAATTCCACTAGCTCGGGGCTTGTCATACGGTAATGTTTCTTGAATATTGGGTTTGTTCCCGGTACAACTTCAATGGAAAATTCAATATCACGGTCAGGGGGCATTCCGGGTAGTTCATCTGGGAACACATCTGGATATTCACTGACCACATATACTTGTCCTATCTCCGGGGCTTGGACAAGGAACATCTTTGCATTTATCTGGTGGGGTTTATTTGGCAAGTAGGTGGTACGTATGCCTTCCGGGTTGGTGAGAGTAACTGCTCTAGTTGCACAGTCAATCTGGGCTGCATGCTGGACCAACCAATCCATACCCAGGATGGCGTCGAGGCCGGGCATATTGAGAGTGTTGAGCTGAGCTGGGAATTTCACTTGGTTGATGTTGATTGTCAGGTCTTGACAAATGGTGTTTGTTTTCATCTCTGAGGCGGGGGTTTGTATCACCAAAAGATGGCCCAAAGGGGAAACGGGAAAACGGTGTTTGGCAACAAAATCCTTCGAGACGAAAGAATGGGAAGCTCCAGAATCGAATAAAATCAGCGCGGGTTTAGTGTTGATAGTACATGTACCAAGCACTACATCCGAAGCTTCATATGCTTCCTCTGCGGACATGTGGTGGACACGGGCAACTTGAGGTGGCTTGATTGCACCAGCAGGGTGGTTGTTGTTGGAGTTTTTGTCGTGATTGTTGTGAAGGGGGCAATCCTTGATGTAGTGTCCTGTCTTGCCACACTTGAAGCAGGAGTTCTCCCTCTTGCAGTCATCCACTAGGGGACGCTTGTGGTAGAATCCTTCCGGGGATATCCCTCCTTTCTGGGTTGATTCCAAGTATTCTGAGGTGTTGAGGTCCGGTTGTTGGGCTGCCATGCACGTGACTTCGAAGTAGCCCCTTCATGTTGGTGCTTACGTGGCTCGAACTTCCGCTTGTGAGATTCATAAATCGTGCGGTGCTCCTTTTCTGAGATTAGTGCCGTATTGATCATGGACTGAAAATCTGGAAACTGTAGAACACTGAGTTGAGTTTTTATGGTCTGATGCATCCCATGAAGGAACATGTCTTTCTTCTTTTCCTCTGTGTTGGTGTCCTCGGGTGCATAGCGAGTCAGGTTGTTGAACTTGGTCAGATATTCACTGATGGATTTGCTTCCCTGAGTGAGTGCCAGAAATTCCTGCTGCTTCATCTTTATGAGACTTGAGGGAATGTAGGCTCTGCGGTAGGCTTCCTGAAATTCCGTCCAAGTGACAGCGGGTCCATTGCCCCTTGCGTCCTTTTGATTATCCCACCAAACGCTGGCAGGGCCCTCAAGGTAGTGGGTGGCGAAGGGCACCTTGTCCTGCTCGTCTATGCGAGCGAGCTCCAGTTTCTTTCCCATGGTACGGAGCTAATCGTCAGCCTCAAGCGGGTCATCAGCAAATGAGAACTTTGGTGGTTGAGTACGCTGGCAGTCTTGCAGCTTCGAGCGGCCTGTGTGTGGGGCACCTTGGGCTTGCATGTGCGTGCCAAACTCTCTCATGATCTGAGTTAGGTGCTGGTTGTGACGTTCATCCATCATCATCATGAACTGACTTGGGCTTGGTTCCTGAGTTGGAGGAGGAGGAGGAGGTGGTTGCCGGGGCACGGGATCCTCGCCCGCTTGTCGTGCGGAACGACGAACCAGGGTTCCTTGGCTGCCACTTGCACCGCTATTGGGCCTCACCCTGGATGGTTGAACGTGGTGATGCGTATCATGAGCATCCATATGGGGAAAAGTGTAACATCCAAGAAAACCAAATGAAAACACGGTTTGCAAAGACAACAAGCATGGTGATATACAATGGCTGGTTGAGTTACAAGATTCTAGTTACTTGCTACATTACACGAGATGCAAGATAGAGATACCAGCTACTCTATACAAGATACAAGATACAAGGTACATGATACAAGATGCAAGATACAACTCTACCACTACATTATTCGAGCGCGCGATACGGCGGAAAGGTAAAACAAACTAAGCGATGTAGTCTCCGAGCGTCTAGAACTCCATCTCGAGGGGTGTCGCTGGCGGGATGGTGTCGATGCCCTCCTCCGTGGGGCTGTAGTCGGGTGAAGCGCGATCGTCGCGGGAATCTCCGGAGTAAGAGGGTGGGTCAGCACGGATGCAACGACGCTGAGACCGTACAGGGGTGAAGCGTGAGTAGTAGTGAGCGGCGCTGCTACGAGTGCGGGAAGGTGGCGACGGCGCATGGGGTGCGGAAAAGCGGGCGATCCCCCTCCTGATCTGCTCGAGGGAGCTACAGGTAAAGGTGGGGAGCCGAGGTGGGTGGCGAGAAGTACCAGCTCCAGATGCCCGCGTCATCTCGGCCAAGGCCACGTTGGCGCGAAGCGAGGCAAACTGGAGGAGGGTGATGTGGAGATACTGGTGGAGAAGGGTGGTGTACTGAAGGAGGGAGGTGAGGGGTGAGCTGGGGTCACCGGGGTTGGGAAAAAGAATGTCCCTGTTGTCTAAATCCAACCTCGGAAAGTAGGCGTAACGGGTGCACTGCTTCATGACTGGGTCGTAGGTGCGAAGGAAGACAATGGCATCTCCTGCAGCCTCCTGTATGGCTCGAGTCGCCTGAGTAGTGACACCGGAAGTGAGGGCGTGGGAGATCCCAGCGGCCACTGGCTCTGGGCGCAAGTGGACGGTGGCGGTGAACTCAGAGGTGGATCTGTCGAGACGGTTATAGTACACGTGGTAGGTCGGGGGAGGTGTGCTTGGGTAGAGGTGGTCCCAAACCTCACGGAGAAACTGCGGGAAGCCGGGAATGTGTGCGGCGGTAGTCTCGGCGAACAATTCTGCCATCTGTACCAGGGACAAAAGTCAAAAAGGTGAGCGTTAAAGTTTTAAAAGCACAAACAAACAGAGAAACAGTGAAGAAGCAGGCAACCGCAGCTCTACCCTTAGTCGTCCATGGAACTAGGGTATCCTATAGGTAGTTAGGCTCTGATACCAAGCTCTGTGGCACCCCGATCCAGGTGATCGAGCTACCCCCATATACGAGTCCCAGAAACACTGGATATATGACAACTTGATAAACAAAGACATAACCAAATACATATATCGTTCCGGGTTCGGATGGATACATGATTACAACACGGGGTGAGGCTCCAGCGCTCGCGCAACAGGCGCACACAACAGTATGTACATTATTTATCCAACATCGAGCCTCTATCGGAGATCGTAGCGGGTACGTAGGTAGTAGCGTGGCAACGACGGGCCTTATTCCACGGGGTTCTGCCTGGGATACTGACTCATAGTTCTCGTACAGCGGGTACTCGGCGACGGGTGCAGCGGGGTCTAGCTAAATGAAAAGCCAGGTAAGTACTAGAAGTACTCGCAAGACATTAGCCCAAAATCAAACATGGTCTACCTACATGGCATGGCATAAGTTCGGAAAGTAGCATGGCATGGGTTTGGGTACATAAGTGCGAGTCCAAGCTTAACGGTTGGACATAACTTACCTACTTACCTTAGTAGGGATGTTTCGTGTTTCTAAAGTGAAACCACGTTTCTCACTCAACAACATTTAACCACAACTAGGCTTCCAAGCGTTTAGCCAACTCTGGCTTTACCCGAGGCTTCCAAGCCTCTAGCCAACTCTGGCTAAGCTCTCGAGTTTCCACATGATCGTTGGGTCTCATATTCATTATTTCTCCGTGTTCGACCGGACTGACTCATAGTGTGACTTGACCCAAACATCGTCCCATAACCTAGGGACAAGGCTAGATTCTAGATTTACACTCTCGAGAGGTTGCAACTTTTATCCACACGCTGAAGTCTAGGCTTGTACCACCGGTACCGAAGTATTAGAAGCGATCACGGCGACAGTACAAACCCACACTTCCACAACCGTTTATTCTACCCGGACACTCCCTGTGTAGCCACCGACACGCCCAAGGGACCAAGTCTTATGACGAAGTGAATCCGGCACGCCCCCAACAGATGAGCGACGCCTAGCTCCGGAACCTTCGCAAGACTAGCCCCGACCACAAAGGTAACCGACTAGACTTTCCAAATGGGTGGCGTCAAAGGAGGCTTGATAGAATACTCGGCCATGGTCCGCCCATATGAACGACGCATGGTTGTGCTGGTTGTGCTTGGTGAGTGGCACTATGTGACACAATCTAGTCGAGGGAGGTGGTTATCTTTTTAATCAAGTTTTAATTCCTGTTACCAACATGAGCCAAGCAACACATGACATTCACATAATATTCCACGCAGCAAATAGATCATATTGACAGAAGAAAATAGCGTCAATCGGACGACTGTGGCGGAGCTACCTCTGACCAGCGCCATCTCGTTTGACTTATAAAAGAAAGCAACGTCAACCGAACGACTGTGGCGGAGCTACCTTCGACCAGCGCCATCTCGTTTGACTTATAAAAGAGAGCAACGTCATCCAGACGACTGTGGCGGAGCTACCTCCGACCAGCGCCATCTCGTTTGACTTATAAAAGAGAGCAACGTCATCCGGACGACTGTGGCGGAGCTACCTCCGACCAGCGCCATCTCGTTTGACTTATAAAAGAGATCAGCACAGTTGCATCGTTCCTCCATTCCTTCGATGGTGGCGGTTCCTCCAGCCCATTGTCTCGAGAATGGGGAGTGATGCGCAAAATATTGAAGATAAACAAATATCTAGTAATGCGACAATATTCGATGCAATATGACATGTGAGATGCAACACAACCAAATTAAACAATCAAGAAATTTTCTAAAGTTTGACCAAGCTTGAGATCGGGTTAACGGCTTGCCTTCAGGAGTGGGGTATGGTTCGGGAACAACTTCCACTTCGTTGGAGAGGTTTAAATCTAACAAGGGTATAAAAATATGCATCAAAACCCTTCCTAAGCCACTGAATAAATGACCAAGCAAATAAATTCCAAATAATTATATCTTGGTGCCACTGGACAGACATTTTCAAAACAAAGCCAACAAAAAAAGATTCATATTTTTCTGATCATTTTTTAGGGAGAAAATGGCCTCCAAAGTTGGGTTTAAAATCTGCCCAATTTTAAACAGAAAAATAAAACAGAAAAACGTTTCGGTTAATTATTAAAAACCTGACCAGCGGGACCCACTGTCAGTGGCCCACTGTTTCGAACCGTTTTCCGCGCGAAAATAGAAGACAGGGCTGGCCGTCTCCGGCGAACTCACCGACGGCGTTTTCCGGCGGCTAGGGCTACGGGGAGGCGAGGGAGAGGAAGCAGCGCGGCTCAGGGAGGGGTGGCGCAGCTCGTCCGCGTGCTCACGGTCGACGGCGAGCTCGGGCGGCAGCGGAGCGCCTTCTCCAGCGGCGTCGGCGTCGGGTCGATGATGAACTCGTCGATTCTGGCCACCAATCACCCCGGCGAGCACGGCAGAAGCATTGTGGTGATCTGGGGAAGCTCTGGGTGGAAGGAATCGACGGGGAAGGTGCTCTAGGTGAGGAAATCGAGCGGAGGTCAGTGCGGCTCGGCTACTTCGATTCCGGCGAGGTGGTGCTCTGCTGGCCTCGATACTATGGTGGAGGACGATAGGGAGGGTGAGAGAGGTGGTGCGGTGCTCGGAGGGTGCTGGGGTGGCTTCTTATAGGCCGGAGAGGAGGTGGCCGTCCTCAATGGCGCGGCGAGGTGGCAGCGCGGCGCTGCGGGCTGTTCGCGCGGCGCGTTGTGAAGTAGTTGGCACAGAAACGCACGAGGATAATCTCCGGAGCATGGATAAGGCTCGGCGGCGGAGGAGTCACTGACCAGGGGGCCCGCGGCGGCGCTGTTCTGGACGGCGCGTCGGCTAGCGCCTCTGGCGTTTGTGGAGGTGGCCGTGCTGGCGATTCTCCGGCGTTGGTGGTCGTGGGAGTGGTGGAGAACAGGCAGGGCACGGTTTAGGGAGATGGGGAGCAGAACGGCGACGACTACAAAGTGGCGGCGCCGCCTGGCACGACCACGTCGGCGGTGACCACTGTTCTGGGCATGCCAGAAGCGGCATGTGGACGTTTCTCTCAGCTCCGAGCTCCAAATGACGTGCGGTTTTCACCGTTGTGCGCCAAATGAAAAGACCTACCACTTTGCTGACTAAAGTTTTTGCAAATTCGAGACTTGGTCCGTGTAGAAAATTTGAAAAACGATACTGGCCAAAAAGGAAACAGTGGTTTTGGGGAAGCAAATGATTTTTGGTTTGGCCAAACTTTTGTCCAGAGGTGTAGACACTCCTTGTGCTTGCATCTAGGTACTTGACTCCCATTGGCAAAATCATTTGACTAGCTTTTGAAATCATTTAGGTTAGAGGGCAGAAACTTGATAGAAATAATTTGAGGTAAATCCTCATGTGCAAATCAATTTTTTTTGCATAAACAGACTATATATTGCCTAGGGATCCTTCCCTGAATTTTGGAGAATGTTTGAGAAGATATTCAATATACTTCCTTTGTAAAGCTCTAATAAAAGGATTTTGGTTTATAAGACAAAAGAAAATATTGAGAAAAGATTTTTGGGTAAAAGGTCAAGTAATAAGTGTACCAAGTGGGAGAGAATCCAAAACACAAGATCCCAGGCTTGGACAAGGATTTGTAAAAGATTGCAAATTGAAAGGTTGACAAACCACGGAAAAATTAAATCCAAAGTCGATAGTAATATTTTAAAAGGAATTTTTTTTCAAGGGCCAAATTTCAGGATGTTACACTATACTCCAGAAAATCAGTCCGTATGTTTGTGATCCATGTCAGTTAGCCAAGAGTCATCAGTTGCCATATCCTGTCTCTACTAGTGTTTCCACTGTTCCTTTGGAGCAAGTGTTTTCTGATGTATGGGGCCCAGCACCTGAGTCTGTTGGCAAACATTCGTATTATGTAAGTTTTATCGATGATTTTAGTAAATTTACTTGGATTTATTTGCTCTAGAAACGTTCTGAGGTGTATCAAGTTTTTCTTAATTTTCAGCAGCTTGTTGAGCGCAAATTTGATAGAAAAATCATTACTATGCAAACTGATTGGGGTGGTGAATATGAAAAACTCAACAGTTTCTTTCAAAAGCATGGCATTTCCCATCATGTTTCTTTCCCACATGCCCACCAACAAAATGGTTCCGCTGAACGCAAACACCGTCATATCGTTGAAGTTGGTCTTGCTTTGCTTGCTAATGCCTCCATGCCACTTAAGTCTTGGGATGAAGCTTTTCTCACCGCCACTTTCCTCATAAACTTACTTCCAAGCAAAGTCATAAACCTTGATACACCTATTGAACGTCTTCTCCATACCAAGCCAAACTATGAATCTTTTCGAGTGTTTGGTTGTGCTTGTTGGCCGAATTTGCGCCCTTACAACAAGCGCAAACTAGCCTTTCGTTCTACACGATGTGTTTTTCTGGGGTATAGTCCACGTCATAAGGGAGTTGAGTGTTTAGGAGTTTCCACCGGTCGTATCTATATATCAAGAGACATTGTTTTTTATGAGAGTGTTTTTTCGTTTGCCTCTCTTCATCCTAATGCCGGTGCACGTCTTCGAAAAGACATACTTCTTTTACCTTCCACCACTTCCACACATGGGGATGCGAATATTGATGACTATATGTCTTTGCCTATAATACTAGATGTTACTAATGATCCAAGTGCAGAAAACAGTGCAGCTACAGGTACACATACACAGCAAAAAGAATCAGAAAAAAAATTGGCGCCAAATGGCGCTGAACAGCAGCAAAACCAGGCGCAAAACGACAGACGTCGTCTGCCCTTCTGCGGTCTCGAGGTCGATCCGATCCTCGCTGATCCCGAGGTGGATTCTGGTCCTGATGAACCCACAGATCCCGAGGAGGATTCCGTGTCCGCTGGCGCCGCGCCGGACACCGCGCGGTCTCCATCGCCTCCTCCTGACGAACCTGGAGACGCCACGTCGCGCTCCAGGCCCCGCTCTCGGACTCCACCACGCCAGTCGCCACGCACGTCGCCATCGCGGTCCCCGCCCAGGACCCCGCCCTCGTCTCGTTCTCCGCGGGGAGATTCCTGCCGGGACGAATCGTAGGCCGCCACGCCTCCTCAGCTGTCTCCGACAGCCTCGGACGCGCCTGAAGGCGCTGATCCCTAGATGACGCCCACATCTAGCCATGCAGAGGTTGGATCTTCTATGCCTGGGTCCGCTGCAGCCTCGTCTACACCAACGTCTACATCAACGTCTACACCAACGCCTTCTCCACCGCCTCCTCCGCCTCCTCCACCTCCGGAACCTCGAACTCGTCTACAAAAAGGTATCCGTCAACCACGGGTCCCTACTGATGGCACTATTCGTTGGTGTCTTTTTACGTCTACAAGTGAACCAAGTACACTTTCGGAGGCTCTCAAGGATGAACGATGGCGCAAAGCGATGGGGGAAGAATATGATGCTCTCATACAAAACAAGACATGGCACCTAGTTCCTCCTCATCATACCAAAAATCTCATTGACTGTAAGTGGGTATATCGCATTAAGAAACATGCAGATGACACAGTTGACAGGTATAAAGCACGACTTGTTGCAAAAGGGTTTAAACAGAGGTATGGAATAGATTATGAAGATATCTTCAGTCCTGTTGTCAAGATAGCGGCCATTCATATTGTTTTGTTTGTTGCTGTTTCCAGATGATGGAGTTTGCGACAGCTAGATGTCAAGAACGCGTTTTTGCATGGCGTTCTGGAAGAGGAAGTATATATGAAACAACCTCCTGGTTTTGAAGATTCCCATTTCCACACTATATATGCAGACTTGACAAGGCTTTGTATGGTCTCAAACAAGCCCCTCGAGCATGGTATTCTAGACTCAGTACCAAGTTGCAACAACTTGGCTTTTATCCCTCCAAGGCCGACACCTCTCTTTTCCTCTATAGCAAGTCTGATGTTATGATATTTGTTCTAATCTATGTTGATGATATTATAGTCACAAGCTCTTCAGATCAAGATATTTCGGCTCTCCTTCATGATTTGAATGCTGATTTTGCTCTCAAGGATTTGGGAGACCTACACTTCTTTCTGGGCATTGAGGTAAAGAAAACTCCAAATGGTTTGCTTCTTACTCAGGAAAAATATGCTACTGAGTTGTTTGATAAAGTCGGTATGACTAAGTGCACATCCTGTCCTACACCGTTATCCTCCACTGATAAATTGTCTTTAACTGAGGGAAAACGAATTACAGAAGTATGGTAGGTGCATTGCAATATTTGACATTATCAAGACCTGATATCTCTTACTCGGTAAACAAAGTTTGTCGGTACTTGCATGCACCAACTACTGCTCATTGGACAGCCGCCAAAAGGATTTTAAGATATGTTCAGGGTACAATCCGTGTTGGACTCACATTTCAGAGATCCCCCTCTACTTTGCTCAGCGCTTTCTCAGATGCAGATTGGGCAGGTTGTCTTGATGACAGAAGATCAACTGGAGGCTTTGCTATTTTTATTGGACCGAATCCGGTCTCTTGGAGTGCACGTAAACAGAGGATTGTGTCAAGATCTAGCACAGAAGCCGAATATAACGCTTTTGTAAATGTTGCAGCTGAGTTGATATGGGTTAAAGTTGTTCTTAAAGAACTTGATGTTGCACTAAAAGAAAAGCCATGTTTATGGTGTGATAAATTGGGTGCTACCTTCTTGTCTGATAATCCTGTGTTTCATGCTAGGACCAAACATATTGAAATAGATTATCACTTTGTTCGTGAAAGAGTTGCAGACAAGTTGATTGACATCAAGTTCATCTCTAGTAAGGATCAAGTTGCTGATGGTTTCACAAAGACTTTGCCAGTCAAAAATCTACATGAGTTTATGCGTAATCTCAACCTCTCCGAAGGTTGTGATTAAGGGAGCCTGTTAGAATTGTAATACGCTTTGTAATACGATGAATACGTATTGAGTATGGAGTAGTACTCCACCTCATATACCTCCACGCCAGGGGCTCTTTCTGGCTCATATAACACGAACCCCCGATCGGCCCTACTGAGTAACGATCGTTCCACCAAAATTCATACGATGCTCTTAATAATTCCTCTGTTCAGAGAAATGACGATCGTTCCAGGAGCCAGGGACGCAATGCGAATGCAACGCGATAGATGCAAAGGAAGCGAAGCGACCACTCGTGGTGATCCGAAACAGGGAAAGGCTAGGTTGGCAAGGCAAGCAACGGAAACCGTTAAGCGAGCGTGTTCATCCGATGAAACCAGCGCCCCGGCCGAAAGCTCGCGATGTCGCCAGCTAGCCTCTCCTCCAGCCAGCTAGCCATAGCTTGACAACTTGACCGGTCGGTCGCCGCGCCAGCACTCAACGCAGCACCGACGTAGTACGTGCTTGGCTGCGCCGCGGCGGATCTATTGGTTAGCGTGCGTGGCGACGAGGAGATCAGATGATCGGGACCCGTAACATCCCGGCGACGCGAATCCGGCGGTCCCGTTGAGTCTAGCTTGTTCAGGCCGGCGGCCGGCCGGCCGCCTCCGGTGACTAGTAAGGGCAATTGCGGCAAACATAATTAGAAGGGAAATACTGGCCTCTTTGTTTACCTGTCGACCTGGGTTTATTTGTTCAGCCCGCTTAATCAAATGGATTAGCATACTTGTCGGTACGATGAATCTCTTGCAAGAGGGATTTTGCGTCCTACTATACAAAAGAGGACGTATGACGGTGCACGTGCCCCTGGAAGCACATGGTAACCCATGTGCACCGAACTGTGTATTTCATATATGACGTGTATGTCGGTTTGATGTACGATGTATTTCATAAATACTTATCTATGTCATTTTTTTTTTTGCGGGGAAAGAAGGCAGACTTACACCATCGATCTTACAGAAAAACCCAGAAGAAACACAAAATTACAACGCAACCCTCCTTCTTCTTCTTCTAGGTTCCGACACGGACGACGACCAAGGACCGTCGGTGGCACGCCGCTGCCGCTGCTCCGTCTTCGACCTTGGAAAAGAGCCAGCCCCGTGGCAGCCGGGAAGTCGCCGATCGCCGGATCCGTAGATCCTATCCGCTGGAACGCCATCTTCGTCGCGATGGAGCTCATCTTCACCTTCTCCTTCAACTTCGAACTCCGGATCCAACACCACTCCAGATCCGGCTGGGGCACGAAGAACTCGACAGATCCGCAGTCCGCCAAGCTCGGGGAAGTCGACCGCCGCGCGGAGAAGCTCCTGGAAGCGCCGCCGCGAGAGGAGAGACAAGCCGACACCAAAACCCGCACCACCGCCGCCTCCACCTCCATGGCGCCGCCGGCTCGGGACCTACCAGACCCTACGCTATTTACAAGCCGAGATCTACGGATTCCTCCACCTCCCGCCGCCGGAGCGGCCGACGGAGGCGAAGAAATCCGCAGATCGCCGGCGAGTGAGGTGGGCTGACAGGCGACTCTCAAAATATCGTCTCTCCTGCTACAGTGGTGAGGGAGAGGGGCGCGTCCAAGTCGCGAGACTTAAACAACGTGCGCATAATTATCTTGTATTCTAGATTTAGTCAAAGTTAAAGTTTATAAAGTTTGACAGCATATAATGTTTTGGTTGTGATATATGAGTGTTTGGGCCTCGAGTTGCAGCGGTTAAAATTTCATGTCCGACCTTCATTGGTTGAACCTCACAATGGCGAAGTTTCTTGAAAAACTGAAATTTGGTCGGACTTCTCTTTGGAAGAAACGCGTGATTTTGTCTTACGTGATCCGATCCACGGACAAGTCGTTCCCTTCCCCGATGTGTTCTTTTGGAGCATCTCTCATGTTACCCTCCGGTGTCATCTTCGGTGGTTGTTGTACCTGTTCTGCAAATCGTTTCTTTTTTACTTTTTTCTGTGATAATCTTATCATGTGCCTCCTCGATATCTTGGCTAGGTTTTAAGTGCATCTTCGCCGGCGCTACCAATAGAGCGTCCGAAAAATGTGAGGAGAAAGTGATATTCGAAGCTCCAACACAGGTTGTCGGCTATTGGGAGTGGTTTTCCGAATCATTCGAACGACGATATTAAAACGATACTACTAAATTTCATTGAAACTTGATGGATTTTTACAAAGTTCGACCGAAAATTTGAACTCATCTAACCTAAACTAGCCAGAGCGGTAGTGCTTGTCCCAGAACGCGAAGTACATCGCGTCCAGATCCTCCATCTTGACCTCGGCCTCTCCAGCATCGCCCCCGTCTCGACGTGTCAGTCGGATGCTACGCGTCTTTAACAAGGGAGAACTACCGTCGCTACCCGCAATAAATTGTGCTGACCGGTTCGAGTCAATGACACGCCGGGCCTGCCGGTCGGAATTCGACGTGGCGACGGTTACCGTGGCTGGTGGCACTCCCACTTCCCCTTCTACGGACCGGACGCGTAGCAGGTTTGCCCGACGCGGTATTGGGCCCGTCCCGCGATTTTACCAGTATTTTAGGCCGCCGCTGAGGTCTTTTTTACCGGCATACCCAATAGCCCTATTGGTAGCGCCAGTGGAGATGCTCTAATACCGTGTTGATGTAGTCACCGGGATTGGTATATTTTCTATATTAATATATTCTATTTGTTTTAAAAAATACTTTCCAGATTCATACTCCCTCCGTTTTTTAATATAAAATGTTTTAGGTCCCTCACATATTGATTAGGTGTGGACCCAAATAAGTGAACATACACACTAAAACATGTCTAAATACATGTAGACACATATGAATGTGAACAAAACTTAAACATCTTATATTTAAAAACAAAGGGAGTAGCTGACAAGAATCATGGACAGTATCATGAAACCTAGCGTAAACAAGTTAAAGATAGTAAGAAACAGAAAAATGTGCTTCGACGAAGAGGGAAACAAGTTAACGGACAGATCTGGTGTAAAGTGCATCCAAGTCAAATATCATGTGACCGGCAAGTGCATCTGTGCATGGGACGACACGTCTGTGCACTAGAAAATGTAGTCGTGTCCTTTCTCTCCAAGAAAACGTCTTCTTCTCCGCAAAGACCAGACCACGCCGGGACCATATGGTCCGGCCGGGTGGCCGGCGGACGGCGGTGCCAACTTTTCTACTTGCGGGGGCCTCCGCACTCCTACTGTTCACACTTGCCAATCCACTCTTGCTTAATCAACACTCGAGCCCAAGTGAAAAATTCTTCTAAACCGGATTACAATTTGACCTTAATCGCATTGGGTTAATTATGGGGTTGATGAGTAACTATCTGATCATTATGCATGCATGGCGATGGTTTATCTGTAACTAGTTTGCACCTTTTGGTCCGTCTGGTTTCTGAAGACGTCATAGTCGTATGTGTAAGGTATACACGGAGCAAAACATGGACGGGTGGTGGATGGATAAAAAGCAACTGGAGCTTGGCTATTACACAAAGAAAATGCTAAAAGAAGAAAAACGGCCACGGTTGGATGATGACCGAATGGAGTATAGGATTCTGTAAGGATTTCGTGGAAATGTGGATAATGTGCAGATGTATATAGCACTCCTCTGATCTCATCTCGGTCGTAAGCTTTGCGGCTGAGTAGTGGAGAGTGACGAGAGTTTAAAAAAAAAAATTGGAAACCCCGTCAAACAGTTAAAACCAAGAAACGTCCATGAATTTTATCAGTTGTTGTCTTCAACAGTTGAAAACTATGTATTATTCTGCTGTTCGTGACTTTATTAAGTTAAAGCCAGGCTCTTTTCGAGCCTCGGGTTTATTAATTTTATCAGAAAATGTACGCTGATGCATGCAGCATCAGTCGAAGACAACAAAACTGAACAGCAAATCCACCAGAAAGCCGACAATTGTGCAGCGGAAATCAGTCATCAGTTTGCAAATTTCTTGTGGATACTCGATGTAACACTTTGGCTTTTCCTTGCCTTTTTGTTGTGACCGGGCCACGCACTCGCACCATGCCAACACTCCCACAAAGGAACAAGACCCATCTCCACTTTCACACAAACTAATCGGTGCTGCTCGCTTCGGCCAGACAAACTAATCAAGCAATCCGGGCAAAAGACACGCGCAATTGGTGTGTTACTCCACTGCACTGCAATTGCAATTGCAATTGCATCCACACACGCGCCTAGAGATGGAGTGAGAAGCATTAGGTTGCTTCCGGCGGCGGCCATTGCCATTGCTGGCTGCCATCTCGCCCCGTTCGTCATGCGTACAAGCCATCCCCACATCGCCACCACCTCCCCCCTCAGCCTCACCTGACAACAACCACACTCCACAAAACCACCCCAAATCCCCCTCTCCCGTACCCTGCATTCTTCCCCTCGCCAGCTTCCCAGAAACCTCGCTTTCTTGCCTGCTTGATCCGACGTCCTGGCTGCTGAGGCGTCTCTTGATTTCCCGATCTGTCGCCGATTCCTCGAAATCCAGTGAAAAATCCCTTCTTTTCGCCGGGTCTGATTCGCTTCCGGCAATGGGGAACAGCAGTAGCACCGGCGGCAGCAGGCCCCACCGGCCGACGAGCTCTTCCGACTCGGGGCTGCCGCACGGGGCGGCGGCGGAGGACCTGAGCTCGTACGAGGCGGCGTGCCGCAACGACCCGGAGGTGCGCACCTTCGACTCCACGCTCCAGCGGCGCACGAGCCGCGCCATCTCGACGCTGGCGCTGGGCGTGGAGGTGCGGACCATGTCCCTCGACTCCCTCCGCGAGGTCACCGGCTGCCTGCTCGACATGAACCAGGAGGTGGTGCGCGTCATCCTCGACTGCAAGAAGGACATCTGGAAGAGCCCCGAGCTGTTCGACCTCGTCGAGGACTACTTCGAGAGCAGCCTCCACACGCTCGACTTCTGCACCGCGCTCGACAAGTGCCTCAAGCGCGCCCGTGACTCCCAGCTCCTCCTCCACGTTGCGCTCCAGCGCTTCGACGACGAGGAGGACAAGGACGGCGGCGACGCCACGGGGGACGCATCCGCCGCCCCCTCCGCCCGGTACGCGCGCACGCTGCACGAGCTGCGCCAGTTCAAGGCGGCCGGGGACCCCTTCACCGACGAGTTCTTTGAGGCCTTCCAGGCCGTGTACCGGCAGCAGCTGGCCATGCTGGAGAAACTGCAGCTGCGCAAGAACCGCCTCGACAAGAGGGTCAAGAAGATCAAAGCGTGGCGCCGGGTGTCAAGCGTCATCTTCGCGAGCACCTTCGCGGCGGTGCTCATCTGCTCGGTGGTTGCCGCGGCCATCGCCGCGCCGCCTGTCGCAGCGGCATTGGCTGCGGCTGCTGCCATTCCATTGGGGTCTATGGGGAAGTGGATTGATTCCTTGCTGAAAGGCTATCAGGATGCTCTCCGTGGACAGAAGGAGGTGATGAGTGCAATGCAGGTCGGAACATTCATTGCCATCAAGGATTTGGACAGTATCAGGGTGCTCATAACCCGGGTGGAGATGGAAATCAGCTCAATGATCGATTGCATTGAGTTTGCCGAGCGGGATGAGGAGGCGGTCAAGTTCGGGGTCGAGGAAATAAAAAAGAAGCTGGAGGCATTCATGAAGAGTGTTGAAGATCTTGGGGAGCAGGCAGATCGGTGTAGCCGAGACATCCGTCGAGCAAGGACTGTCGTGCTACAAAGGATCATCCGGCACCCTAACTGAGAGAAAATATGAAGAAGAATGGAAGGTATGGATGTGATAAGTTATAGTCATGTACTCTCTGATCATGTTGTGATGCAATGTACAAAGAGATGCTCCATGTAGACAGTACGAACAAGTCAATTTGAGTATAAATTATTATTTGACTCATTGGTTTATGCTATTTCATCGACCTTGTTTTGCACAATACTGTACAAGATTGTGTTAATGAAAATTTCCCATATGAATTCTTGTTGCCAATTCTAGATATCTTTTATATATTCGATAAGTCTTGTATTTGTAAGAAGTAATCACACGCCGCAAGCCATGATTATGATCCGGACCAAGGCAGGTCATACTGACTTAGTAGTATAACTCAATAGTCTCCAACTGCCATGATTATGATCCGGACCAAGGCAGGTCATACTGACTTGGTAGTATAACTCAACAGTCTCCAACTGAGCTTACCCTCCGACATTTCAGAGTCCCAGGTTTTCTCAAGTCTCTTGTAAAAGAAAAAGAAAAGGTCATTGTCTAAGTTTTCATGGTTGTTAGTCTTCTAGACGTGTAGGTGTTCTCGCTGTTGCTTCCCCAAGTCACATATACTGATATACTTCTAAGCAAAGGAAATTTTAATTTAGAAGATTGTATGTATTAGATATCTGATATCTCAGCATGTAAATCGTGTGTCCTGCAGAACAACCGGTGCAAATCTAGTAATATATTAAGAAATACTTCTTACCAAATAATCATCCTTTACATTTTGGTTGATTTGATACATAATTGCAGTGTTCGTTATATGCATGTTTTCGAGCAATTTTACCCCTTACATGTGAAATACTATCTTGCTTTTATATGCATCATTTTTCTTCAGCAGAATGACCCCGATTTGTGAACTTTAGTTAAAAATATGTGATGTTCAACTGTATATAGCACAAGGAATATGTGCAGTTGTCCTCAAATCTAGAATTAATGTTCTAGTTAGATTTCTTATTCTTGCATTTTTATCTGAACACATATATCTCGATGTATCACACTTTGTTCCAGACATCAAATTCAGATATTAGCAAGCAATTTAGGGTATCAGTATGTTTACAACACAGACAGTTATCTCATGGTCTCTGACATTTATATATTACCCGCTTTCAGCAAAGTAACAGTTGCAACAACTGTTAATCTGTTACTATTTTGAAGTACTGCAGGAGCATCATGGAAACTCTCCTAGTTTAACTTTTCTTTGCTGGCCAATATTTTGCTTCTTTTGATTTATGCGGTAGTTCACCACGCTATATAAGTTGCAGTGTGAAATTCTCATTTTGCTAATTGGTTAAGCTAGCTTTGAATCCTCACCATGTTTCCCACATTTTATTTGCAGGAATTTGGTGATAGCGATGCGCATGAAAAGGTCTGTGTAGTCTGTAGCGTAGGTAAGGAAGCAAAGGAGGTGATCAGTATCATTATCATAAAGCAATAAATGTGCGCTGCTTCCAAACTTCTGTCAAGAAATAGCCATTAGTAACTTTATTATTTCCTGCTGAAACCCCGGTTGCCATCGGGGTGACGGGCATGGCTTTAGTTTAATTATTCTAATAAAAGAATGTTATTTGTTAGAACTTCAGTATGCTCACGTCTGTGCTACATGCATATGTGTGTTTGGCCTAATGATGTAGTACGGGACTACTAGGGTGGCCCGATCTTCACGGATTGACGGGGGATGTGGACGAACGCACGCAAGAAGACGAAGAACACCAAGAAGAACGTCCCGAACAAAGGAACACACACAAGATACAAGAACCGTTTCCCTTACCGGTCGGTCCAACCGGCCCAATAGAATCCACACGAAGGTGGGAGATCGGCAAGTAGATATAAGAAGGGATCTTGGATGGTTGTTTCTCCAACGGTCAATCGAACCGCTCCAATAAAGTCACCCGAAGATGAAAGATTGACAAGTAATCAAACTACAAGTAGAGGTTTTGAATCCACGCAGGGATCTTCTCCACAAGGGGAGGAACCATCCCTGCAAGGGGAGGAAGGAGACCGTCTTGAGGTGGGGAGCCTAGCTCTACTCTAATCTCAAAACATAGTCTATCCCTAACCCTAGGCAGCCAAGGGGTATTTATAGTCTTAGTACAAAACAGGTGCAGGACATGTGAAATCTGGGAGACCGGTCTATGATCCGGTTTTGGCCGGGCTGGAGGCCGGCCTGAAGGCCGGGCTGAGGGCTGGCTGCTTCCACTGTAAACCGGGCTGGGGGCCGGCCTAGGCCGGCCTGGAGGCCGGATGGCTCTGGAAGGTGGCCGGCCAGGAAACCGGCCTAGGCCGGGCTGGAGGCCGGGCTGGTGGCCGGGCTGGAGGCCGAGCTGCAGGCCTGGTGGCCGGGCTGGAGGCCGGCCTGACAGATTTTGCCATCTTCTTCAACTTCGTCTTGTCGCTTTCTCCTCCTCTTCCATGCGTACGCCTTGGATGGTCTTGACTCTTTGGCTTCCTCGGCATCTTCCCGGATGGCCGTACTCGTCATGTGATACCTAGCATAACAAAGGGGTAGATGCTCAAGTAGTATACCATTCAAAGGAGCACGAAATGGGATCTCGTAGAGGAAAGAATTCACCTTTAAGCTCAATGTCGCCTTGTGATATGTTGGAGTGCTTGACATGGTGATGGACGTGACTTGGGCTACATCATCTCCCCTCCCTTTAAAAAGAGTCGTCCTCGACTGTTGCTCGTCATCACCATGCAAAGGAGTTAGATGTGTTGTTGAAGAATTGGAATTCATCATGTCTACAAACACCAAAGACCAAGCAAACCATGTGTGTGCAAGAAAGAGGAGAATCTCAACAATGACATGTCCATTCTTTATCATAGCACCGTTAGCACAACACATGAATATGAAAAGGAAGTGCAAGTGCAAGGTCAATGTGCAAGCAATCCAATGGAACATGTTCAAAATGTGAGAACACAAAAATTCCGTGAAAATATGAGGATGCCCTCTAGGTATCTCATTTTGAACCATATGGTCATTATTGCACACAAGGCATTGAAAGGGACAATTTGTCATCAACCTTGATGCAACAAGAGGAGAATTTGGCAAAAACACACAATGTAGAATGTCCAAAATATCATCATGGGTGCAAACAAAGCACATGAAAGAGCAAGTTTTCTTCATATTTGTTGCAACACCAAATTGGTAGAAACCAATAAACTCATGACAATACATGCACAAAATGTCATTATGGTTGCAAACAAGCCATTGGAAAGAACAATTGTTCATCATATTTGTGGCAACACATAAATCATCCATGTGAAAGATCAAGTAAACATGCTTGTCATTGGGAAGACCAAAAGCAACATCATGATTACAAACAAACCATAAGCAAGGGAAATTGTTCAACTTGTTTGATGCAAAACAAGAGAAAGATTCTAGAGTTGGATTTGTTTCACAACTCACATGTATGCTCTCAAGAGCTCGTATTGTCAACTCATGCTCAATTGAGGTTGATATTATCATGCGTTTACCGGCACATACAAGACACCATATAAAGAAGTTATGTGCACGGTATATGAACACATCATCCATCATGAAGTGTCTCTTCATTTGCACATCACCAACCACATCAAAATCAATTGGAACATATGACATATGTGGATAGTCACTATGCAAAGTGAAGGATGGAACAAGGTCCATGAGAGAAAACGAAACATCTCCAAAATGTGAGAAAGTTATGGGGGCAATCTCATTATCAAACATTTCAATATTATTGCAAGCAACACATGTGAAAGAGAAATTGTTCAACATGTTGCATGCAACATTGGGAGAAAAATGGAAACATTCATAACAAGGCATGCTCATGGCAAAATCATCACAAATAGGTAATTCCACTTGATCAACATTGGTTTCAAACAAATTATCACATGGGAATAAGAACGAATCATATATGACCTCAAAAGAATCATCCATAGCATGCAAGCAATCATAGTTCATCATGTCCACTAGCGGGATCATGGGCACATCAACACCCATACCTTTGTAGTCCCGCTCATGTGAAGTAGGTGTTGAAGTAGTATGGGCTTCCATATAGCCGACTTGTCCATCTTGAAGTAGACATGGGGTGGCATCATCATCATCCTCCATGTACATCTTCTCCATTTGAGGTACCGTCATGTTGAGTAGTGGCGTCTCATCATCCATGGAACCTAGCACACAATGAGAAAACACACTAGAGGAAAGTGGTAAGTTGTTAGAAATCAAAATAGCCTCACAAGACCTATCAACTATCTCTCTCAACTCAAGTGGTGTATCACTCATTCCCTCAAAGTGAAAGCACTCAAACTCACATATGGTGGAGGCACTCAACTCACTCTCACTCACACTCAAGTGGGTTAAGTGGCTCTCATGCTCACATGGGATTGGTACCATCTCATAACTCAAGCTCATAGGTATAGGCTCGGTGTCCTCATCTCCATACGCCTCCAAGGTTGAAGGAAAACTCCCATGCTCAACCTCCTCAACCATCACGCCTCTAAAGGTCAATGCCATAGTGTAGGCATCATCACTCGACTCCTTTGCGGAAGGGAAAATTCCATGCTCCGCTTCATCACTTGACTCCATTGCCGAAGGGAACATCCCATGCTCGGCATCATCATCACTTGACTCATGGTCAAAGGTGATGGCATCATCAACGCTCGCCTCCTTGGTCGAAGGGAAAATCCCATGCTCGACCGTCTTCTCGCCATCTTGGTCTCCAATTGTGCACTCCCACATCATGTGACCTCTTCTATTGCATAGTGGGCACAAGAGATTGGGACATTCTCGTGGATCATGGTCTTGGCCTTGGCAATTGTCACATATAAGGTCTTCTTCTTGCCATATGGGGACCAAAGTGGTGGTGGCACTTGGTGTAGACATCATATCAAGAGAAGTGCTTGAGAAGGGCGCCGTCTTGGTTGTGGCCACACGTTTGTGACCATGTTTCTTCCGGCGTCGACGTATGAGATTCTCGAAGAAGTTGTCGATGTCGGCCATGATCTCGTCAAAGATGGGACTTGTAGCTCTCGTTGGCGCACTTGAAGTGGTAGCACTAGGGGACACCATAGGATGTGCCTTTGTCGCCATCTTCTTGTCATGTCGACGTTGACGCTCTTGAGCGGAGGGGTGTCACCGAAAGTCATTTGGGTGCGTCGCTTCATGTTGACGACGGCGTGCTTGTTGCCTTAGCGACCTTTCATTGGAGCTTCCACTAGAGCTTGGTGACATGTTGTGGTCCACATTGGCATCTTTCTTGTGGCGCCTTGATGAGCTAGATAAAGGACGTAGGCTCTTGGCATACTTGTCCATGGCATCCTTGACAATTTGGAGCTTCGCCTTGTCGATGCACTTCTTGGGACGTCGCCTTGTTGTTGAAGGAGAATGTCGAAGCTTGTCGCCCTTGGCGACGGCCTTGTCATGGCTCCTTCTTGAAGTTGATGGCGAATGGCGAATCTTGGCACTCTTGGAAGTAGATGGAGCTCCATAGGATGAACTCATGGTGGCCTTCTTGTCAGAGCACCGTCTTGAGCTTGAACCATAGAAGTAGGTTTTGCCTTGATGTTTGGTGGTGCCGCTCTTGACCATGGTAGAACCAAAGTTCTCGTCGGAGTACTTGGCGTAGTAGTCGTAGTAGTTCTCCATGTCGGTGAAGCTTGAGCAATCTTCGGAGTCGTAGTCAGAGTAGTTGTAGCGGAAGTCTTGGTGATGATCCATCATGTCATGGGGGTCATTGTCGGTGTAGTCGTAGTAGTAGTCGTAGTAGTCCCCCATGTCCTCAAAGTTTGAGACATCATAGTTGTTGTGGCTCATCGTGTAGTCCTCCTCATAGGCTCCATAGTTGCATTCGCTCTTTCTAGACATGTCAACTCACAAGACAAGTGTATATATGTGGAGTGGAAAAGAACTAGAACACAACCTCTCACCTTGTAGATAGTATTGGACGTCGTGGACAACCAAGGGAAACGATCATAAAGTAAAATGCTTGTGTTCAAGTATCCAAAGCAAACTCCAAAACACACACGGCTTAAAATTTGGTAGGAAGGTATGGAAGGTGGAAAGCAAATTGAACCAACCGGAAACCAAGATATTGTTAAGGCAAGTAGAGAACCACGATGATCACAAAGCAAAACAAGTCAGTCTCAAAGATAGGAATGTAGTTCAAGGAAACACACGCGCGGAGAGATAAATGGGACTCGTGCAACCAAGAAGTGAGCTAAAGAACCAAATGATTCTAGCGAAGACTATAAGCTCGTGTTGCACAAGTACAAGGAGAGCCAATAGCTCGATTGCAATTTATTTGGTGGGCTACAAGATTTGCACAACAATGTACCACCTACTAGATGTTCATCGAGCTTGCGCGCTTCCTACAAGAGATGGCAAGTGGTGGCTTCTTTCTTTTCTTTCTTTTGATTTGGCATTTTTTGCTTCTTTTCTCTTTTTAGTCTTTTCTCTTTTGACTCTTTTCTATTTTGCACACCCACTTCTTTGATGCCACAACAAGATATATGATATATGAACTAGCGCATACAACGGTCGCTCGGAAACTACACGGTGCAAATGTGCAAAGCCCAAGCAATCATCAAGAGCTAGCCTCAATAGGACAAGATAAACACAAGGGTGTGATGGCTATCAAAGGAATGGCAAGGGGAAAAGATTCGTGATGTTTATACATTTCGTCGACGATCTTCACCCGTTGATGTAGAAGCTTCGTGCTTGCCCACGAATTTTGGTGATGGTGGATGATGGATCAACCGCAATGGTGATGAAGGCCTTGATCGTAGCTTCGAAACGAGCCAAAGAACACAAAAAACGGAGTCCGGAATCAAAAGATATGGCCAAAACAGTTTTTGAAAAATGCAGTTTTCTTGGAGGCCGGCCCGGGGGCCGGTTTTGGCCGGCCTGGAGGTCGGATGCCTCTGTTGGGGGTCCGGTTTTTGAGCCGGTTTAGGCCGGGCTGAGGGCCGGGCGACCCACCGCGAGTTGACCATCGAAAATCCGCGATTTTGGCGGAAAAACGGCCCGAAAAACCTCAAATCGGAGTAGAAATCAATGGAATTTGGCCATGAAAATGCAAGGAAAGCAAGATCAACTAGTTGAGCAATAGATCTATTGATCGAAACTTGCAAAAGCGCACAAGATTCACAGATCGATCCAAAAGCAATTTGGGGCTATTTTTGGTGGAAATTTTTGAATTTCTCAAAATCAAATAAATTTTTGGTGGGTTTGGGGGTGGAAACACATGTCAAATCCGTTGCAACCATGCTCTGATACCATATGATGTAGTACGGGACTACTAGGGTGGCCCGATCTTCACGGATTGACGGGGGATGTGGATGAACGCACGCAAGAACACGAAGAGCACAAAGAACACCAAGAAGAACGCCCCAAACAAAGGAACACACACAAGATACAAGAACCGTTTCTCTTACGGTCGGTCCAACCGGCCCAATAGAATCCACACGAAGGTGGGATATCGGCAAGTAGATACAAGAAGGGATCTTGGATGGTTGTTTCTCCAACGGTCAACCGAACCGCTCCAATAAAGTCACCCGAAGATGAAAGATTGGCAAGTAGTCAAACTACAAGTAGAGGTCTTGAATCCACGCAGGGATCTTCTCCACAAGGGGAGGAACCATCCCCGCAAGGGGAGGAAGGAGACCGTCTTGAGGTGGGGAGCCTAGCTCTACTCTAATCTCAAAACATAGTCTATCCCTAACCCTAGGCAGCCAATGGGTATTTATAGTCTTAGTACAAAACGGGTGCAGGACATGTGAAATCTGGGAGACCGGTCTGTGATCCGGTTTTGGCCGGGCTGGAGGCCGGCCTGAAGGCCGGGCTGAGGGCCGGCTGCTTCCACTGTAAACCGGGCTGGAGGCCGGGCTGGGGGCCGGCCTGGGAGCCGGCCTAGGCCGGCCTGGAGGCCGGATGGCTCTGGAAGGTGGCCGGCCAGGAAACCGGCCTAGGCCGGGCTGGAGGCCGGGCTGCAGGCCTGGAGGCCGGGCTGCAGGCCGGGATGGTGGCCGGGCTGGAGGCCGGGCTGCAGGCCTGGTGGCCGGGCTGGAGGCCGGCCTGACAGATTTTGCCATATTCTTCAACTTCGTCTTGTCGCTTTCTCCTCCTCTTCCATGCGTACGCCTTGGATGGTCTTGACTCTTTGGCTTCCTCGGCATCTTCCCGGATGGCCGTACTCGTCATGTGATACCTACCATAACAAAGGGGTAGGTGCTCAAGTAGTATACCATTCAAAGGGGCACGAAATGGGATCTCGTAGAGGAAAGAGTTCGCCTTTAAGCTCAATGTCGCCTTGTGATATGTTGGAGTGCTTGACATGGTGATGGACGTGACTTGGGCTACATCACCTAATAATCTCAACAAGGAAAAATATACATGTTGGTCTCAATTCTGGATGTATAGTTGCTGGTGGGGTGGGAAACAGGGTGAGCATTTGTGTTGGGTTTTGACGTTGTGTGGCTTGTGAACTGGATGGTTATCTCCCATAAAAAAACTTCATCTTGTGTCTCTCGTCATGTATGACACTGAAAAGCACAAATGACAATTTACTTACGACGAAATTATACCCAAGGAGCATGACACAAATCTATCATAAATATTAGTACCTCATTCGATAATTTTTTTGTGGTTTTAGCTTGAATTCTTGTTCAAGAATTTTAGTTGTGTAACGGAAGTAGTACATCAGAAGACAAAACACACAAAATTATCAACATTTTTCCTTTTTATTTTTGTCAATTAAAAGTTTGGTCATTGCAGAGCGGTACGTGTTTGATAACTGCACATAGCCCAACCAGGCCCGATATCTGGCATGCTATGTTAAAAGCCCTGTGTAAAAAAGATAAATTCCGGTACTTCAAAAATAATCTAGACATTTTTTTATCTTTTTCACACAGTCCAAGAAAAAAAAACTTTGTGTGCGAACATAAAATGTTTAGATGTACACTAAAATTCCTGTTCAGAACATAAAATGTATTTTTCACAACAATTGCATCTATGGCTAACACGTGCACCGCTGAAGCCACCACGTGAGTCAAAATCTTGTGTGCGAATATAAAACTCTATGAGTCAAAATCTTGCGCATCGTTGGATTTGGAGGCGGCGGAGGGCCGGCGGCTAGGAGCATGGATTTGGAGCCCGCGTTGTTCACTTCGCCACCCGTTCACGGAAGAAATGCAAGAGCAAGAGCAATGAGGCATATTATGTCCTCAAATTCGTATGACATGTTGTGAGCCATGTAATGATTGCATAATCTGAAGACTCCATATTTTGTATGTGCTAGAAGACACTTTAATTCTCTGGAACTTGTAACTCTCATGAGACACTTAAGCCTTTGGGGTTTGTAAAGTGCCATGAGTTTATGCTCTCTGCGATAGAGATGATTGCATTGTTATATATGATGTCATGTTGATGCTGAATTTTGGTGCATAATCTCTATATTTCCCAATGTTATGCTGCCCTTTTTTTATTCGCAACAAAAAGCTGCCCTTTTAAAATAAATTATTGTATAATTATGTTATACGGTATTTTATACGGTAGACAAGTACAGGCCACCTGCCAGGTACTCCCTCCATCCCAATATACAAGGCGTCTAAGCACCTCTAAATTTTCCCAAAATATAAGGCGTGTAAGCCTTTTTGTGCCGTTTCTTCCAACTCTGCCCCTGCCTGCATGCAGCCCTGCGATCATCTCTCTCCCCAAAATACTCTTTGGCGTTAATACTTTCCTTTTCTATATTAAATAGTTTCCTTTCCTAGTGGATTTTAACAGATTCGTCATGGACGCTGCAAAGACTACCAAAACTCCCACGACTCAGTCTCATCTGCATGGCAATAGATTTATTACTGTGTTTGCATTGACGGCAATAAATCCCTAGAATTATGCTCGCTTTTCTCGCAAGGTTGTGTCGCTAATAAAAAGAGGCAGGGGTAGAAGGTCAAAATTAGCTTGCGCTAATTATCGTGCCAAATCGCTTAGGCGCCTTGTATATTGAGATGGAGGGAGTATTGTGTTAAGGCACTAAATCAACTATTTGGGCTAGCTGCAACGAATTAGACAGAAAACTCGGGTCGGCTGCAAAACTCGTTTTGTTTCTGTGTTTTGTGCAACGTTGGCACCAAACATTGATGTTATGTGCAATTTTCTCTCTCTACTAGGCCTCGTTTATCGTAGGCGTCTTAGGCTTCACATTGTGCTCTAATATTATTAGCTTCTCTGTTCTTCTTATTAGGGAGCCCCCTAATAAAAACATTTAGGGAGCAGAAAAAGCTTCTCTCCTCCTACTTCGAAAAAAGTGCACCCATTCTCCTTGGATAATTGGCTAGTGCGGAAAGCTACAAGTTGGTTATAGCATTGATTGCATCTTTCCCGTGTCTTGCATGTAACATCACATTAAGGCCTCCTTTGATTCATAAGATCCCAAAATGAAGGAATAGGAATAGGAATAGGATTGTGGTAGGATTGCAACCAGAAAACAACGGGTACAGGAACATTTCCTAAACGATCGTTTGAAACAAAGGAAAGGAATAATGGAGGAATTTAATATGCTTCCTTAATCAACTATATTAGCTTAAATAATAGGCAAGGGAAGTGGTGTCGATTGGCTGTGCTGCAGCGTAGCTTTGATTTGCCTCGTTCCTTGCAAAGGAATGCAAAAAAGAGGTCTGACTAGATTGTTTATTTCCTGTGGATTCTGTGGGAAATCTGGTTGCAAAGGAAATTTTCCTTCGATGCATTCCTACGAATCAAATGCCTCTACAGTGCAAATTCCTACAGGAAAGGGGATCCTACATTTTTCCTACAAAGATCCTGTGAATCAAAGGGGGCCTAAAGCTTATAGCCGACTACCATGAGTAGAATATACAACGTTGAACCATTCAACAAAAGACCAACAGGTTGGCACTTGGGCTGGCTGTACGCTGCTTTGCTTAATTATTTAGGTAGCAATCTTAGGGTGTGTTCTTTTTTTTGGATGGAGTGGAATGGAATGGAATCTGTCATGGAACCGTTTCATTTCTGTGTTCTTTTTGGACAAAAAATTGTCACAGAACCGTTCTATTCTTGTGTTCTTTTCTGGGATGGAGTGGAATGAAATGAGAATGGAATGGAATGAGAACGACATCAAACTCGATTAATTATTTCCTAATCTAGATTAATTATTGCTAAACTTAATTAATTATTGCTAAACTTGATTAATTATTTCTAATCTTGATTAATTATTGCTAAACTTGATTAAATTAGAGTTAATCGCCCAGCATTACTGTGCCGTTCCACCTCGTCCGGTCGAATCGGCCGGACCGGTTGGTTCCGAATATTGAGGGAATATTCCCTTTTCTGGAACCATTCCATTCCACTCCATCCCAGAAAAGAACACAAGAATGCCTTTTGTGAATGGAATGGTACATTCTATTCCACTCCATCCCAGAAAAGAACACACCATTAAAGGCTGGTGGCGCACCGGATTGGAAGGAAAGGGTTGCATGCCTGCATGCAAACTGCTTTTCCCTCGTACGGTGTGCTATAGCCGAGCGACTCATCAAGCGCCGGCTTCACTCTCTCACATCTGTTCTCTCTCTTCCACGTCGGATTTTAGTGATATGGCAAATGCTATATCCTGCTGACTAGGCCTTATTGTACTTGCTCTTAGGCATATGTCAATGCAAATTTTTTAGAGCGGTTTCATAGGCATTCTACTTATGTGACATACTACTTAATAAAGAGAGAGGGTGAGGTTGTACCTTAGCTAAGATACAACTTTTGCACGTGGCCATAGGTAAAAAATGGTTTTAACTCAATCGTATATATACATTAGCATAAAATAATTAAATGTAGATACAACACATAGAAAACAATGCATTGTACAAGTTACAAGTTCCACTCAAGTGCGGCGTCAAGGTCCGTACACTGCGATACACCGGCCTGTACAACATTTATTGAGTACAATCTCTCTCCTCATTGCCTACGTGGTACTGACGACTAGCCATAGTGGGAGTATCATAGGTAGTATCATGCATGCCACGTTGACAAAAAAATGACGTGTCACTACAATTAATGATGAGAGAAGTGATAGTGGTATCATAGATAGATACCGTAACATAGCGGATTCCAAGACAACATGAGTGTGCATGCTAATAAATATACTACTATATGATTCCACATATATGTTACTACCACTATGGAAGTAATAACATAGACTAGTATCATATGCATGATACTAGTATATGATACTCTCCACTATGGCTAGTCGATGCATTGGCACGGGTCTTACAAGTACGAGTATTAAATCATTTGAATATTCAATAAATGCAGACTTCACCTGACGTGGCATATGCGTGTAGCCGGCTGCCGGCGAAGCTATTGTTGTTGCTCATAGACACGCCATAGCTCGTTGTTCGGAGAGCGGACATGGTAGGTGCTCAAAGTTGGAGCCAAGTACTCTATCCCTGTTGTGCTTCTCGGGCTTGAACCCAAGCCAACATGACCAACCGGAAGTTGGCTTGGTGAGACCCGTACGAGACTTGTCCCCTGTGGCGACTCGCTCTTCTTGAGCCTTCTCCCCGCAGATCTCCTCACCGGCCTCTCTTCCCTCGGGCGCCGGCGGCCATGGTGGTCGGAGTCGAGTGGGAGGGGGGTCTGGTTGTTTGTAGTTGTAGGTTTTTCTCTCTATAGCTTCTCCCCGGCGAATAAGATGGCGGCTGGATCCGGATCCATCCCCTTCCTCCCTCTTGGCTCTTTCCCTCGGATCTGCAACGAGGTGGATGGTGCGAGAGAAGGTCGCGGTGGGTCTCATGCCTGCACCTCCCTGCCGAATCCATGGCGAGGCTTAGCTTCGGTTACCCTTGCTCCTTTGATCCCATCCCATTCTTGCTGTAATAAAGCTGTTCTGGGTGGCTGTGCTTCTCCCTACTCCCTTCCGTTCTTGGCCGTGGCGGCCTGGGAGGAGAGGATTGGTCGAACTCAGTTTCCTGGTGTGGTGGAGTGGCGCTTTGATTTTTGGTGGCTGTTGACCGGTAGTCAGTTTTTTCCCACTCTGGATGTCCTTCGCTGTGCTGCCATGGAGGCAGCAGCAAGGGGATTGCGGGGTGGCTGGCGACTGAAGATTCTGTCTATGCTGGTAAAATCTAGCGCCTTCCCGTCGGATGCGCTGGATCTGATCCTCCAGCGTATGTTTCTTGTGCTTCTCAAGTCTCCTGGGTCCGTAAGCAGTGCATATTCGATGGTAGCAACTGTCTCGCCTCTGCTTATGGTTGAAGGTCGACCCTTCTCAGTCAAGCTGCTGGCTGGTGAGTTTGCTGCCGACATCACGAAGGGGATTTTGGGAGCCAAGATGGAATCTTTGGAGGCAAGTTCAACGAATATGATGATCTCTATGAGATGGTATGTTGATCTCAAGTTCTATCATGCTTTCATCTCGGAGTTTACAGATGTTAGCCTCCAGCACACACAATATATAAGATTCCAGGGCAACAAAATTGTTGGGTGTGCCTATATGCTTACCGGATTATCATCTCCATGCAATGCAACCGTTTCAAAAGAGCAAGTTTCTTCTACATGCTTTTGTTGCACTAGATCAACTTTGATGGTTGGCTATATTGTTGAGGATACCGCCCCCTTGCTGTTCGGGCTATGTCACCGGAGGTGGATGGCAGCACCTTCGTTGTTGATCCCCAGATTTAACAGTGGGGGCTTTGCCAGTTTGAGCTCGATGAAGGTTATTCGATATCTACAGCTCAACACTCACAAACCTCAAGTGCATACACCAGAAAGACCGTTGGGAGAGTCACTCACTGGGCATCAACTGGTATGGAGCACAAAAGAGGCCCTTGAAGATTGCTATTGCAGCAAGTTCGAGCCCGGACTGTCGACGGACGACCGACCGCTGTTTGACTCCAATTGTAGTCTTCGGTATCTTCTATGCAAATTTCGGCCATCTAGAATTTGTTCTATGCAGCTCAGCACTGTTGGCTCTTACCTTGTTATGCAGTTTATAAGTTTGTACCGGAAACGTTAATGTTAATACTCCCTCCTTCCAAAAATAAGTGTCTCAAATTTGGTCAAAAGTAGATGTATCTATACATGAAACATGTATACATACATTCATTTTTTTGCAAACTTGAGACACTTATTTTGGGACGGAGGGAGTATATCTTTTATGGTCAGTGGCGGACCCAGGGGGTGTGCCGGGTGGGCCGTGGCCCACCCAGAAATCTGTGAAGATTTTCCACTACCCCTAATCTGATGTTCAGATCGTGGCCTAGTTTAGCTGTGTGGGCCTTTTTTTTCCTTTCCGATCGTTGCCTCCTGGTAGTGAGGGCGAGACGGACTCGTTACCTGTGTCTGTGGATTCTGTACAAGACTGATCGCGCTCCCCTCAATTATCGCCGGCGTATAGACTTGATCTCTTCAGCTCTTGCCTTCTCTTTTTTTTCATCTACGTACGTATACTGCTTCCTTTCACTTCCAGCGTATACTGCTTCCTTTCACTTCCAGTTTTTAACGACAATATATAGAATGTTCCCATATACGTAGAAATTTTCCAAAAAAGGAAGTACATAAATCCTAAAGGCTCAGAGTACAAAATTTTAAAAATTTAAATTTTGAACCAAAAATGCCGGTGAACAGAAAACAAACTGAAATTTGGGTGAACTGAAAATAATAGTGAAACATACCTAAAGGCTCAGAGTGATTAGAATCATGCACATATGAAACAAACGTATTGAATTAAATTTTTGTGAATCAACTGCCTATTTATACTAATAGTTTGGCAAAAAAAAAACCGCGGTGCGGAAATTTTGTTACAGTGTGCCCACCCTCCATTTTTTTCCTGCGTCCGCCACTGTTTATGGTTAAAAAAAAACAACATGACAAGGCAGGCTCGAACCCCGTGCAAAATTTTAGACAAGGATAAACTCTTGGCAATTGACTCCTGCTATGTACAGCATGCCACACCAACACTATCCATGGCATGGCAGCGCGTGCACAAGCCTACGCGACACGCGAGCTTCTAGGGCGAGAATTTGCGTGCGCCTATACTCTGTTCCATAGGTCCATGCGCGCACGCATGTGGCATGCACGTGGCCACCGATATGGGCAGGGCAGCAGCTAGCACTGAACTGACACTGCCTGCATGCGTCGATCCCTGCCGCTGCAACATGCCCTGTCTGTTCTGGCTAATTTTATTTAAATAATACACGAAAATTATTTAATTCCAGAAATATTACGCGTTTTAATTTTTTTGCAGAAGTAGGATCCCGTCGTCTTTGCCAAAGACGACTTTGGCCTGTCGTCGTTGCTGATGACGAGAGGGCCCACACGCTGTTACTAGTGGCGTGTATGTGCGGATAAACGCCACTAGTAATATTACCAGTGGCGTTTATTTGTGCACGCACGCCACTAGTCGTCTTCGCCAAAGACGACAAGCCACCTGTCGTCTTCGCCAAGGACGACAGGGCCCTGTCGGCTTCGCCAAGGACGACGGGATCCTATTTTTGCAAAAAAAAAAATCGCGTGTTATTTCCGGAATTAATTATTTTGTGTGTATTATTTAAAAAAAATTAGCTCTGTTCTGCTGCCGTTTGCGAACCGAGGAGGGGTCGATCCAGCGGCGGGTTGCAGACTTGCAGCACTCTCGGCGAGAGTCTCTCGCTGAATGCCGGGCCGAAGCCATACGTTCGTTGAACCTGCACTGTGATCCACCCGGCCGGCGCGGCGCCATGCATCAGTGAGATCGACGCTGATGCCTGATCTGCATATATCATGTTTTTGCGTCAGTGATAAAGCTGGCACCCGGCATGATGAGCAAGGCAGTTAGGCAGGTATTGCATCCCCTCCCATGCTGCGTCTGTATATGCTCGCTCGCTCAGTGGTCACCTCGATCCACACATGAATGCATGTGTGTGCCTCTCGATCTCGAGTCCGCATCACAAGATCCTGCCTGCCTGCCCACGATTCGGGATAGCCTCTGGGATTTGACATAACATGCACAAAAGCTTGCGCTGGATCCATGAAACCATGCATGGTGTCTGTGGGGTACTTGTGATCCATCTCTAAAGCTGTGTGCCTTCGTGGTCTTGTCATCAATCTAATTTTGGCTGGAGCCTGTGATCAATTGAATTACGGAGCGACATGATCTCGCTATATATCTCAAGTTCTTATTGCCTATGTGGCATACTAGTTGTTGAGCGTTCGATAAAATGTACTTAAAAAACAAGGTGGCACTCGCCCTTGTGGGTGATTCCAGCAATATAGGCTAGGCAAGTGCCGAGTGGATTTTGAGTGCTGCCGCTAGCATGCTATTTATCATAGTGCGCTATTATTTGAAAAGTGTGTTTGGTTTCTGAACTCCAGTGGTCCCTTTGTTTAAAATTATTTAAAAATCATATTTATAGGTTTAAAAAAGTTCTAAAATATATTTCTAGGCATTGCCAATGATGTAGCCAACAAGCATGGAAAATTGCAATGCAAAATTATTCGTATTATGGTCTATACAAAAATTACAACATTTGATAAATTTGGAGATTTGAAAATGCATATTTAGAACCACACTTTTGTCATTTAGTGTAGCTCAATAAATATGCATAGTATTTGAAATTAGTAATTTGCACGTTTGTGAGATGCGGCATTTGCTACATCCGGATTATTTCCATTTAAAAGAACTCATAAATATGTTTTATATTTTTATAATAAAAGGATCACTCAAACTCGGTAGCCAGAAATCTCCACACGCTATTATTTTGTTCTTATTGATGCACTGTGAAGAAGTTGCACATAGCTAGCTGTAATAGTCATCGCAGTATATATAACGTTGTGTGAATCGTTCTGAAGGATAGGGGTTCAACATCCATTTCCGAAATAGCAGCACAGCCGCAGGCCGCAGCCCGCGCGCAGATGGGGTGAGCCTGTCGACATGGCTATCCTATTCTGGAGGGCAGGGATTGACATTGACTCCACTGTTGGTATTTTAGGATTAGTGCCCTAGCACGAACGCAAGGTTGCGACTGGATGGAGCCAAGGGAGACAACCTTGGGTGTAGAATGAAGGAATGTAAATTGGAAGCATTAGAGGGAATGTAGCTGGATTCCTTCCTGTATGGCGCTGTGCGTGGGCGTGGGATGTCATGTCTCGATCCATCCATCACCCGTCCATCCGTCGTCATTCGGAATCCTTAGACCAGAGCATATGGATGCGATGCTGCAATTAGCCAATTTTAGGATCTCATTTCAGTTCCTCTCCAGTTCAATTCTTTGCTGGAGTGTTGAAGTTGAACCAGATAGTTTCCGTTGTTGTTGTGCACAGTGAAACCGTAAATAAGGAAAGGAGATTTCTACGGCCGTTGGTTGAACGAAAGCAACGGCTGGCGGGCTGGACTAGCGTTTTTTCTTGCCATACGTTGACCTGGGTTGGGCGAGAGAGAGCAACAGCTTAGCAGCTGGCTCTCCAACATTCAACACCTAACGATACGCATGTCGAACATACGTTGAACGTAGACACCTGCCTGCACACACAAACGCTGGCACAGTGATGGCCGATTGTACGCTGGCTGGCTGGCTGGCTGCCCCTTGGACGCGGGCACCAAGCTACTAAAACCTAGCGCAGCGGCCGGCAACCGCGGAGTTAAATGAAAGAAGCACGCATGTAACCGTGTTCCCGGATTCACAGACAACGCAGCTGCCTCCTCCGCCCTCCGGTTCTACTCTACTCTCGTAGCCAAACGGCATATATCGAGGCACCAAAAGGCTGGCTTTCACATGTGGTGCAACGTCAAGCGGAGTCGCCGTTATTAGCCCGTAGGAAGAGATCGATAAGCTCCTCTCTTACTGCACTAACCAAATGATCTCACTCGGAACAATGTCGCAGTTCAACAGGATCCACGCTCTCAATCTGCTACGGCGATCGTAGTGCCCGACTGGCCTGAGCGGAAATGGGTAGGAGGACTAGCTAGCCGACGAAGATCATCATCAATTAATAGCCTCCAAGTCCAAGCACAGATCCCGGCCTGTGCGGCGCCGACCATGGTACGGCGGGAGGCGGTCACCATGCCTGACTGCTCGCTGGACGCTGGCTGGCACGACGCCATCGTCCATCATGGCGCGCCAAGGATGAGCGGGCAGCAGTACAGCCGCCTGATTCAGCTGTTGCAAGTATACATGATACGACATCGCACGCGCGGGGGGATGCGAACAGTGCAGCGCCCAGCCTAGCTTTCCTCCGAGCCAACAGGGCTGGCGTCCCCAACTGCGGAGACATACCCCCCCGTCGCCTCCATCGATCCATGGCCCGTCCATTGTTATCTCGGCTCCAAAGCCGCCGCCGTCGACGGGGCTAGCTGTGTGCTCGCTTGCGATCGAGGGCAGTACGATCGACTCGACTACTCTCGTCGCATATATGCATCTCGGCCACCCTGGTTCTGAAAGCGACCACCATGCAATGCAATGCATCCTACGGTACCAACAACGATGGTGCTCTGCAGGATCAGTGCCAAGACAAGAGAGATGATTTGGGGTTTGATCAGACCATGATCCGCTGCGTACGTGAAGTGGGATTTGTCGCGAGTCTCGACGCCGTGGCGTAGGTGTGGCAAGTGGCCAGTACACTCGCAGCCTGTCCACAGGATAGAGCGCATGGTTTGAGACTGACCGGCAGTAATTAATGGAGTTCAACTCGGGGAAATCAATAGATGCACCCACTACCCAAAATTCGTATTTCAAAATGACAAAAAATTCAGACAGAATTTCGGGTGTATTTATGAATATTTTATTTTAGCACACAAGGTTAGGTGCTATTGGAAACTTGGAGTAATCAGACACTTGATTGAATTTGATCTGCTTCCTCGAGGGGCGAAATGAAGACATCTTTTGTGGCTTGTATAAAAAACAAATCCAAGTACTACGAAATGACAGTTCACGAGACATTTATTTTGTCTTTTATACACGGACCACAAAAGATGTCTTGCTTCGTGAAACTTTTTGTACGGATATAGAAAGTTTCGATGTACATCCGAAACTTTTAGTCATTTTGTACATGCATTAAAAATGCATTTTCATAACGGATACATCTAAACCTATGAGTCAAAACACCGCGAGTCCGTTTAACTCGCGCGGGTACCTCTCTCTCTGCTTAGACTAGTAACAATGGGGAGTATCATATAATAATATCATGCATATGATACTAGTGTATGTTAATTTTTTCACAATGGATAGTAACATATGTGTGATATTATATAATACTGTATTTATTAGAATCTAGACTCATATTACATTGGAATATGTTATGTTTTGTATCTACCTATGATAACACTATCAACTCTCCTTTTATTAATTGTACTGCCACATGAGTTTTTTGCCAACATGATTTGTATAATAACACCTATTATACTCCCATTGTGCCTAGTCTTACATTTTCTTTCTTACGGAGCGCAAGCAATAGGGAATCTTGCACAATCACTGGAACCGTGCAAATGCAGATTGCAGACACCGGCACTCGCCGGGCACATGCCATTTTTTTCTGGTGCTAAACACCAGTGAGATCTTTAATGGGTAGCCACATAATCTGTCGACATGGTACTAATCGCTCGCTATAAAGCTCCCTCTGCATGCCCCGATCGATCTCTCTCACATCGACCTGGCTTCGACATTGAGTACCACATCCACATGTGTGTATGTACCCTGCGTGCCACCTTGTTTTATTAGGATCAAACACGACAAAGACGCGGACGCCCATGGAAAAGTCATACATAGTTCATTAGTTCTACTTACTCAGTTCTCAATTGGGATTAGCGTGATCAGAAACTAAGCTAAGCAAGCATGAAATCAGCTAGAGGTGTCACTCCTACTCCAGTCCTATTCGGTTGACATATTGTATTGATTTTTATTATGTGTTGCTCCCAGCATTCTGTTAAAAATATCTAGAGGAGAGCAGTAGATGTTTATATCAACCGTGAGGTCGGTGACGCCACCATCTCTCGCATCGTCGATGCCATAGAAAGCTCCATCCACCTCCATCCACCACCCGCCTCCTATGAGGAACCTGGGATCGGATTCCCATAATCCACCGCCCCAGGCGCCGCCACATGGACCCACCTCCAAAACAATCATCCCCGACAGAGGGGATGCCATCACCACCATGTCCGGAGACACTGCTCCGGGATCCTTGCGCCGTAGGTCGGCCAACGCCCACCCCGCGAAGCCGTCGACGCGCCGTCGGGAGAATCACTCGTAGGAGGAGGAAGCACCGCCAATCCAATCTGCTTCGAGTACTGACCCTCCCAGCCGCGTCACTGTCACGGGGTGCTAGGGCCCGACGTCCCCTTTTACCGATGGTGCGGGCCACGGGATTTCCCGGTGGCTGCCTCCGAGGACGACGGAGGGGAAAGAGGCGGCGGCATGGGGCTAGGGTTTTCTCCCTTTGTCGCCCTGGAGAAAGGCCACACAAGGGCCAGACTCGTCAGATGATGCTCCCACCTGGTTGACATTGGGTATGTGTTGCTCTGAACCTTCTGTTCAAAATATCTAGAGGAGAGCGGTAGATGTTTCTATCAACTCAAGGATAGATTAATTGGAGCGGTTGACGTCAACGTTTGCAAAAACTGAGACAGGGTTATCATCATCATCAGGAGTCATGGCAGTGCAGGAAATGCATGTGTGGTGCAAAAAGGATCTCACATCCGTTTGTTTTTTCCTCAGGTTGTTGTTTCCCACTGCGTTGACAGCTCAAAAGTGGGATACTAGTAACTGCAGCCATGCTTGGGGAGCTAGCAGCAGGTGCAGTCATGGTAAGCACAAGACACACACAGTGCGAGACAGAAGGAAAGCTCAGCTAGGGAAACTTAAAAAGAAAACATCACGATGTGATGAAAATATCCTCCCGAGAAATGAAAGACTCGCGAAACCATTCTATTCTAGCCGCCGCACATCCGCTCTGGGCCTTTGCCGGAGCAAGAACAGAACGGAGCAGAGTGGCGCATAACGGAAGCCGGGAGCATTGCAGCAGCGGCAGCAGCAACAGCTCTCTCTTGGCAATATGTTCGTCACCATCTCTGGATCTTGTCACCTCCATCTCTGCACACCTGCGAGAAATATAATTTGAGTCGTGAGGTTGAAAGAAATGCTGCCGTCTCCGTCAGATGGAGAAAAAAGGTCGGGGAGAATGCTCACTCACTTGTCCTGTGGGCATCGGTTTGACAGGAGAAGGGGAGTACTGCACTTGCAGGTAGCCGCCCAGCTGATGAGAGTCATTCAAGGGAGACGACTGCGAAACAGCAGCAAAGATAATGCAATGCAAATTAGCCACCATTAACAAAAATTTAGCTAAGGAGCAGCATGCATGGAGATCAATTCGTGTGCGAAATGCGGCTTCACGTTGGTGCGCACCTCGAACTCGAAACCTGTGGTCGTGGCGAAGAAGGCGCAGGAGAAGTCGGCCGCATTGCTCATCTCCATCATCATGGGAGCGGCCGCGCCGCCGTAGCCATTGGCCTCAGGTGAGCCCATGACCTGCTGCGGATGGCGAATGCATGCGCGTCAGAAGAGAGGGAACACAAACTACCGGGCCGTGTAAGCATGGAGAATGTCCAGAAGGGGACCAATGGGAGGGACTGCCGTTTGCACATGACGTACCTTGGGCTTGGAGTGCATGAAGAAGGCCGGCGAGCTGGCCGTGTCCTCGAGCAGAGTGGACGTGACGGCGGCGGCCATCTTGCCCTGCCGCCTTGGCTCCACCACCCTGCTGCCTCTCCTCACCGCGCGGGCGTCGGCGGCGCCTTCGTGGGAGCCGGCCGAGAGCTGCTGGCGTGGTCCGGAGGATGCGTCGGAGACCATGGAGAGGTCGTCCTCCTCCTCAGAGTAGTCGCAACCGTAGCACGGCTGCTGCGGCATGCCGTGGAACTTGGGGGTGTCGTCGCGGGAGTAGGAGTAGGAGGAGCGGTCGTCGTCTAGGTAGGTTGTCCAGCCGGACTGGCACCCGCTGCTGCATTCCGAACCCGCCGCCGCCGCCATCCTCGCGCGCATACACCGGTACGCCACTACACTCTCCTAATCTGATACTACACTGATGGCCGGGGTAGCTCCGGAGCGAGGACGGAGGAGACGTGGTGGTAGTCGTGTAGTGGAGGATGGATCGGCAGTACAAAGAGCGTTAGTGCGTCACTAAGTAGGAGGAGGAGGCCGGGCCCAGCCGGCTGTGGCGGGAGTGGACATTGATCTCATGGCTCGATGACGTTGAGGAGGTGGAGCGGGAAGGGAAGCGATGGATCACGTGCAGTACAGCGAGGCAACAACGGGAGGAGACGGGACGGACCGTACGTGGGTTTTTTTTTTTAACGAAGGCAAAAGATTTGCCTTATGTATTATGTACTCCCTCCGTCTAAAAATAAGTGTCTCAAGTTTGTCCAAAAGTGGATGTATCTAGACATGTTTCACGTATAGATACATCCACTTTTGGCCAAACTTGAGACACTTATTTTGGTACGGAGGGAGTATTAATTAAGAAGTTGCCCGGTTTATTAGCGAAAGAAACCGGACGAAAACCATACAACAACACTGACAACCAACATCATGGGGAGGATAAAGCCGTCCGCCACAAAGATGCCCACCTACAACGACCGCGAACAACACGCCACAAAGAAACCCCACAACTCGGACACAACAACCCCCATCTATCAAGCAACTCGGAAACTCTAATGACGCCTATATTTCTTGTCCTCTTGAGAGATTTCTCCACCTTCTTGACTACACACTCCGAAACCGTCCCCGCCAACACGGAAGCAATCTCCTTGCCAAATCCAGGCAAAGCCGTCTTCAAATCGACGAGTAAGTCACAAATCTCTTTTCCAAAGAGAGTCTCGGAGTTAGGCGTCAACACACATGTCTTATCAACCTCGTCACTCAAGGGTGACTCTGATGTAGCAACCACACCACCTACAGGAACCACACTCCCAAAGGACTCGAGCGAGAGAGAGGCTACGCCGTCCACAACACCGCTCTCCTCGAAGTCCAGCGCACCTCTGTCCTCGCTCACAGGGGCGGACGTCGCAACAAACTGCGTCGATGGACAAGGACTGCCACGAGGAGAGAAACAACAATAGTGAAGCGCCTCCTCAACCATAGACGACTGTTGCTCAGCGGAGTCAAGCGGAAACAAAGCCTCCCCCTGGGTGAGCCCCAGGCCATCAGAATCACATGCCTCCGACAGGTGCGAAGGACCACCAACGCCTGCCAACAACAGCTTGAGAGTTGTCACCTCTTCACGAAGAGGGCGAGACGCCTCCTCAATGCGGTCAGCGACCAGCTGACAGAGCTCCAAACGCAGCAAGGCAAAGCGGGACTGGAAGGCAGAGTCACTGAACTCTCGCAACACCTAGGAGAGGGCCTTGGCTGCGCCGCAGGGCACAACGGAGAGTGGCACACAACCTCAGCCAGACTCTTGAGACGATGAGGGACGACGAGACGATGAGGGACGACGAAGCTGAGTGGACGGCAAACGGCTCTGCTGGCAAGTGATGACGTGAAAACACACGTTCGTTGGGAGACCCCAAGAGGAAGGTATGATGTAGTGCAGCAGCAATTTTCCCTTGATATCTACCAAGGTTATCGAATCCAGTAGAAGTCAAAAGGGTTGTCAATGGCGCCGTTTACGACAACTGACGTGGAATCTGCACACAACACAAAAAAACTACTTTCCTCCAACGAAACAGGAAGATTGTCAATCTTCCCGGCTTGCTGAATACAAAGAATTAAACGTATGGTGTGGAGAGTAATAATTGCAGAAAATAACAGAGAACAGATGATTGCAGTAGGTGTTTTATCAGTGTAGAGGAATGGACCGGGGTCCACAGTTCACTAGTGGTGTTTCTCCATAAAAGATAACAGGCATGTTGGGTAAACAAATTACAGCTGGGCAATTGACAAATAGTGAGCGCATGACAATGCAATATATGACAAGCTAGTTTATTGTAGTATTTATTGGGCATTACAACATAATACATGGACCGCTTACCAGCCGCATCGATACCTAAATAATCCACTTCCGGATAGCATCCGTGTCTCCCGTTAGTATTAAGTTGCAAACAACAAATTATTGCATTAAGTAAAGTGTGTAATGTAAACAAATGCATTAGACCTAACAGACGTACCCTTAAGCTAAACATCGGTTATTTTATCCCTAGTGGCAACAGCACATCCACAACCTTAGACGTTGCTGTCACTCGCCCAGATTACCGGAGGCATGAACCCACTATCGAGCATAAATACTCCCTCTTGGAGTCACAAGCATCTACTTGGCCAAAATATCTACTAGCAACGGAGAGCATGCCAGAATATAAATAAAACAGTAGATATATTGATAAACATCTTGATCATAAAATCACTATTTATCAGATCCCAGCAAACACAACATGTAGCATTACAATAATATGATCTTGATCATGTTAGGCAGCTCACAAGATCTAAACATGATAGCACAAAGTAGAGAGACAACCATCTAGCTACTGCTATGTACCCGTAGTCTAAGGATGAACTACTCTATGCATCACTCTGGAGGTGGGCATGGTGATGTAGAGCCCTCTGGCGATGATCTCTCATCTCCGGCAAGGTGTCGGGAAGAGGTTCAGAACCCTCCTGAACTAGGGTTGACGACGGCGGCGGCGACGAAACTTTTCGTGGATAATTGTTCGGGTGTTTAGGTTTTCGGGAGGAGGTGAATATAAATAGGCGAAAGGGCGGCGGCTGGAGGCACCCGAGGGGGCCACACGCCACCTCGGCGCGCCTGGGGGTCTGGCCGCGCCCTGGTGTGGTGTGGCCGCCCTGGGTCGCTTCTTCATGCGCCCTTCGGACTTCGTCTTCGTGTCGGTGAAATATTGGGTACGTTGATTTTCGTCCAATTCGAGGATATTTCCTTAACAGGTTTTCTGAAACGGAAAAACACAGAAAACAGGAACTGGCACTATGACATCTTGTTAATAGGCTAGTCCCAGGAAAACGCATAAAATTGCTATGATGTGTTATATAAAACATGTTGCATAGGTATAAAACAAGCATGGAATATCAAAAATTATAGATACGTTTGCGCGTATCAGCAAGGAGCACGGCGTCGGAGAACGACCCGAACATCCGGAGAGCGAGAACAAGCAGCTAGAGAGCGCGCACGGCAGAAACGCTCCCGATGACCAGGACCGACGACATCGGATGCATCTGAAAGGCCCACGACATGTGCTGACCTGGTGGCCACGCTCAAGGTTGCGAAAACACCTCCCTCGAGCCCAACGCTTAAAGGCGAGGCTACGGTCGAGATCTTCTTCTCGAGACGGAGACGATGGCGAGTGGACGGGCAGCCGCCCGACCCACCTGCACCAGCCTTTCTCGTTATCTAGAGCGGCAACAGCAGCAGAGAGGCCGCCCGCACGGCTCCGCGGAGGCCACTCAAATGGCGTGCATCAGCGTTGCCGTGACCCGAGCCGGAAACAGCACCTTTGGTGGAGGCCATCGAATCTGTGGAGCCAACTCTTCATCGTCGTCAACGTCCTCCGGAGCTCACCTCCATAGAGACCAGGCCGCCCGAGGCAGCCAGCGGCAGCGAAGGGACCCAATGCCTCGACCACCACGGCGGGGTGATACGTCTCAAACGTATCTTAATTTTTTATGTTCCATGCTTGTTTTATACCAATTGCTACATGTTTTGCATCTACTTTATATCACTTTTATACATTTTTGGGACTAACCTATACAAGATGCCGAAGTGCCAGTTTCCTGTTTCTGCTGTTTTGTATTCCAGAAAAGCTAGTCTGGAAATATTCTCGGAATTGGACGAAACTACACGGGGTGCCTATTTTTCAGAACACCTGACGGAGCGAAGGAGCAGCAGGAGGGCCACCAGGAGGCCACCGCCACCAGGGCGCGGGCCCCCTTCTGCCGCCCTGGGGTGTGTGGGCCCCTCGGGGGTCCGCAGCCACCGCCCCCTTTCGCCTACTTATTCCCCCCGACGCGAAAACCCTAAGTACCTGAGCAAATATCCACGAAAAGTTCCAGAGACGCCGCCGTCGTCAACCCTAGCTCGGGGGGTTCAGAACCTCTTCCGGCACCCTGCCGGGAGAGGGGAATCGTCACCGGAGGCTTCTACATCGCCATGCCTGCCTCCGGAGTGATGCGTGAGTAGTTCATCCTTGGACTACGGTCCATAGCAGTAGCTAGATGGTTGTCTCTCCCTTTGTGCCATCATGTTTAGATCTTGTGAGCTGCCCTACATGATCAAGATCATATTATTGTAATGCTACATGTTGTGTTTGCTGGATCCGATGAATATTGAATATTATGTCAAGTTGATTATCAATCTATCTTATATGTTATTTAAGATCTTGCATGCTTTTCCGTTACTCGTAGATGTTTGGCCAAGTAGATGCTTGTAACTCCAAGAGAGAGTATTTATGCTAGATAGTGGGTTCATGTTCCGTTTAACCTGGGACAGTGACAGAAAGTTCTAAGGTTGTGGATGTGCTGTTGCCACTAGGGATAACCTAACGATGCTATGTCCACGGACATATGTGTTTGTTTACATTACGCACTTTACTTAATGCAATTATCCGTTGCTTTGCAACTTAATACCAAGGGGACTCGGATGACAACCCGGCGGTGGATTATTAGTCATAGATGCTGTTGGATAACGAGTCTATGTATTATGTCGTAATGCCCAATTAAATATCATAGTAGTCAACATGTCATGTATATGCATTGTCATGCGCTCACTATTCGTCAATTGCCCAGCTGTAATTTGTTCACCCAACATGTTAGTTATCTTTTATGGAGAGACACCACTAGTGAACTGTGGACCCCGGTCCATTCTTTTACACTGATTAAACAACCACAAACTGCAAACTGTTCCTTTTTCATTCTCTGCAATTTAATACTCATTTTCCACACCATACGTTTAATCCTTTGTTTTCAGCAAGCCAGTGAGATTGACAACCTCACTGTTTCGTTGGGGCAAAGTAGTTTGATTGTGTTGTGTGCAGATTCCACGTCAACAGTCCAGACTCCTGCGACATATTTTTTTGGCGCCGTTGACAACCTTCTGAAGAGTTGCTGCTCCTACTGGTTCGATAACCTTGGTTTCTTTCTGAGGGAAACTTGCTGCTGACTACATCATACCTTCCTCTTGGGGTCTCCCAACGAACGTGTGTTTCACGTCATCAAGCTATTTTTCTGGCGCCGTTGCCGGGGAGTTAGAAGTCTTCAGCGACTGCCACTGTCTCCGTCAACAGCTCTATTTTTCTGGCGCCGTTGCCGGGGAGACAGCAGTTTCTGCAAGGGGAGTTTCACGCTTCCAATCTCTTTACTTTGTTTTTGTCTTGCTTAGTTTATTTTATTTTATCTTGTTTGCTTTGCAATTATCAAAAACACAAAAAAATTAGTTACTTGCATTTAGTTTATTTTCAGTTTTGTTTTCTGTAGTTATTATGTCTAGCTCTTTACTTGATCAATGGTTACTTTCCTTGAAACTAGTCCTATGGCTGAAAACAACATGAGAGAGCTTTATAAAATTTATCTTGAGTTGGGACATGAAGTGTTCGAAGAGAAGATTAAAAAGCCTATGGAACTTTATTTGCATAACAATCATGATAGTAGCAATGTTATTAGCATACATTTTTGAACACCATTATTGCTAATGCCATGGAAAGCTCTAAGCTTGGGGAAGTTGGTTTTGATAAAAATGATATTTTTAGTCCCAAGCTTGGAGGAGGAAGAATGCTATACTTTTGAATGTCATGATTCTATTGAAATATCTCCTTTTGATAAATTTGAAGTAAACAACCTCCTTGATCAGTAAAAGAGGAAATTGCAGAAAGGAAAAATGTGCTCCCTAATATTATATATGATAATGCTCTTGATGATGGTCCTATATTGCCTAATGATATTAATTATACTATTATTGTAAAAGTGGGTTTGATAACCCACTATTTCTGAGCTAATAAAATTATGCGTTTATAGATCATGATAAGAATGTTTTATGTGATATCTATATTGTTTGTCTATTCATGATGCTACTGAAAATTATTTTGAGAGAGGAAAATATGGTTATAGAAATCTTCATGTTATTAAATTTCCTTCTTTGTCATGAAAGTTTTGAGCTTTCTCTTGTTGCTTTTATATGATGGTTTATTTAAAACCTACTGGTTATTATGTGAGAGGGAGACACGGTTTCATATATCACAATAATATTAAGTCTCCTCTTTATGTTGAAAATTTTAAAGTTGCACTTGTTTTGTCTTCCTATGCTAGTCACTTTGTGCTTCATTTACTTATTTTCTTACAAGGCTCCTATGCATAGGAAGAGTGTTAGATTTAAACATGTTTTATATATGCTTCTTGATGCTCTCTTTTAGTTTCAACTCTCATCTTTATGTGAGCATCATAAAAATCACTATGCTAGCTAAAAGGCGTTAAAGAAAGCGCTTTTGGGAGGCAACCCATTATCTTTTATTTTCAGTATTAGTCAAGGAGTTTGTTTACTTCTTAGCAACTCCTTTGTATCTTTATTTTCTCGCATTGTTGTGCCAAGAGTAGCCTCTAATGATAAGATGATGCTTAATTTTGATTGCTGCGCAGAACAGATTTTTGCTGTTCACTGTACGAAATTTAAAATCACCAGATTGTTAAAAAAATCTGAAAATTTTTGTGCGTAATCTTTATGAATGTCTGAAACTTTCATTAGTTCAGAGTTTCTCGATCTGAGCGTCGTAAGTGCCTCAAAAATCGTCTTTGCGGACTGTTCTGTTTTAGACAGATTATGCCTTTTTATTTTTCGCATTCTCTCTTTTACTAGTGTTGAGTGAAATTCTTTTTTGGGTGGAAGAGCTTCACATAACATCAGTGGCTGTAGTAATGTTTAAAGTAACAATCATATTGCGTCTTTACAGAACATGTGAATTTTTGATTATGCACTAACCCTCTAATGAGATCTACTTTGAGTTTGGTGTGACGGAAGTTTTCAAGGGTCAAGAGAGAAGGATGATATAATAGGATCAAGAAGAGTGAAGAGCTTAAGTTGGGGAGGCTCCCATGGATCTCCCCAGCATATTTCAAGAAGACTCAAGCGTCTAAGCTTGGGATGCCCAAGGCATCCCTTCTTCATCGCAAAATTATCAGGTCATCTCTAGTGAAACTATATTTTAATTCTTTCACATCATATGTGCTTTTCTTGGAGCGTCTGTGTGCTTTTTATTTTCAGTATTGCATTTTTTATTTTCAATAAAGCTTGACTGGACCCTAGCATTCTTGATTGGGAGAGAGACACGCTCCGCTTTTTCATGAGAATACTTATTCTTCACTTATATTTGTTGAGTATTCATATCTAGCGCTGTTCAGCTTTTAGCTCTTGTTTTCATGTATCTCTTGTCAGAGCTATTAGCTTTCTTTTGTAGAAAGTACTCTCTGCTTCACTTATATTTGTTTGAGAGTTGATGAAATAAATTGATTGGTGTTTGGTTGGTTCAAAAATGTTGCATGTGGTAATTGGTATAAGGAAAAACTTGCTTAATCTTGTAGATCACTAAAATGGATAACTTGATGCTTGTCAATTGTTTTGAGTTAACAAGTAGATCATGATTAAATTGTGATCATATGAGTTAAGCCTATTAGTGAAGAACTACCGTAAAGCTTGTTGAAAATTTGGTTTGCATCGGTGGTACCTCTAAGGTCTAGATATTTCTAATAACAGGGTTTGGTTTAACAAGGAAGACGGTATGAAGTCTTATAACATTTGCAATATGTTTGTCATAAAAACTTGGTGTACGGGTTGATATTCTTGTTTGCTTACATAACCTTGCTAGCCTAAACTCTGTACTGAGAGGGAATGCTTCTCGTGCATCCAAATCCTTGAGCCAAAATCCATGCCATTTGTGTCCACCATAATACCTATATGTGGTATTTCCTTGCCACTCCAAGTAAATTTTTCATGTGCTACCTTTAAATTATTCAAAATGTTATTATTCCCTTTTTGTGTCAATGTTTACTAGCTCATGAGGAATTAGTGTGGTTATTCTTTATTCTATTTGTCGAGTGGACTTTTACACCTGGACTAGTGGCATATACATCCGCTTATCCAATAACTTGCAAAAAGAGCTGCAACGGGGTGCCCAGTCCCAATTAATTACAACTTTAACCAATTAATTCTCTTCACACTTTTGCCCTGATTCATCAGTAAGCAATGACAAACAGTGAAATACCTGAATGTGTGTAAACCAAAGAGAAAGAGGGATGATCTGCCTTGCTGGTAGAAATAACGTCCTTCATGGGAGCCGCTCTTAAAGTCGTTGACAGGTAGAATACTGTTCTCACCCGCTACCATTCGTTGACAATTAACAAACACCTCTCAAAAATAGATACTCCTCCATGGTATGTGATTGATGGAAGGCACCCGAGGATTCGGTTAGCCATGGCTTGTGTTAGCAAGGTTGGGGGAGTATCAAATATTTTATGCAATCTCTATATGCTTTCAAAAACCTAAAAGCTCTAGCACATGATTTAATCCCTGCTTCCTCTGCGAAGGGCCTTTCTTTTACTTTTATGTTGAGTCAGTTTTCCTATTCTTTCTGTCTTCCACAAGCAAACACTAGTGTCAACTTTGTTACAACATGCGTTATATGCAATGTATTGGACTTGTTATACTACTTTGTGTTGACAATATCCATGAGATAAATATGTTGAAAGTTGAAGCAAATGCTGAAACTAAATTATTCCTTTGTGTTGATTAAATACCTTTTGTTAAAACTATTGCTTTATGAGTTAACACTTATGCAAACTGTTGATGCTTGTCTCGAAAGTAATTCATGAAAACGTTTAGCTTGTGTGATTCATTGTTTACTCATTATCTATTTGATAGCAAATTATAGACCATTGACTTGGATCACTTCATTCATTTACATGTGCCTTGCAATATTATATGATCAAGATTATGATAGTAGCATGTCACCTCTAAAAAATTATCTTGTTTTTATCGTTTACCTACTCGAGGACGAGTAGGAACTAAGCTTGGGGATGCTGATACGTCTCAAACGTATCTATAATTTTTGATGTTCCATGCTTGTTTTATACCAATTGCTACATGTTTTGCATCTACTTTATATCACTTTTATACATTTTTGGGACTAACCTATTAACAAGATGCCGAAGTCCAGTTCCTGTTTTCTGCTGTTTTTGTTTCCAGAAAAGCTAGTCTGGAAATATTCTCGGAATTGACAAACTACACGGGGGTGCCTATTTTTCCAGAAAATCTGACGGAGCGAAGGAAGAGCAGAGGAGGGCCACCAGGAGGCCACACGCCACCTAGGGCGCGGCCCCCCTTCTGCCGTTCCCTGGGGTGGTGTGGGCCCCTCGGGGGTCCGCAGCGCCGCCCTTTCGCCTACTTATTCCCCCCGACGCGAAAACCTAAGTACTGAGCAAATATCCACGAAAAGTTTTAGAGACGCCGCCGTCGTCAACCCTAGCTCGGGAGGGTTCAGAACCTCTTCCCGGCACCCTGCCGGAGAGGGGAATCGTCACCGGAGGCTTCTACATCGCCATGCCTGCCTCCGGAGTGATGCGTGAGTAGTTCATCCTTGGACTACGGGTCATAGCAGTAGCTAGATGGTTGTCTCTCCACTTTGTGCCATCATGTTTAGATCTTGTGAGCTGCCCTACATGATCAAGATCTATTATTGTAATGCTACATGTTGTGTTTTGCTGGGATCCGATGAATATTGAATTTATGTCAAGTTGATTATCAATCTATCTTATATGTTATTTAAGATCTTGCATGCTTTCCGTTACTCGTAGATGTTTTGGCCAAGTAGATGATTGTAATCAAAGAGAGAGTATTTATGCTAGATAGTGGAGTTCATGTCTCCGTTTAACCTGGAATAGTGACAAAGTTCTAAGGTTGTGGATGTGCTGTTGAT